>CM030358.1:301254343-301919343 GCA_017893485.1 Hemerocallis citrina
AAATGTAAGATGTTGTAACTCTGATGTAAAAAGAAAAGTTTGAATTTTCTTGTAAAATTGTACTCAAAGAAAGTGAAAAGATCCTGAAGAACATCTCGAATTCAATGATTTGGAATCCGGGGCGTTACAGAGTGGTATCAAAGCCACGCTTTCTACACTTTCACACTTGTACAAGTTTATAAGGAACGACACCCTAGATGTGGACATTAGAGTGTGTGTTTGAGTTTAGAGATGTAAATGTAAGTGACTTACATTTGTGTTGCTCTATGATTTATGCTTCTTCCTCTCTATTTCTAAGATGGCTGATCACTTCGACCCTGCTGGAGGCGACGACTGGCATATTATTGAGGAAGAGTACCATCCTGGACAGGCTGATTCTGAGGACGAGTATCATCCTGGGCAAGCAGATTCTGATGATGAGGAGTACCCTGAATCTCGAGAGATCACCCCACCGCCGGATTCATCTGACGATTCTTCTTCCGATGAAGAAGAGGGACCAGCTCTGAGTGGCACTGTGGCTTCTCTTCAGAGGCAAGTGGATACCCTGAAGTATAGAGTTGGAGTTTTGGAGGCTCAGCAGGCACAGCGGAAGGCTGATTTCTCTGTTCTCAGTCACCGAGTATGGGAACTTGAGAAGAGAAAGAACCTGAAGGATGTGTTGAAGGACCAAGTGGATGAACTGCAGGATGAACTTTGAGCAGCGAAGAGGACCATGGGTGACTTGTTGCTTGGCTGGGAGAAATTTCTGGAAGAATTCCGCAGTCATTATTTCGCCTCCGACGTCCAGGAGAAGAAGGCCATGGAGTTTCTGTCACTCCAGCAAGGCAGCATGTCAGTAAGGGAGTATGAGACTAAGTTTACTCAGCTCTCTAGGTATGCTCCAGAACTGGTGATGGATGAGGCGAAGAAGGCTCGCAAGTTCGAGCATGGTCTGAGGCCAAGCTTGAGGTCCCGTATGATACCTCTTGGTATCAGGCGATTCGATAAGCTGGTCAAGAGGGCGGCAGCGACGGAGGCGGATATGGAGCAGTTCCATGTTGCTCAGCACCAGAGGAACAACTGGCAGTCCGGGAAGAGGCCTGCACAATCGGGGAGTTTCAAGGGGCAACCATCTGCACAGAGGTTCAAACCGACAGGGGCGAACGCTGTCAGTGTAGCTGGAAGACCTGGAAACGATGTAGGGAGACCTTCTGCAGTCACTTGCTTTAACTGTGGTGAAGTGGGACATTACCAATCTCGATGTCTCAAACTGCGGGCTGGCAATCACAATGTGCCAATACAGCAGACTGGGAAGAGGCCGTACCAGTCAGGGCGAGTATTTGCTTTGACGGAAGCTGATGCTGAGGAAGCGGATCAGGTCATCTCTGGTACGAGGGCTGATATTTAGTGTGGTTTTGTCATTTCTCCTTCCCGTTCATATTGTGAAACTGTTATGTAATAGTGTGTATTATGTAACAGGAGAACTCTATCTTAATGGAAAGAAAGCTGTTGTATTGTTCGATACTGGATCCTCTCATACTTTTGTGTCTCCTAGATTTGCTAAAGTGTTGGGAGCTGAACCGAAGATTTTTCCAGGCAAGATCTTAGCAGTAGCTACTCCATCAAGGGAAAGCCTTGACCACCGATCGGTATTATGCTGATTGCGAGATAGTGATTGGGGATCGAATCTTTGGCATTGATCTGATCGAGCTGACTATCTTGGGAGTCGATGTTATCATTGGCATTGATTGGATGTCGGTGTACAGTGCAAGCATCGAGTGTAAGACCAAGACCGTAACAGTGAAGGCTCCAGGTGGACCTGAAGTCACTTTTCAAGGGAAGTTGAAGTGTTCTAAGTTGGTGGCAACTATCCGCAAGGAAGAGACTCCTGTGGAATTGCAAGGGATTCCTGTGGTTCAGGACTATTCGACAGTGTTCTTGAAAGATTTTCCTGGGTTACCTCCGCATCGTAATGTAGAGTTCAGCATCACTGTTCAACCGGGAAGTGCACCCATTTCTAAGGCACCGTATAGGATGGCTCCAGTGGAACAGGATGAAGTAAAACGGCAGATTGAGGAACTGTTGGGAAAAGGCTTTATTCAACCTAGTGCGTCACCTTGGGGAGCACCAGTGCTTTTGGTAAAGAAGAAGGATGGATCGATGAGGATGTGTATCGATTACCGGGAGCTGAATAAGGTCACTGTTCAGAACAAGTATTCGATTCCTCGAATTGATGACTTGTTCGATCGTCTACATGGAGCAGCTGTATTCTCCAAAATAGATCTTCGATCAGGATATCACCAAGTGCGAGTGAAAGCTGAAGATGTGCACAAAACTGCGTTTAGAACTCGGCATGGGCATTACGAATTCTTAGTTATGCCATTCGGAGTGACGAATGCACCCGCAATCTTCATGGACTTGATGAACAGAGTTCTGAGGCCGTTTATTGATTCTTTCGTCGTGGTGTTTATCGACGATATTCTCGTGTACTCCAAGTCTGAGGAGGAGCACACCGAGCATCTGGCGGCAGTTTTGCAGAAGTTGGAAGAGCAGAGGTTGTATGCCAAGTTATCCAAGTGTGATTTCTGGAAATCTGAAGTGGCATTCCTAGGTCACATCCTTTCTAAGGAGGGAGTGGCAACTGACCCTCAGAAGATAGAGGCAGGGAAAGATTGGGCTAGGCCTACTACAGTGAAGGAAGTCAGAAGTTTCCTTGGGATGACTGGATACTACAGGAGATTCATTCAAGGTTATGCTCAGATAGCTGTGCCGCTTACTGAGTTGACCAAGAAGAATGTGAGCTTCAAGTGGACTGAGCAATGTGAGGCGAGCTTTCAGGAGTTGAAAGATAGACTGACTACTGCACCTATTTTGGCTTTGCCTAGAGCAGGAGTTGAGTATGATGTTTATAGCGATGCTTCACATCGGGGGCTTGGTTGTGTCTTAATGCAAGAAGGTAAAGTAATCGCTTATGGGTTTAGGCAACTACGACCGCATGAGAAGAATTATCCGACTCATGATCTGGAGTTGGCTGCGATTATCTTTGCTTTGAAGCAATGGAGGCACTGTGTACGGTGAGAAGTTGAACATGTACACAGATCACAAGAGCTTGAAGTACATATATCAGCAGAGGGATCTCAATCTGAGGCAGCGGAGATGGTTGGAAGTGCTCGAGGATATGCGACCTGAGATCAAGTATCATCCTGGAAAGGCTAATGTTGTTGCTGATGCACTTAGTCGCAAGAGCAGTTTGGCCAGTTTGATTACAACTCAGAGGCATCTGATTGAGGAGTTGGATCGAGCAGGTATTGAGGTGGTCTTGCAAGGATTGGAAGCATCTTTATCTCAGTTGAAGCTTCAGCCTACTTTGAATGCAAGGATCATTGCAAGTCAGGAAGTTGATGCTGATATCTTGGAGATGAAGGAGCAGGTTGGTGCTGGCAGGTTGCCCGGATTTCAAACCAGGGATGGAGTGCTGTGGTTCGGAGATAGGCTGTGTGTTCTAGATCAGGCGGACCTGAAAGAGAGTATTCTTCAGGAGGCGCATGCTACTCTTCTGTCAGTACATCATGGGAGTACTAAGATGTACAAAGACATCAAACAGCATTTCTGGTGGTCAGGTTTGAAGCGGGATGTGGCCGAATTTGTCGCGAGATGTGAGGTTTGTCAGCAAGTCAAAGCCGAAAATCAGAGACCCGGAGGTCTATTACAGCCGTTACCTATTCCGGAGTGGAAGTGGGATAACATCAGTATGGATTTCATCACGGGATTGCCTAAGAGTTCTAAAGGCAATGATGCGATTTGGGTTATATTCGATCGACTAACCAAGTCCGCTCACTTTTTGGCAATGAAACTCACTGCTTCGATGGACAAGTTGGCTGAGATGTATGTTGGTGAGATTGTCCGACTTCATGGTGTTCCCTCAACTATTGTGTCTGATCGAGATGCGCGGTTTACTTCGCATTTCTGGAGGAGTCTTCAGGCAGCTTTGGGTACCAAGACAGTTTTCAGCACTGCTTTTCATCCACAAACCGATGGGCAGACCGAGAGAGTCAATCGTATTCTTGAGGATATGCTTCGGTGTTGTATACTAGATTTTGGAGGCAGTTGGGAAAGGCATTTACCTTTGGTAGAGTTTGCCTACAACAACAGTTTTTAAGCTAGCATTGGGATGGCGCCGTATGAAGCTTTGTATGGCTGGAAGTGCAGGACTCCTGTTTGTTGGTATGAGGTTGGGGAGCGTCAGTTGTTTGGTCCTGAGCTTGTACAGCTGACTTCTGAGAAGATTGATCTGATCAGAAAAAGGTTGGTGGAAGCTCAGAGCAGGCAGAAAAGCTATGCAGACAACCGGAGAAGGGACCTTGAGTTTGAGGTTGGTGACTTCGTCTTTCTGAAGGTATCACCCAGTAAAGGTGTGGTTCGTTTTGGCAAAGGCGGGAAGTTAGCCCCGAGGTTTATAGGCCCATACAAGATATTGAAAAGGATCGGGAAAACTGCTTACCGGCTTGAATTACCGGAAGAGTTGTCTCAGGTGCATAATGTCTTTCATGTGTCTATGCTGAGAGGTTATATTCCAGATCCGAGTCATCATTTGCCTGAAGTGCCGGAAGGTTTGCAGTTAGACCTGAATTACATCGAGACTCCTGTTGAGATTGTTGACCGTAGGGAGAAAGTCTTGAGGAATAAGACGATACCGATGATCAAGGTAGTCTGGAGAAACCACTTGGTTGAAGAGGCTACTTGGGAATCTGAGGAGAAGATGTTAAAGGACTATCCTGAGCTTTTTGCTTGATTGTATTTTTGAATTCTTTGTATCTTTGTATCTCTTGTTGTTTTGGTGTTTTCTGTTTCTCGCTCTTGGCTGTAGTTCCGGGGACGGAACTATTCTAAGGAGGGAGTGATGTAATACCCCGATTTTTCTTAATACTTAAAGATTATTTATTTATTTTCATATGGTGTGCTTGTGTAGCTTGTTGTCTATTATTTTCTCTACATGATGAATAAAGTGTATTATTTTCTATAGAGCATTCTTCTTGAAGCCCAATGTTGATTTGTTCATTTTCTCTTTTTAAAATATTTATTTTTGGCCCAAATGAATTTAAGCCCATTTTGTGTAACACTTTTTATACATTATATTTTTGTACAATTTTATTAGTGTGGGTGTGCATGCACGTGCATTTCGCATACACGTGCATTGAGCACCTTTTCTTTTGGCCGGATGGTGGGTAGAGTAGTGGCATCCATCATGGGCGGTTGTGTGTGAGTGTGGGTAGTTTCTCAAACTCCCGATTGCATCCTATCCCTTGATCTGCAACTCCCCTATTAATCTTAGCCATCTATTCTATCTATTTCCTAGTATAAATACCCCTCCTATTTCCCTATCTCTTTTACACTAAGATTTTCTAAGATTATTTTAAGAGAGTTATTTGTGAGTTTGTGTGTGTGGGAGCTTTTCTGTGGAGACGAGCAGCACTTCTGAGGAGCTCGGTGTGGAACAAAGGAGCAAGGAGTGCAGTACCGTATTGAAGGGTTTTGCGGGATTTCGATTGTTTCTTCATATAAGGTGGGTGTTTCTCAGGACTTCTAATGTAGGAATGATACTATAATTGTTATGATTGATACCATGTTACAAAAAGTGAATTGAATGCAGTAGAAATTGCTTGAACATGCTATTAATAATGAGAACGAGACTGTCGGTACAGTCGACTGCCATGTGAGCCAGCCGACTGGTACGAGACACTATTTTTCATAATGTGCTAATAAACATGTGTGCAATTAGACATGATGGTGTGATTATTATATGTATATTTCTCCCTATGACACATATGATGGAGGGAAGGTAAATGAATGAAAAGAACTAATGGTGATTAATAACTTAGAATTGTCGGAGCAGTCGACTGATGTTGTGTTAAGTCGACTGGTACTTCAATCTGACTGTGACTGTTTG
The DNA here is from genome assembly GCA_017893485.1 of Hemerocallis citrina. NCBI lineage: Eukaryota > Viridiplantae > Streptophyta > Magnoliopsida > Asparagales > Asphodelaceae > Hemerocallis > Hemerocallis citrina. The sequence continues at coordinate 301,260,270 of CM030358.1, forward strand.
GAAGTTCCATAAATTAAGATATTCCATTATGTAGACCCAGTTTAATTTCTTGAGATTCATATCTTCATTGTCATAAGAAAGTATGAGCAATGCGAACGCATGTTTAAAGTATTTTCTCTAAAGAAAAGAGCATATTCGTAACTTGAAAATTCATGTTGTAATGTTACTGAACGATAAGAGACTCTGTCTATGAAACATGAATTTATGTATACTGTTAATTGATATCATGATGCAAGTGCACGTAAGAACTGTAAATAATCTTTTAAATTAAAATGGATCTGTCCAGTCGACCGAATGCGTGTAGCAAGTCGACTGATCTGGACATAGAATTGTGCTGTTGAAATCTCCAGGACAGACGACTGATGGATGAACAGTCGACTGTCAGGAGGACAATATTGTGAACCTGAAAAATTGCGGGACAGGCGACTGGTTGTGTGCAACAGTCGACTATCCCGAGCATTATGATGATCCTGTATGTGACTGTATGAGTCGACTGGTGTTCTTCCAAGTCGACTGTACAGAGTGGACTTTGATATATTTGAATTCATGTTATTTACTGTTGGTAATGGTGAACTTTATGATTTAAGTCGATGGACTCTGTTTATGGCTGTATGAATTATGTGAAATGAATCGTATATGAGAATTGAGAATTAATTGAAAATATGAAATGTGAAATCATGATAAGAAAGTCTGCGAGACTCTAAAATGAATGATGAGCTGATGATGCTCAATTGGATATTGTGAATTTGAAATTGAACGAAAGAGTAGCTAAGTCTCCCCGGCAGTGAAATGAAATGAAATTGAGAAATAGACCAAGATTGGTCATGTGAAATGAAATGATAAGTCTGGTTTGATGGAAAGGCTAACTCTAGAGCTTGATTTTCATTCATGATTCTAATCAATTTAATACATAGTGTGGAGGTGATGAAGGTGAGAGAAAAACATGAGTATGAGAGCTAGGGTACGGTGCGGGTGTGTGAGCCGCAGAATGCATGCTTGATGAGTCAAGACATGTCGCGGGCACAACTCAGTAATGATCGGACTTTAGTCACGCTTATGGGATGTTTTGGTGACTGCAAGAGGATTGTGTTCAGGGAGGAGGCTGAATTGTCGCAGAATGCATGCTTGACGAGTCAAGACATGGCGCGAAATTCTACTCCAGGGGCCAGGATACATGCTTGTACTCATAGAATCATCTAGGATACTCACTGAAATTACAGAAGTAGAGTAAGTCATGGTGGGGGATTGAACCCTACAAGAATGAAGAACGATTAAGAGGCTTGCGCTCGAACCTATGTAGTATGGGATGCATAGAATTTGAACAAGTGCGCATTAGTGTCATGTTAATTAAATTAATTGCATTAAGGATTAAGTGCACAATCACGACACGACATCCTTAAAAGTTCCCTTTGATTTACATGCTTATTATGAACAAGTTGTGATTTTGTCAAGAAATGAGATTCATTATACTGTTTCTGGCATAGAGAGGATGGCCATGTATAATTATCGTCGGTTGAATAAACTGACGTACCCACAGTTTTGTATGCAGGATAAATTACATGTAAAGAGGAATGGATGCATAAAGATCTCATTATGTTGTTATTCATTTATGTAAATGTTGTACATTTTGCTTCCGCTGTGTAAATTTAAATGTAAGATGTTGTAACTCTGATGTAAAAAGAAAAGTTTGAATTTCCTTGTAAAATTGTACTCAAAGAAACTGAAAAGATCCTGAAGAACATCTCGAATTCAATGATTTGGGATTCGGGGCGTTACATTTTCGGTGAAGGGTTCTTCGATGGATTGCAGCCTAGGACCTGAAGTGCCTGTTCGGTCATGCCAGAAGTCATGTTGGAGAGGGGTTCTGAAGCCCACTTTGTGCCCAAAGAGGTGCCTGTAGTGGGCTTGGAAAGCCAGCTTAATAGCATCCTCGCCTTGTATTATTCCAGACTCCGAATTGATTGAGTGGATAAGGTTAGTTCTACATCGGGCAATGGCAACTTGGTGAAAAAATGTTGTGTTCGCATCTCCCTCTTTGAGCCACGCAATTCTCGATCGTTGTTGCCATCTGATTTTCTCAATCCTATAGAGCTGGTCAATTTCCTGTCGAAGTTGGAGCAATCGATTCCTTTCTTCCTGTGTAGGATCCCTAGCCTCTTCCGTCTTCTCAAGTTCCTCAATTCCTTCAAGAAGGGACTCCTTAGCTCTCCATATTCGTGCAAATCTGGCCCGGTTCCACTTCCTCAGTTTGCCCTTGAGCCTGCTAATTTTCTCACACCAAATAGCGGTTGCCTTAGTGCCCTTGATCGGGTGAGACCAACTTTCATTGACCATATAGTGGAAACCTTGGATTTCTAACCAAGCCTTCTCGAACCGAAATTTTGATGGTTTTCTAGGCTGATCCTCCCCCGAAGATAAAAAAATAGGCACGTGATCAGAGGTTGGTTTAAGGAAAGACTTGGCTGATGATAGAGGGAATTTGGTCTCCCACTCAATGGAGACCAAGATCCTATCTAATTTAGCTAGAATGGGCATCGCCTGCATGTTTGACCAGGTAAAAAGCCTATCCGCGATAAGGATGTCGACCAGTTTCAGGTCTGTGATGACCTCATTAAATGCTTCTCTATCTAGGTCACTGGAACCTTTGCCTCTGTGTTCTTAGGAGAATCTTGTGATGTTAAAATCTCCCCCCACCACCCATGGGTGTGGCCAGTGTGCTTGGATAGCACGAAGTTCCGTCCAGAATGCCGTTCTCTCGGCGGACGTATGTGGTCCGTACACCACCGTGACCGATTGAACCCACCGGTCGGACTTACGCTGTAGCAATACTTATAAGGAGAATTGCCCGTGGAGTTCGTCAACACAATAGAAGAGGTTGGGGTTAAACCCCCGTGGTGATGCCCCCAGACGCCCTGACTGATGGTAACATCCTCCATTCGGAGATTCGGCTACCTCATACTCTACTGAGTCTGGAAATGTGAGACAGTTTGGTCTCTTGGAGACCTACAATGTTAGCCCTAGATCTGGCTATGACTTTCTTAACCATTTCTCGTTTACCCCACCCACCAAGGCCTCTAACATTCCTGAATAGGGCCTCCATTAACTACTATTGGGGGGGTACATGACTTGTTTTAGCATTAGAGTCCAAAATAAGACTAACCCTATCTCCAACCTCTAATTTGATTAAGGAATCACGCGTTTCTGTCAATATCGTTAACCGCAAGACCACATATTTCGGTTAGATAGAAAATTTCAGTGTCGGTCATGAAATTAAAAACTGAAGCTAGGAAAGAGCCTGTACCTTCGACACTTGTCTTAGCCACTTTAGCGGATGCCACAATCTCCAAATAGTCATCTAAGGACTCCTCCGTAGTCCTCTTGTGAACCCTGAGACCTGTATCACCTTGGGATGAGCTTGTAACCGTTGCTTGCAATGGGGAAAAGTACAGGGTACCAAATCTGGTGATAAACTCGTGAGTTCTTCCGCCTCTCCATCTGAGTCCAACGACTCTCCCTCTGAGTAGACACAGTCATCCTCAAGGTTAAGCCTATCCTCTTGGTCATCTTCATATAAGTAGAGAGTTTGAGTTGCCAACTGTATCGTAGGTTCTCCTGAGTTGGACCCCTCAATGGGCCCACAGCTTGTCGTCTTTATGTTCGGAGTATTGGGGACACTCGTGATAGACCCCTCAGTAGGCCCATTGGTCGTCCCTCGCCATTGTTCACTGTACAAGACTGTAGTACTCGGTTCAGATACAATAAATTGTTCTTTGGACCCCTCTTTGGGCCTACCAACTTCTATAAAAAGGTCCCACTTTTGAAAATCCTTTTGAAAACCCACCGGCCCACGCAATGTTTGTTCTCCTCCATAAGACATGTGACCACCCTTCTCGATAACTCCTTCTGCTGTCAGCTGTAGTAAGGCACGTGTCCCTTGCATAGTGTCCTGCTCGCCACGTGTCTCACTCAGGTTGGTGGGCGATGCGGTCAAGGAGACAGGTATGGAAGCCGAGGGGTTTTTGTTGTGGAGCGAGACTTTGCTTCCTCTTTTATCTCTTTTGCCTCTACCAACTCTCCTTTCCATTTCCATATTTCGTTGAGCTTTTCCCATGGTCTCCCTCAGATCTGAGTCTTCGTGAAGGCTTCATCCTTCGCTTGGCTTCTTCCCCAACGGGGTAAGCTCCTCTCTGGGCTCACGACCCAAGGCCACCCACTCTTGCTCAGCTACGCTGCGATTTTGCCTGTCGTTAGCACAGTTTGTCTCCACTCCACCTTTGCCTATTTTGACGAGCAACTCTTTGCTTGTCTTCATCCCCAAAGTAGTCCCTGCACTCTGGTGTTCTTGATCCACCGCTTCCCTTTTTTCCTTTTCTGGTGACCTACTGTGCTTTGGTACCCACCCCCTGGCAATAGGCGCTTCCTCGCATACCGACTCCTGTCCCAAAGCTGGGTCCTTTCTCCCTTTTGGAGGGCTACCTTGCTCTTTTCCAGCACCTTTAGTCCCTATGAAGCGTAGGTTACCATTTTGGGGTTTCTTTTGAGCCTCTTTTCATTGGTTCACCTCTGCATGCACCGATCTACCCAAATCTGGAAATGATTGTGGCTTGGACTTGTTGCCATCTGAGCCGTTGGATCTGTTGGTCGCTCCACATCGGCGACCACCTTTGGTCAGAGATTCTGTTCGAGGTTTTGATCCGTCCTCCCTCTGTTCCTAGCACCGCTCCTTGCTTCTTGCCTCTTTGATGAGCTCTCTATGCGCTCTTTCTACCTCGTGGGCCCCATCGATGGTCAAGTCCCAGTGTGGTGAAGCAACCTGGTTGTACGAGTGCCCGTCTCTGAGAGCAGTTGATGGGTTGGGGGACATGATGACCGAACTCTCCTCCTCTGGTGCTGCTCGCTTGTCGAGCACAAAGCAGATAAGGTACGAGTCAACAAAAGAGTAGACTTTGGCGAAGCGAGGCATCAACGAGATGTCCACGCTTTGGATTAGGATTCTTGCCGACACTATTTCGGAGCGACGAACCATCTTCTCGTCGATCTCCTCAATTGATCCGAATTCTGCAACTATCTCTTGCAGTGCCTCCTTTTTCCAAAAGTGGAGTGGCACATTATGTATCAAAATCCAGAATAGTTCGCCTTGGGGGAGCTCCGCTCCGAAGCTTGGTGTCCAGGCGAAGAATTCCACTTTGAAGTGGCTGAAGTCCACAATGCCCATGTCCGTTACCTCTCCCACCTTCTCCGTCGATGGGAACGATACTAAGAATTGAAGGTGACACAATTTCTTAACCACCCAGTCTCTGTGAGCCTTCATAGGCCATTTATTGTTCAAATCTTTGAGTAGGTGGGTCTCGGAGGGACATCCCGATCCCACTCTAGCCACTGCACACACCACTGTCGGAGCCATTTTCCCTCATTCTTAATTGTGTTGAGACTCTTTGCCAGTCGGATCACTGTGGGGCTTTCAGGCGATCTGCCTCGACTCATGGGGCGTTTGTCGTCATTGTGTGTTTCGACCAAATTGGTGCAAACATATGAAAGGTGACCCCATTTCATGCATTTGAAGTAGCGAACTTCCTTGGTGCAATCTTTACGGTAATGGCCAAGTTCGCCGCAGTTAAAACAAGGTACTAGTTTTTCGTTTGCCTCTCCGTTGCCTTTTACTGGTGTCAATTTGAGAGGGGGGGGGGAGTAACACTCTATCTTCTCTTTGATTTGTTGGCAACTACCACCCATTGCTCCCCATCTACATTTGCATCTAAGGCAATGGAAACTGCGTTTGGTGGGACCCCATCTTGGGCCCGTACCACGCAGGATTTTAATTGCATTTTAGGCAGCACTTGTGGTGGTGGGGAAGGGTTGGAGTTGGGTTCCATCACTGGTGCTTGGACGTGGGAACTAGCCCCCGCAGGGAGGCAGTGGGGAGGGGAGGCATTGACTTGTGGGTGCCGTGAATGTTGTGGGTAAGAATACTTTCTTTGATAGTGGTGAGTAGAATGCTGATACCTCTTGTGATTCACGTACTGGCCTTTGTTGAGACGATGTAGGTTCCGTTGGTGGTCACTCTTATGCTCGCCTGAGCTAGTAGGAGGACCTCCTCTGTGGGCCCATCCTCTTGCCGAAGTGCTTGAGTGGTGGTGACGATGATGACCAAAGTCATAGTTCCCCCGTTGCTTGTATGCATCCTGTGCACGCATGGGGCGTAGCTCAGGTCTGAGTCTCTGTCTCTCTTCCTCCTCCCTGTGGCTTTAAGGGTTCTGGGGTTGGGGTGGGGGGATTGTGATTGTGGTTGCATTTGTGTTTGCTGTTAGGATGGTTGCAGAGGTTGGGAGTGCTGCTCTTGACGAAGTGGATGTGTAGTTCTGGCGATGATGACCACTATCAACTCTCACCTGCTGCTTGTGTGTGTCCTGTCCACGTGCGGAGTGTTGTGCCGGTCTGAGCCTCCTATTCTCTTCCTCCGTCATTGGTACTTGTGGGTTCTGGGGTGGGGGTGGAGAGGTTGCTGTGGGGGTTGCGGAGGAGGTCGGGGTTCTGGTGGGGGTTTTGGTGAAGATCTGAGGGGGGGGGGGGGAAGGTGTAACAGCTCGAAGGGAGGGGGATTGGGGGTCACTTGGTTGTTAGGGGACCTCCACAGTAGGCTCACCACCACAAAGCTCCAGAAGGGCGAGCTCCATCACAGAGTAGGGGTTTAGTTGAAATAATGACAAGGAGGGAGGGAGAAGTTCTTAGGAAGGAGAGGGTTGGGAGAGGTTGCGATTAGTAGGTTTCCGGTGAGGGAGAAGGGAGGAGGGAGAGGAGGGGGAAGGGGGGGTTGGGAGTTGGTAGGAGCTCCATGACATAATTGGTAACTTGATGCAGTTGTTAACATATAGAAGAAAATTGATATATCATTGTAATTACTGGTTAGTAAAGTTTTTACTATTCCTATACTGAGTTTGTACAGTTAGGTGATACAGACCATAAAGCATGGGCACTTACATTTGGTCGTCGTGTGGTGTAGGACACACGTACCTGAGCCTACAGCAGATACATTAGTGTAATATTTCAAAATTTCCCCAATGTTGGTACGTCATGATGCATCGTATCCATGTACGCATGTCGGTTGTCGGTATATGTGTTTTTAGAAGATACTTGACACTTAAACTTATCTAATGCAAGAAGAAAGGTTAATTGCGAAAATAATCCCATAGAGAAAAAGAGACTTGATATGGCTAAAAATAGGATTAAATCGGAACCGTTCAAATTAAGCACGAATCTTAAAGCTCTCAGGAGTAAAACGGTAATTTCACCTACAAACGGGTCCGAATTGGGAACTGGGTCTTTCTTCAAAGCCCAACAACCAAAAAATGGATCTGTCCTACTGGATATGGGTAGCAACCCGTTACAAACCAACCTAGATGGATAAAGAGTGATTCAAATTCGTGGTTATCCCTAAGAGACAGTTTAAACAGTCCCTTTTATCACGAAACGAGTCAAACCCTCTTCTTATACATAAACATCGGGAAGTAGAGATTTATCCTTATTTTGAAACTTGTTCCTAAGGCGACTATAAATATCCCCCTTCCCCCGCCGTAACAAGGTAATCAATCTTTTTCCACATAAAGCACTTTCATAATCTTCCTGATTACTGACAAGAGCGTCGGAGGGTTCGTTGCCAGGATCCATCCCGGTGTATCGAACTTTTTTGCAGGTCAATGGCCGTGGCAAGAAACCAGTCAAACTGTAACGCCCCGAATCCCAAATACACTGAATTCGAGATGTTCTACAGGATCTTTTTACTTTCTTAGTACACTTTTACAGGGAAATTAAAACTTTTCATCATACATCAGAGATTACATCATAATTACATCTTTCTTTTGCACAGCGGAAGTAAAAATACAACAATTTGATACAAGTACAACAGCATAATGTAATCTTTAAGCATCCATCCTCTTTTAATCTTTAACAAGTCATTTACCTGCATGTAAGACTGTGGGTACGTCAGTTTATTCAACCGACGAACATTATACACGGCCATCCTCTCTATGCCGGAAATAGTATAACTTAACATTTCATATTTAGCAAACACAAACTTGTCATATTTCAAACTAAAGGGACTACCCTATTGATGTCGTGTTGTGATTGTGCACTTAGTCCTTAATGCAGTTAATTATGTTATATGACACTAATGCGCACTTGTTCGGAGTCTATGCATCCCATACTACATAGGTCCGAGGGCAAGCCCTTATTCGTTCTTCATCTTTATAGGGTTCAATCCCCCGTTATGATTTAATCTACTACTGTAATTACGGTAAGTATCCTAGATGTTATCTGACCTACGAACTCATGTTTAGGCACTCTGGAGTAGTATCCTCACCCAGACGCATCATGGGAATTCCTGGGATACGCTCTCACCATAAACATGACACCACCCGTAGTCTTCAAACATCCCACGAGCGTCGCCACTGGGACGGTACTCTGGAACAGTATCCTCACCCAGACTCGTCATGGGAATTCCTGGGATACGCTCTCGCCGCTACCCAGGGCCCTCATACTCAGTGTTTTTCTCTTACTTTCATCACGTCTTCACTATGCACTAGTCCTTAGTTTTTATTAAAAATCATGAACAAAATAATCACTAGAGTTAGCCTCTCCATCAACCGGACTTATTCATTTGTTTCATCATGACCAACCTTGGTCTAATTTCATCTCAATTCATTTTCTCAATGCCGGGGAGACTTAGCTACTCTATTTCAAATTTCATTTCACAATCTTCAACTCATAACAATTTCCATGTCGAGTTCTCAAACTCACTTGTATGTTCTTTTTCATTTCATGATTTCACTTCATTCACAAGTCCACAATGAGTACTTTTAACTCACAAAGTTCATAATTAGCCAACAATTTCTTTTTCCCTTTCATAAAAATCATGATTTTAATTTCATAAACATACATGAATTCAACAACTTCATAATATTACTAGTAACATCCATACTCCACATTTTGCACAATATTCATGAGTGAGAATAATAATAAAATCATGTCACACCACAAATACTTTTTCCCATCACTTTATAATAGCCTATTTCACTTAATCTTTATGAGTTATAAATTCCATAAGTATATATCCTATATCCAAAGCTCGAATTATACCTTTTATTCACAAACCATATTGTCTTTTATTCAATAAATACCCAAATTACTCTTATAAAATTCCTTGTATTTTTATGAGAATTGCCATATTTATTTCATAATTTTTGGACTTCAAAAACACCCAAAAAAATTATTTTTCCCTATATGCCGAAGGCAAGAATCGAACCAGGCGCCGCACCAAGACAGCACAGAGCTCCGACCGCTAGGCCGTTCGCCGAACACGTCATAAGAGCGACTGGGGTCTATATATACCCTGAGTTCGCTGTTTACTGTTTTTTAGGGAATTTAACAAAAAGAAGTGTTCTGCTCGGGATTCGAACTGTGCAACACAGAGAAGCCAACCGGCGTCCAAGACCACCTGAGCCACTGGCTCGGGTTGTCACAAACCCAATAAAATTTCTTATATGTTATACTCGTACTGTTTTGAAAATAACTCGACATTCAAATAGCCATAGTTGCTTATTGCTTTGATAAAATTTTTCTAAAAACTTCCAGATTAGATCCTCAGTCATATAAGTTCATACCAGTAAAATAATATATTTTTTTTGGTACTAATGAAATGTAATTTCACATACAAAGACCCAAAAATTATTTATTAAAATACATTATTGTATTTTTGACATTGCCATATAATCAATCTACTAGTCTTTTTATTAAATAATTTCATGGAGATAATTTACTGATATTAGTTCTTAATTCACCCATCACATATGATTTCCATAGTCCACATTCATATCAACATGAAGGTCCATCTATCACAATTAACAAGTGTACATTATGTCTCTAATCATAATAACAACACTCTTAATTTAATTTAATCACTATCACAACTTCACACTAATAAACATGGGGCAATCTACACACAATTTAATCTTAACACTAGAGCCATATAAGTTAATCAATACATTTCAATCAATTCACATGCTAGCTACTCAATTTAAGTGGGCTCTTCATAATATTTTTCATGCATCTTTAATGGTGTAAAATTAGCATGGATCTACTTTAGAAATATAAAATGTTTTACCCACCTCTATTGGAGAGAAACACAAACAAAAGCAATCAAGTCCTTGTAGATGAAAGCACCACCTCCTAGCCAAAAGCGCTCAAGCTCCAAGCCTCCAACCAATGCCGAATGCTTCCTCAAGCTCCAAACCGAATACTTCCCTCCTTGGTGATGCCGGCCACTCCAAGTAACAACACCCACACAATCTCTTATCTTTTATAACTCACACAATGATAATACTATAACTTAGAGATTATACTTTGCATATGAAAAATTAGCCATGAGAAGGGGGTATTTATACTAAAAAAATGAGGGGAATGGAGGGCCAAGATTGTCTTGGTGGTTGTTGGATGAAGGGTTTAGATCAAAGTAGGAGTTAGAAGAACTACCCACCTCCTTGAAACTACTCCCATGTTCTCCACACCCAAAATCAAAAATTCCCTCCAAAAAGAATGCTACCGGCCTCAAAATAAAGTGTGCAATGCACGTGTACGTGTAGTGCACGTGCATGCAACTAGGCCAAATTTGTACATTCTTAATTTGTACAAAAATAATTTAGTGGAAAAAATCTTCTACATGACAAGTTTAATTAAAATAAATTAATTCATGGGCTTTCTTTTTGGGCCAAAATAATTTTATAAAAAATAATTAAAATAAAAATGCTTTTGGGCTTTTTAAAAAAAGGCTTTTTAATTAAATCAATAAGGCTTTTAAAGAAGGCTTTTTAGACTAAAATAATTTGAGAAAATTATATTTAAATATACACATCATGATAAAATAATCCAAATAAAATGTTGCACGTGCACAACACGTGCAAAATAAATAATTTCTCACTTATTGAAAAATCAGGGTATTACAGCACTCCCTCCTTAGAATAGTTCCGTCCCCGGAACTACAATCAAGGGCGAGAAAAACAAACAAAATACAACACACGCAACAAGAATAAAAGATACGAAAATACAATCAAGCAAAAAGCTCAGGATAGTCCTTCAACATCCTCTCCTCAGATTCCCAAGTAGCCTCTTCAACCAAGTGGTTTCTCCAGACTACCTTGACCATCGGTATCGTCTTATTCCTCAAGACTTTCTCCCTACGGTCAACAATCTCAACAGGAGACTCGATGTAATTCAGGTCTAACTGCAAACCTTCCGGCACTTCAGGCAAATGATGACTCGGGTCTGGAATATAACCTCTCAGCATAGACACATGAAAGACATTGTGCACCTGAGACAACTCTTCCGGTAATTCAAGCCGGTAAGCAGTTTTCCCGATCCTTTTCAATATCTTATACAGGCCTATAAACCTCGGGGCTAACTTCCCGCCTTTGCCAAAACGAACCACACCTTTGCTGGGTGATACCTTCAGGAAGACGAAGTCACCAACCTCAAACTCAAGGTCCCTTCTCCGGTTGTCTGCATAGCTTTTCTGCCTGCTCTGAGCTTCCACCAACCTTTTCCTGATCAGATCAATCTTCTCAGAAGTCAGCTGTACAAGCTCAGGACCAAACAACTGACGCTCCCCTACTTCATACCAACAAACAGGAGTTCTACACTTCCTGCCATACAAAGCTTCGTACGGCGCCATCCCAATACTGGCCTGAAAACTATTGTTGTAGGCAAACTCCACCAAAGGTAAATGCCTTTCCCAACTGCCCCCAAAGTCTAGTATACAACACCGAAGCATATCCTCAAGAATACGATTGACTCTCTCGGTCTGCCCATCGGTTTGCGGATGAAAAGCAGTGCTGAAATCCGTCTTGGTACCCAAAGCTGTCTGAAGACTCCTCCAGAAATGCGAAGTAAACCGCGCATCTCGATCAGACACAATAGTCGAAGGAACGCCATGAAGTCGGACAATCTCACCAACATACATCTCAGCCAACTTGTCCATCGAAGCAGTGAGTTTCATCGCCAAAAAGTGAGCGGACTTGGTAAGTCGATCGACTATAACCCAAATTGCATCATTGCCTTTAGGACTCTTAGGCAATCCCGTGATGAAATCCATACTGATGTTATCCCACTTCCATTCCGGAATAGGTAACGGCTGTAATAGACCTCCGGGTCTCTGATTTTCGGCTTTGACTTGCTGACAAACCTCACACTTCGCGACAAATTCAGCCACATCCCGCTTCAAACCTGACCACCAGAAATGCTGCTTGATGTCCTTGTACATCTTAGTACTCCCAGGATGTACCGAAAAAAGAGTAGCATGTGCCTCCTGAAGAATACTTTCTTTCAGGTCCGCCTGATTTGGAACGCACAGCCTATCTCCGAACCACAGCACTCCATCCCTGATTTGAAATCCGGGCAACCTGCCAGCACCAACCTGCTCCTTCATCTCCAAGATATCAGCATCAACCTCCTGACTTGCAGTGATCCTTGCATTCAAAGTAGGCTGAAGCCTCAACTGAGTCAAAGATGCTCCCAATCCTTGCAAGACAACCTCAATACCAGCTCGGTCCAACTCTTCAATTAGATGCCTCTGAGTTGTAATCAAACAGGCCAAACTGCTCTTGCGGCTAAGTGCATCAGCAACGACATTAGCCTTTCCGGGATGATACTTGATCTCAGGTCGCATATCCTCGAGCACTTCCAACCATCTCCGCTGTCTCAAATTGAGATCCCTCTGCTGATATATATACTTCAAGCTCTTGTGGTCCGTGTACATATTCAACTTCTCACCGTACACGTAGTGCCTCCATTGCTTCAAAGCAAAAATAATCGCAGCCAACTCCAGATCATGAGTCGGATAATTTTTCTCATGCGGGCGTAGTTGCCTAGACCCATAAGCGATTACTCTTCCTTCTTACATTAAGACACAACCAAGCCCCCGATGTGAAGCATCGCTATAAACATCATACTCGACTCCAGCTCTAGGCAAAGCCAAAATAGGTGCAGTAGTCAGTCTATCTTTCAACTCCTGAAAACTCGCCTCACATTGCTCGGTCCACTTGAAGCTCACATTCTTCTTGGTCAGCCCTGTAAGCGGTACAGCTATCTGAGCATAACCTTGAATGAATCTCCGATAATACCCAGTCATCCCAAGGAAACTTCTGACTTCCTTCACTGTAGTAGGCCTTGCCCAATCTCTCACTGCCTCTATCTTCTGAGGGTCAGTTGCCACTCCCTCCTTAGAAAGGATGTGACCTAGGAATGCCACTTCAGATTTCCAGAAATCACACTTGGATAACTTGGCATACAACTTCTGCTCTTCCAACTTCTGCAAAACTGCTGCCAGATGCTCAGTGTGCTCCTCCTCAGACTTGGAGTACACGAGAATATCGTCGATAAACACCACGACGAAAGAATCAATAAACGGCCTCAGAACTCTGTTCATCAAGTCCATGAAGATTGCGGGTGCATTCGTTACTCCGAATGGCATAACTAAGAATTCGTAATGCCCATGCCGAGTTCTAAATGCAGTTTTGTGCACATCTTCAGCTTTCACTCGAACTTGGTGGTAACCTGATCGAAGATCTATTTTGGAGAATACAGCTGCTCCTTGTAGACGATCGAACAAGTCATCAATTCGAGGAATCGGATACTTATTCTGAACAGTGACCTTATTCAGCTCTCGGTAATCGATACACATCCTCATCGATCCATCCTTCTTCTTTACCAAAAGCACTGGTGCTCCCCAAGGTGACGCACTAGGTTGAATAAAGCCCTTTCCCAACAGTTCCTCAATCTGCCGTTTCACCTCATCCTGTTCCACTGGAGCCATCCTATAAGGTGTCTTAGAAATGGGTGCACTTCCCGGTTGAACAGTGATGCTGAACTCTACATCACGATGCGGAGGTAACCCAGGAAAATCTTCCAAGAACACAGTCGGATAGTCCCGAACCACAGGAATCCCTTGCACTTCCACAGGAGTCTCTTCCTTGCGGATAGTAGCCACCAGCTTAGAACATTTCCGCTTCCCTTGGAACATGACTTCAGGTCCACCTGGAGCCTTCACTGTCACCGTCTTGGTCTTACACTCGATGCTTGCACTGTACACCGACATCCAATCAATGCCAATGATAACATCGACTCCCAAGATAGTCAGCTCGATCAGATCAATGCCAAAGATTCTATCCCCAATCACAATCTCGCAATCAGCATAATACCGATCAGTGGTTAAAGTTTCCCCTGACGGAGTAGCTACTGATAAGATCTTGCCTGGGAAAATCTTCGGTTCAACTCCCAACACTTTAGCAAACTTTGGAGACACAAAAGTATGAGAGGATCCAGTATCAAACAATACGACAGCTTTCATTCCATTAAGATAGAGTTCGCCAGAGATGACCTGATCTGCCTCCTCAGCATCAGCTTCTGTCAAGGCAAATACTCGCCCTGATTGGTACGGCCTCTTCCCAGCCTGCTGCGTTGGTGCGTTGCTGTTTCCACCCTGTAGTTTGGGACAGTGAGATTTGTAGTGCCCCGTTTCACCACAGTTGTAGCAAGTCACCGCAGAAGGTCTCACCACATTGTTTCCAGGCCCCCCAGCCACACTCACAGCGTTCGCCCCTGTCGGTTTGAACCTCTGCGCAGATGGTTGCCCCTTGAAACTCCCCGAATGTGCAGGCCTCTTCCCGGACTGCCAGTTGTTCCTCCTGTTCTGAACAACTTGGAACTGCTCCATGTCTGCCTCCGTCGCTGCCGCCCTCTTGACCAGCTTGTCAAATCTCCTGATACCAAGGGGTATCATACGAGATCTCAAACTAGGCCTCAGACCATGCTCGAACTTGCGAGCTTTCTTGGCCTCATCCATCACCAGTTCTGGAGCATACCTGGAGAGCTGGGTGAACTTGGTCTCATAAGCTCTCACCGACATGCTGCCTTGCTGAAGCGACAGGAACTCCATCGCCTTCTTCTCCTGGACGTCGGAGGGGAAATAATGGCTGCGGAACTCCTCCAGAAATTCCTCCCAACCAAACAACAGACCTCCCATGGTCCTCTTCACGGATTGCCACCAAACCGCTGCATCCTTCTCCAGCTGCAAAGTCGCCAACTTGACCTTGCTACCTTCCGGTGTCTCCAACACCTCGAAGATTGTCTCCACTTGCCGTATCCAGTTGTCAGCCGCATCTGGGTCTGACTTTCCCTCGAATACAGGTGGTTTCATTCTCTTGAACGATTCCACCAGCTTTATTGCCTCGGGTACTGGATTTGCCGGCCCCCTAGCTTGGTTCTGAGCCACTGCATTCAGCGTCTGGTAGACCCTAGCAAGTTCAGTCTCCAGATCCAAACCTTCCCCATTCCTTGCTCCTCTTCTCGACATATTCTGATGCAAAAGATCCGTCAAATTCGAAGTATGTAACAAGAATTTAAACCAACTTCCATTTCATTGAATTCCAAAGTTTATACATTCGAATTTAAAAAACATTTTTGACATCAGAACGGAAAGAAACAGAAGCTACAACACTCTAACTCCTACGGGTCCTCTTCGCTGCTCGAAGTTCTTCCCGCAGTTCATCAACCTCATCCTTCAGCACATCAGTTAGGTTCTTTTTCTTCTCAAGTTCCCAAATCCGATGGCTAAGAACAGAATAGTCAGCCTTCCGCTTCTCCAGCTGAGCCTCCAATAATCCAACTCTCTCCTTCAGGGTTTCCACTTGCCTCTGAAGAGAAGTCACAAGACCACTGGGAACCTCTTCGTCGGAAGAAGAATCATCAGATGAATCCGGAGGTGGGGTGATCTCTCGGGATTCAGGGTACTCCTCATCATCAGAATCAGCTTGTCCAGGGTAGTACTCGTCCTCGAAATCTGCCTGTCCAGGATGGTACTCTTCCTCAATGATGTGCCAGTCGTCGCCTCCAGCAAGGTCGAAGTGATCAGCCATCTTAGAAATAGAGAGGAGAAAGCATAAATCTTAGAGCAACACAAATGTAAGTCACTTACATTTAAATCTCTAGACTCAAACACACACTCTAATGTCCACATCTAGGGTGTCGTTCCCTATAAAGTTGTACAAGTGTGAAAGTGTAGAAAACCTGGCTCTGATACCACTCTGTAACGCCCCGAATCCCAAATACACTGAATTCGAGATGTTCTACAGGATCTTTTCACTTTCTTAGTACACTTTTACACGGAAATTAAAACTTTTCATCATACATCAGAGATTACATCATAATTACATCTTTCTTTTGCACAGCGGAAGTAAAAATACAACAATTTGATACAAGTACAACAGCATAATGTAATCTTTAAGCATCCATCCTCTTTTAATCTTTAAACAAGTCATTTACCTGCATGTAAGACTGTGGGTACGTCAGTTTATTCAACCGACGAATATTATACACGGCCATCCTCTCTATGCCGGAAATAGTATAACTTAACATTTCATATTTAGCAAACACAAACTTGTCATATTTCAAACTAAAGGGACTACCCTATTGATGTCGTGTTGTGATTGTGTACTTAGTCCTTAATGCAGTTAATTATGTTATATGACACTAATGCGCACTTGTTCGGAGTCTATGCATCCCATACTACATAGGTCCGAGGGCAAGCCCTTATTCGTTCTTCATCTTTATAGGGTTCAATCCCCCGTTATGATTTAATCTACTACTGTAATTACGGTAAGTATCCTAGATATTATCTGACCTACGAACTCATGTTTAGGCACTCTGGAGTAGTATCCTCACCCAGACGCATCATGGGAATTCCTGGGATACGCTCTCACCATAAACATGACACCACCCGTAGTCTTCAAACATCCCACGAGCGTCGCCACTGGGACGGTACTCTGGAACAGTATCCTCACCCAGACTCGTCATGGGAATTCCTGGGATACGCTCTCGCCGCTACCCAGGGCCCTCATACTCAGTGTTTTTCTCTTACTTTCATCACGTCTTCACTATGCACTAGTCCTTAGTTTTTATTAAAAATCATGAACAAAATAATCACTAGAGTTAGCCTCTCCATCAACCGGACTTATTCATTTGTTTCATCATGACCAACCTTGGTCTAATTTCATCTCAATTCATTTTCTCAATGCCGGGGAGACTTAGCTACTCTATTTCAAATTTCATTTCACAATCTTCAACTCATAACAATTTCCATGTCGAGTTCTCAAACTCACTTGTATGTTCTTTTTCATTTCATGATTTCACTTCATTCACAAGTCCACAATGAGTACTTTTAACTCACAAAGTTCATAATTAGCCAACAATTTCTTTTTCCCTTTCATAAAAATCATGATTTTAATTTCATAAACATACATGAATTCAACAACTTCATAATATTACTAGTAACATCCATACTCCACATTTTGCACAATATTCATGAGTGAGAATAATAATAAAATCATGTCACACCACAAATACTTTTTCCCATCACTTTATAATAGCCTATTTCACTTAATCTTTATGAGTTATAAATTCCATAAGTATATATCCTATATCCAAAGCTCGAATTATACCTTTTATTCACAAACCATATTGTCTTTTATTCAATAAATACCCAAATTACTCTTATAAAATTCCTTGTATTTTTATGAGAATTGCCATATTTATTTCATAATTTTTGGACTTCAAAAACACCCAAAATTATTTTTCCCTATATGCCGAAGGCAAGAATCGAACCAGGCGCCGCACCAAGACAGCACAGAGCTCCGACCGCTAGGCCGTTCGCCGAACACGTCATAAGAGCGACTGGGGTCTATATGTACCCTGAGTTCGCTGTTTACTGTTTTTTAGGGAATTTAACAAAAAGAAGTGTTCTGCTCGGGATTCGAACTGTGCAACACAGAGAAGCCAACCGGCGTCCAAGACCACCTGAGCCACTGGCTCGGGTTGTCACAAACCCAATAAAATTTCTTATATGTTATACTCGTACTGTTTTGAAAATAACTCGACATTCAAATAGCCATAGTTGCTTATTGCTTTGATAAAAATTTTCTAAAAACTTCCAGATTAGATCCTCAGTCATATAAGTTCATACCAGTAAAATAATATAATTTTTTTGGTACTAATGAAATGTAATTTCACATACAAAGACCCAAAAATTATTTATTAAAATACATTATTGTATTTTCGACATTGCCATATAATCAATCTACTAGTCTTTTTATTAAATAATTTCATGGAGATAATTTACTGATATTAGTTCTTAATTCACCCATCACATATGATTTCCATAGTCCACATTCATATCAACCTGAAGGTCCATCTATCACAATTAACAAGTGTACATTATGTCTCTAATCATAATAACAACACTCTTAATTTAATTTAATCACTATCACAACTTCACACTAATAAACATGGGGCAATCTACACACAATTTAATCTTAACACTAGAGCCATATAAGTTAATCAATACATTTCAATCAATTCACATGCTAGCTACTCAATTTAAGTGAGCTCTTCATAATATTTTTCATGCATCTTTAATGGTGTAAAATTAGCATGGATCTACTTTAGAAATATAAAATGTTTTACCCACCTCTATTAGAGAGAAACACAAACAAAAGCAATCAAGTCCTTGTAGATGAAAGCACCACCTCCTAGCCAAAAGCGCTCAAGCTCCAAGCCTCCAACCAATGCCGAATGCTTCCTCAAGCTCCAAACCGAATACTTCCCTCCTTGGTGATGCCGGCCACTCCAAGTAACAACACCCACACAATCTCTTATCTTTTATAACTCACACAATGATAATACTATAACTTAGAGATTATACTTTGCATATGAAAAATTAGCCATGAGAAGGGGGTATTTATACTAAAAAAATGAGGGGAATGGAGGGCCAAGATTGTCTTGGTGGTTGTTGGATGAAGGGTTTAGATCAAAGTAGGAGTTAGAAGAACTACCCACCTCCTTGAAACTACTCCCATGTTCTCCACACCCAAAATCAAAAATTCCCTCCAAAAAGAATGCTACCGGCCTCAAAATAAAGTGTGCAATGCACGTGTACGTGTAGTGCACGTGCATGCAACTAGGCCAAATTTGTACATTCTTAATTTGTACAAAAATAATTTAGTGGAAAAAATCTTCTACATGACAAGTTTAATTAAAATAAATTAATTCATGGGCTTTCTTTTTGGGCCAAAATAATTTTATAAAAAATAATTAAAATAAAAATGCTTTTGGGCTTTTTAAAAAAAGGCTTTTTAATTAAATCAATAAGGCTTTTAAAGAAGGCTTTTTGGACTAAAATAATTTGAGAAAATTATATTTAAATATACACATCATGATAAAATAATCCAAATAAAATGTTGCACGTGCACAACACTTGCAAAATAAATAATTTCTCACTTATTGAAAAATCAGCGTATTACATAAACGACGGTGAAGGTCAACAGGTTTGCTTTATTGTTTCCAAAAAGAATCCACAAATTCCTCTGTTTGCTTCCACACCAAAATCAACAGCAACAGATTGGCACCGTCTGTGAGAAACGAAAAAGCAATCCAACCCTATTTCATCAGCGAAAGTAGTTTCAAGTTATGCCTCCAAAGAAGGGGATGACGACGGTCTCTAACTGCAGAGTCACTCCCGCTCCTTCTCCTCCTCCACTCTAGGATGTTCCCCCTCAACCCACTCAGCAAGTCCAGCAACTGCAGCCTGGACAGCCGCTCCCCCAACCCGTCCAGCAACCGTAGCCAGGACAACCTCTTCCTCAGCAATCTCAGCCCTAGCAGGCTCCTCAAGGGCCTCAAGGGGCTGCTGCGGGACCCTCTCGCCGAAGTTGACAGGGGAAACCTCCTCATCATGACCATGTGTCGATACATAACCCCTTATCCGACTCCATGGCCTCTCACAGTCCCCCAATGCCGAAGGATCTCAGGCACATTATTGTCAATCGGTAACATGAGATAGATCTTTGGACCCGCTCGGATGAGAGGTGGACCCATGACGGGATTCCCCGCCATGAACATCAAAGGGGTCCAGCGATGCGGTCCCCTAGAGCCCTGTCCCTCCGGTAGAACAGACCGCAGAAGATCTAACTCTCCCAAGAGGAGGAGGGAGTCACCCCTGCGTCGTCCAAGGAGGAGGCGCTCTCCAACCGGTCGACCCGCCCCACGGGACCACCGGGAGCGGGTGGCACCTGTCACAAGGGCAGAGTTCCAGCTATTTCAAGAAGCAATCCTAAGGGCCCTCAATGTCGTTCCCGACCACGACCAGCGGGTGCCTAGTCCTCAACCTGCCCTGAGCTATCGGCGCCACGCTCCCAGTCATTAACTTTCCCCAGGCTATCACTGCCGCACTCCTAGTCCTCAACCTGCCCCAAGCTATCACCGTCGCACTCCTAGTCCCTTTCCGCATGAAGACAAGTCCCAGGGCTCAGCAAGATATGGTCGAAGGGAAGAATTGGTCTACCGCCGTCTCCATGAGATGGAGAGGTACCTTGGCCGACTTGACAGATAAGAGGAACAATGGGCGATGAATTTCCGCCCCAGCAGGCCTCCGTTCTCCCGAACCATAATGGAAAAATAACCCATTGAATGATTGAAATGTGGATATGCAAATTTGTATGTGGTTCTATTATTTAAGTTGTATGTGAATTGATTAGGATCATGGATTGATTGAAGAAAACACATTTATTACCATCAAGAATTACATACAAAAGTTAGTAGATTGATAATGCTATTTCATGTGTTAAATAGATCTTTTGTGTTAATGTGGGCATGAATAATTTAGAATATGAATTTATATGTGGGTAAATTTTCCCTATTTCTAAATAAGAATGCATGCTAGATTTAATTAGAAAAATGATGCATGAAAATGATTAATAAGAGTGCACATTTAATTGGAAAAATGATCTATAATTGATTGAATTGTTGATATGCAAATTGTGTGTGATTCTACCATTAAAATTCAAGTTGGGTGCAACATGAGTATGGTTATGAATTGTGTAAATGAACTTTCGTTAGTAGCATGAAAATTATGTGCAAAGATTAGTAGTTCGACAATGTCGCATTATGTGCTAAATTAGAAATTTTTTTATGTTGTTGTAACGAACAAATTAAGATGCAGTCATTATACTTATGAGATGAATAATGGCAGAAAATTAGTATAGAGACTAATGAAAATATAATGTCGAAAAAGAATGTATTAGTGGTAGTATATTAAATTAACCAAATTGTATGGTAGAAATGTGGTATTTATTGGGGAAAAAAAATATGTTTAATTATTGGAGAAATTTTTTTTTTATATACTGGAGTAAAATCCATGATGGAAATGATAAATCTGGAATTTTTATAGTAGATTAGTAAGAGCAAATTGAAGTAAGATGTTGATGAACATCGATGTACTCTCAATAGCAGAGAATAATTGATTAAATAAATTCCGAGTTGTAAATTGGACAACCTGAGCGTGTAGCTCAAGTGGTCGGGATAGCCTTAGAACGCTACAGTGGTCTGAGGTCACTAGTTCGAACTCTCGGGTTGCCATACTTTTAATTTTCCATTTCAAAAAAATAAAACAGTGCGGTCGAAGAGCATTTAAGGCTCTCGCGCCCTCTTCTATGTGTGGGCAGCACTCGGCCTAGTGGTCTGTGCTTTGGTTGTTTCTCCTAGTGGTCGCTGGTTCGATCCGTGGCCTTCGGCTGTGTTTATGTTGTGGAAAAATAATTTTTTTTTGGGTGTTTTAGTGATAAAAAAAATGTGGAAAAATATATTTATTATTTTAAGAATATAGGGAGTTCATGAAAAATAGTTTGAGGATTATTTGCATGAAGTAGAATATGTTTAAGGAATAAAAGTATAATTTAGAACTATGAGCTCTACACTTGCACTTGTATAAAGTGGTATTTTACAAAAGATTTAAAAGGGAAAAATACGAATAAGATGTGAATTATATGAAGTGATGTGAATTATTCTCAATGGAGAATGGTGTGACAATTCATGATGTATAAATATTCATCTTTGATTAAGTAACTAGTGATGTGTTTTTTTTAATGTGAAAATAATATTGCATGAGTTACATGATGAATAGTTGAATTTGATGTATAATTATGGACTATTGAACGATTTAGAAATCTTGATTTGAAAAGAAATATTTTTGAGTATGAAAACTCAACATGTGAACTTATGAGTTGAAACACTCAACTTTAGAATTTGTGAATGGGAATTGAAACAAAAGAGTAGCTAAGTCTCCCCCGGCATTTGGAAAGAAATAAAATGAAATATGAAAGACCAAGGTTGGTCATGTTGAACAATTGTATAAGTCCGATTTAGTGCAGAGGCTAACTCTAGTGCTTTGGTTTTGTTCATGATTCTATATCATTAGAATTAAGGATTAGTTACATAGTGAAGACGTGACGAAAGTAAGAGAAAAACATTGAGTATGAGGGCCATTGGATAGCGGCAAGAGCGTATCCCAGGATGTCCCATGATGAGTCTGGGTGAGGATACTGCTCCAGAGTACCGTCCCGGTGGCGACGCTCGTGGGATGTTTGAAGACTACAGGTGGTGTCATGTCTATGGTAGGAGCTGAATTACCACAGGATGCCTGCATGATGAGTCATGTGTGAGTGCGTTGGGATTCCCTCCAGGGCGCCTAGACATGAGTTCGTAGGTCAGAAAACATCTAGGATACTTACCGTAGTTACAGTAGTAGATTAAGTCATAACGAGGGATCGAACCCTACAAAGTTAAAGAACGATTAAGGGCTTGCCCTCGGACCTATGTAGTATGGGATGCATAGAATCCGAACAAGTGCGCATTAGTGTCATATAACATAAATAATTGCATTAAGGACTAAGTGCACAATCACAACACGACATCAATAGGGTAGTCCCTTTAGTTTGATATGTGACAAGTTTGTGCTAAATATGGAAAATTGAGTTATACTATTTCCGGCATAGAGAGGATGGCTATGTATAATGTTCGTCGGTTGAATAAACTGACGTACCCACAGTCTTGTATGCAGGTAAATGGCATGATAAAGATTAAAGAGGAACAGATGCTTAAAGATTATACAATGTTGTTGTACATTTATTTCATTGTTGTAAAGTTTACTTCCTTTGTGCAAATGTAAATTGTGATGTATTCATGTAAACTCTGATGTAAAGTGAAAAGTTCAAATTTCCTTGTAAAATTGTACTAAATGAAGCGGAAAGATCCTGTAGAACATCTCGAATTCAGTGTATTTGGGATTCGGGGCGTTACAGAGTGGTTTCAGAGCCACGCTTCCACACTTGTACAAATTTATAAGGAACGACACCCTAGAAGTGGACATTAGAGTGTGCGTTTGAGTCTAGAGATTTAAATGCAAGTGACTTACTTTTGTGTTGCTCTATGACTTATGTTTCTTCCTCTCTATTTCTAAGATGGCTGATCACTTCGACCCTGCTGGAGATGACGACTGGCATATCATCAAGAAAGAGTACCATCCTGGACAGGCAGATTCCGAGGACGAGTACTATCCAGGGCAAGCAGATTCTGACGGAGAAGAATGGCCTGAATCCCGAGAGATCACCCCACCTCTGGATTCATCTGATGACTCTTCTTCTGACGAAGAAGAAGAACCAGTTCCAAATAGTCTTGTGACTTCTCTTCCGAGGCAGGTAGAAACACTGCGAGCGAGAGTCGAATTATTGGAGGCTTAGCTGGCCAAGCGCAAGGACGACTTTTCAGTTCTCAGTCATCGTGTATGGGAACTCGAGAAGAGGAAGAATTTGACAGATGTGCTGAAGGATGAAGTTGATGAACTACGGGGAGAACTTCGAGAAGAAAAGAGGAACCGTAGGAGTTAGACTGTTGTAGCTTCTACTATCTTTCATTCTGATGTCAAGAAATGTTTTTCAATTCGAATGTATAAAGTTTGGAATTCAATGAAATGCAAGTTGATTTAAAATTCATATCTTATACTTCGAATTTAATGCATCTTTTGCATCAGAATATGTCTAGAAGAGGAGATAGAAATGGTGAAGATCTGGATCTGGAAACAGAACTTGCGAGGGTCTATCAGATGCTCAACGTCGTGGCTATGAATCAGGACCAAGGAAGGGGACCTGCGACTCCGGTGCCCGAAGCGATTAAACAAGTGGAATCGTTCAAATGAATGAAACCACCTGTATTCGAAGGGAAGTCAGACCCTGATGCGGCTGACAACTGGATTCGTTAGGTGGAGAAAATCTTTGAAGTGTTGGAGACCCCTTGATGGCAGTAAGGTGAAGTTGGCGACTCTGCAATTGGAGAAGGATGTGGCTGTTTGGTGGCAGTCGATGAAGAGGACCATGGGAGGCATAGTTCTTGGCTGGGAGGAATTTCTGGAAGAATTCCGCAGTCACTATTTCCCTTCTGATGTTCAAGAGAAGAAGGCTATGGAATTTCTATCACTACAGCAAGGTGGCATGTCAGGTGAGAGAGTACGAGACCAAATTTACTCAGCTCTCTAGGTATGCTCCGGAATTAGTGATGGATGAGGCTAAGAAGGCTCGTAAGTTTGAGCATGGATTGAGGCCAAGCTTGAGGTCCCGAATGATACCTCTTAGTATCAGGAGATTCGACAAGTTGATCAAGAGAGTAGCAGCGACGGAAGCAGATATGGAGCAGTTTCATGTTGTTCAGAATCGGAGGAACAACTGGTAGTCTGGAAAGAGGCCTGCCAATTCTGGGAGTTTCAAGGGGCAACCATCTGCACAAAGGTTCAAACCGACAGGGGCGAACACTATTAGTGTGGCTGGAGGATCTGGGAACAATGTGGTGAGACCTCCTGCGGTAACTTGCTACAACTGTGGTGAACCAGGACATTACCGATCTTAATGTCTCAAGCCACGGAATGGTAATAGCAATGCACCAACGCAGCAGACTGGGAAGAGACCGTGCCAACCAGGGCGAGTATTTGCCTTGACGGAAGCTGATGCCTGATGAAGTAGACCATGTCATCACTGGTACGAGGGCTGGTGTTTAGAGGTTTTTGTCATTTCTTTTTCCCACTGTTTAGTGAACTGTTACATGATGAGTGTGTATTATGTAACAGGAGAACTTTATCTTAATGGAATGAAAGCTGTTGTGTTGTTTGATACTAGATCCTCTCATACTTTTGTGTCTCCTAAATTTGCTAAAGTGTTGGGAGTTGAACCGAAGATTTTTCCAGGCAAGATCTTGGTAGTAGCTACTCCATCAGAGGAAACTCTAACCACTGATCGGTATTACGCTGATTGCGAGATTGTGATTGGAAATCAAATCTTTGGGATTGATCTAATCGAGCTGATTATCTTGGGAGTCGATGTTATCATTGGCATTGATTGGATGTCGGTGTACAGTGCAAGCATCGAGTGTAAGACCAAGACGGTAACAGTGAAGGCTCCAGGTGGACCTGAAGTCACTTTCCAAGGGAAGCAGAAGTGTTCTAAGCTGGTGGCAGCTATCCGCAATGAAGAGACTCCTGTAGAAGTACAAGGGATTCCTGTGGTTCGGAATTATCCGACTGTGTTCTTGGATGATTTTTCTGGGTAACCCCCGCATCGTGATGTAGAGTTCAGCATCACTGTTCAACCGGGAAGTGCACCCATTTCTAAGGCACCGTATAGGATGGCTCCAGTGGAATAGGATGAGGTGAAATGGCAGATTGAGGAACTATTGGAGAAAGGCTTTATTCAACCTAGTGCGTCACCTTGTGGAGCACCAGTGCTTTTGGTAAAGAAGAAGGATGGATCGATGAGAATGTGTATCGATTACCGAGAGCTGAATAAGGTCACTGTTCAGAATAAGTATCCTATTCCCCGAATTGATGATTTGTTCGATCGTTTATAAGGAGCAGCTATTTTTTCCAAGATAGAACTTCGATCAGGATATCACCAAGTTCGAGTGAAAGCTGAAGATGTGCACAAAACTGCATTTAGAACTCGACATAGGCATTATGAATTCTTAGTTATGCCATTTGGAGTGACGAATGCACCTGCAATCTTCATAGATTTGATGTACAGAGTTCTGAGGTCGTTCATTGATTCTTTCGTCGTGGTGTTTATCGACGATATCCTCGTGTACTCCAAGTCAGAAGAGGAGCACACCGAGCATCTGGCAGCAGTGTTGAAGAAGCTGGAAGAGCAGAAGTTGTATGCCAAGTTATCCAAGTGTGATTTCTGGAAATCTGAAGTGTCATTCCTAGGTCACATCCTTTCTAAGGAGAGAGTGGCAACTGATCCTCAGAAGATAAAGGCAGTGAGAGATTGGGCTAGGCCTACTACAGTAAAGGAAGTCAGAAGTTTTCTTGGAAAGACTGGATACTATAGGGGATTCATTCAAGGTTATGCTCAGATAGCCGTGCCGCTTACTGGAATGACCAAGAAGAATGTGAACTTCAAGTGGACTGAGCAATGTGAGGCGAGCTTTCAGGAGTTGAAAGAGAAACTGACTACTGCACCTATTTTGGCTTTTCCTAGAGCAGGTGTTGAGTATGATGTTTATAGCGTTGCTTCACATCGTGGGCTTGGTTGTGTCTTAATGCAAGAAGGAAGAGTAATCGCTTATGGGTCTAGGCAACTACGACCGCATGAGAAGAATTACCCGACTCATGATCTGAATTGGCTGCGATTATCTTTGCCCTAAAGCAATGGAGGCACTACGTGTACGGTGAGAAATTGAACATGTACACGGACCACAAGAGCTTGAAGTACATATATCAGTAGAGGGATCTGAATTTGAGGCAGCGGAGATGGTTGGAAGTGCTTGAGGACATGCGACCTGAGATCAAGTATCATCCTGGAAAAGCTAATGTTGTTGCTGATGCGCTTAGTTGCAAGAGCAGTTTAGCCAGTTTGATTACAACTCAGAAGCATCTGATTGAGGAATTGGATCGAGCAGGTATTGAAGTCGTCTTGCAAGGATTGGGAGCATCTTTGGCTCAGTTGAGGCTTCAGCCTACACTGAATGCAAGGATCATTGCAAGTCAAGAGGTTGATGCTGATATCTTGAAGATGAAGGAGCAGGTTGGTGCTGGCAGGTTGCCCGAATTTCAAATCAAGGATGGAGTGCTGTAGGTTCGGAGATAGACTGTGTGTTCCAAATCAGGCGGACCTGAAAGAGAGTATTCTTCAGGAGGCGCATGCTACTCTTTTGTCGGTACATCCTGGGAGTACTAAGATGTACAAAGACATCAAACAGCATTTCTGGTGGTCAGGTTTGAAGCGGGATGTGCTGAATTTGTGGCGAAGTGTGAGGTTTGTCAGCAAGTCAAAGCCAAAAATCAGAGACCTGGAGGTCTATTACGGCCGTTACCTATTCCGAAATGGAAGTGTGATAACATCAGTATGGATTTCATTACGGGATTGCCTAAGAGTCCTAAAGGCAATGATGCGATTTGGGTTATAGTCGATCGACTAACCAAGTCTGCTCACTTTTTGGCGATGAAACTCACTGCTTCGATGGACAAGTTGGCTGAGTTGTATGTTGGCGAGATCGTCCGGCTTCATGGTGTTCCGTCAACTATTGTGTCAGATCGAGATGCGCGGTTTACTTCGCATTTCTGGAGGAGTCTTCAGACAGCTTTGGGTACCAAGACAGATTTTAGCATTGCTTTTCATCTGCAAACCGATGGGCAGACCGAGAGAGTCAACCGTATTCTTGAGGATATGCTTCGGTGTTGTATACTAGACTTTGGAAGCAGTTGGGAAGGGCATTTACCCTTAGTAGAGTTTGCCTACAACAACAGTTTTCAGACTAGCATCGGGATGACGCCGTACGAAGCTCTGTATGGCAGGAAGTGCAGGACACCTGTTTGTTGGTTTAAAGTTGGGGAGCGTCAGTTGTTTGGTCCTGAGCT
The DNA here is from genome assembly GCA_017893485.1 of Hemerocallis citrina. Taxonomy (NCBI): domain Eukaryota; kingdom Viridiplantae; phylum Streptophyta; class Magnoliopsida; order Asparagales; family Asphodelaceae; genus Hemerocallis; species Hemerocallis citrina. Next base: position 301,288,099 of record CM030358.1, read on the forward strand.
TGTGCAGCAAACCTCTGAGAAGATTGTTCTGATCAGGAAAAGGTTGGTAGAAGCTCAGAGCAGGCAGAAAAGATATGCAGACAACCAGAGAAGGGACCTTGAGTTTGAGGTTGGTGACTTCGTCTTTCTGAAAGTATCACCCAATAAAGGTGTGGTTCGATTTGGCAAAGGCGGAAAATTAGCCCCGAGGTTTATAGGCCCGTACAAGATATTGAAAAGGATCGGGAAAACGGCTTACCGGCTTGAGTTACCGGAAGAGTTATCTCAGGTGCACAATGTCTTTCATGTGTCTATGCTGAGAGGTTATATTCCAGACCCGAGTCATCATTTGCCTGAAGTGCCGGAAGGTTTGCAGTTGGATCTGAACTACATCGAGTCTCCTTTTGAGATTGTTGATCGTCGAGAGAAAGTCTTGAGGAATAAGACGATACCGATGGTCAAGGTAGTCTGGAGGAACCATTTGGTTGAAGAGGCTACTTGGGAATCTGAGGAGAGGATGTTGAAGGACTATCCTGAGCTTTTTGCTTGATTGTATCTTTGTATCTTTTTGTTCTTGTTGTGAGTGTTGTATTTTTGTTTCTCACTCTTGACTGTAGTTCCGGGGACGGAACTATTCTAAGGAGGGAGTGTTGTAATGCCCTGATTTTTCATTTAATGAAAAATTATTTTATTTTGCACGTAGTGTGCACGTGCAATATTTTTGGTAAATATTTCCATCATGATGAGTATAGATATTTAAATATGTGCCTTTAATTATTGTTCTATAAAGCCTTCTTTCAATTAGACAAAAATCCTTTTCTTTTTAAAGGCCCAAAGTTAATTTAATTTATTATTTTTATAATAATTATTTTGGCCAATTAAATTAAAGCCCATTAGTAAATTTATTTTTTAATATGACTTGTAATGTAGAATACAAAATTAAAGTTTATTTTTATAAATAAAATGTACAATTTTTGGACCTAGTTTCATGCACGTGCACTACACGTACACGTGCAATATGCACTCCTATGATGGCCGGTTTTGATCTTTTTGGGAGGGAAACCAAAAATTTGAGTGGAGATCATGCTTGGTGGTTACTTGATTGTGGGTAGTTAATGTAACTCCTACTTTCATCTTAGCCCTCCATCTTATAACCAACTACTTGATCCTGGCCCTCCATTCTCTTTGATTTTTAGTATAAATACCCCCCCATGGCTAGTTATTCTTGTGCTTATTAATCCCTCCAAACCTATAGTCTAAATTATATTATCTAGTAGTCATTTTGTGAGTTAAAAGATTGAGAGTGTGTGGGATTGTGCTTGCAACATCAAGGAGAGAGGAGGCCGGCCATCAACTAGGAGCTCTCGGTTTGGTGCTTGGGAGGCTTGCGTGCGTGTGTTCAAGGAGGAGGAGCACTCTCGTTGCAAGGACATTCGTCTATGAGGTTGCTAAATTGCATTTTTCTCTCCAAACTAAGGTGGGTAAATTCTCCATATTTCTAAATTAGAAATGCATGTTAGAAATGAATGAAGGAAGCACTTTAATTAGGAAAAATAACCCATTGAATGATTGAAATGTGGATATGCAAATTTGTATGTGGTTCTATTATTTAAGTTGTATGTGAATTGATTAGGATCATGGATTGATTGAAGAAAACACATTTATTACCATCAAGAATTACATACAAAAGTTAGTAGATTGATAATGCTATTTCATGTGTTAAATAGATCTTTTGTGTTAATGTGGGCATGAATAATTTAGAATATGAATTTGTATGTGGGTAAATTTTCCCTAATTCTAAATAAGAATGCATGCTAGATTTAATTAGAAAAATGATGCATGAAAATGATTAATAAGAGTGCACATTTAATTGGAAAAATGATCTATAATTGATTGAATTGTTGATATGCAAATTGTGTGTGATTCTACCATTAAAATTCAAGTTGGGTGCAACATGAGTATGGTTATGAATTGTGTAAATGAACTTTCGTTAGTAGCATAAAAATTATGTGCAAAGATTAGTAGTTCGACAATGTCGCATTATGTGCTAAATTAGAAATTTTGTTATGTTGTTGTAATGAATAAATTAAGATGCAGTCATTATACTTATGAGATGAATAATGACAGAAAATTAGTATAGAGACTAATGAAAATATAATGTCGAAAAAGAATGTATTAGTGGTAGTATATTAAATTAACCAAATTGTATGGTAGAAATGTGGTATTTATTGGGAAAAAATATGTTTAATTATTGGAGAAAATTATTTTTTATACACTGGACTAAAATGCATGATGGAAATGATAAATCTGGAATTTTTATAGTAGATTAGTAAGAGCAAATTGAAGTAAGATGTTGATGAACATCAATGTACTCTCAATAACAGAGAATAATTGATTAAATAAATTCCGAGTTGTAAATTGGACAACCTGAGCGTGTAGCTCAAGTGGTCGGGATAGCCTTAGAACGCTACAGTGGTCTGAGGTCACTAGTTCGAACTCTCGGGTTGCCATACTTTTAATTTTCCATTTCAAAAAAATAAAACAGTGCGGTCGAAGAGCATTTAAGGCTCTCGCGCCCTTTTCTATGTGTGGGCAGCACTCGGCCTAGTGGTCTGTGCTTTGGTTGTTTCTCCTAGTGGTCGCTGGTTCGATCTGTGGCCTTCGGCTGTGTTTATGTTGTGGAAAAATAAATTTTTTTGGGTGTTTTAGTGATCAAAAAAATGTGGAAAAATATATTTATTATTTTAAGAATATGGGGAGTTTATGAAAAATAGTTTGAGGATTATTTGCAGGAAGTGAAATATGTTTAAGGAATAAAAGTATAATTTAGAACTATGAGTTCTACACTTGCACTTGTATAAAGTGGTATTTTACAAAAGATTTAAAATGGAAAAATACGAATAAGATGTGAATTATATGAAGTGATGTGAATTATTCTCAATGGAGAATGGTGTGACAATTCATGATGTATAAATATTCATCTTTGATTAAGTAACTAGTGATGTGGTTTTTTTACTGTGAAAATAATATTGCATGAGTTACATGATGAACAGTTGAATTTGATGTATAATTATGGACTATTGAACGATTTAGAAATCATGATTTCAGAAGAAATATTTTTGAGTATGACAACTCAACATGTGAACTTATGAGTTGAAACACTCAACTTTAGAATTTGTGAATGGGAATTGAAACAAAAGAGTAGCTAAGTCTCCCCCGGTATTTGGAAAGAAATAAAATGAAATATGAAAGACCAAGGTTGGTCATGTTGAACAATTGTATAAGTTCAGTTTGGTGGAGAGGCTAACTCTAGTGCTTTGGTTTTGTTCATGATTCTATATCATTAGAATTAAGGATTAGTTACATAGTGAAGACGTGACGAAAGTAAGAGAAAAATATTGAGTATGAGGGCCATTGGATAGCGGCGAGAGCATATCCCAGGATGTCCCATGATGAGTCTGGGCGAGGATACTGCTCCAGAGTACCGTCCCGGTGGCGACGCTCGTGGGATGTTTGAAGACTACGGGTGGTGTCATGTCTATGGTAGGAGCTGAATTACCACAGGATGCCTGCATGATGAGTCATGTGTCAGTGCGTTGGGATTCCCTCCAAGGCGCCTAGACATGAGTTCGTAGGTCAGAAAACATCTAGGATACTTACCGTAGTTACAGTAGTAGATTAAGTCATAACGTGGGATCGAACCCTACAAAGTTGGAGAACGATTAAGGGCTTGCCCTCGGACCTATGTAGTATGGGATGCATAGAATCCGAACAAGTGTGCATTAGTATCATGTAACATAAATAATTGCATTAAGGACTAAGTGCACAATCACAACACGACATCAATAGGGTAGTTCCTTTAGTTTGATATGTGACAAGTTTGTGTTTGCTAAATATGGAAAATTGAGTTATACTATTTCCGGCATAGAGAGGATGGCCGTGTATAATGTTCGTCGATTGAATAAACTGACGTACCCACAGTCTTATATGCAGGTAAATGACATGATAAAGATTAAAGAGGAACAGATGCTTAAAGATTATACAATGTTGTTGTACATTTATTTCATTGTTGTAAAGTTTACTTCCGCTGTGCAAATGTAAATTGTGATGTATTCATGTAAACTCTGATGTAAAGTGAAAAGTTCAAATTTCCTTGTAAAATTGTACTAAATGAAGCGGAAAGATCCTGTAGAACATCTCGAATTCAGTATATTTGGGATTCGGGGCATTACAGAGGGTGTCATAACTCTCGACATAACTGTTGGCAAAACTCCAATCACCCGAACTGAGCCGATGGATTTCATGGTGGTAGATGTGAAGGCCGCTTACAGTGTCATCCTAGGCCGACCAGGCCTAGCTGCTCTCCTGGCCATACCCTCAGCCTACCACATGAAGATGAAATTCCCCACCGCAGCAGGCATGGGAGAAGTCAGAGGGAGCCAGGTGGCGGCTCGCAAATGCTACATGGCATCGCTAGGAGGGCTGGTCCTCTCCCTTGAAGCCCTCGAACTCCCACATGGGAGTAGCCACACCATCTCAGAGCCAGCCGATGAGTTGGAAGAAGTAACATTCTCAGAAGGAGATTCGGCCCAGACATTCCAAATTAGTAAGGTCCTTCCCCTCCAATCAAAGAAGACATCATCCAATGTATAAGGGGTAATCGCGATCTATTCGTTTGGACCGCGACTGACATGCCGGGAATCTCCGAAGAGATCTTCATGCACCACCTTAGTGTTGCTTCGGGGGCCAGACCTGTTCAGCAAAAGCGATGCAAATTCGCTCCCGAGCGCCAGCAGGCTATCAAAGAAGAGGTTGAGAAACTCTTGAAGGCTCGATTCATATAGGAGGTCAACTATCCCGAATGGCTGTTGTTACCGCTAATTTCGGTGTGGGGGTAAACAGATAGAATTTGTGAGTCCGAGAAAAACCTGAACAGTTGACTCAACCTTCTTGCTCCTGCCGTGACCTGCAAGGAAGTGCGAAACACCGGGATTGATTCCGGCGACGCACCCTCCGACGCTCTTGTCAGTAATCAGAAGAGATTAAGAAAGAGCTTAAAAGTGGTGAAAAAGTGATTAACCTCGTCATGGTGGTAGAGGGGTGGTATTTATAGTCGCCAGGGGAGTTGTTTAAGGTCCCTGATTTCCTGTGTAACAGTAGGGAGTAAAATCCTCAGTCTGTTTTAGGAAATCTTTCCTTGATTCCCGGTGAGAGCAAATCAGGGCCATTGACTTGGCCAAATCATAGGTCCCGATTTGTCTCTTGTTGGTTTGGGTTCCTCTCGGGTCGAACCCGAACCCAATAGGTGTGGATCCATTCGTGGGTTATTGGATCTGTGAGAAGGAGATTCAGTACCCGTTTTGGATCTGCTTGTATGTGAAATTACCTTTTTACCCCCGAGCTTCAAGATTCGTGCCCAATCTGGACAGTTCCGATTTAACCCCATTTTTAGCCATATCACGAGCCCCCCACTCCTAAAGACTGAGCGTGATCAGCTTTGAGGAGTAGTTTGACTGTTTTGGTGGCTAGCGGAGTTGTATCGGAGTCCATGTGGAGGACTTAGGATCTTGAAGGGGGTAGTGAGGTAACTTTTTGATGCCATGAGCTGTTTCCTAGCCATGTCGAGTATTTGGCGTCTTTCATCTATTTTTTTCGGATTATTTATTTAATTTTGCGATGTGTTTACTAATCGTTCGGGGGGCCTTAACAGTGCATTCTGGGCAATAATTGTGCGTTCAGGGGCCCAAAAATATACCCCCGAATTTTCAATTATTTTCTAGAATTTTTAGTTAAATTTCCCGAATTTTTAGCAATTTTTCGCAATTTTTAAATAAATAAAGCGATTTAAATAGATAAAAAACGATTTTTAATACTGATTTATGGCGTGGCACAATCTGGACCTCTGATCACAGTCGAGCGTGATTTTCTGAGAGATCCGACGGTCTTCATAGCTCGGTGTCCTTTTTCTCCGTTTACGAGCTCGGAATGGCACTTGCTCGGCTGCCGACCGGAGACTAGGGGGTTCGGCGTTCCGAGCTACGTGGCGCAATCTGAGCCATCGGATGGTGGCGCGTTTCTCAAGAAAACGCTATCTTGTCTTTTAGTGCACGTGGCGCAATCTGGACCGATCATCATTAGAAGCACGAATTTCTGAGAGATCCAACGGTTGTAGTAGCTCGGTGTCTTTTTTCTCCGTTTACGAGCTCGGAATGGCACTTGCTCGGCTGCCGACCGGAGACTAGGGGGTTCGGCGTTCCGAGTGATGTGGCGCAATCTGAGCCATCGGATGACGATGCGCATCTCGAGACGGGCACATTTCCCAAAAAAACACTATCTTGTCGTTTAGTGTCCTCGGTGAGATCTGGGCCGTCTGATTGAGATCATGCGCGAAAGTTGAGGAGAAAGTGCGTTTTCTCCGTTTGCGAGCTCGGAAAGGCAGTTGCTCAAGATCCGTCCGGAGACATGGGGTCTCGGCAGGGCGAGCGACGTGGCGCAGTTTGAGCCATTGGATGACGACGCGCATCTCAAGACGGGCACATTTCTCAAGAAAACACTATCTTGTCGTTTAGTGTCCTCGGCAAGATCTGGGCCGTCTGATTGAGATCATGCACGAAAGTTGAGGAGAAAGTGCGTTTTCTCCGTTTGCGAGCTCGGAAAGGCACTTGCTCGAGATCCGTCCGGAGACAGGGGGTCTCGGCAGGTCGGGCGATGTGGCGCACTCTGTCTCGAGACGATCCTGTTCCCAAGGGCATTAATGGTGCTTCGGGGTTTGTGCGGCATTCCACTTTCCCAAGTTCATTAAGGATAACTCCTTCAATTAATGCGTGGCGTTTCAAATTCCGAGGGTCATAATGGCTGGACCTTGGAGGGGAGCTTATAAGTACTCCACTCCCTTTGTCATTTCAATCACAACAAATGTAGAGTTTCAAACCTCGGAGGTATTGGGCTTGGGTAACTTGTCTTTCGAGGTTCGAGGGGGTTGTCGCTCTCTTGTCTTTTTCTTCTCCCGTTCCTGACAGCCCCAAAGTGGATGTCAGGAGCGGGGGGGGAACGAGGCAGTAGTGGTGACGACCATAGTCCGGACCCGAGGGATGAGTTACTTCGGGAGGACGGGTGGTTGCCCTGTTGCCTTGTTCTTCTCCCATTCCTCACGGTTCCGAAGGGGATGTCAGGAGCGGGAGAGAATGAGGCAGTAGTGGCGACGACCGTAGTCCGGACCCGGGGTGTGAGCTGCTTCGGAGGGACGGGTGGTCGTTCTCCCACCAAGATCTTCTGCCTACTCTGTTTGCTCCGCAGCGGGTGTCAGGGTCGGCAGAGATCAGGGTGGGAGAGGTGATGATCCATGTCCGAATCCGAGGGGTGAGCTTGTTCGGAAGGACGGGTGGTTGCTCTTTCACTTCCTGTCCATCGGTGAGATTGAGGGGGGAGAAATAAAGGGCGTTCCGATCTTGTTGTTTGCAACTGTGAAGGCTCTGTTGCCAAAGTCCTCTGCCAGGCCGAGCCTTCCAGTTACAATCAACTAGCTCGGAATGGTGCGCTTCTCCCGATCTCTGAGTGTTCATCTGCTTTCAACCGAGCCTCGCGGGTCGGCGAAATGTCGACTGAGACGTGGGGCCCGGGGGGCCCGCCGGGGGCGGTGCCTTAAAACTTTGAATCGAAACTTTTTTGGGCTTTTCTAGGCATTGGTGGGGCGTCCGAAGGTTCGATCGTCCGAGCGACGTGGCGCAATCTGAGCCGTTGGATGACGGCGCACATCTCGAGACGGGCACATTCCTCAAGAAAACACTATCTCGTCGTTTAGTGTTCTCGGCGAGATCTGGGCCGTCTGATCGAGATTTTACGCGAAGTTTGAAGAGAAAGTGAGTTTTCTCCGTTTGCGGGCTCGGGAAGGCACTTGCTCGGAGGCCGACCGGAGTCTGCGCAATCTGGCTCGGATTGCGTGCGGCTCGGATTCAGATCCCATTGCGCCGAGCTGGTTGACTTGGTGAGGAAGGCGGTCGTGTTGGGCCTTCGCGACATTTCGAGAGCAGCCCAAAAGTCGCACTTATTCGGTTGGAAGTCCAAGGGACGTTCCATTTTTACTATAAATCTTCACCCTCCCTTAGACCAAGTCTCATTTTTCACTTTTACTCTCTCTCTTCAGTTTTTACTTTGCCTTCGAAGTTTTCAGCTCTCTGGTGGCGTTGCTAGCTGTCACAGTAGCGTTCCTTTTCTCCGGCGAACTTTCCGACCGTACCTATCACTTCAAGGTCAGTCTCTTTCCCTTCTTTTTAGAAAAAATGGTTAAGATCACGGATGAGACCCCTGCCTCGGAGCAAGCCGTTGGCCGAGGGGATAAAGGGAAGGAGGTAGTGGAGCCGAGCGATCAGAATGTCGTTCGTCCGGACAGAGAGGGCGAAGTGGCCGAGCTACCTAAAGAGGTCGCGGCGGTGTCCCGGGAGGGGAAGGCCATGGTTACGATCGTGGAAACGCCGAAGACGGCAGGAGCGTTCGGTCGGCAGCCCATTTCTCTGTCGAGCGTGGGGGGCATACTGGATTATGCCAAGGACACCTTGGAGAGAGTAACCCAAGGCACGGCTAAGTTGGTGGAGGAGAACGAGCCGAGGGAGCTGTTCGAGGTGGATGATACCATCTCGTCCCTCACCGAGGGTGACCTTCATTTGATCCGAGAGGGCTTCCGGATCCCTACCGACTATGGACTGCTCCTCCCCGGGCTGGGTTTCCGAGCCAACACAAAGTCCTCGTCGGACGTGTGTGTCTTTCCGGTCGACTCCCTTATTGCCGGACTCCGCTTTCCCCTCCACCCGTTCGTGGTTGATGTTCTGACATGGTACGGGCTGAGCCCCGCCCAGCTGATGCCGAACACATGGAGGCACGTCATGGCGTTCGTCCTCCGATGCCAAGAGGGCGGCGGTAAGCCGAGTATGTTCCTCTTTCGGAGTCTCTACCGACCCTGTCAGCCAAGGCGGGATGAACAGAGGTTCTATCTTACGCCCTGGCCGGGCGTGAAGCTGATCGAGAATCCGGACTCGATCAAACATTGGAAGGAGAAGTACTTCCTCATCCGAGCTCCGGCACCGTGGGTGATACCGACGGTTTGGGCAAAGGAGGGTCTGCCCAAGCGGACCAAGAAGGAGGCGGTGCTGAGTGATGAGGAGGCGGAGGTTCAGAAGAAGCTCCTCGCCCTGCCAGCGCTAAGCTGGAAAGATATCACCGAGGAGGATCTGTTCTGTGGGGGTCTCAGTCCGATCGACCCTAGTATGCTTCTGGTATTTATACTCTTTGTTTAGAGTTCATGAAAATTTTTCTAAGTTTTTTCGTTCTGCTTTTGCAGAGACGATGAAGCTGGATTACAAAGCTCTGGTGGCGAAGGGCCGGTCGGAGCAGGAGGCGAAGAAGAAGAGGCCTTCGGCAGGGCCTCAGGACAGCCGAGCCCCGAAGAAGCCTTCGGTCGAGAAGACTGCCGACCAACCGAAGGTCGCGGTCCTCGAGCAGGGGGAGATCAGGGTTCTCGACCCTGCTGCTTCGGAGGTACCGACTCCGACCCCGAAGGTGGATGCCCCCGGTTCGTCGAGCGGTACATTCGGCATGAAGGAGGTGCTGTCCCTCCAAGTTCCACCCCTCACTGCCGATGCGGAGAAGATCCTGACCGAGCGTCACAAGCAGATCTTCGTGCCCGACTGGCAGGTGATGAACGTCAACGGCTTCCTGGGCGACGGCAACATCTGCATGGAGGCGGTGAGGCACCTGCCGACCCCAAAGGACCGAGCGACCCTGAAGGCCGGGCAAGCAGGGGACGCCGTGATGCAGATCGCTTGGAATACTATGTCGGTAAGTAGGCTGATCTCTCCCTTAAAAAATTTTTGCCAAGTCTTTAGGCTCGGATTTTAATCCGCTGTTCTTTTTCAGACCCTCTGCCACTTCAATTTCCTGGTCGAGGAGTTTGCGAACAAGGAGCAGGAGAAGGAGCGGGAGAGGGCGGAGCGCGTCAAGGCCACGCAGCGGCTTAATGCCGAGCAGCTCCTCTCGACGAAGAGGGCTGCCGAAGTAGCGGGGTTGGAGAAGCAGCTGGCCGATGCCATTCAGCTGTCGAAGGACGCGGCGGCCAAACTTGAGGCGAAGGAGAAGGAGGCAGCCGAGCTGAAGGAGGAGTTGGCCAACGCCCGGTCGGAAGCGGAGAAGACTCGGAAGAGGGCCGAAAGGATCAAGTCCAAGCACCTGAAGAAGGTAAAGAAGGTGAGGAAGGCCGTGCAGGAGGAGGCCGCGCAGCACATGCTCCAGAACATGGAGGATGCCTACGGTCAAGCCCTGCTCCACGTAGCCGCCAAGAACCCGGGCTTCGACGCGTCCTCCTACCATTTTTACGACCCCGTGGAAGGGGAGGAGGGGGTTACCGAGGGGCTGCTCGGCCCCGAGGGAGAGACGGAACCCGTCGAAGGCCCAGGGGAGACCGAAGCCGAGGGGGAGGAGGAGGATGACTCCGAGGAGAGTTGGAGCAAAGGCGGAGGCGAGGGCGATGGCGAGGACAAGACCGGGGGGTCGACGGACCCGAACGGCAAAAAGGTCGACCCCTGACTCGGTTGTCTTTTTCAGTCTTTTGTTGTTTTGTTTCTTTTTGTAAGCCTCATTGCGGACTGGCCACCGCTTTTGTAAAACTTTCTCCTCGGTTTTGAATGAAAACATTTTGTTTGGCAAAAATTTGTCCAGGTGTTGAGCCTCGGATTTGTGCGTGACTAGTTGTAGATGTTTCCGTGTATTGTCCCATCGGATTTATCTCCGCTTTTCAGGTGAAGTTCGGTCCGATCATGGAGGTTGCATACCTTCGGAAGGAGCTAGCAAAAACGAAGGGCGAGCTCTTTCAGAGCAGACAGAATCGATTTCTCCTGCTCGGCAAGCTGGAGGAAACGAAGTCAGCTCTGCGGAGGTACTGTCGCGAGCTGTGGCAACTGCGGAAGTACCCCCAAGCTTCTTGTCCCGAAGGCGAAGTCGAGCGGCTCCGTAGAGAGCTCACTGCCGCCGAGCAGAAGAATGACGACCTTTTGGCCGAGGTCCAACACTTGGAATTAGCGGAGAAAGAACGCTCGGCGGCGGAAGAGAAACTGACTTCCGAGCTGGAGAAGGCATCGACTGAGCGCAAGAGGCTATTGGCCGAAGTCGACAGGCTCAGAAGGATCACAATAGATAGGGGGATCGAGGCTACCCACTTCCGATGGCTTGCGACCGATGGCGCCACCGTCTCTGGCTCGTCAAGACCCTCTCGTCCGAAGAAGACGGCGAAGGACGACGCTCTGAGAGACAGAATCATTGAACTGGAGGAAGAGGTCGTGTCGCTCAAGCCTGTGCCGGAGAGGGCTAACGTCCGCAGTACGTCGTGCACTCGTGAAGAGAGCGAGAGGGGGATTACGTTTTACGAACTCGCGACACGCTCGCCTATGACCAGACGGAGTCCAGCCGACGCTCAGAGCAGTGCGGCCGTCTCGTCGAGCGGGGCCTCGGTCGGCGCCGCAGTTAGGGTCAGCAGCGAAGGGGGGTCGCGCTTCGTTGGTTTAGGATCGAGCTCGGAGGGCAGGCCTCGTCGTCCTCGCGTTTCCTTAAACCGAAGCGTTCCCCTTCCGAAGAGAACCTGACTATGTCGCTTCATGTCCCTTCTGATTTGTTGTAAAACGTTGTTGTAGGGTCGGTTCGGCCGTGTATAACACTATTATGTCTGAATGCGAATTTGAGAGTTTCTTTAGAAAATCTCTAAGTGTTGGACTTCAGCAGTGTATTGAAATTTTGCTATTCGTTTTCCCTTCTTTTCAGCTCGAGACGGCCGACCTATACGCTGAATCTCACGGTTCGGATGATGACTCTGAATCCGAGGCCACTTCTGGGACGGCGGCTCTGAGCCCCAGGAGCGTCGAGCTGGAGATACGCCGAGCTGAGAGTGAGCAGGCCCACCTTTTGTTCGTCCTCGACCTTCGGGATGCGGAGATCCAACGCCTGGAGAATAGGATCGCCAAGTTGAGCCCCGCAGGAGGGGACGAAGATTTGCAAACTGCTTTCAGCAACGCTCTTCGAGTCAAGTGTATTCGGCACAACCAGTCGAAGATCATAGCCGAACGGGATGATTTGCTCTCAGAGATTCGACACTTGCAGACTGTGGTAGCGAAGCTCCGGAACGATGCAGGGGAGCTACTAGCTGAGGAGGACGAACAGTCGGCCGAACAGTCTAGTGAGGATATTTCCATATGAGGGCCAAGTGTAGTAGGTCGGTGGCGTGTTTTTTGTTTGCAAACACTTTGTAACCATGGAAAAGATGTGTTTTGTGTTACAGCCTGGCTGTTTAATAAAATATCTTTCATTGCTCTGCATTTTTGTCTTGCTTATAACTGTGTTGGTCGCGCCGAGGTCTTTGAACCGAGCGGATTAGTTCCGTCGGCGAGAGCGTCGAACCGAACGGGTTCTTGTATGTATGGTCTTTTGTCGTTTAGTGACTCCGACAGGGTACGGCGCAAGTTCCTAGGTGGCTCTGTCCCCGAGAAAACGCTATCTTGTCATTTAGCGCAGGTGGCGAGATCTGTGCCGTCGAACGTGGGCACGAATCTCGAGACGGCTCAGTTCCCAAGAAAACGTTATCTTGTCGCTTAGTGCAGGTGGCAAGATTTGAGCCGTCTGATCGAGATCAAGCGCGAAAGTTGAGGAGAAAGTGTGTTTTCTCCGTTCGCGAGCTCGGAAAGGCACTTGCTCGGAATCCGTCCGGAGACAGGGGGTCTCGGCAGGACGAGCGACGTAGCGCAATCTGAGCCATTGGATGACGACGCGCATCTCAAGACGGGCACATTTCTCAAGAAAACACTATCTTGTCGTTTAGTGTCCTCGGTGAGATCTGGGCCATCTGATTGAGATCATGCGCGAAAGTTGAGGAGAAAGTGACTTTTCTCCGTTTACGAGCTCGGGAAGGCACTTGCTCGGTAGCCGACCCAAGGCGTAGGGCTTCGGGCTTCGGCTATTAGGTAGGAGAGCTCGGATTATGTGGCCGAACGTAGCTTCGGTGTCCCTCCGCTGACGGAGCAGAGGGGCGGACCACTCCCAGTTCACCGCGAAGCGAGCTTGGGTTCCTGGGAGCTAAGTGTTGGACTCCGGGTCCATCGTTGTTGTCCAACGGTTGTGGGAGCAATTCCGAACGGCGATCTACCCCTGGCTCGCTCGGAGGCGAGCCGAGGAGGTAAAGTCGAGCCGAGTGTTGGACTCCGAACCATCGGTTTAGTTCAACGGTTGTGGGAGCAATTCCGAACGGCGATCTACCCCTGGCTCGCTCGGAGACGAGCCGAGGAGGTAAAGTCGAGCCGAGTGTTGGACTCCGAACCATCGGTTTAGTTCAACGGTTGTGGGAGCAATTCCGAACGGCGATCTACCCCTGGCTCGCTCGGAGACGAGCCGAGGAGGTAAAGTCGAGCCGAGTGTTGGACTCCGAACCATCGGTTTAGTTCAACAGTTGTGGGAGCAGTTCCGAACGACGGTCAACCCCTGATTTGTCCGGAGACGAGCCGAGGAGGTGAGGTCGAGCCGAACGTAGACTCCGAACCATTGGTTGAAATCACAATTTAAAAAGCAGGTGATAAGAGGGGAGAGAAACATGCGAATTCACAAACACAACAGAGCTTTCTTTATTGATAATCGACGGCGAACCATTTTACATAGTATAATTTATGAAAATAGGTTACAAGTCGGAGGACTGGAATGGCTCGATACCCCGTGATACTTAGAGCGGCACCGGAGCGCTTTCTTGGTATTTTAGGAGGTGGTCGGCATTCCAGGTCCTCGGAAGCTCTCTGCCCTCTAGGTCTTCAAGGCGATATGTTCCAGGCCGAACTACCTTTGTGACCCTGTACGGTCCTTCCCAGTTCGGAGCCAGCTTGCTCTTCTGACTGGGGAAGGATATGGCTAGCTTTCTCAAGACCAAATCTCCTTGCTTAAGGTTGGCGGGTAGGACCTTTTTGTTGTACGCCAGTTCAACCCTCCTTCGGTAACTCTGCTGCCGAATCGCCGCTCTTTCCCTCAGTTCATCTATTAGGTCTAAATCTGCTCTGAGGTCTCTGGCATTCTGTGCTTCGTCATAGGCTGTGAGCCGAAGGGAAGGTATTCCGACCTCGAGAGGTATCACGGCCTCGGACCCATAGGTGAGGTTGAAAGGGGACTCGCCTGTGGGGGTCCGCTTGCTCGTGCGGTAGTTCCATAGTTAGTTGGGGAGTTGGTCGACCCATAAGCCCTTGGAACTTTTGTCTAGCCTTTTCTTGATGCCTGCGAGGATCTGCCGGTTAGCATTTTCTGCCTGTCCGTTCGACTGAGGGTGGGAGACGGACGAGAAGCGCTACTGGATGGCAAGGTCGTCGCACAGAGCTCGGAATGCCGCGCCAGTGAACTGAGTCCCGTTGTCCGTTACGAGGACACGGGGGACGCCGAACCTACATATGATGCTCTTCCAGAAGAACTGTACCACCTTGTTCTCGGTTATAGTGGCGAGGGGCTCGGCCTCGACCCACTTCGAGAAGTAGTCGATGGCCACGACCAAGAACTTGAACTGACCCGGAGCCGGAGGGAAGGGCCCTAGTAAATCCATCCCCCACATTGCAAAGGGGATGGGACTGGATAGGGAGGCGAGGTTGGCCTGAGGGAGGCGTCGAATGCTGGAGTGTCTCTGACAAGAGCTGCATTGCCGAACGTGCCGCTCGGCGTCTTGAAGGAGGGTCGGCCAGAAGTACCCATAGTTCAAAGCTTTTCGGGCCAAGGACCTAAATCCTGAGTGTGCCCCTCCAATGCCTTCGTGGAGTTCTTGTAGGGCATATTCGGCCTGATCCGGAGAGAGGCACCTTAGGTACGGTCGGCCGTCTATTTGAGAGAAAGAGCATTTGTATAGGATGCCCTCGATCAAGACATACCGCTCGGCCCGGGTTCTGACTCGGCGAGCCTCTTTGGGGTCTTCGGGCAGGAGCCCGTCCCTTAGGAATTCCACTAAAGGCTTCATCCAATTATCTTGCAACATGACCGGCAACGATTCCGCCGAGCCAGGTGTCTCGTCTTCGATGCTCGGCTTAGAGAGGACTTCGATCAGTACGGTCTGTTCGAACCCTTGCAGGGAGGACGAGGCCAATTTGGAGAGGGCGTCGGCCTGTGAGTTCTCTTCATGAGGGACTCGCTGGATGAGCGCCTCCTCGAACCGGCCCATGAGGTCCCGAACCCTAGCAAGGTACTTCGCCATCCGCTCATCTCGAGCCTCGTACTCGCCCAAGACTTGGTTCACGACGAGCTGGGAAGCGCTGTGGATTCGGAGGCACTGCGCCCCAGCACTTCGTGTGAGTCCGAGACCAGCGATGAGTGCTTCGTATTCAGCCTCGTTGTTCGAGGCCTTGAAGTTTATACGGATCGCGTACTGGAGGACGAAGTTGTCAGGGCCGTTCAGAATGATGCCAGCGCCGCTTCCTTCATTGCAAGAGGATCCATCCACGAAGACTGTCCAAACGGGGGGTCCGTTCGGGACGTGGCCGACCTCAGGGATAGTGGACTCTACGATGAAGTCGGTGAGTGCCTGCGCCTTAATTGCTGTCCGAGGTTGGTAAGAGATGTCATGCTGGCTCAGCTCTATGGACCACTTCATCAGTCGACCCGAGGTCTCAGGCTTGTAGAGGATCTGCTTTAGGGGTTGGTCGGTGAGGACGACGACCGAGTGGGATTGAAAGTACGGCCGAAGCTTCATTGCTGCCATGACCAGGGCGTAGGCCATCTTCTCTATCCTCGGATAGCGGAGCTCGGCGTCCCGAAGCACCTTGCTCACGTAGTAGATGGGCCTTTGGGCCCGGTCCTCCTCTCTCACCAAGACAGCACTTAGGGTCTGCTCGGAAGCAGCTAAGTAGATGAAGAGAGTCTCACCCGGGATCGGTTTGCTGAGCAGAGGGGGGTTTACCAAGTATGCCTTCAACTGGTCGAACGATTCCTGTTGTGGTTGGCCCCATTGAAAACCCTTAGCCCCCCTGAGTGCTTTGAAAAAGGGGAGGCACTTTTCCCCCGACTTCGGGAGGAACCGACCGATAGCAGCGAGCCGACCAGTGAGCTTCTGCACCTCCTTGATGTTCCGAGGCGGGGCCATGTCTAGTATGGCCTTAATCTTCTCGGGATTAGCTTTAATTCCTCGTTGGCTTACCATGAAGCCGAGGAACTTTCCCGAAGAGACCCCGAATGCGCACTTGTTCGGGTTCAGCCGCATTTGTGCCTTCTCAATACGCTGAAGGCGTCCTGGAGGTCGGCTACATGGTCTGTGCCCCGGATGCTCTTGACGAGCATGTCGTCAACGTACACCTCCATGTTTCGGCCGATCTGGCTCTGGAAGACCTTGTTGACGAGGCGCTGGTAGGTGGCGCCCGCGTTCTTCAGACCGAACGGCATGACCCGGTAGCAGTAGAGGCCTTGGTCGGTGACGAAGGAGGTCTTCGGAATGTCCGGAGGGAACATTCGGATTTGATTGTACCCCGAGAAGGCGTCCATGAAGCTGAGGAGCTCATGGCCCGAGGTGGCATCAATAAGGGTGTCGATGTTCGGGAGAGGGAATGGATCCTTCGGACACGCCTTGTTCAGGTTGGTGAAGTCAATGCATATCCTCCACGAGCCATTGGACTTCTTGACCATTACAACATTCGACAGCCACTCGGGATAATTCACCTCCTGTATGAACTTGGCCTTCACCAGTTTATCCACCTCTTCCTTGATGGCCTGCTGTCGCTTGGGAGCGAATTTTCGCCTCTTCTGCTGGACCGGTTTGCACCCCGGTTCGACACTTAGGCGATGGACGAGCAGATCCTCGGAAATGCCGGGCATGTCCGCAGCCGACCATGCAAACAAGTCATGGTTATCTCGGATGCATTTAATCAGGTCCGAGCACAGTGCGGTCGGCAAGGATTTGCTGATGAGGAACTTCCGGCTCGGATCCTCGTCCGAGAAGAGCACTTCTTCTAACTCGTCCGCCGGCTCGGACGTTGGTCGAGCTTTCGGTTCGGGGATTTCTAGTGTCTCGAGCGAGAGCACTGGTCCGCCAGTGGAAGTCATGTAGCACTTCCGGGCTGTTTCTTGGCTTCCCCTGACTTCCCCTACTCCCGACCGAGTGGGGAACTTCATTTTCAAATGGTACGCCGAGGGGACAGCTTCCAAGGCGGCTAGGCCGGGTCGGCCTAGAATGACATTATACGCTGCCGGGACGTCGACGACCATGAAGTCCATCGGCTCGGTCCGGGTAGTAGGGGTGCTTCCCGCGGTAACGTCTAGGGTTATCACCCCTTCGACGGTTACCGGGACCCCCGTGAACCCGTGGAGTGTGTAACCGGCCGGCTTGAGACGGTCTCGGGACAGCTGAAGGCCTCGGAAAGCCGAGAGGAAGAGAATATTGACCGAACTCCCATTGTCTACTAAAATCCTCTCCACCTTGAAGTTGGCCATGCGGAGGTCGATGACGAGGGCATCACAGTGTGGGGTTCGGACCCCTTCGAGGTCTGCGTCAGAGAAAGACACAGGGACGCCGAGACCTTTGGGGGGAGGAGCACTGTGAACCGAGTTGACCTCTCGGACGAAGGCCTTCCGGGAGGAATTAGAGGAGCCTCCCATGGGGCCTTCGTGGATCAGGTGCAGAATCCTTTCCTCCTCGAACTCGGGTGTCTCTTCGCGTCGCTCGGAACGCTTGTTAGCCCCCCGAGGCGGAGGAGAATTGCGGTCCGCCCGATCATTAGCCTTCACGAATTTGGCCAACTGCCCCCTCCGGATGAGGGCTTCAATCTCATCTCTCAATGCCCGGCAGTCATTCGTGTCGTGGCCGTGGTCGCGATGGTAACGACACCATTTGTCTTTGTTCCTCCTCTTTGCCGGGGTGTGCATCCTCGGAGCTGGAGGGATGACCCCCTCCTTCTCCACTTCCATTAGGATGGTAGAGACGTTAGTGGTGAGGGGAGTGAACTTCTCGAACCTTGGGGGAGGGCAACGCTGACCGCCATTGTCCTTCTGAGCTTTCTTGGACCCCTCTTCCCCCGTCGCCTTCCTCTTCGACCCTGCGGAGGGCCCTCCGAAGCTCGGAAGGGCTTCAGCCTCCTCTGCTCGGATGTACTTCTCGCACCTCAGGAGGAGGTCGGCGAAGTCATGCGGGGGCTTCTTTGCTAGGGACGATCAGAGGTTGGCGTTGAGGACGTTCGACTGGAACGCCACGGTGGCCACGGACTGGTCTAAGGAGGCGATAGACCTGACCTCTGCGGTGAATCTCTTCACATAGTCCCGCAGCTTCTCTTCCCTTTCCTGCCGCAGGTTCAGCAGGGAGAGACTTGTCTTCTCGGCTCGCCTGCTACTCACGAAGTGAGTTATGAACAGCGTCTCAAACTGCTCGAATGAGAAGATGGATGAGGGGGCGAGCCTGGAATACCATTCCCGAGCCGACCCCCTGAGGGTGGCTGGGAAGGTCCTACATAGCACAGCGTCGGAAGCTTGATGGATCAGCATCAGGATCTTGAAGCTTTCGACGTGATCGACTGGGTCGGATTCCCCTGAGTACGTTTCAAACTGCGGAGGTTTGAAACCCCTCGGTATGTGGGCCTCTATAATCGACCAAGAGAAAGGGGGTCGGCTGGGACGGACGGTTCCTGCTCGGGACTCCTCTTCTCTGTCCATGCGGCCAATACACCTTTCCACCTCATGGAGACGGCGGATAAGGGCGTCGTCCCTCCGCTGGTAATCATATAACCCCCCGGACTCTTCTTCATAGGAAGGGGAGCGCAGACTGCGGCACCGGTAGTCCTGGGATCGGCGGGGACTGTATCGCTGCTGCTGGCGGCTGGGAGCCGGGGAAGGACTTCGGGTTCGGCAACGAGGACTGGGGTCCCTCGGGGGTGTTGGAGCCCTCTGAGCATTTTGGACGTTCTGCCGAAGGTTGAGAGCTTGCAGAACGGTGTCCTGAAACTGCAGGAACTCGGCACGAGTGATCGGTGCGTCATTGTTCCTCCGAGGATGCCGATCCGCGGGGGAATGCGGTCTCCTCCTCCTGCGTTCGGGAGACATTGCCCGGCCCCTGCGGTCCGGGGACCTCCTACCGTCTCGGCAACGAGGGGACCGCTCACCCTGACGCTGGCGGGAGGCTCCCTCTCGGGCCCGCCTCTCGTCAAGGTGGGTGCGGAGGTCGTCGTCCTTCTGGCGGTTCAGGAGCGTGTTGCGGAGGTCGGGATGATAAGAAGCCATTGAGTCCGAGGACCCATTATGGACCGAAACATGGTCCTGATGGAGGGGCTGCTTCTGCTTCCGGCCGTTATAACCGGAAGGGCCATTGTTGGGTTGCTGCTGGGATGAGGAGGGGGGACCTGCTGGGCCGGCAGAGGAAGATCGGACTGTGGAATAGGGTTGACAGGGGCTTCCTCCGTAGGGTCGGCGGGATTGGCCACACGGTTCGACCCTCTAGATCTGACCTTCTTCGGAGGCATGGCTGCAGAGGACGACGAGGAAGAAGCTGAGGCTGTTCGTGTGGTTCTTCCCACAGACGGCGCCAATCTGTTACCGCTGATTTCGGTGTGGGGGTAAACAGATAGAATTTGTGAGTCCGAGAAAAACCTGAACAGTTGACTCAACCTTCTTGCTCCTGCCGCGACCTGCAAAGAAGTGCGAAACACCGGG
The DNA here is from genome assembly GCA_017893485.1 of Hemerocallis citrina. NCBI lineage: Eukaryota > Viridiplantae > Streptophyta > Magnoliopsida > Asparagales > Asphodelaceae > Hemerocallis > Hemerocallis citrina. The sequence goes on from CM030358.1 coordinate 301,307,749, forward strand.
ATTGATTCCGGCGACGCACCCTCCGACGCTCTTGTCAGTAATCAGAAGAGATTAAGAAAGAGCTTAAAAGTGGTGAAAAAGTGATTAACCTCGTCATGGTGGTAGAGGGGTGGTATTTATAGTTGCCAGGGGAGTTGTTTAAGGGCCTGATTTCCTGTGTAACAGCAGGGAGTAAAATCCTCAGTCTGTTTTAGGAAATCTTTCCATGATTCCCGGTAAGAGCAAATCAGGGCCATTGACTTGGCCAAATCATGGGTCCCGATTTGTCTCTTGTTGGTTTGGGTTCGTCTCGGGTCGGAACCCGAACCCAATAGGTGTGGATCCATTCGTGGGTTATTGGATCTGCGAGAAGGAGATTCAGTACCCGTTTTGGATCCGCTTGTATGTGAAATTACCTTTTTACCCCCGAGCTTCAAGATTCGTGCCCAATCTGGACGGTTCCGATTTAACCCCATTTTAGCCATATCAGCTGTCTAATGTCGTGATGGTCAAAAAAGCCAACGGGAGCTGGAAGATGTGCATTGACTTCACGCATCTAAACAAAGCCTGCCCCAAAGATCCGTTCCCACTCCCGAGCATTGATGCCCTGATTGATGTAACCTCAGGCCACGAACTCTTAAGTTTCATAGATGCATTTTTTGGGTACAACCAGATCAGAATGTTCCCTCCAGATATCCCGAAGACCTCTTTCGTCACCGACTAGGGTTTATATTGCTACCGGGTCATGCCCTTCGGGCTCAAGAACGCCGGTGCCACCTATCAGTGCCTTGTTAACAAGTTCTTCAAAGAACAGATCAGTCAGAACATGGAAGTCTACATAGATGACATGTTGGTAAAGAGCGTCAGCAAATCGGATCATGTTTCTGATCTTCAAAAGGCTTTTAATGTGTTTAGGAGACACGGTATGAGACTGAACCCGAACAAGTGTGCCTTCGGTGTCTTATCCGGAAAATTCCTTGGGTTCATGGTCAGCCAAAGAGGCATAGAAGCCAACCCCGAGAAGATTCAGGTCATACTCAATATGGCTCCCCCTCCAATGTTAAAGACGTGCAGAGACTCACCGGTGGCCTCGCGGCCATAGGGCATTTTCTCTCCAAGTCCGAAGAAAAATGTCTCCCGTTCTTTAGAGCCCTCAGAGGCGCTAAAGGCTTTGAGTGGGGGCAACAGCAGCAGGAGTCCTTTGATCAGCTCAAGGCCTATTTAGTCCACCCCCCACTCTTAAGCAAGCCAAAGCCCGGGGAAGTCCTCTACATATACCTCGCCACTTCAGAACAGACTCTTAGCGTTAATCTGGTAAGAGAAGAATATAAGGCGCAGAAGCCCATCTACTATGTGAGTAAGGACCTCAAGGATGCCGAACTCCGTTATCCAAAGCTAAAAAAGATGGCCTATGCGTTGGTCATGGCAGCCCAAAAACTCTGCCCCTACTTCCAATCTCACTCGGTGGTCGTTCTTACCGATCAGCCGCTCAAACAAGTTCTCTTCAAGTCCGAGACCTCGGGACGCCTTATGAAGTGGTCCATCGAGCTGATCCATCATGATATCAGCTACCAGCCCCAAACCGCTATCAAGGCCCAAGCCCTAGCAGAGTTCATAGTAGAGAGCACAATCTCCGATGCCAGCAAAGCGATAGAGGAACCCCTGTTCTGGACCGTATATGTTGATGGGTCCTCGTGCACCAATGGGAGCAGAGCTGGGGTCATCCTGAATGGTCCCAATGATTTCTTCCTCCAATACTCACTCTGTATCAACTTTTGGGCATCCAACAACGAGGCTGATATGAAGCCCTTATAGCCGGCTTGTGTATAGTTCGCAAGACCGGGCCAAGCGCATCAAGATATTCAGTGACTCACAGCTGGTAGTGAACCAGGTATCAGGAGAATATGAAGCGCAAGATGGTTGCATGGCCAAATACTTGGTCAAGATCAAAGAACTGTTGGTATCTTTTGAAGATGCACTACTCCAGCGAATCCCCTGAGAAGAGAATGCGCAGGCGGATGCCCTCTCAAAGCTAGCTTTCTCTTCCCTCCAGGGGCTCAGACATACCGTCTTAATAGAAGTTCTCTTGAGACCCAGCATCGAGGAAGAACATCCCGAGCCGACGCAGATGCTGCCCTTAGAACTCGAGGAGGATTGGATGAGGCCCCTGCTAGAATTCCTCATAGATGAGATCCTCCCTTTAGACCCTAAAGAGGCTCGAAAGATCCGAACCAGAGCCGAGTGGTACACACTCATCGAGGGGGTCATGTACAAACACTCATACACTCAAGTAGATGGTAGACCCTACTTGAGATGTCTCTCCCCCGAGGAAGCCCAGTATGCTTTGAAGGAGGCCGATGAAGGGATGTGTGCCGCTCACTTGGGAGCAAGGTCCCTCGCTCGCAAAATCTTGAATTATGGATACTTCTGGTCCATTCTCCTTAGCGATGTCGAACGACTCGTTCGCCAATGCGGCCCCTGCCAAAAATTCTCAACAATTCACCGCTTACCTCAAGCCCAGCTCTCCTCTTTATCCAATCTAACCCCTTTTGCAATGAGAGGAATGGACCTGCTCGGGCCTTTTCCTCCAGCGCCGGGCCAGCTGAAGTTCCTTGTTGTGGCAATCGACTGTTTCTCTAAATGGATCGAAGTCGAGCCTCTAGCGACGATCATAGAGAATAGAGTTCAGCAATTCTTTTGGAAAAATGTTGTCTGCAGATTCGGTGTACCTCGAATCTTGGTAACAGACAATGGGATTCAATTCACGGGGGAAGCCTTTCGCACTTTTTGCATAGACCTTGGTATCCAGCAACGATTCTCCTTGATTTCCCACCCACAGTCCAACGGTCAGGCAGAGAACGCTAATCGGCAAATTTTCTCTTGCCTGAAAAAGAGACTAGATAAGTCTGCTAAGGATTTATGAGTAGAGCAGCTCCCCAATGTGTTCTGGAGCTACCGCACTACTAAGAGGATGCCCACAGGAGAATCTCCCTTCAACCTCACTTATGGCTCCGAAGCCGTCATACCACTAGAGGTCGGTCTACCTTCCCCCCGCTTGATTGCCTACAACGAAGAGCAAAACGCGAACGAGCTTTGCGGTAACTTGGACCTCATCGATGAGATCCGCGAGAGATCCTCCATCCGAAAAGAGATCTATCGACGTAGGATTGAGCAGTCCTACAACAAGAGAGTCCGCCCTACTAATCTCAAAGAAGGATATCTGGTGCTCAGAAAGCTATCAATTTCTTTTCCAAGCAAGAAAGGCCAGCTAGCACCTAATTAGGAAGGACCATACAGGATCTCTGTAACCCCTATTTTTCAATTTGTGTATTTTTGACTGTATTTTTCGTTTTGGTGTATTTTTCTCTCCTGTATTTTTTCTGAACCGTATATTGGAGTTGTTTTCAATATATATTCATTCTATTGCATTTTGAGCTCCTTGTGTTTGATTGATCGTCTCTTTTGTTTCGCTTTTCACTATTTTGATCTTTCCCTCATTTTTGGTCTCGTTATCGTTATTTTTATTTTTATTTTTTCGTGGTGTTGTGGTGGTGTTTTGGTTGTCTTTTTCCAACTCCTATTATTTTTATCCCCTAATAAGATTTCAAAGACAATAAATTCCCACTCTTATTTGCATTCCAATTTGTATTTGCCCAAAATCCAAAACCCAATTGTAAACTTACTACTACTCTTAATACCCATCAACCCATTAACCCACATCTAGACCCTATATATATACACCCAACCCTCTCAAACCCTAACCCTAACCCTAATTTGCCCTCTCCAATACCCGGCCTCCCCATACTCTCTCCCTCTCCTTGCTTGCTTCCGGCTGCACACCCAACCTGACAAGCACCCAAGCCCAGGCTGACCTACCCCCCAGGCCAAGAGCACCCCCTTCCCACCTCCGACACACTCCTACAAACCAGAGCCCCTCCTTTCCTCCATTGCCGACCACTCACCACACCACCAACACAACTCCTTGCACCATATAAGCCTCTACTCTCTCGTGGTGATTCTCAAGTGGTCGCTAGCCACTTTGATCATCTCTTGCGTTGGAAGTTTGGTTTGTGTGGAGATTTTCGCTTTATTTGCATGGATTCGCGGATTAGCAGATTTCGTTCGTGGGTTTTGCTTCTTTTCTCATTTGCATCATTCTTCATCCCCAAATTAAGGCAAGTAACTTGTACTCCAATTTATTTGTTTGATACAACTCCCAAAGTTCACCAATAGTGTAGTTGGGTCTAGAGACGACTCTTGATTGTGTTTTCCTTGATGGGTTTTGTCTCTATTATGATAATTTGGCCATAGATGACTCACGACACAATTTGGATATGAGACAACCTAGGATTCGCCCATTCTTGATTTGATTCATGTATGTGAGACTTTGGTGAGAGTTTGTGTTTTGGTTGAGACCCATATGATATATTTGGTGTGGACATGTTAATAACCCTAATTCATGATGTTTAGACAATTGGTAGACTCAATTCCAAGTTTGGATGTGTTTGGATCAATTTTCTTGAATCTATGTTGATTTTGTGTTAAGGGGAAGAATCTGTATTTTGGCACTATTCTGTTTTGTTTGCTGTTTTCGACTGTGCTACAGTCAGTATCTTGATTTCGGTATAAAACATGAGTTTTAGATAATTTCGTATATTTTTAAACCCCTCTAACCTTGCTTGGTTTTGAATTCGTATGACTGAGTTATGGCTGTTTTACTACAGAGGTGTCGATCGTTTCAGATTCTGTTTTTAAGTAATTTTGATAACAAACTATTTTCAAGAACCATGCTATACACATTATTTTGATTTGATACTTCGGCTAGTGTTTTCTTTATTAATTTAGGGATTACCCAGAATTTTGGTGAATTTTATTGACAAGTTTTATGTGTTGTTTTATGCTCGTTTATAAAATCTATCTGTGCTGTATTTTGCTCGCTGTTCTGTAAAGAATCTTATTTTCACTATGATTCTTTTTCCTGTATGAAAATGTTTGTGAAATAAGAAAGTTATTATATTTTATCTATTTTCATATCCCTTTGACGGAATTGGATTTTGTTTCACTGGTTGCACGATATCTTAGTTTTCGTACAGCAGTGTTGGGATTTCCAGATTTGCTAAACTATGTTTTCTTGATGCTTTCGTATTTTTGATGACTGATCTATTCTTACTGGAATATTATGAAACTTAATATTTTGATTCTAGACATATAGGGGAATACCCCAGATTTTTCCTGGATTTAATTGAGAGGTTTTGATGCGGTTTTTCTGACTGAGAATTCATTTTTCTGATTTCTGACTGAATATGTTTTCTGTTTTCGAATCTGTTTTGAATTATGATGTTGTGAAGTACTATATGACTTATTTATATTTGCTGGATTCATGTGGATGTCTATTTTCCAGATCCTTCGACGGATCTAGATTTGCATTTCTGTAGCGACAAGAATCACTATTTTAGTACTGTACTGTCATGCTGTCCTGAATATGAACATACACTGTTTTGCTCGTTTATGTGACTGTATAATATCTTTGATTGTTCATTTGATTCCCTGAACCTAATAATGATTATACCATATTAGTTTGACACTATTTTGTACACATCATGTATGTTTGATGACCATAATAAAAATAACCAAGCTGGGGTTTCTTAAGGGAAGATTTAGTAGTGGAAAATATGGAAACGTGTACTTGGAAGGAAACTAGTTTTTCATACTGTTACTGTTACTATTACTGTTACTGTTACTTTTCTGCTACTGTTACTGTTACTGTTACTGTTACTGCTACTGTTATTGTTAATGATACCTGAGTATACTGCTCCATCATGGTCCACTATGAAATCTAAAAACGAAACTGTTTGTTGTAGCAACCATGTAGTAAAAACCGAGATGCATGAAGTGATACCTAGCTAGTAATACACACAAGACTGTAAGAACATAAAAACTGATACTGTTAGACTGATACTGATAGACTGATACTGTTAGATTGATGCTGATACTGTGATACTGTTACACTGATATACTGAGCTTACTGTTACCAGACACTGTTAGTTGCCATATGACACTGCATTTGACATAAAACTTCTGTACTGTTAGGATACCATGCTAGTTATTGCTGTTGATGCATTATGTAATGCAATTAGTTAGTTTTTCCATGTGCTTGTATCCTACATTATTTGCGACCCGCAACTTGCAATTGACGGGTACTTGTTTTCTTCCTTTTCTCCTTCTCCTGCAAATTTACTAATTGCATATCAGGATGGACGACTGCCAGTTGGTATTGGCGAGATGATGTATTAGTGCTGGAGTTCTGCATATTTATTATTATTATTGTTGCTTGAACTTGAATAAAAGTGTATTTGATTTCTTGGATATTTATTTGTATTTGGGCGATGTGACCCAGGATATTTGATTTGTCCAGACTCTGATTTATTTGAGAATATTGTATTTTGTTTCAAGTAAATTTCTGTTGGTATCTCGTTTCAATTATGCATGTTGGTTGATACTTTTGCTTCCGACTCTGATTATTTCTGTGATGTGTTGTAAAGATTCTTGAACAGCTTATGGATGATAAAAATCATTCGCTGGGCTTTTGTTACGTATCCGTATTCCGTATTATTTTGGGAAGCAAGGCCTGACAGGGTATTTAGTGGTATCAGAGCTCCAGGTTTGGCTAATGTATTAGTTGCCTAATATATTAGACAAGCTTGGCTCGAACTGGGATCTGCACAATATTTCACCAACCATGCATACATAAATGAAATTTATACCAACTATGATTCTGGACGCTAATTGTTTTTGGTTTTGTGCAGACTATGGCTACCAGAGGTTCTACTTCTCAGTCGCAGGTTGATCCGATTGAGACTGTCACTATTGTGCTTGAGCGGCTGATTAATCAGCAGCAAAACCACAGTGATCTTGTGAAGGCTGCCCTTGAAGCTGCCCGGGTTCTGCCTCCTGTTGTGCCTGTGCCGGCAAATCTTCCGCCTCGCCTAGGGACAGTTACAGATTTTATGAGGCTGCATCCCGACCGTTTTTCCGGCACTGAGACGCCTTTGGAGGATGAACAGTGGTTGATCCAAAATGAGCGCTTGTTGTTAGCGGCTCGTGTTGCCGAGGCTGATCGGGGGGACGTTGTTTCCATCCAGCTGGTGGATTTGGCTCACATCTGGTGGATGGCCGAGTCTGAGCGCCTTTAGAGGCCTATTGCTTGGGCTAATTTCACTCGGGGATTCTTGGAGAAGTTCTTCCCCAGTAGTACTCGAGTTGAGATAGAACAACAATTCCTGGCCATAAAACAGGTTAAGTCATTATTCCATCTCGAATTTGTTACATAATTGTTCATGCAACGTTGTAACATGGACTTTCTTGCAATAGGGCTCCAGATCAGTAGATGAGTACGCAGCTGAGTTTAATAGGCTTAGCCGCTTTGCTGCCGATCTCGTGGCAACCGAAGAGGATAGGACTCGTAGATTCACAATTGGGCTTAAGTAGGATATCAAGAGGCATCTTGTCTCTCTTCGCTTGCGTACTTATGCTGAAGCTCTTGAGGTAGCTCGAGCTCAGGAGCATGCTCGTGGTGGTTTGGTTCCTTCTCTACGGACTGTTGCGCATTGTGCTGCTAGGCCTTCTGGTGGTCTTGTTCGGAGGCTTGTCCCATCCAATCTGGTCAGGACAACTCTGTATCCTTCTGCTGGCTTTCAGAAGGGTGGTTTTTGCGACTTCTGTCAGATGTCTGGGCATGAGCGTAAGAATTGTTGGCGTGTCAACCACCGGTGCTTTAGGTGTGGCGCCGCTGATCATTCTGTATGCGATTGTCTGCAACAGCAGCAGGTGGCTCATCCAGCCAAGGGTCCTGTTCAGCAAGCAGGCCCAGCTCGTGGTCCAGTTAGGCCACCGCTTCCTCCTCAATGCCAGATTGTCGGTCAGAGGACCGCTATTCCGAGGAGAGGTCAGGCTTTCAACTTGACTACTGCAGATGCTGAGACGGCTGAAGAAGTTGTGGCAGGTATATCTTGTTTTGTTGTTTTGTTGTTTTGTTCCTCTTGTTTTATTTCTTTTAGTCTTGCTTTGCTTCCTTTTGCTATTTCCCTGCATTGTTTTTTTCCCCTCACTCTTGATGGTCTATGCTTTCTCCTTGTCTTTGATTCCTTTTAGGTATCATCCTTGTTTGCTCTTTTCCTGCCTATGTTCTTTTTTATTCTGGGGCAACCCATTCTTTTGTCTCCTCTCGATTTATCGCTCGCTATCAGTTGGAGAGTAGCAACATGTCAGAGGCTTGGAATATTATGACAGGTGATGGAGTTGTTATATGTTCCTGTGAGTGCAGGCAATGTCCTATTGTTATTGGGGATGCAGATTTCAAAGCTAGCCTGATTATAATTGGAAATTCGGGATTCAACGTTATTCTCGGTATGGATTGGTTAGGTGAAGCCCATGCCATTATTGATTGCAGTGCCAAGAAAGTTGTCTTCAGAATTATAGATCGAGTAGAATTTGAGTTCCATGCTGGGGAGTCTTCTCTTGGCCGAGCAAAGACTGCAGTTGAGCAGGTGGATTGTGCGATGAAATTGCACTCAGGCTGTGAGGCTGCGCCTCTAGTAGTTTGGGATTTCTTCGATGTTTTTCCAGACGAGTTGACTGGCTTACCCCCTAATATGGAAGTGGAATTCGGTATTGATGTTCAGCCTGGAATAGCGCCGATATCAAAGAGTCCCTACAGGATGGCACCGGTTGAGCTGGCAGAGCTTAAGGTGCAGATTCAGCAGTTGCTTGATTTGGGATTCATCAGACCTAGTGTTTCGCCTTAGGGTGCTCCTGGTCCTTTTTATTGATAAGAAGGATGGTAGTCGTCGACTGTGCATGGATTATTAAGAACTGAACAGAGTTACTGTGAAGAATCGGCATCCGTTGCTCAGGATCGATGATTTGTTTGATCACTTGAGTGGGGCTGCTGTTTTCTCGAAGTTGGATCTCGTTCTGGATATCACCAAGTCAAGGTGAAGGCTGCAGATATACAGAAAACTGCTTTCAGGACTAGATACGGGCACTATGAGTATCTTGTGATGCCGTTCGGGGTCACGAACGCACCGGCTGTATTCATGAGTCTTATGTACTGGGTTTTCTCTCAGTTCTTTGATAGATTTATGGTGGTCTTCATTAATGATATTTTGGTGTATTCTCGAAATTGGGAAGATCCTGCTGAGCACCTTAGAATGGTTCTGCAGACTTTGAGAGAGAATCAGCTCTATGGAAAACTCAACAAGTGCGAGTTTTGGCTCGACAGGATTTCTTTCTTGGAGCATATTGTTTCTGGCGACGGTATTTCTGTGGATCCTGCCAAGATTGAGGCTGTGATGTATTGGCCGATTCCCAAGTCAGTTTCAGAGGTCAGGAGTTTTCTTGGTTTGACTGGCTATTATCGGAAGTTCGTCCAGGATTTTTCGAAGATAGCAGGACCTTTGACTAAATTGACTGGGAAGGATCAGAAGTTTTGTTGGTCTGATAAGTGCAATGAGGGTCTGATGAGTGCAATGAGGCTTTTGTTGAGTTGAAGAACAGATTGACGTCAGTGCCTGTGTTGCTATTCCAGATGGTTCAGGCGGATTTGTAGTTCACTGTGATGCTTCTGGTAAGGGTCTTGGAGCAGTTCTTATGCAGAAAGGCCGAGTCGTTGTGTATGCATCGAGGCTGTTGAGGCCGCATGAGAAGAACTATCCTACTCATGACTTGGAGTTAGCGGTAGTGATCTTTGCTCTGAAGCTATGGAGACATTATTTACTTGGGGACCGCGTGGAGATCTTTACAGACCACAAAAGTCTCAAGTACGTCTTCACCCAGAAGGAGTTAAACATGAGGCAAAGGCGTTGGTTGGAACTTATGGCCGATTATGACATCAGTTTGCAATACCATCCTGGTAAAGTAAACTTGGTGCCAGATGCTTTGAGCAGGAGACCAGCAGTTATGTTTCTTACTCAGCAGAGTGATCTCATTGAGCAGATGAGGAGGTTGGAGTTGGATGTTTTGTTGCTGAGTTCTGGTCGGAGTTGTCTTGCGCTCTAGCTTCAGTCGTCTCTTGTTGAGCAGATTAAAGAGGCGCAGGCTAGTGATGGGCATTTGCAGAATTTTTGACCTGAGGTTGAGTCTGGATCCAGGACGGACATGGTTATTCATGCAGATGGTTTGCTTCGTTTTGGTTCCCGGTTGTGTGTCCCTAAGGGTGAAGTTCGTCAGAGGTTGCTTGAAGAAGCTCATCAGTCTTCGTATTCTATCCATCTTGGCAGTACTAAGATATATCGGGATTTAATGCTTCATTTCTGGTGGCATGGTATGAAGAGGGCTGTTGCTCGTTTTGTTTCTCAGTGTTTGGTCTGTCAGCAGGTTAAGGCAGAGCATCAGAGGACCGCTGGACTTCTTCAACTGCTTCCTATTCCAGAGTGGAAGTGGGAACATATCACTATGGATTTTGTGTCCGTTTTGCCGAGGAGTCCAAAGGGTCATAATGCTATTTGGGTGATTATTGACCGTTTGACGAAGAGTGCTCACTTCATTCCTTTTCGTGTCGGTTAGTCTACTGAGAGCCTAGCTGAAAGGTATATGCAAGAGATTGTTAGACTTCATGGGGTTCCAGTCAGTATTGTATCCGACAGGGCAGATCTCAGTTTTGGAAGAGTCTTCAGAACAGTTTGGGGAGTAAATTAAAGTACAGCACAACTTTTCATCCCCAGACTGATGGACAGTCAGAGCGGACTATTCAGATTCTTGAGGATATGTTAAGGTCCTGTATGCTTCAGTTTGGTGGGTCTCGGGAGGATCATCTGCATCTCGTAGAGTTCTCATACAATAACAGCTTTCAAGCCAGTATTAAAGCTGCTCCGTTCGAGGCACTCTATGGGCAGAAGTGCAGAACGCTAGTATGCTGGGATGACATTGGTGAGAGGAAGTTGTTGGGTCCGGAGTTGATCACCAAGACAGTGGATGTTGTGGTTCAGATCAGGAAGCACTTGCAGGCAGCTCAGGACAGGCAGAAGCGATGGGCCGATGTTCATCGGAGAGCTTTGGAGTTTGTTGTTGGTGACCATGTTTTCCTTAAGGTATCGCCTTGGCGCGGTGTCATTCGGTTCGGTGGCGGGGGCAAGCTTAGCCCGAGGTTTGTTAGACCGTTTGAGATTTTGGAGCGAGTAGGCAAGGTGGCCTATCGTCTTGCATTGCCGCCAGCTTTATCAGGAGTGCACGATGTCTTCCATGTCTCACAACTCAGGAGGTATATCCGAGATGAGAGCCACATGATCGACTATTCTGAGTTGACCGTTCGGCCAGATTTGACTTGTGAGATTCCGCCAGTTGCTATTGTGGATCGGCGGGAGAAAGTGCTTAGGAACAAAGTCATCAAGTTGGTTCGTGTTGCTTGGAATCCTCACTCGCCTGGTGAGTCGACTTAGGAGCTGGAGGAGGAGATTCAGCAGAAGTTTCCTCATTTGTTTGAGTAGTTTTGTTTTTTTTTTCTTTTGGGGTTACCCTATGTATCTTTCTTTTGAATTTCGAGGAAGAAATTTTTCTGTTAGGTGAGTAGGATTGTAACCCCTGTTTTTCATTTTGTGTATTTTTGACTGTATTTTTTCGTTTTGGTGTATTTTTCTCTCTTGTATTTTTTCTGAATCGTATATTGGAGTTGTTTTCAATATATATTCATTTTATTGCATTTTGAGCTCCTTGTGTTTGATTGATCGTCTCTTTTGTTTCGCTTTTCACTATTTTGATCTTTCCCTCATTTTTGGTCTCGTTATCGTTATTTTTATTTTTATTTTTATTTTTATTTTTTCGTGGTGTTGTGGTGGTGTTTTGGTTGCCTTTTTCCCACTCCTATTATTTTTATCCCCTAATAAGATTTCAAAGACAATAAATTCCCACTCATATTTGCATTCCTATTTGTATTTAACCCAAAATCCAAAATCCAATTGTAAACCTACTACTCCTCCTAATACCCATCAACCCATTAACCCACATCTAGACTCTATATATATACACCCAACCCTCTCAAACCCTAACCCTAACCCTAATTTGCCCTCTCCAATACCCGGCCTCCCCATACTCTCTCCCTTTCCTTGCTTGCTTCCGGCTGCACACCCAACCCGACCAGCACCCAAGCCCAGGCCGGCCTACCCCCCAGGCCGAAAGCACCCCCTTCCCACCTCCGGCACACTCCTACAAACCCAAGCCCCTCCTTTCCTCCATTACCGACCACTCACCACACCACAACCACAACTCCTTGCACCATATAAGCCTCTACTCCCTCGTGGTGATTCTCAAGTGGTCGCTAGCCACTTTGATCATCTCTTGCGTTGGAAGCTTGGTTCGTGTGGAGATTTTCGCTCCATTTGCTTGGATTTGCGGATTAGTGGATTTCGTTCGTGGATTTTGCTTCTTTTCTCGTTTGCATCGTTCTTCATCCCCAAATTAAGGTAAGTAACTTGTACTCCAATTTATTTATTTATTTATACAAGTCCCAAAGTTCACCTATAGTGTAGTTGGGTCTAGAGACGACTCTTGATTATGTTTTCCTTGATGGGTTTTGTCTCTATTGTGATAATTTGGCCATAGATGACTCACGACACAATTTGGATATAAGACAACCTAGGATTCGCCCGTTCTTGATTTGATTCATGTATGTGAAACTTCGGTAAGAGTTTGTGTTTTGGTTGAGACCCATATGATATATTTGGTGTGGACATGTTAATAACCCAAATTCATGATGTTTAGACAATTGGTAGACTCGATTTCAAGTTTGAATGTGTTTGGATCAATTTTCTTGAATCTATGTTGATTTTGTGTGAAGGGGAAGAATCTGTATTTTGGCACTATTCTGTTTTGTTTACTGTTTTCGACTGTGCTATAGTCCGTATCTTGATTTCGGTATAAAACATGAGTTTTAGATAATTTCGTCTATTTTCAAACCCCTCTAACCTTGCTTAGTTTTGATTTCATATGACTGAGTTATGGCTGTTTTACTACAGAGGTGTCGATCGTTTCCAGATTCTGTTTTTCAGTAATTTTGATAACAAACTATTTTCAAGAACCATGCTATACACATTATTTTGATTTGAAATTTTGGCCAGTATTTTCTTTATTAAGTTAGGGATTACCCAGAATTTTGATGAATTTTATTGAAAAGTATTATGTGATGTTTTAGGCTCGTTTATAAAATCTATGCGTGCAGTATTTTGCTCGCTGTTCTGTATAGAATCTTATTTTCATTATGATTCCTTTTACTGTATGAAAAATGTTTGTGTAATAAGAAAGTTATTATATTTTATCTATTTTCATATCCCTTTGGCGGAATTGTATTTCGTTTCACTGGTTGCGAGATATCTTAGTTTTTGTACAGCAGTGTTGGGATTTCCAGATTTGCTAAACTATGTTTTCTTGATGCTTTCGTATTTTTGATGACTGATCTATTCTTACTGGAATATTATGAAACTCTATATTTTGATTCTAGACATATAGGAAAATACCCCAGATTTTTCCTGGATTTAATTGAGAGGTTTTGATGCGGTTTTTCTAACTGAGAATTCGTTTTCCTGATTTCTAACTGAACATGTTTTCTGTTTTCGAATCTATTTTGAGTTATGATGTTGTGAAGTACTATGTGACTTATTTATATTTTCTGGATTCGTGTGGATGTCTATTTTCCAGATCCTTCGACGGATCCAGATTTGCATTTCTGTAGCGACAAGAATCACTGTTTTAGTACTGTACTGTCATGCTGTCCTGAATATGAACATATACTAATTTGCTCGTTTATGTGACTGTATAATATCTATGATTGTTCATTTGATTCCCTGAACAGAATACTGATTCACTAAAAAACATGTGCGATTTACCGGCGTATATTCCCCGGCATTTTACCATTCGTGCCGGGGTAGGGAGTGACCAGGAATGGGGTGTCAGATTGGATGGTTATACACCGGCGGTCTCTATAAAACGCCGGTGAATCATGATATTCACCGGTGTTTTATTTGTAAACACCGGTGAATGGTATTATTCACCGGCGTTTTAATAACAAACGCCAGGGAATATATAGATACATTCATCGGCGTTCGTAACTTCAAACGCCGGTGAGTTAACTGAGATAAATCCCCGCGAACCCTAACATTTCGCTCGCTAATTCCCAAACCTAATTTTCGCCGCTTCGTTTTCCCTCCTCCCTCTCTCTATTTCGCGCGCCTCGCCTCCGACCCTTCGTCATCTTCGATAGCCTAATTTGATTTCCCTCCTCCCTCTCTCTATTTCGCGGTGAATTTGCGATCGAAAACCACCGCTCGTCGCCCCGCTCTCTCTCTATCTCCTACGCCACTGCTCGTCGCTCCGCTGGTCGGCCCCCTCTCTCTCTTCGGTAATTAATGTTGATTTCTCTCCTTTTCACTGTCAAAGATGCTGAATTCATCCATCTAATTGGCATCTTAGCATGATTTTTTTACCAAAATGGGTTCACTGTCAACTAAGTATGCTGTATGTATACCAAAATCCTCCAAATCTGTACAAGAATTGGGTGAGAACAAACCTTGTGCAGTTTTCTTTTGTAGCCACAAACATCATGATTTAGTTGGGATGGAGAATTAATAGAGAAACATATATGCTTATATACTGGAAATTTTCATTTTCTTTTACTGTGAAAGAAGCTGGAATTCATGCATCTGATTGCCTTCTTAGCATGACTTTTTTCCCAAAATGTGTTAACTGTCAACTAGAGGATGCTGACTGTATACCAAAATCCTCCAAATCTGTACAAGAATTGGGTGAGAACAAACCTTGTGCAGTTTTCTTTTGTACCCACAAACATCAAGATTTAGTTTGGATGAAGAGTTTATAGAGAAACATATATGCTTATATATTGGAAATTTTCATTTTCTTTTACTGTGAAAGAAGCTAGAATTCATGCATCTGATTGCCTTCTTAGCATGATTTTTTTTCCAAAATGTGTTAACTGTCAACTAGAGGATGCTGGCTGTATACCAAAATCCTCCAAATCTGTACAAGAATTGGGTGAGAACAAACCTTGTGCAGTTTTCTTTTGTAGCCACAAACATCATGATTTAGTTGGGATGATGAATTGATGGAGAAACATATATGCTTAGATACTGGAAATTTTCATTTTCTTTTACTGTGAAAGAAGCTAGAATTCATGCATCTGATTGCCTTCTTAGCATGATTTTTTTTCCAAAATGTGTTAACTGTCAACTAGAGGATGCTGGCTGTATACCAAAATCCACCAAATCTGTACAAGAATTGGGTGAGAACAAATCTTGTGCAGTTTTCTTTTGTAGCCACAAACATCATGATTTAGGTTGGGATGATGAATTGATGGAGAAACATATATGCTTAGATACTGGAAATTTTCATTTTCTTTTACTGTGAAAGAAGCTGGAATTCATGCATCTGATTGCCTTCTTAGCATGATTTTTTTACCAAAATGTGTTAACTGTCAACTACGGATGCTGGCTGTATACCAAAATCTCACTTTTTTTATTTTTTGTAATTATGTTGGTTTGTTAATCCTAGGTAATAATGGCAGTCAAACAGAGGAGGGAGAGGGTAGCATGCCGCCCACTGTCGGGCAACCGGTTGGTGATAGATGCAAGCAAATTCTCATCCTTTATTGTGGTAATAGCAAGGAACCCACGGATAATTCCACCGGTAAGTCTTTAAATTGGTAATTTTGAAGATATTATAATTTTGAATGCATGAAAGACACGTATTAGTGTTTGTGAGTCTGCATTATGGCTGTCGTCTATGTTTCTTAATTGGGCTGTGATTAGAAAGAAAGTGCTCCAGTGGAGATCTGGAAACCCGTATAGAGACATCTCGTTTATTCTAATCTATTATTATTGTTGGACCAACCCCCTCTTGCTGTGTGCGTGTGTTGAAGAGAAAGAAGGGATGAGAAAGAGTTGAGGAAAATGCCGCTATGTTAGCCTGGTATATCCTCATTCTCTACCATTCCTCTTTTTGGCTCCATTTATGGCTTCTATATTAAATTGGTTTCCTTCCACGATGACAGTTCCGTAAAACTACACTCGATATGAGCCCTGTTCTTATTGTTCTTCAAACACTAATACGTGTCGTTCATGCATTCTATGACCAACCCCACTTTGGCATATAGCATGCTTAGATGACATTCTATGACCTGCACAAGGTTTGTTCAGCCCAATTCTTGTACAGAATTGGAGGATTTTGGTATACAGCTAGCATCCTTAGTTGACAGTGAACCCATTTTGGTAAAAAATCATGCCAAGATGACAATCAGATGCATGAATTCAGCTTCCTTAACAGTAAAAGAAAAAGAAAATTTGTAGTATCTAAGCATATATGTTTGTAGATCCAGGATCACAAATTTTGATTGGGCCGTGATTGAATTTTTTAGTGACTATCAACAAGTGTTCTTAATTGGGCTGTGATTAGAAAGAGAGGGCTCGAGTGGAGATCTGGAAACCCATATAGAGACATCTCGTTCATAATAATTTATTATTATTATTGTTCTTGTCGCTCTTGCTGTTGTTGCTGATGTCTCTTTATGTGCGTTTGCTGAAGAGAAAGCACGGATGAGAGAGAGATGAGGCAAATGCCGCTATGTTAGCCTGGTGTATCCTCATTCTCTACCATTCCTCTTTCTGGCTTCTATATTTGGTTTCCTTCCACGATGACAGGTCCTTAAAACTACACTTGATATGAGCCATATTCTTATTTTTCTTCAAAAAAAATGGGAGTTTTGGTTATCCAACAAACATGTACCCGCATACTTCCAAATGGCATTTCCTTTAGAAAGTCAGACTCCGAAGAATCGATCTATGACTAGAATCTCCATTCAACGCCCAATCAAAATTTGTCATCCTGGATCTAAAATCTTCTTTGAGCCACAAACATCAATGATTTTGTTGGGATGATGAATTGATGGAGAAACATATATGCTTAGATACTGGAAATTTTCATTTTCTTTTACTGTGAAAGAAGCTGGAATTCATGCATCTGATTGCCTTCTTAGCATGATTTTTTTACCAAAATGTGTTAACTGTCAACTAAGGATGCTGGCTGTATACCAAAATCCTCCAAATCTGTACAAGAATTGGGTGAGAACAAACCTTGTGCAGTTTTCTTTTGTAGCAACAAACATCATGATTTAGTTTGGGATGAAGAATTAATAGAGAAACATATATGCTTACATACTGGAAATTTTCATTTTCTTTCACTATCAAAGATGCTGAATTCATGCATCTTAATGTCATCTTAGCATGATTTTTTAACCAAAATGGGTTGACTGTCAACTAAGGATGCTGGATGTATATCAAAATCCTCCAAATGTGTACAAGAATTGGGTGAGAACAAACCATGTGCAGTTTTCTTTTGTAGCCACAAACATCATGATTTAGTTGGGATGGAGAATTTATAGAGAAACATATATGCTTATATACTGGAAATTTTCATTTTCTTTTACTGTGAAAGAAGCTGGAATTCATGCATCTGATAGCCTTCTTAGCATGATTTTTTCCCAAAATGTGTTAACTGTCAACTAGAGGATGCTGGCTGTATACCAAAATCCACCAAATCTGTACAAGAATTGGGTGAGAACAAACCTTGTGCAGTTTTCTTTTGTAGCCACAAACATCATGATTTAGTTGGGATGATGAATTGATGGAGAAACATATATGCTTAGATACTGGAAATTTTTATTTTCTTTTACTGTGAAAGAAGCTGGAATTCATGCATCTGATTGCCTTCTTAGCATGATTTTTTTACCAAAATGTGTTCAATGTCAACTAAGGATGCTGGCTGTATACCAAAATCCTCCAAATCTGTACAAGAATTGGGTGAGAACAAACCTTGTGCAGTTTTCTTTTGTAGCAACAAAGATAATGATTTAGTTTGGGATGAAGAATTAATAGAGAAACATATATGCTTACATACTGGAAATTTTCATTTTCTTTCACTATCAAAGATGCTGAATTCATGCATCTGATTGGCATCTTAGCATGATTCTTTTACCAAAATGGGTTCACTGTCAACTAAGTATGCTGTATGTATACCAAAATCCTCCAAATCTGTACAAGAATTGGGTGAGTACAAACCTTGTGCAGTTTTCTTTTGTAGCCACAAACATCATGACTTAGTTGGGATGGAGAATTAATAGAGAAACATATATGCTTATATACTAGAAATTTTCATTTTCTTTTACTGTGAAAGAAGCTGGAATTCATGCATCTGATTGCCTTCTTAGCATGATTTTTTTCCCAAAATGTGTTAACTGTCAACTAGAGTATGCTGGCTGTATACCAAAATCCTCCAAATCTGTACAAGAATTAGGTGAGAACAAACCTTGTGCAGTTTTCTTTTGTAGCCACAAACATCATGATTTAGTTGGGATGATGAATTGATGGAGAAACATATATGCTTAGATACTGGAAATTTTCATTTTCTTTTACTGTGAAAGAAGCTAGAATTCATGCATCTGATTTCCTTCTTAGCATGATTTTTTTCCCAAAATGTGTTAACTGTCAACTAGAGGATGCTGGCTGTATACCAAAATCCTCCAAATCTGTACAAGAATTGGGTGAGAACAAACCTTGTGCAGTTTTCTTTTGTAGCAACAAACATCAAGATTTAGTTTGGATGAAGAGTTTATAGAGAAACATATATGCTTATATATTGGAAATTTTCATTTTCTTTTACTGTGAAAGAAGCTAGAATTCATGCATCTGATTGCCTTCTTAGCATGATTTTTTTTCCAAAATGTGTTAACTGTCAACTAGAGGATGCTGGCTGTATACCAAAATCCTCCAAATCTGTACAAGAATTGGGTGAGAACAAACCTTGTGCAGTTTTCTTTTGTAGCCACAAACATCATGATTTAGTTGGGATGATGAATTGATGGAGAAACATATATGCTTAGATACTGAAAATTTTCGTTTTCTTTTACTGTGAAAGAAGCTGGAATTCATGCATCTAATTGCCTTCTTAGCATGATTTTTTTCCCAAAATGTGTTGATTGTCAACTAAGGATGCTGGCTGTATACCAAAATCCTCCAAATCTGTACAAGAATTGGGTGAGAACAAACCTTGTGCAGTTTTCTTTTGTAGCAACAAACATCATGATTTAGTTGGGATGAAGAATTTATAGAGAAACATATATGCTTATATACTGGAAATTTTCATTTTCTTTTACTGTGAAAGAAGCTGGAATTCATTCATCTGATTGCCTTCTTAGCATGATTTTTTTCCCAAAATGTATTAACTGTCAACCACAAGATGCTGGCTGTATACCAAAATCCTCCAAATCTGTACAAGAATTGGGTGAAAACAAACCTTGTGCAGTTTTCTTTTGTAGCCACAAACATCATGATTTAGTTGGGATGATGAATTGATGGAGAAACATATATGCTTAGATACTGGAAATTTTTATTTTCTTTTACTGTGAAAGAAGCTGGAATTCATGCATCTGATTGCCTTCTTAGCATGATTTTGATTGTCATTTTCATTATCTTTTACTGTTAAAGAAGCTGAATTCATGCATCTAAAGATTTAAGATCCAAGATGGCAAATTTTGATTGGGCTGTGATTGGATTGTTTAGTGGCTGTTGTCTATTTTCTTAATTGGGCTGTGATTAGAAAGAGAGGGCTCGAGTGGAGATCTGGAAACCCATATAGAGACATCTCGTTTATAATAAATTATTATTGTTGTTGTTCTTGTCGCTCTTGCTGTTGTTGCTGATGTCTCTTTATGTGCGTTTGCTGAAGAGAAAGCCGGGATGAGAGAGAGATGAGGAAAATGCCGCTATGTTAGCCTGGTGTATCCTCATTCTCTACCATTCTCTGTTTCCATTTCTGGCTTCTATATTTGGTTTCCTTCCACGATGACAGTTCCTTAAAACTACACTTGATATGAGCCCCTTCTTATTTTACTTATTTTTCTTATATTTGGTTTACTGTTGAACTAAATTATTGTTTTTTTTTCATAGAGCAGTCACCCAGATCAAGGAAATTTTGTTGATCAGCACTGAAGCTACTCGAGGGGTATGGATCTGTGGTCGGCGGCCTCTAGTTGTTGTTGTTATGTTGTTCTTGTTGTTGTTATGTTCTGTATTGTTGTTTTAAGTAGTTGTTGAGATATTTGGGATGTTAATTACTATATTTGTTAATTATGATGTTAATTAAGCGGTGAATTTGGACGATTAATGGACTATGTGTGAAACTTTATTATCTTAATTAATTCTTGTGTTTGATTGTGATTTGCGCATTAATATGCCTGAAATTGGTTGATTCAGTTGTGAATTAGTTTACAGGTTTTTTGAATGAAATTGTGAATTGAAATCGAATGAAAAATTGGAGCAGGAAAAACCAACGAGCATACACCGGCGTTTCATAGAACGCCGGTGTATCTAATTATTTAGCTGAAAATTTTGTTAAAGAGGTGTTTCCACACAGGCGGGTGTACCAGTAAGTTGCAGCACTCCTAAGCTACACCGGCGTTTTATAAAACACCGGTGAATATCTATATGGTGGCGGTTTATGACACACCGATGTTTGTAAGTAGGGAAAGAAGGGCGCTTAGAAACAAGTATACACCGGCGCTTTACGACCGCCAGTAAATATTACACATTCCCCGGCGTTTGTACAATCGCCGGTGAAAAGATATATACCGGCGGTATGTGACCGCCGGTGAATGTATATTGAGGAAAAGAACGGCACCCAGAAATTGCCATATACCAGCGTTTGCCTGGCCGCCGGTGTATTTTAAAGATATACCGGCGTCCAGTTAAAACGTCGGTGAATGTGCCTATCTTTCCGCGACGCTCGATTCGGCTGCATTTGCACCAGCATTTTTATAAACGCCGGTGAATGTTTCACCGGCGTAAAAAAATGCCGGTGAAGGTCTAAAAAAACATCGGGGAATAGGTTCTGTGTTGTAGTGATTATACCATGTTAGTTTGACACTATTTCGTACACATCATGTATGTTTGATGACCATAATAAAAATAACCAAGCTGGGGTTTCTTAAGGAAAGATCTAGTAGTGGAAAATATGGAAACGTGTACTTGGAAGGGAACTAGTGTTTCGTACTATTACTGTTACTGTTACTGTTACTTTTCTGTTACTGTTACTATTACTGCTACGTTACTGTTATTGATACCTGAGTACACTGCCCCATCATGGTCCACTATGAAATCTAAAAGCGAAACTGTTTGTTGTAGCAACCATGTAGTAAAAACCGGGATGCATGAAGTAAAAACTGTTTCCTGGATTTAATTGAGAGGTTTTGATGCGGTTTTTCTGACTGAGAATTCATTTTTCTGATTTCTGACTGAATATGTTTTCTGTTTTCGAATCTGTTTTGAATTATGATGTTGTGAAGTACTATATGACTTATTTATATTTGCTGGATTCATGTGGATGTCTATTTTCCAGATCCTTCGACGGATCTAGATTTGCATTTCTGTAGCGACAAGAATCACTATTTTAGTACTGTACTGTCATGCTGTCCTGAATATGAACATACACTGTTTTGCTCGTTTATGTGACTGTATAATATCTTTGATTGTTCATTTGATTCCCTGAACCTAATAATGATTATACCATATTAGTTTGACACTATTTTGTACACATCATGTATGTTTGATGACCATAATAAAAATAACCAAGCTGGGGTTTCTTAAGGGAAGATTTAGTAGTGGAAAATATGGAAACGTGTACTTGGAAGGAAACTAGTTTTTCATACTGTTACTGTTACTATTACTGTTACTGTTACTTTTCTGCTACTGTTACTGTTACTGTTACTGTTACTGCTACTGTTATTGTTAATGATACCTGAGTATACTGCTCCATCATGGTCCACTATGAAATCTAAAAGCGAAACTGTTTGTTGTAGCAACCATGTAGTAAAAACCGAGATGCATGAAGTGATACCTAGCTAGTAATACACACAAGACTGTAAGAACATAAAAACTGATACTGTTAGACTGATACTGATAGACTGATACTGTTAGATTGATGCTGATACTGTGATACTGTTACACTGATATACTGAGCTTACTGTTACCAGACATTGTTAGTTGCCATATGACACTGCATTTGACATAAAACTTCTGTACTGTTAGGATACCATGCTAGTTATTACTGTTGATGCATTATGTCATGCAATTAGTTAGTTTTCCCATATGCTTGTATCCTACATTATTTGTGACCCGCGACTTGCAATTGACGGGTACTTGTTTCCTTCTTTTTCTCCTTCTCCTGCAAATTTACTAATTGCAGATCAGGATGGACGACTGCCAGTTGGTATTGGCGATATGATGTATTAGTGCTGGAGTTCTGCATATTTATTATTATTATTGTTGCTTGAACTTGAATAAAAGTGTATTTGATTTCTTGGATATTTATTTGTATCTGGGCGATGTGACCCAGGATATTTGATTTGTCCAGACTCTGATTTATTTGAAAATATTGTATTTTGTTTCAAGTAAATTTCTGTTGGTATCTTATTTCAATTATGCATGTTGGTTGATACTTTTCCCTCCGACTCTGATTATTTCTGTGATGTGTTGTAAAGATTCTTGAATAGCTTATGGATGTTGAAAATCATTTGCTGAGCTTTTGTTACGTATCCGTAATCCGTATTCTTTTTGGGAAGCGGTGCGTGATAATCTCCAAAGTTGTACGACCTGGCGCATATCAACTTGAAGACCCGAGGGGCAAGAGAAGCCAAGGACATGGAATGTAGAGCACCTATTGAAGTACCAAGAGGGTGTTAAAACACCACTCCAAGCAACTTCTAGCTAGCTCTAGAGCATTTCTAAGTTGTTTCTTTCCTATTAAGTTTGTTTTTGCAAAGTAATAATGGCTTGCAACTCATAAGCAACCACATAGAACTCATTTTTAATAAAAAGCAGTTTCCTTTCTCAAAAAAACTATTGTCTTAATGTTCTTTTACCAAGCACAAACTTTCTCATAACAACAAGTTCGGAGTCCAACACTTGGTATGATGCCGCTTTAGATACTTGCAACCGAGCGAGTACAAAGTAGCTCAACATTCGGAATTGCTCCTACAACTGTTGATACTCTCTTAATGACAAGTTCGGAGTCCAACACTTGGTTCGATGCCGCTTTAGCTACTTGCGGATGAGTGAGTACAAAGTAGATCACCATTCGGAATTGCTCTCACAACTGTTGATACTCTCTTAGCATGTTCGGAGTCCAACACTTGGTTCGATGTTGCTTTAGCTACTTGTGAACGAGCGAGTACAAATTATCTCACCATTCGGAATTGCTCCCACAACTGTTGATCTCTCTTAACGACAAGTTCAGAGTCCAACACTTGGTTCGATGCCGCTTTAGCTACTTATGAACGAGCGAGTATAAAGTAGCTCACCATTCGGAATTGATCCTATAACTGTTGATACTCTCTTAACCGCAAGTTCAGAGTCCAACACTTGGTTCGATGCCGCTTTAGCTACTTGCAAACGAGCAAGTACAAAGTAGCTCACCATTCGGAATTGCTTCAACTGTTGATATTCTTGCGAATATTGGCGAGACACAAACTCTCAGAAGAAACTCAAAAGATGCGATATATTATTTCATCAAGATTTGAGATACAAGTCTAATTTTAGACCAAAAACTCTTACATTATTTCATCAAAATTGGAAATACAAGTCTTATTCGAGATGCGAGTATTATTCTAGACCAAAAAATCATATAAGACAGACTACGAGATTACAAAATTTTGCCGTAACCCCTCCTAGGGAGTGGGATGCTTCTATTAAGCGACACGCAGGGACGGCGAGCGCTGTGTTGTTGTCGTCTCGTTTCCGCAGAGGTCTCTAAGCCAACGAGCCGAGATGCGTCGTTGGCACC
Source organism: Hemerocallis citrina (assembly GCA_017893485.1). Classification (NCBI taxonomy): domain Eukaryota; kingdom Viridiplantae; phylum Streptophyta; class Magnoliopsida; order Asparagales; family Asphodelaceae; genus Hemerocallis; species Hemerocallis citrina. The sequence goes on from CM030358.1 coordinate 301,331,617, forward strand.
CAAGAGCCTAACAGTCGCCCCGACAGATGCTCTGCTCGACGAGCCGACCACTCCACTTTGCGCGTCCCAGGGATTTCGCAAGACTGGAGGCGAACAAAGCACCAACTCGTGGAATGACCTCCCTTGAGCGTACTCATCCCGAGGGTAGGAAGTGCTTCTAACATTGCTCCCCTCGGAAAGCCGTCATTAATGTAGATTCTTCACCTCCAGCTCGACGACACGCTCCTTGAGTGAGTCATCTGTCACTCTGATCTTCAAGCGAGGTAATCGGCCCGAACTGTCCCCACGCTCGACATCGGAGATAGTCCTTTGAAGATGTAGCGCCTCCAGACACTTCTCAAGCACCACGTTCTTCAACTCGTCCCTCTCGGATCTCGCCTTGAATAGAGAGTGATGAAGGAACTTGAGTCTCAAGCCTTGGCTGACGGCCATCGAGGGGCAGGACTCTTTGCTTTGGGTGGCACTTCACGAGTCCTCTCCTCAAGGCGCCTCATGTCAATGTCTCGACGAGCCAGAGTCACCTTTAAATGACCTGCCTCCCGCTCTGCTTTATAAAGCATTTCTCGAGACCGAGCTAGCCCCAAATTAACGACGTCGAGCTCTGAACGGAGATGTGGTACCTCGCTATCCTGGAAAATTCAACAAAAGAGAGACGAAAATCTCTTAGATCGAGACAAATCTAAAAAGATGACTTTATATCCAACTAGGGCTACAAGATAGTTCTATGTTGAATAAAAGTCACAAGTGTTGCCGCACAAAAAAGAGTTTGCATTACTTAGTAGGGATACAAAAGTGGTGGACAATCCGCTATTAGGCATCACTACAACCAGACCCAAAAGAGAAATCTACGACTAAAAATAAAAGAAAAGAAGCTACGAAGGAGGTCAAGTGTCCACCTCGGTGGACAGATCCATGAGGGGTGTTAGTTCGTGGCCGCTCCCCTCAGCCGCCTCCGGCACTGTCACTATAGCCGTCTGGGGGTCTGCCACATCGTTTTCCACTTCATCTCCCTCCTCGCCGTATGCCTCATCTCCCCCCTCGACATCCACTACCTGGCCCTCCTCGTCGGGAAACAAGTGATACCCCGAGCGATCAAAGTCGGGGATGCGCTCGCCAACGTCGCTCAAGGCCTTAGAATATGCTTTCCGCATGTTCGTCTCCAGGTATCTGATGGCCTTCTTCTCTGCCATGGCCTCGGCCTCTCGCACGATGACATCTTTCTCCCGAGCTGCTTTCTCCCTTTCTGCAGCTCTCTCTTGAGCGACCTCCTCCCACTCTAATTTAGCGCTCTCCTTCGCCTTCGCTAGCGCCGCCTCCAGCAGGATAATCTGAGCAGCTTGAGACTTTGCCAAGAGAGCAGCCATTTTAGACTCTTTCTTTTCCCTTGAACACTCAACCTTCTCCCTGTCTTGCATGGCCTTCAACTCCCGCTCCTGCTCTGCCATTTGCCTTAGCAGGTAACTAAAGTGGCAGATCGCCTACGAGATAGCAAGAACCAAAGGTTACGAACAAGAGGAACGAAAATCTCGCGCAAACGACTAAGGGAAGTTTACAAAATGAGGCCTATGACTAAGCAAAACATCAAAAACTTACAGTCATTTGCGCCTTCACGATCTCCAAGACCAAGTCGCCCACAGTCCCGTGCTCCATGGAGACCTTATCCTTAGGCGTGGCCAAGTGATGAACAACGTCCATGTAGCTCGTCGAGTCTCCGAGGAAACCATCGTGCCTCTGCACCTGCCAATCGGGGATGAAGATCCTCTTTAACTCATCGGTTATGATCGTTTTGGCCACCGTTGTAAGAGGAGGAGCTTCAAGAGCAAGCGTCGCCGAAAGGGGGAGATCTCTAACTGATTAAACAGTCGGAGCAACATGCATGGACTCTAAATCCATAACGGGAGTAGTACCGCTTTCGCCCCTGGTCCTCTTTGACGGTGACGGTTGAACGACTGTGCGCTTCCTTTTCCTTTCATCGACCCACCTACTGCTCAAGGCCGAATGCCTATTCATGATGTCATCAAAGTCCATGCTTGAGTGTCCTGTAAGAAAAAGATAAGAAGTGTTGAAAGTTTTGAAGAACTTGTGCAAACTAAGGGATGACGATAAATAAAAAGAAAATTCATACTAGGGTTCATCAGACTTAACCCCCCCCCCCCCCAAAGAGAATATCTTCTGAGATATTTCTCCAGCGCAGTGTTGGTCGATCCAAAAGAATTCCGACCATCCTATCTTCTTCGGGGCTAAGAGACGGCTCCGCCTTCGCCCTCTTTGGCACGTCCTCCCTCCAAACCATTGGGATGTCCCACGGCTCCTTACTCCGAATCAAAAAATACTTATCCATCCAAAACATCACTGAGTCGGGGATGTCGACCAACTTGATGCCCTTCCGAGCGGTGAGATAGAATCGGTACTCCGTCCGCGTCTTCTGATGAATCTTATATAACCTACGGAGAATATTGAGACAAGGCTCGATCCTCGCAGCCTGGCAGTGAAGCACGAACCCCGTAACGTGTCTCCACACGTTTGGCATAAGCTGGATCGGGCCAACACCATACCATCGCAACACTTCCCTTATGAATGGATGAAGAGGGAGGCAGAGACCCGCATTTAAAGCGTCGAAGGGAAACACACATAGATCGGGGGAGAAAGAAGAGCATGATCTATGTAGCGCCCCGAATTTCTAATATGATATCTTAGAAAATACGTGGCACAATCCCAGCATCAACTTCAATGTAACATTAAACACAACTAACTCCACTAAAATTTTCAACTTTTATTACAACAAACTTTTACATAGCACAGCGGAATTCAAAACATCTCAACTCAAAATTTTCTTTTATTTACAACACAAAACTATCTCAAATCTGCTTTTACAATTTTACACAAAACTCTTTCAAATCACTTTTTCTCAAAACCAATTCAAGCATCCACACCTCCAAACTCTAAGCAACAACCTGCAACACATGAGGCTAGAGATGATCCCTAACCCCCAAAACTAAAGGGGTCAGCCATAAATGGTGTGAGTGACATAAAACAACAAACAACATAAGTGGACATTAGTCATGAATCCTTAAACAACAGGTAGTAAACATGAATACATAAAATACGATGTAGCAAGAAAAAGTAAACAATAAGTGAGACTAAACCAAGTGTCATGTGTAGAAAACAGGAAAACCACATGCATAAAACCATGTCAAGAAAACACAAATTCTATATGCGGACTCTCTAATGCGTACTTGTCGAAGTCTATGCATCCCACTCTACATAGGTTCGGTGCAAGCCCTTAACGTCTCCACATCGTATGGGTTCAATCCCCGCCATGCAACTAATCTTAACACGATGACTACTACGAGATAAAGATAAGCTGTGAGTAGTAGCCCATGCCCAATAATTCCGGAGATCAATTTCACACCACGAGTAATTACCGTGATAATTCCGGAGATAAATCCCACACCACAAGTAATCTACCGTGACAATTCCGGAGATATATCCCACACCACAAGTAATCTACAGTGATAATTCCGGAGATTAAATCCCACACCGAAACATTGACACATCATCACACGGATACCACATGTGCTTCGCCTCGACTCCGATAATTCCGGAGATCAATCCCACACCGAAAGCCATACTGAGGTACTTGACTCATTTTCTCGTTCATCATATCACCACTAGTGCCTGTCCTTATTATTTTTGGGTTACTTAATTACTCAACGAATCTCCTAGAGTGGTGTACCCTACCGGTCTAAATTCAAAACTGAATAACCGAAATGCCTCAACGGGCCTCAACAAAATAACTCAACACCGGTATACTAGGGTCACACACCTCTAGAGACTCAAACTCAAATGTCTAAATCAAATTTCCACTAAACAAAAGTGGCTCAAATGAATATCTTAAATCAAATGTTTAACTGAATATCAAGTATAGACTGAATTATCTGAAAACCAATCATTCGAAATAACACTCAAGTTTACAAAAGCTCATCAGCACCAGTCGACTTATACTGTAGTAAGTCGACTGTCCAGAGGACAAATATCCAAAATTTTACAAAAATAAACTAAGTCATAACAGTCGACTTGAAAGCCGTCAGTCGACTTAATCGAGACAAAATTCCAATAATTCTCAAGAAAATATTCTAAGTACATAAGTCGACTTAAAGAGGTCATGGTCGACTATCCAGAAAGGACTGTAATAAATTTTACAAAATAAAGTCTCAGGACACCAGTCGACTTCATAAGAGTTAAGTCGACTGTCCAGAACGAATTTTCAAAGGAACTAAAATACAGTAGCAGGGTTGTACCAGTCGACTGAAAAGTAGACCAGTCGACTGTCGGCCTACAGTTTTCCATAATTTAGATCTGAATACAAAATCAAAACTGGAGTTTTTCTAAAAATTCATTATTTATGAAAATAATTCGTATCCAGGTAAAAATGACAAATCTCAAATAATCCTCACTATGGATACATTACTCAAAACATCCAATATCTCAAAACTCAAGTTCTCATGTTCTAAAATTACTAATTTTTCCATTAGGGTTTCTCAATACTAAATTTCTTTCACAACTCTTAATCAAAATCTGATTTACAAATATAAGATCCAGATGCTCATCATTCGATCATAATCATGCTCAAATCTTAACATGCTTTTTAGCAATACAATTTCATAAATCAAGATCTACTCAATAGTCTTAAGTTCCACAAACATGGTACAAACAACAAACTTTGCATCGTTATCATGCAAAAATACTAAATAACATACATGCCAAGCCAACAACATAACAATCGATCACATCAATCAACCACCATACAATGTTCATATCATTCATATAACAAAACAAAACAATTTCATATCACTCACCTTTGAATTGAGAAGATCCAACGAAAAAAAGTCTTCCTTTCGCTAGATCCAAACTTCCTCTTGCTCCTCCAAAACAAATCACAAAATTCTGTATATTGCAGCAAATGACGGCTGGAAAAATCCTTTAAATATTCGGGAATGAAGTGTTTAGGGTTTTACCCACACTTTGCAAAATAATCCCTTCAAAATACAAGTTTTCATATATAGTTCTATTCTTGGAATTTCAATAAAATTCATTTAAATTAGGATTTAAAAGTAAAATATAATCCTAAATCTCAACCGGTACTGTTCAAAACGTCCAGAAAGTACATTTTATATTTTCACCCCTAAAAATGACAAATTTGCAAAAAGGTCCTTCTTTTCTCAAAATTTGCAAATAGTTCCAATTAATTTCAGAAAAATCTGGAAAAATACTAAATAAATCCCAAATATTAAATAATGATTTTTCATGAAGAAAACTTGACTTTCAAACTTCTCAAGAAAGTATTTGCACGTGTTTTGCACGTGTACAAAGATAAATTTTTCTGAAAATATTCATAAATTCTCCAAAAATCATTTTAGTCATTTATAAACCTTTAAAAATAATATTTTAAAAATATGGGGTTCTACATCACTCCCTCCTTAGAAGTGTTCTGTCCTCAGAACTACTACTAATGAGTCCAAACCACATACCAACAAAGGAACAATATCTCATAAATAGAATATAGTCCCAAACAATTGCATATGACAACACAATCATAATAGAAGGAATACAACTTAACTCAATCAATGGTACAAACATTCAAAGGAATCACAATCACATAAAAGAAATACACTCATACAAAAAGCTCAGGAAAATCCTTCTGCATGTGATCCTCTGGCTCCCAAGTAGCCTCCTCGAACTGCTGATTCCTCCACAACACCTTGACCATAGGTATCACCTTGCTCCTAAGAACTTTCTCCCTACGGTCAACGATCTCAACAGGCTGTTCCTTGTAACCCAAGTTCACCTGTAATCCTTCAGGAACCTCTACCAACTGATGATTCTGATCTGGCACATGCTTCCTTAACAATGACACATGGAATACATCATGCACCTGTGCCAACTCCTCTGGAAGCTTCAATCTATATGCTGTCTTGCCAATCCGCTCCATGATCCTGTATGGCCCAATATACCTTGGCGCCAACTTGCCTCCCTTACCAAACCTGATTACTCCTTTGGTTGGAGAAACCTTGAGGAAAACTGTATCCCCAACCTCAAACTCCAAGTCTCTTCGTCGAGTATCAGCATAACTCTTCTGCCAACTCTGAGCCTCGACCAACCTCTTGCGAATCAGCTCAATCTGCTCCGATGTCTGCTGCACGATCTCAGGACCATACATTTGCCTCTCGCCAACCTCGTACCAACAAACTGGTGTCCTGCACCTCCGCCCGTACAAAGCCTCATACGGTGCCATCCCAATACTCGCATGGTAACTGTTGTTATAAGCAAACTCAACCAATGCTAAGTATCTCTCCCAACTACCACCGAAATCCATAACACAAGACCTCAGCATATCTTCCAGCACTCGATTCACCATCTCAGTCTGACCATCGGTCTGTGGATGAAACACGGTACTGAAATCAGTTCTAGTGCCTAAAGCTGCTTGTAGGCTCTTCCAAAACCTTGAAGTGAACCTTGCATCTCTGTCGGATACAATCGACAAAGGAACTCCGTGAAGTCTCACAATTTCACCAATGTACAACTCAGCCAATTTCTCCATCGACCAAGTAATCTTCATGGCTAGAAAGTGAGCCAACTTAGTCAAACAGGTCCACGACAACCCAAATCGAGTCATTGCCCTTCGAACTCCTCGGCAAACCCGTGATGAAATCCATACTGATATTCTCCCATTTCCACTCCGAAATGGGCAACAGCTGTAACAAACCTCCAGGTCTCTGATTTTCTGCTTTGATTGCTGACAAGTTAGACACCTTGACACGAAATCTGCCACATCCCTCTTCATACCAGACCACCAAAAATGCTGTTTGATGTCCCTGTACATCTTCGTGCCTCCTGGATGAACTGACAACAAGGTACTGTGTGCTTCCTGCAAGATACTATCTCTCAAATCTGCATTATCTGGAACACACAACCTCTCACCCATCCAAAGAATTCCATCTTGGACACAAAACTCTGATAGCTTGCCCTCTGAAACCTGTTGCAACATCTTCTGGATCTCTGAGTCTGACCTCTGACCTTCCACAATCCTCTCTCTCAAGGACGGCTGCAGCCTCAACTGAGCCAAAGATGCCCCTAAACCTTGTAGCACCACCTCGATACCTGCCTGATCGGTCTCTGCTGCCAACTCACTTCGAGTAGTGATCAAACTTGATAAACTACTCTTCCTGCTAAGTCCATCAGCCACCACATTCGCCTTGCCCGGATGATACTTGATCTCGGGACGAATGTCTTCCAAAACTTCCAACCACCTTCTCTGCCGAAGATTTAGATCCTTCTGTTGATAAATGTACTTCAGGCTCTTGTGGTCAGTGTACATGTTAACTTTCTCACCATAAACATAATGCCTTCACTGCTTCAAGACATAAATGGTAGCTGCTAGCTCCAAATTATGTGTCGGATAATTCTTCTCATGCGGACGCAATTGCCTCGAACCATAAGCAATAACCCTGCCTTCTTGCATCAAGACCAACCCAAACCTTTGAGAGACGCATCACTGAAGATATCATAATCCTTCCCAGCTTGTGGCAAAGCTAAGATAGGTGCAGTAGTCAACCTTTCCTTTAACTCAAGGAAACTCTCCTCTCACTTATCAGTCCATAATATGCCACATTCTTCCGGGTCAAACCTGTCAAAGGAACTGCAATCTGAGAATAACCCTGGATGAATCTCCTGTAGTAACCAGCTAAACCCAAGAAACTTCTGACTTCCTTCACAGACTCTGGCCTGGGCCAATCCTTCACTGCTTCAACTTTCTGAGGATCAGTGGCTACTCCCTCCTTAGAAAGGATATGACCAAGGAAAGCTACCTCAGACTTCCAAAACTCACACTTCGACAACTTAGCATACAAGCTATGCTCCTGCAATTTCTGTAATACCGCTGTCAAGTGCGTAGAATGATCCTCCTCTGACTTCGAATACACCAAAATATCGTCGATGAAAACCACCACGAAGGAGTCAATAAATGGCCTCAAAACCTGATTCATCATATCCATGAAAACTGCTGGCGCATTCGTCAACCCGAATGGCATCACCAAAAACTCATAGAGTCCATGACGAGTCCTGAAAGCTGTCTTACTCACATCTTCCTCCTTGACTCGAACCTGATGATACCCCGATCTCAAATCAATCTTCGAAAACACAGCTGCTCCTCGAAGCCTGTCGAACAAATCATCAATCCGCGGCAGTGGATACTTGTTCTGAATAGTCACCCTATTCAACTCCCGATAGTCAATACACATCCTCATTGACCCATCCTTCTTCTTGACTAACAGCACTGGCGCTCCCCACAGAGAAGAACTCGGCCTAATAAGCCCTTTGCTCAACAGCTCCTCAATCTGCTTCTTCACTTCATCTTGCTCTACAGGTGCCATCCTGTACGGAGCCTTAGAAATTGGTGCACTCCCCGGCTGAACATTGATGCAAAACTCCACATCTCTTTGCAGTGGTAATCCTGGAAAATCATCTAAGAACACCTTAGGAAAATCTCGGACAACCAGAATGCCCTTGACTTCATCTGGAATTGTCATCTTGGATACCATTGCAGCCACCTTCGGAATCTTCTTCTTCCATTGGAAAGCCACTGCGTGTCCACCTGGTGCTTTCACCAACACCTCCTTCTGCTTGCATTCAATTGTGGCATCATATATTGCCATCCAATCAATGCCCACGATGACATCCACACCCAAGACTTGCAGCTCGATCAAATCAATGCCGAACAACCTCCCACCAATCTTGATATCACAGCCCTCGTAATATCGATCAGCGATCAATCCTTCACCTGACGGCGTTGCCACCGAAAAAACCCTGCCTGGAAACAACTTAGGTTCCACACCTAAGATCCTTGCAAAATTTGGCGATACAAAAGTATGCGATGAACCAGTATCAAATAAAACCTTTGCCTTTATTCCATTAATTAAAACAATTCCTGTTACAAGAAGAGTGATACTCAATCTCCCATTGTTCTCAAATAAAGGTTTTACTTATTACATTGATTTAAAATAAAAATTAGAATTCTTGCATACCCTGTATTACATCTCCGAGTTACCCGCGTCCTCCTTGGTTTATGCAAATACTCGCCCTTACCTCTGGAATTTGCTTCCACCTGAACCATCCTTCCTCAATTGTGGACAATGGGGCTTAGAATGTCCTGCCTGCCCACACTGGGAACAAATCTGCTTCGCCAACTTCGGACATGCTGACCTGTAGTGTCCTGCCTCCTTGCAGTAATAACAAGTCACTCCCTGAGTTGCAGGTGCCTTCTGCACCGGATCACTGAACTTGATCTGCTTCGCGGGGAATCCCTTCCCACTCTGACCTGATGCTGGCCTCTTGTTCCGGTTCCATGCATCTTGCCTCTTCTGGAACTGGTCCATGTCCTCCTCAGTCATAGCTGCTCTCCTGACCAGCTTGTCGAACCTTCTGATGCCCAACAGGATCATCCTCGACCTCAAGTTTGGCCTCAAGTCCTGCTCAAACTTTTTGGCCTTCTTCGCCTCGTCCACGACCAACTCTGGCACATACCTCGAAAGCTGAGCAAACTTGGTCTCATACTCCCGCACGGTCATGCTGCCCTGCTGAAGGTTCAAGAACTCGGTCTCCTTCTTCTCCTGAACATCTAGGGGAAAGAAGCAATCCCTGAACTCCTCCAGAAAGGTTTCCCAACTCATCGGCTGGTCTCCAAAAGTCCTCTTCAGCGATTCCTACCAGACACCAGCGTCCTTTTCCAGCTGCATCGTGGCCAACTTCACCTTATTGGCTACCGGAGTCTCCGATACCTCGAAGATTGTCTCCATCCTCCTAATCCAATCATCAGCTGCGGTTGGATCAGATTGCCCCTCAAAAACTGGCGGCCTCATCCTCTTAAAAGATTCGATCTGCTTGATAGGATCGGCGTTAAACAATCCCTGTCCAGCTCCATGATTTTGCTGCTGATTCTGCTGTTGATTCTGACTTTGCGCCAAATTAAATGCCATTAGCGCATTCAGAGTCTGATACACCTTGGCGAATTCAGCCTCAAGATCAATTCCAGTTCCTCGAGAACTACCAGATCCATCCTCATTGTTACCACCATTCCTGGGCCTGGGTGCAACCATTCTGAATACTGCAAAACGAGGGAAAAGTTAGAGCATCACACACAATTCAAACTCACATCAATATCCTTTGGCAAAACTTCAATTGTATCCCAAAGGTAAAACATCATATTTCAGTTCTATGTGATACTCACTCTTTAATATCCACACCTAGGTACTCACACTCTAGTGTCCACACCTAGGTTATTTTTATGCCATGTTTATTATTACTGTTGAAGCATGCTCTGATACCAACCTCTATAGCGCCCCGAATTTCTAATATGATATCTTAGAAAATACGTGGCACAATCCCAGCATCAACTTCAATGTAACATTAAACACAACCAACTCCACTAAAATTTTCAACTTTTATTACAACAAACTTTTACATAGCACAGCGGAATTCAAAACATCTCAACTCAAAATTTTCTTTTATTTACAACACAAAACTATCTCAAATCTGCTTTTACAATTTTACACAAAACTCTTTCAAATCACTTTTTCTCAAAACCAACTCAAGCATCCACACCTCCAAACTCTAAGCAACAACCTGCAACACATGAGGCTAGAGATGATCCCTAACCCCCAAAACTAAAGGGGTCAGCCATAAATGGTGTGAGTGACATAAAACAACAAACAACATAAGTGGACATTAGTCATGAATCCTTAAACAACAGGTAGTAAACATGAATACATAAAATACGATGTAGCAAGGAAAAGTAAACAATAAGTGAGACTAAACCAAGTGTCATGTGTAGAAAACAGGAAAACCACATGCATAAAACCAAGTCAAGAAAACACAAATTCAATATGCGGACTCTCTAATGCGTACTTGTCGAAGTCTATGCATCCCACTCTACATAGGTTCGGTGCAAGCCCTTAAAGTCTCCACATCGTATGGGTTCAATCCTCGCCATGCAACTAATCTTAACACGATGACTACTACGAGATAAAGATAAGCTGTGAGTAGTAGCCCATGCCCGATAATTCTGGAGATCAATCCCACACCACGAGTAATTACCGTGATAATTTCGGAGATAAATCCCACACCACAAGTAATCTACCGTGATAATTCCGGAGATATATCCCACACCACAAGTAATCTACCGTGATAATTCCGGAGATTAAATCCCACACCGAAACATTGACACATCATCACACGAATACCACATGTGCTTCGCCTTGACTCCGATAATTCCGGAGATCAATCCCACACCGAAAGCAACTACTTGGATAATTCCGGAGATATATCTCACACCCAAAGTAAAATACTTGGATAATTTCGGAGATAGATCCCACACCCAAAGTAAGATACTTCGATAATTCCGGAGATTAAATCTCACACCGAAAGCCATACTGAGGTACTTGACTCATGTTCTCGTTCATCATATCACCACTAGTGCCTGTCCTTATTATTTTTGGGTTACTTAATTACTCAACGAATCTCCTAGAGTGGTGTACCCTACCGGTCTAAATTCAAAACTGAATAACCGAAATGCCTCAACGGGCCTCAACAAAATAACTCAACACCGGTATACTAGGGTCACACACCTCTAGAGACTCAAACTCAAATGTCTAAATCAAATTTCCACTAAACAAAAGTGGCTCAACTGAATATCTTAAATCAAATGTTTAACTGAATATCAAGTATAGACTGGATTATCTGAAAACCAATCATTCGAAATAACACTCAAGTTTACAAAAGCTCATCAGTACCAGTCGACTTATACTGTAGTAAGTCGACTGTCCAGAGGACAAATATCCAAAATTTTACAAAAATAAACTAAGTCATAACAGTCGACTTGAAAGCCGTCAGTCGACTTAATCGAGACAAAATTCCAATAATTCTCAAGAAAATATTCTAAGTACATAAGTCGACTTAAAGAGGTCATGGTCGACTATCCAGAAAGGACTGTAATAAATTTTACAAAATAAAGTCTCAGGACACCAGTCGACTTCATAAGAGTTAAGTCGACTGTCCAGAACGAATTTTCAAAGGAACTAAAATACAGTAGCAGGGTTGTACCAGTCGACTGAAAAGTAGACCAGTCGACTGTCGGCCTACAGTTTTCCATAATTTAGATCTGAATACAAAATCAAAACTGGAGTTTTTCTAAAAATTCATTGTTTATGAAAATAATTCGTATCCAGGTAAAAATGACAAATCTCAAATAATCCTCACTATGGATACATTACTCAAAACATCCAATATCTCAAAACTCAAGTTCTCATGTTCTAAAATTACTAATTTTTCCATTAGGGTTTCTCAATACTAAATTTCTTTCACAACTCTTAATCAAAATCTGATTTACAAATATAAGATCCAGATGCTCATCATCCGATCATAACCATGCTCAAATCTTAACATGCTTTTTAGCAATACAATTTTATAAATCAAGATCTACTCAATAGTCTTAAGTTCCACAAACATGGTACAAACAACAAACTTTGCATCGTTATCATGCAAAAATACTAAATAACATACATGCCAAGCCAACAACATAACAATCGATCACATCAATCAACCACCATACAAAGTTCATATCATTCATATAACAAAACAAAACAATTTCATATCACTCACCTTTGAATTGAGAAGATCCAACGAAAAAAAACCTTCCTTTTGCTAGATCCAAACTTCCTCTTGCTCCTCCAAAACAAATCACAAAATTCTGTATATTGCAGCAAATGACGGCTGGAAAAATCCTTTAAATATCCGGGAATGAAGTGTTTTGGGTTTTACCCACACTTTGCAAAATAATCCCTTCAAAATACAAGTTTTCATATATAGTTCTATTCTTGGAATTTCAATAAAATTCATTTAAATTAGGATTTAAAAGTAAAATATAATCCTAAATCTCAACCGGTACTGTTCAAAATGTCCAGAATGTACATTTTACATTTTAACCCCTAAAAATGACAAATTTGCAAAAAGATCCTTCTTTTCTTAAAATTTGCAAATAGTTCCAATTAATTTCAGAAAAATCTGGAAAAATACTAAATAAGTCCCGAATATTAAATAATGATTTTTCATGAAGAAAACTTGACTTTCAAACTTCTCAAGAAAGTATTTGCATGTGTTTTGCACGTGTATAAAGATAAATTTTTCTGAAAATATTCATAAATTCTCCAAAAATCATATTAGTCATTTATAAACCTTTAAAAATAATATTTTAACAATACGGGATTCTACAATCTAACCCCTGGGGCCAGGAAGAAGGACGTCGAACTCCGGAGGAATCATGAAGCACCTCTTGATAGTGCGAAGGTCCACCTTCTTAAGTACGGAGACAATATCGTTCTCCTCGGTGCGCTCTCGTAGTTTGTTCTCCTCATAGTACCGTCACATGCCATGCTTGACATGCCTCAGTTCTTCGGTGCTGCATTGGCGAACCCCTCCCAAGTAAGACACGGCGATCGAATGCTTTCCGAACTCGCCCATCCTCCACTCTCTCTCCATGACTATCTCCACTACCAGCGAAGGCTGAACCGCTACACCTTTCCCCTTGTCGACCCTAGAAGAAGCAGTCGGAGGCGGCACTTCGTCCCGACTCGAGGGTGTAATACCCCGTATGAGATGGGCCTTCATGGTGGGCTTCATGGTGGGCTTAGTAATTAATTCATGGTCAGATGGGCCTATTGATTTGGTAGTGTGTATAGAGTCTGTAGAAAGAATAAATTAATTACTATGGGGCCATGGTGTTCATGGTAGGTGGTGGTGACTTAGTCCCACATGGAAGGTGAGTTATGATTGTGTGTGTATATATTAGAAAGCCTATGATCAAGAGGCACCAACTAGTCATGACACCTTATGAGAGACAACTTGTGGTGGGTAATTATTAGAATTTATTTGGGTGGGGCCCGGGGCATTACAAATGGTATCAAAGCTGACTTTCGACACCGATTGTGGGTAAGAGTAGGTGAGATGTATGTCTGGCTGAGGACAGTATGCTGGTAGAGAGACCAGGGGCACTATGCTAGCGGGGTACTCCACTCCACATTGGCTAGAAAGGCGATCCTATATCAGCTTGTGGGTCCCGAATTCAACGACGCTAAGTTCTTAAGGTAGGGTGTATGTAATACCCCGTATGAGATAGGCCTTCATGGTGGGCTTCATGGTGGGCTTAGTGTTGTACAATCTAGATGATCTAAATACGTAGATAACTAGACACAAATTAAAAACCTCGCAAGTGTACGAATCGTTTGGAGAAGCGTAGCGGTAAGCAAGGGTCGATCCCACAGAGATTGTAGTACTTAACTTACTAGTCAATAAAATAGAAAACAGAATCTTAAAGTGTTGATCTAAAAATCTAAGGAAATGAAAGGATAAAAATCTAATTAAATAGCATCACAAATTGATTCACAATTCTCTATTAAAGTAGTCGGGTGTTGATTTCCACCTATAGTCAGTAATGCTTAGTCGAATACTATTCCAATTACTCATGTTTGTTCCTTTAAGGGCATGGTATCTACTCCTTAAAGTTATGTTTCCCTAAGCCAAGAATTAGGCATGGTATCTACTCTAATTCGTTTCTTCCCTTAAGTATTTAGCATGGTATCTACTAAGTTGCACTTGAAGAAAGCATATGAACAATGGAAACGAACAAACACCTGAAGTTCTAGAAATTGGTATCAGATCTAGATCCTTCAAGTTGATTAAACCAAGAACCCCGAAAGATCCCTTTGTTACAAGATATGAACACGAGATACGGGTCGTCTCAATATGCTCATATAACAGATTCAGATCTATACTACACAAACTTATAATCTCAGATTCGGACCAGTCGACTTGCTGTCACCTCAGTCGACTGCCCTTAGGACTCTGATCAAGTTTGATTATTATAAATCTATACCAATTCAATCAGATTTAATCAATAAGTAATAGAGTAGTGTTCAGAAGAATATAAGCATTACATAACTACGGTTTCAATCTACCCAACTATGAAAGTTAGTTCTACATAATACAACTTTTATTGATTGATAAAATAGAGTTCATGACTACAATAAAAATGAGATTCAAAGGAAGAACAGAAGAACACTGATTTGTATGATGTTGAAATTGAGCCCAATCAGCAGTCGACTTGTTCTCCTTCTTTGATGCTTGCTGTCGACGATCGGTTCTTGATGATGGATCCGGCCTCCTTTCTATCCCTTTTTTCTCAATGCCTCTTGGTTGATATTTATAGAACACGGCTAGAGAATTAGGGTTTGCACTTTTTTTTAGAAAGTCCTCCTCTTTCCTTCTTTATTTGATCGACAATTTATTTCTTTCTCTTTTCTTCTTTTCTTCCTTATCTGCTTACCACGTGCTCTTGCCAATCCCCTGTATCTAGCTTTGATTTGTTGGAGGAGTTATTATTCGCATCTAGCCTGGGTTTGCATAGATTTGATTTAGATACGGCTGTATCTTATCTTTTTACTTCGCCGCATACCAGTCGACTTATGTTGGGTGTGAGTCGACTGATGCTGAGACATCTGTGGCTTCATGATTCCTCAGTCAAGTCGACTGGTGTTTGGGGAAGTCGACTGTGCCGAGCCCCAGCAAACTCTCTGTTCAGGCGACTGATGGAGAGCAAGTCGATTGTTGCTTCTGCAGTTCCCAGTATATCATCTTCTCAGTCTGTATTAGTCTAGAATCTGCTTCGTTTTGCTGCTTTTGGTTGTTTCCTATGAAAAAGAGAAAAGAAGAGTAAAATACCACATATAGAGCTTTTAGATGTACATTTGCAATAAGATTATTGCTCCTAAATGTGAATATTCTTGAGTTCATCAAATACCCACAAACTTAGCTTTTGCTTGTCCTCAAGCAAAAAGTGAAATTATGAACAAGGGGAACAATAATAGTCGACTCAACCCATCACACCAAGAATTCTCATTATGCAAGCATCAAAATTGCAATTAAAAATATAAGCAATTGCAAATAAAGTAAAAACAAGCATACCCACTTTCTCTAGTACAATTATCTATTCATAGCTCCAAACCCAATCATATTTGTCATGCAATTAATTTTAATTATAGTATGTAACAACTCCATCTGTGATTATCCCTTTCCTCTACTACAAACCGAGTAGCAAACTAGAGTTTTTTTTTTTTTTTTTTTTTTGAAAGTCTTTTCTCTAAGTTGTCACTTGCCTTTTGACGTGAATGCAAAACATTTGTGATGAATTCACCCGGTTACTCAACAAGTTACACACTTTAAAGTGCTTTGCATACTCATATATCAAGTTGCCGTTTGACGTAAAAGTAAACATTTGTGATGAATACCCCTAGTTACTAAGCAACTCAAAACATTGGAGTAGATTGATTTTATTCAAAATTTTTTAATTTTATTTTATTATTACTCTATTTACTTAAACTCTGTTTAGGACTAGATCAAAGGGAATAATCAACAGAAGAAGCATCACATTTGTTTTTTATGTATAATCGCATGACTCACATAATTTTGTAAGGAATTATGAAACTCAACAATCCTAAAGTAAATAAGTATACTTACTCTTACTTTATAAGAAATTGTTTATCACAAAAAAAAGAAAAAAAAAATATTTCAATGCTTATCTAAATGAAGAACTCAAAAGTGTAATGGCGAGATTAATTTAAATCCTTTAAAAATTTTGTTTTTCTTTTCTAAAAATAAATCATAAATTTGTAAACCTTCCCCCCCAAACTTAAATATCACATTGTGCTCAATGGGAAAGGAAAAAGAAAAACAAAAAGAATGCAAAAGTTCAGAAATTCTCCCCTGATTCGTCTTGAAAATTCTGCACGAGCAGCGTTCGGTATTTTGGCGATATCTGGAGCTGTAGATGTCCAAATGGGCTGAATTTTTTTTTTTCTGGAAAGCTAAGAAGATAGGCTACAACTTTTCTTTGAATCGCTTTTCCAGATTATGACTCCAAATTGCTCAAAAACAGCCATCAATGCATGTGTTCAACACAGCTCCGCCCCGGCGACTTCAAATTTTCTGCAATCCTTCAAGATAAAATCAAAAATTAAAATAAAATAAACTAAAAGATAAATCAAATCTAAATGCAGTAAAAGAAATAAAGAAATTATAAAAAAAAAACAAAAAATGAATGAGGAGAGAGTGTAAGTACTCCCCTGAAAAATTGGGTTGCCTCCCAATAAGCGCTGTGTTTCTTGTCTTCAGCTAGACTCGATGAGTTTATGCAATGTATTGAATGGTTCGCGGCTCAAAAATCATCTTACTATAAGGTTTCCCCCTATGCCCATTCACCTTGAACGTTTGATTTTTCTCCAACGCTCCATGTGGGGGAAACCTTTGCAACAATTTATGGACCGTACCATCTTGACATCAGCTTATCAGCAATGGTCCATCTTAATGCACCATTGTGCTCTTGCAAGACTCCCTGCAGCTTCTCTTCTTCTTGCATCCTGAAATTTGTTGCAACTGTCACAGGTAATGTCTGGTTTTTCCCCCAAATATTCATACTTCAGGTGTTCATGTAGTGGCTTCAGCTCCACGTCTGGGGTCCTGGTAGCAGTCGACTGGCTCCATGCACCAGTCGACTGGTCTGGGAAAACACAAATGTTATCAGACACAAAATTTTCAAATGCAGGTGCAAGCTTACCTGAATATGGTTTTGGAGTTCCAAGGTAATGTGCTGTCTCTTCAATTCTCCCGTCATAGTATTCCTGTTCAACATGAGATAATGTTAGAGGGTGTGTAATTGTTGCTTGTAATGGTTCAACACTATGTTCCTGAAATGTTTGGTCACAAATTTCCTGAACCACATGAACATTACAACACTCATGATCATCGTATGGCAATTTTGGTGCTTCAAACATTTTAAACTCAATCTCGTCCTCTAGTGTTGTCACCGATTGGGGCTGTTCTTGTCCTCTAGGGTTAGGTATGGTTTGTGATGGGAGTTCTCCTGCCTTTCTTTCACTTAACTCCGTAGCAATTTGACCAATTTGAATTTCTAATTTTTGAATGGCCTGTCCTTGTTGATTGCTTGTTTGCTGTTGCTGTTGGAGTAATTGAAGAATGGTGATTTCGAAATCCAACTTCTTCTGTTCTTGTGCTGGCCTATCATACCCATTCCCACCCTGGAATTGCTGCGTATGCCCTGGTGCGAATTGATTGCCTTGATGGTTTTGCCACCCTGGGTTATACGTGTTTGAAAAAAAATTGTTCTGGGGCGGGTACATTCCCTGTTCTACGTAGTTTGTGTGCTCCTGATCCGTGAAGGAAGAAATGGGACATGTATTAGTTGTATGATCAGAATGAGAACAAATTGCACAAATTTCTTTTGGTTGGTTTTTTATGCCACCCAACGTTGAAATCACATTAACAAGCATATCAATCTTTTTGTTCATGGTTTCCATTTCTAGTTGCATGTTATTATTATTAGAAATTTCATAAACTCCCTGTTTTTTCGAAAGACCCCTCCTTGTTGAGAATTATTGTGAGTTCTCGCTGAGTTCTTCAAATAGCTCGATGGCCTCCTCACCACTTTTCCTCATCAAGATTCCATTGCAAGCTGAATCTACAATTGCTTTGTTAGTGTCATTTAAACCCTCATAAAATGCTTGTACCTGATCATCCTTGGGTATGTTGTGCGTAGGACACTTGAGAAGCTTGTTCTTGAAGTCCTTCCATGCCTCGAAGAATAAATCGCCATCTTTTTGTTGGAAAAGTAGAATTTTCTTTTTAGTTGTCTGGTTTTCTGAGCTGGAAAGAATTCTTTCAAGAACTTTGTTGCCAATTGCTCCCATGATTGAATTGATCCTGGTTCCAAAGAATTATACCACAATTTAGCATTAAGTTTTAAAGAAAATGGAAACAAGATTAACCTGATTTGTTCAGGGGTGAGCCCTTGGACGCTTTGTGTTCTGCAAAGATCAAAGAAATCTTGCAAATGTAGATGCGAATCCTCGTCTAGTCTGCCACTGAAGTGGGGAACCATGCTGAGTAATTGAGGTGATAGGTGCATATTCCCTGTGACTTTAGGTTGAAAAGCTATGCAAGACGGTTGTTCAATATTCTTTGGAATGAATTTGTCTTGCATTGGTACTCGATTTGATGCTTTCTCCCCCATTGTTGACTAGTATCATACACGTGCACACGTGCACGTAGAAAAAATTGAAGGGATAATACACGTGCACACGTGCACGGGGAAAAATTAAAGGGATAATGAAAAGGGTAAAAAGAAAATAATTTACAAACTGATCCACCGTGGAAAATATTTACCAAACTGGTCCACTTTCAAAAATATTTCTTTCGAAAATATTTACCAAAGTTAGTCCATAACTGGTCCACTTTCGAAAATATTTGGGTTGAGGACAAATTACACTAAGAGGTTCTCCCATTATAGTAGTAGAGATTTTGGAAATATTCGCTGTACAGTCGACTGATCCTTTGAGACAGTCGACTTGTCTGAATCTGCAGAATGTAATCTAAAAGAAAATATAAGAAAATAAAATAAAAATAAAGATAAAAATAAAAAGAAAAAGCTTTGTATTGATTTTGCAAGTTAAGATACTAAACAATCCCCGGCAACGGTGCCAAAAACTTGTTGTGCAATCTAGATGATCTAAATACGTAGATAACTAGACACAAATTAAAAACCTCGCAAGTGTACGAATCGTTTGGAGAAGCGTAGCGGCAAGCAAGGGTCGATCCCATAGAGATAGTAGTACTTAACTTACTAATCAATAAAATAGAAAACAGAATCTTAAAGTGTTGATCTAAAAATCTAAGGAAATGAAAGGATAAAAATCTAATTAAATAGCATCACAAATTGAGTCACAATTCTCTATTAAAGTAGTCGGGTGTTGATTTCCACCTATAGTCAGTAATGCTTAGTCGAATACTATTCCAATTACTCATGTTTGTTCCTTTAAGGGCATGGTATCTACTCCTTAAAGTTATGTTTCCCTAAGCCAAGAATTAGGCATGGTATCTACTCTAATTCGTTTCTTCCCTTAAGTATTTAGCATGGTATCTACTAAGTTGCACTTGAAGAAAGCATATGAACAATGGAAACGAACAAACACCTGAAGTTCTAGAAATTGGTATCAGATCTAGATCCTTCAAGTTGATGAAACCAAGAACCCCGAAAGATCCCTTTGTTACAAGATATGAACACGAGATACGGGTCGTCTCACTATGTTCATATAACAGATTCAGATCTATACTACACAAACTTATAATCTCAGATTCGGACCAGTCGACTTGCTGTCACCTCAGTCGACTGCCCTTAGGACTCTGATCAAGTTTGATTATTATAAATCTATACCAATTCAATCAGATTTAATCAATAAGTAATAGAGTAGTGTTCAGAAGAATATAAGCATTACATAACTACGGTTTCAATCTACCCAACTATGAAAGTTAGTTCTACATAATACAACTTTTATTGATTGATAAAATAGAGTTCATGACTACAATAAAGATGAGATTCAAAGGAAGAACAGAAGAACACTGATTTGTATGATGTTGAAATTGAGCCCAATCAGCAGTCGACTTGTTCTCCTTCTTTGATGCTTGCTGTCGACGATCGGTTCTTGATGATGGATCCGGCCTCCTTTCTATCCATTTTTTCTCAATGCCTCTTGGTTGATATTTATAGAACACGGCTAGAGAATTAGGGTTTGCACTTTTTTTCAGGAAAATCCTCCTCTTTCCTTCTTTATTTGATCGACAATTTATTTCTTTCTCTTTTCTTCTTTTCTTCCTTATCTGCTTACCACGTGCTCTTGCCAATCCCCTGTATCTAGCTTTGATTTGTTGGAGGAGTTATTATTCGCATCTAGCCTGGGTTTGCATAGATTTGATTTAGATACGGCTGCATCTTATCTTTTTACTTCGCCGCATACCAGTCGACTTATGTTGGGTGTGAGTCGACTGATGCTGAGACATCTGTGGCTTCATGATTCCTCAGTCAAGTCGACTGGTGTTTGGGGAAGTCGACTGTGCCGAGCCCCAGCAAACTCTCTGTTCAGGCGACTGATGGAGAGCAAGTCGACTGTTGCTTCTGCAGTTCCCAGTATATCATCTTCTCAGTCTGTATTAGTCTGGAATCTGCTTCGTTTTGCTGCTTTTGGTTGTTTCCTATGAAAAAGAGAAAAGAAGAGTAAAATACCACATATAGAGCTTTTAGATGTACATTTGCAATAAGATTATTGCTCCTAAATGTGAATATTCTTGAGTTCATCACTTAGTAATTAATTCATGGTTAAATGGGCCTATAGATTTGGTAGTGTGTATAGAGTCTATCAAAAGAATGAATTAATTACTATGGGGCCATGGTGTTCATGGTAGGTGGTGGTGACTTAGTCCCACATGGAAGGTGAGTTATGATTGTGTGTGCATATATTATGAAGCCTATGATCAAGAGGCACCAACTAGTCATGACACCTTATGAGAGGCAGCCTGTGGTGGGTAGTTGTTAGAATTTGTTTGGGTGGGGCCCGAGGCGTTACGGAGGGGGAGGTCCCTTCACCAGACGATACCCTAGACATCTCTTAAGACAAAAATAAATTACCTTCTGATGTGACGCACACGGTCGGAGACTTTGCCGGAGAACAAAAAAGGTCACCGAAATCTCGCACAAGCACCGAAGTGAGAAATTTTCAGATGAGGTGAAAGTTAGAGAGTGGGGTAAAATGAGAAAAGGGGGGGGGATTTATAGCCAAGCTTTGAGGGCTTGGGCCAAAGGCGTAATGGGCCCTTAGGAAGCCCAAACGGTGCAGAATCCTAAACGGCCAGAATGCAAAATGACAGAAGTCAAACCGTTCAAGAAGTCAGACCGTCAAAAACATATCAGACGCTTGCACAGCAAGACTCGAGCCACGTGTCGCTCACCCGTCGTTCGACGCATCGCTCGCCACGCTCACCGCAATGTGTCGAAGAGAAGATGTTCCGAATGAAAAATAGGAAAAATGGCATTGACCAGTCAACGGCTTAAAAGCCACGTGTCGCTCGCCTGTCGTTCGACGCATCGTTCGCCACGATTCGCCGCTACACGCCGAACAGACGATGTTCCGAACGAAAAACAGGCAAAATGGTGTTGACCAGTCAACAGCTTAAAATCCACGTGTCGCTCGCCATGCTTGCCGCAACGTGTCGAATAGACGATTAACGAATGAAAAACAGGCAAAATGGCATTGACCAGTCAACGACTTAAAAGCCACGTGTCACTTGCCTGCTGTTTGATGCATTGCTCGCCATGCTCGTCGCAACGTGTTGAATAGATGATGTTCCGAAAGAAAAAATAGGTAAAATAGCGTTGACCAGTCAACGGCTTAAATGTAACGCCCCGAATCCCAAATACACTGAATTCGAGATGTTCTACAGGATCTTTACACTTCATTCGTACAATTTTACAAGGAATTTAAAACTTTTATTTCAACAATAATTACCGCAGAGTCTTTTACATCAATACACAGCGGAATCAATAAAAATACAACAATAATGAATGTACAATTGTTACAATTTTAACATTTAAATAATCAACAGCATCATCAATCATCTTTATATCTTCATGTAACTCCAAATCCTGCATATAAAACTGTGGGCGCGTCAGTTGCTTACAACTGACGAAATATTATACACGACCATCCTCTCTATGCCGGAAACAGTATAACGATTCTTAAATACTTTAGCAAACACAGACTTGATCACAAACAAAGCTACAAAGGGACTATCCTGCTGATGTCGTGTTGTGCGGTGCACTTAGTCCTTAATGCAGTTATTATATTATATGACACTAATGCACACTTGTTCGGATTCTATGCATCCCATACTACATAGGTCCGAGGACAAGCCTCTTAATCGTTCTTCATCTTTGTAGGGTTCAATCCCTCGCCATGTCTTAATCTACTACTATAACTACGGTAAGTATCCTAGATGTTTTTTGACCTACGAACTCATGCCTAGGCACTCTGGAGGGAATCCCATCGCTGACATGACTCATCATGCAGACATCCTGTGGTAATTCAGCTCTCACCATAGACATGACACCACCCGTAGTCTTCAAACATCCCACGAGCGTCGCCATCGGGATGGTACTCTGGAGCAGCATCCTTACCCAGACTCATCATGGAAATTCCTGGGATACACTCTCGCCGCTATCCAATGGCTCTCATACTCAATGTTTTTCTCTTACTTTCATCACGTCTCCACTATGTATCTATCTGTAATTTCAGTAAGTATCATAGATGTTCTATGATTACAAGCACGTGTACAGAAAACCTGGAGGGGAATCCCATCGCTGACATGACTCATCATGCAGACATCCTGTGGTAATTCAGCCTCACTTCATGGCACACGATCCTCTTGCAGTCACCCAACATCCCACAAGCATTACTACCGGAATGGTACTCTGGAGTAGTATCCACGTCATGTCACGATGCATCGTGAAGACAGCCTGTGCATACCCTCACAACACCCACCCAATAGCCCTCATACTTGTATTTTTCTCTTACTTCCATCACAGCCTTACAAGATTTGTTTTAAAAGAAAATCATCACAACCTAGAACTAGCTTACCCTACCGGACTTAATTCAAACAATAGAGACAGTCAGCCTACCTGGATACTTCTCGAGAGACACTAAACCCTCAACGGTTAGCTCTCAAAATCATAAATAATACTGCCGGTCACTAGGGTCTCGCCTAGCCTCTAGATTCTAACAACTATCTCTTTCTAGAGATCAACAATATTTCATAATCAATCTCAATAATCATTCCATTTCCTTTGTTCACAAATTCTTTCTCAAAACATTTCTTTTATAATCTCATAACAAGAGAACAATTCAATTCGATATCTTTATCAATTTCATCTTTTACATCCTTGTGTGCATTTTACAATAAAACTCAATCAAATCTTAATAATCATAAAATCTCGTATTCAACTTATTTAACTTTCATTTGTCAAAATCAAATCCAAACTCAAAACCAAAATAAACAGTTCGGTTCAGTCGACTGGTGACAGTATCAGTCGACTGTTCAGCGAACATCAAAACATCTCAGTCTGTTCAGTCGACTGTCGACAAAGAATCAGTCAACTGTTTTATGAAACTTTAAAACATCAATAATAACACAGACGGTTCAGTCGATTGTCGACCAGGAATCAGTCGACTGTTCTGCGAATACTTTGAAAAACTCAAACATCAAAATTCAGTACAGCAGCAGTCGACTGTGAAAGTAGTCAGTCGACTGTCATGCCGACGAAAACCCAATTTCTTATACTTACCAGTCAACTATGGAAAGTAAACAGTCGACTGTCAATCACACAAATTGCAACCTGCATATATTTTTTGACCTTTTAATTGATTTGTATTTCCATATAAAAATATAGATCATTTCCAGAATATATTCCTTTTAAAAACAATATCGTATATATTATCAAATTCTCAAGTTTCTCATTTTTCAAATGGAATCCTTAAAATGCATCAAAACACATATTCAATCAATTTTCCAAATAACCTGTTTTCTTTTATCAAAATTACTTTACAAAAAAATCTCTATACTCGTATAAATAACATTTTGAGGTTATAATCACACTTCTTTGCCACGTTCTCAACAAACAACATATTTGCATTATTCTAATTATGTCTCAACATGCATCAATTTCATGCAATCACTTCAATTCTAGCAATTCAACTAGCAATCATAACAAGCATAACGATTCATTTCTACATTAATTTGCATGTAATCTCATAATATCACTTCAAATTCAACCAAATGAATCATATATCATCTATCATGCATTTTCTACTCCTAAATTAGAAAGCATTTAAGAAACACCCACCTAAATTGAAGATTTGCACTCAAATGAACTCCTAGAATTAGGAGCTCCCAAAGAAAACTCCAATTGCAACTCCTCGAAATCCGCGCACCCAAGCAAGGTCTTCAATCCATTTCGGCAAGCAACAATCATCAAGAGCATCTCCCTCCCCACTCCATTTCGGCAACATCAAGGACAAACTCCCATCTTCTTTCATATACACATACCATGTATGTACATATATATACATTAGTATATGTATATAGGCAAGTGGAATGGTGATTAGGTGGAGAAATGGGCAAGGCTTTGCTGGCTTGGGGTTGCTTTCGGCATGGGCAGGAGAGAAGAGAGAAAAGAGATGAGAGAAAGAGAGACTAAGGGTGCAATTTTATAGATTAACTAATAGGTAGTTATAGCACCCACCCCACACATGAACACCACTAACTCCACTTCTAAAACTTGTTTTCCCTCCCTCTTTTCAAAATCAAACTTCAGATTTTCCCCTCTCCTATAAACAGCCCGGTCCCCCCAAAAATGTGTGCACATCGCACGTGTGCACGTGCACGTGCACGTGCTTTGTATACACCCAAAAATAAATTATTTAATTAATTCCTTTAAAACAATTATTTATATAAATATGTAAAATTAACTTTAAAATTATACTTTTCATGCATTATAAAATAGAAAGAAACATTTCATGAAAATTTATTTTGAAGGAAGAACGCGCTTAAACACGTGCACCAAAACACGTGCGTTGCCCGTAAAATCTCAAAAATACAAAAAATGATTTTATCAACCTGAAAGATATTTATAATTAATTGGAATGCAACATAAGAATATATTTAGTATACATATATGATAATGTACTCAAACATACAGAAAACACGTGTATTGCACGTGGAAATTCATTTTAATTAAAATAGACAAAAATTGTATTCTATTTACAAAAATGAATTTAAACATGTTTATAAAAATAAATAATTGAAACTCATCGAAAAATTTGCACGTAACGGTGGAATACCTGAAATCGACACGTGCATCGATAATACGTAAAAAGCACGTAAAACCCAAAGATTGAAATTTGAGTTGTCTCAAATGAAATTTGAAGAATACGGGATTGCATAAATAATCGGAATTCAGAATATATATCAAAATGCGTTATGGATATGATCAGTAATAGTACAAAATGCACGTGCGTAACATCCGAGGGCAAAATTGTCATTTAAATTTTGCGGGGTGTTACATTAAAAGCCACATGTCGCTCACCTGTCGTTAGACGCATCGTTCGCCATGATTCAACACTACGCGCCGAACAGACGATGTTCCGAACGAAAAACAGGCAAAATGGTGTTGACTAGTGAATGGCTTAAAAGCCACGTGTCGCTCGCCTATCGTTCGACGCATCATTCGCCACGGTTCGCCACTATGCGCCGAACAGACGATGTTTCGAACGAAAAACAGGCAAAATATCGTTGACCAGTCAACAGCTTAAAAGCTACATGTCGCTCGCCTATGGTTCGATGCATCGTTCGCCACGCTCGCCGCAACGTGTCGAACAGAAGATGTTCCGAATGAAAAATAGGAAAAATGGCATTGACCAGTCAACGGCTTAAAAGCCATGTGTTGCTCCGCTGTCGTTCGACGCATCACTCGCCACGCTCGCCGTAACGTGTCGAACAGACGATGTTCTGAACGAAAACAGGTAAAATAGCGTTGACCAGTCAACGGCTTAAAATCCACATGTCGCTCGCCTGTCGTTGGAAGCATCGTTCGCCACGATTCGCCGCTACGTGCCGAACAGACGATGTTCTGAACGAAAAATAGGCAAAATAGCGTTGACTAGTCAATGGCTTAAAAGCCACGTGTCACTCGCCTATCGTTTGACGCATCGTTCACCATGATTCGCCACTACGCGCCGAACAGAAGATGTTCCGAACGAAAAATAGGCAAAATAGCGTTGACCAATCAACGGCTTAAAAGCCACATGTCGCTCACCTATCGTTCGATGCATCGTTCGCCACGCTCGCCGCAACGTGTCGAACAAAAGATGTTCCGAACAAAAAGAAGGAAAAATGGCGTTGACCAGTCAACGGCTTAAAAGCCACGTGTTGCTGGCCTGTCGTTCGACGCATCGTTCGCCACGTTCGCCGCTACGCACCGAACAGACGATGTTCCGAACGAAAAACAGGAAAAATGGCATTGACCTGTCAACTGCTAAAAAGCCACGTGTCGCTCACCTGTCGTTTGACGCATCGTTCACCGCTACCGTCGAACAGACGGTGTTCCGAACGAAAAATGGGCAAATGCTGTTGACCAGTCAACGACCTAAGAGCCACGCATCGCTTGCCTATCGTTCGGTGCCTCGTTCGTCATGTGTGCCGCTACGCACCGAACAGACGCTTTTCCGAATGAAATACGAGGAAAATTGAATCTCTGATTAGCCATCCGATCACTTCAAAAACTGTGCTAGAGCTCGATCAACGATCCATATCGGGCCACGCCAATATTCACTTGATTAATTCTTCTTTTTTATTTATTAATTCGAATTAATTATTTAAATATTGCGAAAATAGTTACAAATTCAAGAAATTAAATTAAAAATTCTAAAAAATAGTTATGAATTCGGGAAAAATATTTTGGAGCACTCGGATAAATAATTATTAATTGGAAGGATTGATTAATACTTTTTGAAAATAGATTGTTAATTCGTAAAATTGAATAAATAATTCGAAATATAATTAAAAAATTAGAAAAAATTCAGAAAATTCCGAGAATAATTTTGGGCACTTTGCAAGCTTAAATTAGCACCGTTACACCTCGAGCAAGATCCAAACCCCCTGAGGAACTCCGATAAAATCACGTACGCCATTGAAACAACAAAACTACTCCTCAAAGGCTGTTAAACTCAGTCTTTGGGAGTGGGGGGCTCGTGATATGGCTAAAAATAGGATTAAATCGGAACCGTTCAAATCAAGCACGAATCTTAAAGCTCTCAGGAGTAAAACGGTAATTTCACCTACAAATGGATCCAAATTGGGAACTGTGTCTTTCTTCAAAGCCCAACAGCCCAAAAACGGATCTGTCCTACTGGATATGGGTAGTAACTCGTTACAAACTAACCCAGATGGATAAAGAGTGATTCAAATTCGTGGTTATCCCTAAGAGACAGTTTAAACAGTCCCTCTTATCACGAAACGAGTCAAACTCTCTTCTTATCCATAACATCGGGAAGTAGAGATCTATCCTTATCTCGAAACTGGTCCTAAGGCGACTATAAATACCCCTCTCCCCCACCGTAACAAGGTAATCAATTTTTTTCCACATAAAGAACTTTCATAATATTCCCGATTACTAACAAGAGCGTCGGAGGGTTCGTCGTCGGGATCTATCCTGGTGTATCAAACTTTTTTGCAGGTCAATGGCAACGGCAAGAAAGCAGTCAAACGTCGGTGAAGGTCAACAGGTTTGCTTTATTGTTTTCAAAAAGAATCCACAAGTTCATCTGTTTGTTCCCACACTAAAATTAGCAGCAACAAGACTGTAGTGTTGTAATATGGCTTAATAACACAAGCGCGGATATGGGTTCATGTTATCCTACTTACTGCATAGAGGGATTTATAATTACAGGCAAAATTTTAAATAAATCATTATCGTTTCAGATGACAGGTTTAAATAAAAAAATTCTCGATAGAAATCACACAGCGACTCGAAGAAAACCTTCGCGCAATAAAATGCCAAATTCTTGCAGTTTGGAAGGACACTGACTGACCAAGCTGGAAGGTGATATGATTTATCCTGGAAATGTACCACCGTATCATTTACACCATCCATGTTAGAAAGGAATGCAGAACATGCTCCTGTGGAATCTTCATAGACATTGGCCTGTACAAACAAAAGACCCCATAAATATAGATAGAGTGACTATGGATAGATTAGAACAGTGCACTCGGCTTGGTTCATTGTCTTTATTATGCTTTACATGAATACAGATTGATAGCCTTAGATGTGTTCTTAGCTTAATGAAAGTTTTAGTGGTTGCATGAAGACTTATTGCAAGAAAATCTCCTCATCTATATTTCCTAAGCATGGATTTGGCACAAAGTTAGGGTTGAGTAATAATGTTCATTAAGTTGTGAATTTTGACTTGCAATCCTAGCTGAATACTTCAATTGGAAAGGGCAATGACAATTGTCCTGGTGGCTACAACAATACTATATCTCTCATATAACACCAAAATCTGCAACTTTTTTTGATTTCCTACCAGTTGATGGTACTCTAAAGATTATTATGTGCCCTAATTGGAGACTTCTATGTGCACATGAGACGCAGAGACATGTCATGTATATGACAATCAAACAAATAAATCAGGATTGTAGAAAAATAGATTTGCACCTCTTGTAGAGGACCAAGTTGCACAATTGTCATCTCCCCAGAGAGCAAGGCTTGCTCGCATAATTCAATTGATTTATGAAGCTCTCTCAGGTGTGACCATTTTGGAAACCTTGGCATCCCTAAAATTGAATTCAAACTCACTATACAAACAACATTTAACAGAATGTTTTGCATCAATATGTATAGGGGATATATTCATGCTGTACTGACCATTACAGAAATATTACAAACAAAAAGCAACAATATAAACAACTAAAAGAAGAAAGAAGCAGACATCATATTCATCAATGGGTGCATCATTGTCGTAGCTTGTTGTGATGATGTGCGACAAAAGTTTGTTAAGCCATGATACTTGAACAAGATTAAAGCATCAGTTCCGAATAGAATAATCAAGACAGAATGGTATGAAAGAACGAAAGAAATAACAACACAATAAGCTTGTAACATTTGTTTTTCCAAAAATGATTATCAATGAAACATACCATGTAATAATTTTGAAGACTACCACCTTTCTGGAAAACGGGCAACAGCAAAAGCAATACCTTCAGGTGGTCTGTGAGGATTTCTGGTGGAAGTACATCATAAAAATTAAAAAGGCTAGAGTAAACTAAGCATAGGATACAAATTAAGGGGACTTAAAGTGGAAGAACCTGAGGAGAAGGTAAGTTTAATAAGATGTTAAAATAGATAATAGTGGTTCTCCTGATTGTTTTTAATAGTCAGGCTTCCTTACTTCCTTCTAAAAGTTAGCTTGATAAACAATGTTTTCCCACACCGAACATCTTGCATTTGTGATAAAGTAATCTAAAATTGTAACAGCTCATCAATTTCTAAAATCTTCGATTCAGATCATATTGTAAACAGCTGAGTATGGTTAAACATGGTTAAACAGGCTTAAAACTCATATGACTGAAAAGAGGAAATCCCTATTGCAGTCTTAGGACTAATTATATTTAATCATTTTTTCATCCTTTTCAAATCCAAAATATAACCCAGTGTTAGGATTGTGGCCTCAAATTCACGTAAGCACGGAGTACTTGAAGTTGGAGAAGAAGAGGAAGAGAAGACAACAACAAGTAGAATAAGTGTGGCTGAAGAGTTGCGGTCGACCGACCGAGTGTGCGGTTGACCGACCCAAGCTACTGAGAGTTCTTCGAGTGTTCAACAGAGAAGGAGACGGTCGACCATGCAGTCGACCGGTCATGTCTTGGGTGTAGGCTATACACGTTGTGGTCGACCGACCTGGGGGTGCAGTCGACCGATAGTGGCGTTGTGTGTTATTTGGGCTGACTAGTTTAAGGCCCAATAAGCTAGATTTGTGTTTATCTTTTAGGTTTTACTTGGGGGCTATATATATGGTTGTAGACTCTAGGGTTTGTATCACTGATGAGATCAAGAGATGAGTCATTATCATTGTTCAACTTCAAGAGGGAATTGTGTCGAGTGTTTCAAAGGTGAGGGAGAGAGATTTGAGTGTTGTAATCTTTTTTCTAATCTTTGTATTTCTTGGATAAAAAGAAGTATTGATTATCTCTGCATATTGATTGTGTTCTTTGGAGATCTTGCATATATCGTGGTGGCTTATTCTTGGTTTATCAAAGTATTGGTAGTTTCTATTGCTTGGGGTGTACTTCCGTTATTAGCACTACGAGTTGTGATAGAATCTTCAACAAGTGGTATCAGAGCACTAGATTCGAGATGGCCGATAGCAAGTCGAAGATCGAGAGGTTCGATGGGAGTGACTTCGCAATGTGAAAAATTCAGATGATAGCGTATCTTCGTCAGAAAGATCTTGATGGTCCATTGTTTGATGAGAAACCGGAAGGTGGAGACAAGGATGCGAAGATCTTGGCAGATTAGAATTGTTTGGATCAGAAGGTGCTAGGGCAGATTCAGTTGGAGCTAAGTAGGAAGGCATTATTCATATCTCGAAGGTAAAGAACACAAAGGAGACTGTAGAGATTCTCACGGAGATGTATGAGAAACCGTTGACATCTAATCAAATTCTTCACATGAAGAAATTGGTTAATATGAAGTTGAAGGAAGGGGGTTCAATAGAAGAACATGTGAACAATTACTGTATGGTTTATAACCATATGGAAGCTACAAGTTTGAAGTTTTTGGAGAGGGGGCAGTCATTGTTACTTCTATCTACTTTACCCGATAGTTATGACACGGTGGAACGGACTATCACAGACACTATGACAAATTTGAAGACTCTACATGATGCGGTAAGTAGCATTCTGAACGAGGAGGTAAGAAGGGTGAGAAACGGGTGATATCCATCATTATTTTCTAGAGATTCTGCAATGTCTATTGAAAGGAGACGTGAGAGATCTAAGAGCAGTCGAAGAAGAAAGGATCAGAGTAGTTCATCTGAGAGTGGGACCGATGACAGCGATGGGGGACATAGGCCTGATTGCTGGTATTTTCACAAGAAGGGTCACATGATGCGTAGTTGCAAGGATTATATGAAGAAGAAGAAGCAGGAGAAATCGAAGAGAGATATCTCAAAGGAAGCTCAAGTGGGGCTTGTTGAAGAGTTATGCTTATCAGCTCGGTAGGAGCTAGGCACTCAAGATTGGTTTATTGATTCGAGAGGTTCTTTTCATTGCACTCCTAGGAGATAGATGTTTGATGACTACAAAGATGGTTCTTTTAGAGATGTGACCATGGAAAATGGTCACCGGTGTCCTGTACGTAGGGTTGGTACTGTTCGCGTGAAAGCCAATGATGATGAGTGTGTTGTCATGTGGGAGACAAGGCATGTTCCGAACTTGAAAGAAAATTTTATCTCGACTGGAAGGCTAGACAAAGAGGGTATATCTACTACTGTTGGTAGTGGGGTGTGGTAGATAGCTGCAGGTTCAAGGGTTATTGCAAAAGAAAAGCATGAGGAAATGTTGTTTGCTTAGAGAAGTGAGGAGCGTTTCTCTTGTAGTTGACTTTCAGCCAGAATTATAGGTTGTGTGGGGTGCAACCAAGTTCTTTCAGTTGTGGAGGGGAGGTTACTAATTCAATAGGAGCTGCTGGACATGGAAGTGATCCTAGAGGGCAAGACATTGCTGTGGTGAGGGTACTTTGTGATATGGCACACGAAGCTTCAAGTCACTCTTGTGAGGTAGAAAGTGAAGGGATTCGGGGCACAAATACAGCAAAAACCATAGATAAAATCCGAAACCCTAACCCTAGGATCTGTGTACAAGACATGGCTGATCATGGAAAAAAAACGAAATTTTACCTTTTAGGAGCTTTACGAAGGCTGAAAGATGGAGGTCCTGTTACACAATCACCGCGCAACCCTTGTAGCAAGATCCGCATCTCTAAAGCAGTCAACACGAACGTCCGATCGTCCAACGATCAAGGGAGCCGGTACTAGCCGATGAAGCTTGCCTCTATCTCTCTCTCTCTCTCTTGCCTCTCAACAATTGGAGCGGCTAGGGTTTTCCCTCTTGCCTCTCAACAATTGGAGCGGCTAGGGTTTTCTATGGAAAACGAAGTTGCCAATCGATCAAATAAACCAATACATCTCTATGTATTTATAAGAGAGAATGAGGTGGGCTTAACCGTAATCAGTTTGGCTTCTGCTAAGACCAATCTGATTTGGTTTTATCATTTAAATTCGAATTATATTTTAATTAATTAAGTCCAACTCAATTAATTAAATAACTAATTTCGAATCATTTAATTTAAATTCCGAATTTAAATTAAAACTCCTTTTAAACGTTCTAAGTGTGTGACCCTTTAGGTTATTATTACGTTGGCAATAATTTTATTATCTAATAATAAAATTATAAACAATGAGCGGCATCTAGTAATACATCATTGCTACCCAAGTAATAATAATAATTGGTGATTCAATTAAACCTTTCGTGACTAATGTCTCCATGTAATATAATCCTTTTAACCTTGATATTATAGATTAAACTAGAGGCATGGTTCGTGTCATCCTCTTAATAATTTAATCTTTATTTTCTTGATCGATGAGTAGACTATTCAAACAAATCAATATTTGAGCATGGCCATACATTTCATAGTCTCACTCAAACAAGAGGCCGATAATATCGCTCCTAAAATTAGGAGGGTTAAATTCCATCTAGATCATTCACATTTCTCATACGATTCATAATGAACCCAATACTATCTTTATCATTACCCGATTAAAGATAACTTTTGATAGAATCAAAGTACATTAATTCTCGTGTAGAAATATAATGATTTCAGGTCAGAGGACCATTACACCATTATCACAGTGAGATTACATATGACACTTATTTATTTATTCCATGTTGAATCTCACAGTGGGTCTGTCCAGTACAATGTACTCTTACATTTACCTATGTATTGATTTTAGTATCTCTATACTAATGACCCATGAGAGGTGGTCATCAATCAATCAACATACTAGTCTCAATGTATTATTACTGTCCTAATAATAATAATACTCGACTAGGGACATTTAAGATTATTATACTATATATGATCTCATGTTCATATAGTTCGTATTAATAATCTAAGGACATTTATCATGCTAACATTTATAACGCAGTAAATACGAAGCATAATAAATTATTAATATAATCAAATAGAACATAATGTCAATAATACTGATTACATAATATCATTGTATTGCCTCTAGGTCACCTACACTAACAGAAAGCACTAGTATTGATATGCGGGGTGACGTCGATGAGCGTAACCGAAATGGGACTGTGGGGGTTCAACATCCTGTGGATATTGTGGAGGTGTTGTCCATGAAGACTTCTAGTATAGAGGGTGCATTGAGAGACTTTGAACCATGTCCGGTGTTAATGGAGATTCTGCGAGTTGGAGAGTCTTGTAATACGGAATCCAACATGGGATGTTGTTTCTCCGGTATTCGTGCTCCATGTGATTGGTGGAGCACATACTTTTTGAGTCGATGAGGGGTGGTTGGTGCACTCCACGTGGTGGAGTAGCGGAGGTGCTCTTCATGAGAGTGGGGAGTACTTGAGTCTTCCATGAAAGTGGGAGATTGACAGAGATAATGTGTGGTAAAGATTACAATACCTTTGAAGCATTGTGTATTTGGTCCAAGTGGGAGATTGTTAGGATTGTGGCCTTAAATATACGTATGCACAGAGTACTTGAAGTTGGAGAAGAAGAGGAGGAGACAAAGACAGCAAGTAGAAGAAGTTTAAGGCTGAAGTCGACCGACTGGGTGTGCGGTTGACCGACCCAAGTTGCTGAGAGGTCTTCGAGTGTACGGGGTTCAATAGAGAAGGAGACAGTCGACCGTGTAGTCGAACGGTCATGTCTTGGGTGTGGGCTTTACACATTGTGATTAACCGACCTGGGGGTGCAGTCGGCCGACAACGGCGCTGTGTGTTATTTGGGCTGACAAGTTTAGGGCCCAATAAGCTGGATTTATGTTTATCTTTTAGGGTTTACTTAGGGGCTATATGTATGGATGTAGACTCTAGGGTTTGTATCACTGATGAGATCAAGAGATGAACCATTATCATTGTTCAACTTCAAGAGGGGATTGTATCGAGTGTTTCAAAGTTGAGGGAGAGAGATTGAGAGTTATAATCTCTTTTGTAATCTTTGTATTTCTTGGGGAATAAGAAGTATTGGTTATCTCAGCATATTGATTGTGTTCTTCTGAGATCTTGCATATATCGTGGAGGCTTGTTCTTGGTTCAACAAAGCTTTGGTAGTTTCTATTGCTTGTGGTGTACCTCCACTATTAGCACTACGAGTTATGATAGATCCTTCAACACCCAAGTCTCCTCCCCCTTTGTTTTTTTCCACCCTTCAATCCTTTTTGACGGTATTGAATAAAGCTTAACCCAATCACCAACCACAAAATTATTACCTCTTGCTATCTCACGGCTACGTCATAAATCTAACCAAATGCACTTAAGACTTGGTATTGTGAGATTTATATTGGTAGGAGTCTATTCCATGGAAACTTCAATCAACTTATGCAAGGGAGAGATGAATAAGTAGCAAACAAGTAAAGCAGAGATTCCTAAATGGAAAAAATAAATGGAAAAAAAATTAAATATTTTTGAAAAGAAAACAAAGGTCTTGAAACCTGTGTGCGCATATAAGTTGACCTCTCCATTTGACATGTGGTAAACAATGCTACCTTTTTTGAGAGACATGTTCATTTCTTAAGAATGCATTAAATGGTGATCACTAAAGTTTAGATTGTGATTTTCGAATGTAAAACGTTCATTAAAAGTTGATCTCTACTATGAAATGAATGACCAATATAATATAGACTTGTAAGTTCTAATTTATTTAGAGATATATAAGTCTTTACAAGGAACTTGTTACTTTTGGTTTGTCATCTAAAGAAACTAATGAAATCAAAGTAAAGGAGAATAGGAGAGTAGAGTTGAGAGGAAGGGAACACCTTCAGAATGGTCTGATGCAATAGGGAATGATCTCTTCCATTCAGTGACTCATAAAGAAAAACTCTCTCGACACTATCCTTATGGATGTAGGTAATTTTCTAAAGACACTACCCTTATTTCCTAGTGTCCTTGTAGCGCCCCGAATTTCCAATATAATATCTCAGAAATACGTGACACAATTTTCAGAATCAACTTCAATGTAATCATAAACATAGAAACCAAATACAGGAAAATTTAAAACTTTTTATTACATCAATTGTTTACAAAGCACAGCGGAAAATAAAACACCTTGAATTACATTTTCTTTCCTTTACAACACATTCTTTACAATTTGTCTAAGACATATTATCATTCTACCACATGTATCCAAATCCCAAGCTATAGGCACCTACCTGTAAAATATGAGGCTAGAGATAACCCTAACCCCCAAAACTATAGGGGTCAGTCATAACGGTGTGAGCGTCATAAAAAGAAATACGACGTAAATAAAACATGAAGAATAAAGTCATGATCAACACATAGCCACAGTAGTAATGAATGGAATATAAAATAACAATAAGTAAAACATGAAAACATCAAGTGAAACTAGACTAAGTATTAAGTGTAGGAAAAATAGAAAACAGCATGCATAAAACCAAGTCGAGAAAACATCAATGCTATATGCTGACTCTCTAATGCATATTTATCAGATTCTATACATTCCATACTACATAGGTCCGATGCAAACCCTTAACGTTCTCCACTTTATAGGATTTAATCCCTTGTTATGCAACTAATCCTACTACGGTGATAGAAACAAGATCCAGAATACTCTGTGAATAGGCATCACAACCCTCGATGCGCAAGCATCATGTAAGAATAGCTCAATAATCGGAGAATCACCTCCCTGCCGGGTACCCCACGAATAGGCTTGCGAGGCCCTCGACGTGCAGATACACCAGGTACATCCCGTGAATAGGTCCGCCGACCCTCGACACATGAATGCACCCTGCATGCTCCGTGAATAGGTCTACAGACCCTCGATACGCGAACATACAAATGTCCTCTCGAGACAGAACAACACACAAGTCCTGGAACGCATCCATCGGACCTAAATCCAAGAGCATATACTTACGTTTCCAAAGTTCCATTACATCTCCATTAGTGCCATCCTTAAGTTGGTTATTTATTAAAAACACAAAAAAATCCCCCTCTCTAAAGTTAGTGTATCCTGCCGGACTTAATTCCACAAAACAATCTCAATGACCCCAACTGGACAAAATCCACAAAATCTCATCTGTCGGTTCACAGGACTCCCACTCAACTCCTGGAGATTCACAAAATGAATATCAACACCAAAAATTCCAATAAAACTCTTAATCTCATTATTAAAATGTTTATATCAACAAAATTTCTTTAATCAATCAAAAAACAAAATTTATTTAATATACTCGTAAAATACGAGAATTGAAATAAAATATTAAATCCATTAGATAATTGAGAATCATATTTTGAAATCAAAGAATACCACAAAACATCAATTTTTTAAAGAAAAAATATATATTTTACTATATGAAGTTATAGAAGTACAAGTTTGAAATCTATTATAAAAGAAATACAACTCTTTGTAAAATACTCTAATCTGTAGCAAAACATCATTTAAAACAGTAGATTAATAATCCATAATATCGAAGAAATAACCGATTAAAGAAAACATTAGAAAACTCAAGAAATCCATCAGCCAGAACAATGACAGTCGACTGTCAAAAATGGACGGTCGACTGTCCTACAAAAATTCGAAACTCAAGAAAACCCATCAGCCAGGACAGTGACAGTCGAATGTCGAAAATGGACGGTTAACTGTCCTGCAAAAATTTGAAACTTAAGAAAACGACAGTCGACTGTCGACTTCAGTTCAAAGACAAAGCAGTCGACTGTTATTGCAAACAAAATCCGAAATTCAATAACTGACAATCGACTGTCGACTTCAGTTCGGTCGACTGTCAATTATAACAGGTTATAGTTTTGAAATTCTGTGCATGTTTTAAACTGATACGTCGATAAATCTTTGTAAAATTAAAATTAAACTTCCTGAGATGATCAAATATAACTTGTATAACATATAAGAGTATATAAAAGACATCAAAACATATCAAGATCTCAAAAGAGTAAATCTTTCACAAAATCCTTCAAAATCAGTAAAAGTGTATATATGTGTATTTGTGCATCAGTTAAGCATCAAGATCTCTTCAATTAGAGGTGGTATAATGTTCAAAACTATCTCAGTACCAAACAACTCAAATCCAACTCAAAAACATCACAAATTCACA
Organism: Hemerocallis citrina; assembly: GCA_017893485.1. NCBI lineage: Eukaryota > Viridiplantae > Streptophyta > Magnoliopsida > Asparagales > Asphodelaceae > Hemerocallis > Hemerocallis citrina. Next base: position 301,369,605 of record CM030358.1, read on the forward strand.
AAAAGTCAATTTCGGCCATAAACCTCCAGACCTGAAAACCCACAACCCTTCTTTCACTTCAAAACTGATATTTTTAAACTCAAAAGTTCTACTTGTAATTCATTTAACTCATATTCAATCACTCAAAATAGTTTACTCATGAATATATGTGAATACAACATGTATTAGTCAAGTTTTACTTCTTCAAAAATGTCAAAACAATGCATAGACTTACACAACAGTAAAGGGGTTCATCTTAATTCAATTTTGTGCATCTCAACATATAATCTCAATAAAACAATCAAAACAACAAGTATATGATAGAAAATAACATACCCATGATTTTTATCATGTTCTTTAGCTATCTCAAATCATCTATATAGAGTTTTAATCATCAAGCATTGGTTTCATGAAAAGATTCAATTTTTAGTTCATCTACTCATTAAAATTCATTATATCTTCATACCAATCCCAAACAAGCTTTCTAATAGGCAAATCATTACATACAACATGCTTAGAACAAAAGAAAATCAGACATATATCACTCACCTCAATGAAGAAATCAACCGAATATAATAAAGAACTAAGAAAATCCCTCATTTCGCAAGAAAACCAAAATCCTTCCTTTGAAACTCCAAGAAAATAATAATAAAAAAATCCCTTTGTGTAGTGCAGCAAAGAGACGGCAGCACTTCACCTTTAATTGCCCGGAATTAGGGTATCTGGGGTTTTGAATAGATTTGCAAAATATCTCTTTTAAATATATCTTTACATATATAAATTCTTATACTTGGAAATTAGATAAAAAACAACTTAATTGAGATTTAAAAACAAAACAACTACTCTAATATTGGCTGGCACTATTTTAAAAACCCAGAAAAAACTAAATTGTACTTTTTGCCCTCTAAGTGGCAATTTTTCAAAAAGACCCTTCTTTATCCAAACTTGCTAAATAAACCAAATTTATTAAAAACAAGTAAAATATTTACCTTTTGGTTGACTAGGCATCATGCTCAGCCCAAAAATCTGAAAATATGGAGTTTTCACTCCAAGTGGTAATTTTGCACAAAAGTCCCTCTTTTTGTAATATTTGCAAATATGTCATAAAATATTCGTAAAGATTCAGACAATTCAGAAATAATATCTACTAATACATATTAGATTTTCCAATTAAAATTTGTGACTTTTACTTTCCGAGAAAATATTTGCACAAGATCCACTTAAATTTCATATTTGCAAAAATACCATATTTGTTTAAATCTTTACCGAATCAACTCTAAATAAAATTTAAATAGATTTTATTTTCAATGATGACCATGGAAAGCCCAAAAATCAGTAAAAATGAATTTTCATTATTTGTTTGAGATCCAAACGGTTTTTTTACATAAATGCCCCTCTCCTTCGAAGTATTTATAAAAATAGTTTCTTTATTTAAAAAATCCCAAAATTTAGAATATACTTATTTATAAATAGGAGAATCTATTTAGAAATTTAAAATTGGAGATTTGCACCAAAAAATATTTGCACGTGTTTTGTACGTGTAAAATTGAGAAATTCATAAAATAGTCAACTAAATTCAAATAAATCTGAAAATTAAAATATCATAAATAAATGAGGAAAAATCATTCATTAACCATAAAATTTTAAGAATTCAAAATTTCCTAACTCTGCACGTGTGTTGCACGTGCAAAATTACAATTTCAAGAAAATAGTCAAAATAGTTAACTCTACCAATTTAATATTATTTAATTATGCAAAATAAATTATTTTATTTTGTGGGGTGTTACATCACTCCCCCCTTAGAATAGTTCTATCATCAGAACTACTCTAAGAAAAAGAAAACAAAATACAAAACTTACAAGATAGTTTCGAAAATTTACTCTATCATTATTTTGTAGTTGGATTTATTTACTAAGCAAAACAAAAATAACATATGATTATAGATCGAAGAGTAAAAGGTGAAAATTGACATGGCAAAGTATAAGAAATCTAATAGAATACACACTAAATCTCAAATGTGAGAAAATAGTAAGACTATTCTTATATAATAAGAAGTCAAAAGTGAAGAGATAAAACCCAAATATAAATAGGTTGATAACCATACAAACAACAAAGGAACAAAAACTTAAAGGTTATATAAAAAAATAGTTTTGGAAAAATAACCAGTCAAGATACATAGAAATACGAACAAATTTAGCTAAGTAAAGAAAATATTAATAACAATGAATGTAAATGACATATAATAATGAGTATATGAGTGAATGTTGGCATTATAATCAATACTTTAAAAGCACATTAAAGGATAACGAGCAAAATAAACCAAAATATATATATGCAAGAAGAATTAAAAGAAGTTCATTGAATATTACAAAAGTAAGCGTCAAATCATTAATTAGGATATGGGAAACAAAAGTCAGTGAGAAATCTAAAATATTAAAGAATTGGAAAACGGTAGCAATAAATAGTAATCACAAAAGAACAAAAACTTAGACCATAGTTGATGTACTCAATATTAAAAATTTTGTAAACACAAAATAGAGTAAAATCAACTATTCTAGTTCAAATTGTATGGAAACATAAGGTGTAATTGTATAAATAAATGTCATAAAGAATATATTTCTTTACCATTAGTAAAAAGTCTTCAAATATCAATTAGAAAATAGGTAGATTTTTTTTTCTTCGGGGGGGGGGGGGGGGGGGGGGGGGGGGTTCGCCTCATTGATGCCTGGCTGCAGACTTGCCTCTTTAACATCAAGTTGCAGATTTGGCTTCACGACATCAGGTTACAGATTGCCGTATGGATATTCGGTTGCACATTTTGCCTCCCTGACATCCAGTTGCAATTTCCCTCCATTGACATCGAGTTGCATATTTTCCATCTCGACATTAGGTTGCACCGAAATGGTGAAATGGAAGATATAAAAATTTAAGTATGATGTTATGGTTAGAAATTCGTGATATAAAAATAGTAGCAAAAGTAAGAAATGGAGTTGATAGTCATACGCTGGAATATTAAAATAAATGTATAGATTATAAATATTGAACACAATAGTACAAAATAGTAGTAGTGAAAATGATTTATAAAAGTATGGAGAAAAACAGAATGAAATACATGCATAAGCACAAATGCAAATGCAAATGAGAAAATAAATATGCAGTGTAGCAAATTTACACAATAAATATATCATAAAAATATACAGTAATGTGGGAATTAAATAAGTGTAAAATGATATGTATAGCAAGTATGTTGAAATGCATGGTACATATATAGTAATTATTAGGAAGTACAAGTAGAAATCAAGAATGTAATGATAATAAAAATTTATAAAGTAAAATATAAGTAATGGGTGCATATAGTACATTCGAGAAGTATAAAGCAGCAAAATTAATAAGTAGCTTTAAATAGTGAAAAGTAAATATAACCAAAGCAGTAAACAGTAAGTAATAATAAAGGTATTGAATATAAGGTGCAAAAACATAATAAATAATAAAACTTTAAACGTGCAGAGATATATCATATTTATATGAGTAAAATATTGCAATCAAGTTTAAATGCTCCAAAATAAATAAGACAATACAAAATAATGGAAAATATAGTATCGAAAAAATCCAAGTATATATAAAATGAAAGTAAATATGCAAAACCAAATTTTATAATATAGCAAAAACAATAACGAAGGAAAATAGGAGTTGCGATAATAACTTAACACGTAGTAATTCAAAACTTAATGGAATATGTAAAAGTAATATCAAAATATATGAGTAACGTAAAAGCTCATGGAGTAAGAAGGATAAAAACGTCAAGAAAGAGATGAGTAAGGGTTGCAAAAATCAAAAAATGGGCCTGTGAAATGCTAAAGGATGCACTGTTGAATTACAGCAAAAGTTGCAAATTAATAATTTGGACAAAAGAATAAAAGTAATAACCAACAGTGAAGTTATAGAAACAATTTTAAAAGAAAAACGAGACGATTAGTGAAAGCTTAATGATTTTACTAACGAATAGAAATAATATAAACTCGGTTAGAGATATAGAAACTAAAATAAAATCAATCACTGTCAGTAAAAGAAACCGAATAAAAGTAAAAATAAGTTAATTACACAAAAGTAATCTAGTAAGCAAACAAATGTAAAACAGTAAAAGTGATAGGATATAAGAGTGAGAAATACAAAATTAAGGAACATTTAAAAAAATACAAGCGGATAAATAATTAAAAGAATGTAGCAGAAGATAATTAAATTTAATAACTGAAAAAAATACTGGCGAAAACCATAGAATCCAAAAATTATACACATTGAGTAAAATAGAAAAAGATATAGTGAATATTAGTAAGTAAGATAGAAAATATACAAGTTGAGGGGGTAATATTAAAATATCAAATGCATAAAGTGGACAAAAGAGGTAAAAAAAAGCTAGTGAAAAAAGTATATGCTATATGCAAAAATAACCCATGCACTTGCGATAAAGAAATTTCATTCACGTCTAAGCATACAAACAGTCTAAATCTCACTACACCAAAACTTCCAATAAAACTCTTAATCTCATTATTAAAACATTTATATCAATAAAACTTCTTTAATCAATCAAAAATCCAAATTTATTTAATATACTCGTAAAATTCTAGAATTGAAATAAAATATTAAATCCATTAGATAACTGGGAATCATATTTTGAAATCACAGAATACCACAAAACATTAATCACTTTAAAGAAAAAATATATATTTTACTATATGAAGTTATAAAAGTACAAGTTTGAAATCTATTATAAACAAAATACAACTCTTTGTAAAATACTGTAATCTTTAGCAAAACATCATCTAAAACAGTAGATTAATCATCCATAATATCGAAGAAATAACAGTTTAAAGAAAGCATCAGAAAACTCAAGAAATCCATCAGCCAGAACAATGACAGTCGACCGTCGAAAATGGATGGTAGACTATCCTGCGAAAATTCAAAAGTTAAGAAAACCCATCAGCGAGGACAGTGACAGCCGACTGTCGAAAATGGACGGTCGATTGTCCTGTGAAAATTCGAAACTCAATAAAACGACAATCGATTGTCGACTTCAGTTCAAAGAAAATGTAGTCGACTGTTATTGCAAACAAAATCCAAAATTCAATAACTAACAGTCGACTGTCGACTTCAGTTCGGTCGACTGTCAATTATAACAGGTTGTCGTTTTGAAATTCTGTGCATGTTTTAAACTGATACGTCGATAAATCTTAGTAAAATCAAAATTAAACTTTCTAATTCGATCAAATATAACTTGTATAACATATAGGAGTTCATAAAATACATCAAAACATATCAAGATCTCAAAAGAGTAAATCTTTCACAAAATCCTTCAAAATCAGTAAAAGTGTACATATGTGTATTTGTTCATCAGTTAAGCATCAAGATCTCTTCAATTAGAGGTGGTATAATGTTCAAAACTATCTCAGTACCAAACAACTCAAATCCAACTAAAAAACATCACAAATTCAAAAAAAAGTCAATTTCGGCCAAAAACCTCCAGACCCGAAAACCCACAACCCCTCTTTCACTTCAAAACTGATCTTTTTAAACTCGAAAGCTCTACTTGTAATTCATTTAACTCATATTCAATCACTCACAATAGTTTACTCATGAATATATGTGAATACAACATGTATTAGTCAAGTTCTACTTCTTCAAAAATGTCAAAACAGTGCATAGACATACACTGGTAAAGGGGTTCATCTTAATTCAATTTTGTGCATCTCAACATAGAATCTCAATAAAACAATCAAAACAACAAGTATATGATAGAAAATAACATACCCATGATTTCTATTAGGTTCTTTAGCTATCTCACATCATCTATATAGAGTTTTAATCATTAAGCATAGGTTTCATGAAAAGATTCAATTTTTAGTTCATCTACTCATCAAAATTCATTATATCTTCATACTAATCCCTAACATGCTTTCTAATAGGCAAATCATCACATACAATATGCTTAGAACAAAAAAAAATCAGACATATGTCACTCACCTCAATGAAGAAATCAACCGAATATAATAAAGAAATAAGAAAATCCCTCCTTTCGCAAGAAAACCAAGATTCTCGCTTTGAAACTCCAGGAAAATAATAATAAAGAAATTTCTTTGTGCAGTGCAGCAAAGAGACGGCTATACTTCACCTTTAGTAGGCCGGATTTAGGGTATCTAGGGTATTTGAATATATTTGCAAAATATCTCTTTTAAATATATCTTTAAATATATAAATCCTTATTCTTGGAAATTAGATAAAACCAACTTAATTTAGATTTAAAAACAAAACAACTACTCTAATATTGGCCGACACTGTTTTAAAAACCCAGATAAAGTGAAATTGTACTTTTTACCCTCTAAGTGGTAATTTTACAAAAAGACCATTCTTTATCAAAACTTGCAAAAAAAACCAAATTTATTAAAACAAAATACAAAATATTTACCTCTGAGTTGACTAGGCATCATGCTCAGCCCAAAAATCTGAAAATCTGGAGTTTTCACTCCAAGTGGTAATTTTGCAAAAAAGTCCATCTTTTTGTAATATTTGCAAATATGTCATAAAATATTCGTAAAAATCCAGAAATTTTAGAAATAATATCTACTAATATATATTAGATTTTCCAATTAAATTTCTGACTTTTACTTTCCAAGAAAATATTTGCACAAGATTCACTAAAATTCCATATTTGTTTAAATCTTTACCAAATTAACTCTAAATAAAATTTGAATAGATTTTATTTTTAGTGATGACCATGGAAAGCCCAAAAATTAGTAGAAACAAATTTTTATTATTTGTTTGAGATCCAAATGGCTTTTTACATAAAAACCCATATCCTTCGAAATATTTATAAAAATAGTTTTTTTTATTCATAAAAATCCCAAAATTTACGATATACTTATTTATAAATAGGAGAATCTATCCTGAAATTTAAAATTGGAGATTTGAATCAAAAAATATTTGCACGTGTTTTGCACATGTAAAATTGAGAAATTCATAAAATAGTCAAATAAATTCAAATAAATCTGAAAATTAAAATATCATAAATAAATTAGGATAAATCAATCATTAACCATAAAATTTTAAGAATTCAAAATTTCCTAACTCTGCACGTGTGTTGCACGTGCAAAACTGCAATTTTAAGAAAATAGTCAAAATAGTCAACTCTACCAATTTAATATTATTTAATTATGCTAATTAAATCATTTTATTTTGCGGGGTGTTACAGTCCTGTATCCATATCCAAGTCGTGTCCACATCAATGTCCTAATGTGAATGAAAGTAGTAAAAGGATAACTGAAACCAAATTTAATACTGTGAAACAAAAAAGTATAAATAGATTTACAGAATAAAATTAATTTCGTACCAAATTATGCAACTCAAATACAACTTCTAGAAAATCCTATCTACAAGATACTTAAGTTAACCAACTACATATATCTTAAGGAAAAATTAATTTTACTCCCAAAATTAATAACAGAAGTTTAAAAACTAAATAACTTTCATGAATATAACAAACCCAACTCCCAGATCGATTACATCTTACATGCAATTTTGAAATATTATAGTAAGGTCTTCATCATCTCCTCCCCCTAGACACTCATTTTCTTCTTTTATATCAAATACTATCTCATTTGTCAACTCCCTTTTCAAATTTGTCAAATTCTACAAACTAATTCCTCTTAACTCCATATCAACTTCTTAATCAAATGCTATGGTAGAACCTAGGCTAATTTTATATGACAATAATTATAGAATAAATAAGGAGTACACCTCAATTCTACTCAGTTTAATTATGTTTCCGCTCAACTCCATTCAACCAAAAATCCAATTCTTTCCCTAAATATTGAAACAAAGTCATACTCTCCAATTTAGGGACGAGAAACATGAGACGAAAGGAAGTTGGAAATGTTCTATTTGGCTCAGGATAATGAAGTTGGTTTAGTTTTATTTATGAGTTAGATATTGGGTTTTATAGTAATTTTAGAATTTACTGATTGAAATATAATTCAGATTCAATGTAGGGTACATAAATAAAAAATCCAAATCAACTAATCTAGAAATAACTTCAACAAATAAAACACCAAGATAAATTTAAATAGAATACCATTTAAGAGAACACTGCACTTCGAAGAACCCATCTCTCCACAACTTATTATGAAAGATGAGAAAGCCTTTGAGAAAATTTGGAGTGAATCTTTTTAATCATTATTCGATTTTGTCAAATTCATATGATTTCCAAATATCGATGAAAAGAGGATAGACATTTGACATTTAGAGTTGTATCTGAGTTTGTTGTTTTGTATTGTTTGGATGAGTTTTGTACTGTTTTTGGGAGTTATGTACTATTTTCATGAAGTCCAGTATTGGTTCTTCGAGATTAATATTCAGTACTCTTTTGTGAGTAATGTATTGTTCCATGAGTTTTGTACTGTACTTGTGAGTATTATTGTTTTCATTTTAATTGTACTATTTTCGTGATTTTCGAGCTATTTTTGTGGGTTTAGTATTGCTTCAGTATGTTTTGTACTCCCCCGTCCCAAATTAAGTGTCCACTTTGTCATTTTAGGACGTCTCAAATTAATTGTCCAATTTCTTATTATATAGCATTTTTACTCCATTAAGTCAAACATACCTTACCTTTGTCCTTTTAATTATACACACAAATCAACTATTTATAGGAAACACACGACTATTCATGTGACAATAAACCAATACTCTCGTTCTCTATCTCTTCTTCACTCTTTATGTATATATTCATCATTCTATTAATTATGTTCATACTCATGAGAACCATGCTCATGTGGATACATGGAGCTTTATAGAAAAAATTTTAAACTGAAGGGAGGGAGTATTTAAGAAAGAGAGAGGAGAGAAAATCACTAAACTTACTACACTCCTTATATTTGTAAAAATACAAAATTGGAGAGTTAATTTGGGACGGAGTAGAGAGGAGTTTATTTTTTCTTTTTCTAAAAAGATTATAAGGATATTATTGTCATTTTTAAAAATACAAAGTACAAGTGTATAAGGTATTGGAAGAAGAAGGGCTTTTACTTAATTTTTGTTTGTTTGAGAGGTTTATAATACAGACTTAGCACTGGTATCGGATCGAGTCGGGTCGGGTAGTGAGATACCCAGACATTGCCCTATGGCAATGGGTCCGGGTCCAGATCCGGGTCTATTTAATTTTCCCGGGTCCGGTTCGGGTCGAGTCGGTTCCCGGGTATTCAACGGGCCTAATATTATACGAAAATATTTTTTTCAATGTTTTCAATATTCAAATTCCTAACATTTTTTTTTCTTTAGAGTACCACATGAATTTGCTACATACTGAAAGTGAAAGTAAAAAAATAATTAATATGTAAATAAATATATGTAAGTTGATTTTATAAAATAAAGATTATGAGATGCAAATTGGGAGTAAAATAATAGATTGCACTGTTTATTAAGTTATATGAACATATTAAATTTTATTTTCTATCATAATTTTTTTTTTAAAAATTAACACATACAACTATCTTGTTTTAATAAAAATTAAGTTATTGGTCTGCTAACGGATCCATGGGTCAGGTCCGGGTAGGTCCATATAGGGTCGGGTCCCATCGGGTCCAAAATCATCGGACCCTAATCCTACCCGTCTAGAATCGGGTCGGTTCCGGTCCAATATCGAGTCCGAGTCTCGGGGAATGTGACAGTGCTAAGTAGAGTAATAAAAATGAAGGGCCTATTAAAAAGTTACAGTTCAAAGAGGGGTGTAAATCATATTTACCTTTAAAATCTTTGTTTCCTTGAATTTAAACTTTGTGGCTGGTTCTTGGTTGTTATTTATGTAAAGTATGCATCTCCTTAATGCTTTATAAGGACTTGGTTGAAGATTGAATCATCATCCCTTTATTTTTTACTTTCAGTACCTAAAATTTACCCCATCACTTTGTCCTCTGTTTGTCATGAAAGCAAAATCTAGACAAACAAGTTACCAAAAACATGCTAAAGAAGGATTCAAATAGGCCGATAAGTATTGTACTTTGAGAGCGGTAAATTTTCCAAGAAACCTAAATTTTAAAAGCTTGTAGGTTTGTAGGACCGTGATGATGTGTCATTCAGTTGAACATGCTTGTTCTACATAGTTCACTTATTCAATTAGTCTAATTCTATTAATTAGAACTCTACATATCCAATAATTTTTACGTAACTATTTATGGGTAAAAGGATCCTAGAGGGACCTTTTAGGAATTATTCTAGAGGGAAGGTAACGTGGCATGCATTTATTAGTTGGGACCATTAATTTATGGGACAGTCAAATTTGTAGAATAACCCCACCATTTATTATGGACAATTTTGTAAAATGTAATGGTCCCAACCTATAAATGCATGCCACGTAGGCTTCCCTCCAGGAAATTTCTAGAGGGACCCTCTAGGATTATTTTACCCATTATTTATATAATGAAATAATTTATTGTTAACAAGATATACATACATTTTCTAATCAAATTGGTATGTGCTTAAAAATGACTAATACACAGTTAACTTTAGTGTACGATGCTATGCTATATAACCATTATTCTTGTTCACCCTATGCAACCTAAATAAGTTGGACAGCTAGCAGCAACAGGAAAATAAAATTTCAAATTGAAGAAAGTTATATCGTCAGAAACATACCATCCAGGCCAATTCTCTGTCCAAAATGTTGGCTTTTCGGGCGAATTTGGTGTGAACTGATCATAGTAAAATGAATTACAGGTGTTGATCTGCATATGTATATTGAAAACAGTAATAATTTCAATGTGAGTTCTCATGTTTATTATGGAAGTAGCACAATTGATTTTCAAGAAAACTGGCAGAAAACCAAAACAAATGCAAGAAAACAATATCCTAGCATCAAGTAAAAAAAACAGAGCACCTTAAAAAAATCAAGTATGATATAAGAATTTAACAAATATGGAATCAACAGGGAAGAAACATGTTGCGAAAGGAAAAAGAAAAGGTAGGAAAGTCCTGGAGAACCAATATTTAATATGATCCCTGGGTATATTGAAGTAGGATGATGTGTAAGAGGTGTTAGAAAATGGGTATATTATACACCATTTACGAACCAGTTTTTGAGCAACTTTTTGAGTAAGATCCTCTATGAATTAGTGAGAGATCTTGATGGAGTCGTGTTCTCCTTCGCGAGTAGATCAAAATCATATGTTTACTTGCTTAGAACGGTAATTGGGTGAATGAGAAATTGTCTCCCAAAGTGAGGAAGTTTCATCTCTGAAAATGAGTTGAGGAATTTTAGTCACACAACGGAAAAAACAAAGGAAATAGAAGAGGATATATAATAACCTTTTTCTTTGCATTGTAAGATAGCAAGTCAAGAGGCTCTCTCTTGCATGCGCAGGGGGGGGTGAAAATCTCATACCGGATTACATGCGACTTGTGTGCGTCTGCACGTCCTGCGGACATGAATGCCGGACCGACGTGAACCCACCCCGTGCAGAGCCAATTTTTTGATACAGTTTTATTTTTTCAGATATGTAACGGCTGAAATAAATGCAGAAACTGTTTTATCTGTTATTTATTTACGTAACAGTTTTGTCCGCCGTTACACTAGTGCATTCAAGCTTTTGTCTGTCGTTATAGCCGATGCATTGAAGGAGTTGATTGCCGTTACAATGGATGCAGTCAATGCGTTGTCTGCTTTTACAAATCTTACTCTGGCCCTATAAATAGAGGCCTTTCTGCCCTGAATTAAAAAAAACCGAGAACCTCTTCTTTCTTACCAAACAATGTGTTCTGTGCTTAAATTCGCATTCCATTTCGTCAGTCATACGGTGATAGATTCCAGGCGCTGTACAGTTCGAGAGTGTGATGTGGTACCTAAGTCAACTATACTATTGTTGCATCCTGAAAGACAGATGCCTACGCAAATTCCAGCACCCGGAATAGGCAAAATCTTTTTAAAGGAGATTGTGTGGTACACAAGCCTCGACGTAAAAAAACTTTGGTTTGTGATTTTGTTATTTCTTTTCTTTTGCTTTTCTTTTTGTTATATTTGTTGGTTTTCTCTCTCTCTCCTCTTCTTCTTCTTCTTCTTCTTTGTTTTTGGGCTTCTCAATCATGTTTGGTTTTAGTGCAATGATTTTGTAACTAACTTAAAATAGATTTTGGTTTTTATCCTTTCTGATTTTCAGGCACTTCTTTTTATTTTCTTTTCTTTCTAAAAAATTACACTCGTTTTGTGTATTTTCGAAATAAAAAAATGACAAATGCATCGGAGAATGCTGTTGTTGCTGATGCGGCACAAGTACCGACTGTTGCTGTGGTACGAGTGCCAATACCAGCCGTTGTACGTGTCTCAGTCTCCCATGGGGAGAAACCTGAGAAGTTCAACAGGCAGAATTTCAAAATGTGGCAACAGAAAATGATGTTCTACTTGACCACCTTGAATCTCGCAAGATTCTTGAACGAAGAAGCTCCAAATCTTAAGGAAGATGAGAAAGTCTACTAAGTCATTGCCGCTGTGGATGCTTGGAAAAGTTCTGATTACTTATGTAGGAACTACATAATGAACGGATTAGCTGATTTCTTGTACAATATTTATATTGACAAAAGAACTGCTAAAGAACTTTGGAAATCTCTAGATCATAAATATAAAACAGAGGACCCTGGCACCAAAAAATTCATTGTGGGCTGCTTCCTAGATTATAAAATGGTAGATTCTAAAATGGTAATCAGTCAGGTTCAAGAAATTCAATTGAACCTGCATGAGATACATGCTGAAGGTATGAACTTAAGTGAAAGTTTTCAAGTTGATTGTGTTATTAAAAATTGCCAGCAGATTGGAAAGATTTCAAAAACTACCTGAATCATAAGCGAAAGGAAATGGGCATTGAGGATCTCATTATCGGACTTCGTATTGAAGAAGACAATAGAGATCTGAAAATTCGGAGCCATCAGTCATGCAGCCAAGGCTAACGTGGTGGAACATAGTCAACATTCCGGAAAGCACAACAACAATGGGTCCAAGTTGGGGCCTAAGGGAGGAATCTCCAAGAAACCAAATTTTGAGGGGAAGTGCTTCAATTGTGACAAGATAGGTCATAATGCAGACTACCCAAGAAGACAGGAACATAGAAGAACATATTGTTGAAGGCATTGCTCAAGACGTTTCTAATATCAACCTCTCAGTTGTGGTCTCGGGGGTGAACATGATGGGTTCAAACCCCAAGAAATGGTAGATTGACACTGGAGCTACTCGACACGTGTGCTCGAACAGAAGTATGTTCTTCACTTTCGAACCATTAGAGAATGGAGAGAAGATTTTAATGGGGAACTCGACTACTTCAGAAATCAAGGGACAAGGCAAGGTGATCTTGAAGAAGACTTCTAAAAAGGAACTGACTCTGAACAATGTTGCATATGTTCCTAAAATCCGTAAGAACCTGGTATCTAGTTCGTTGCTTAATAATGACGGATTTCGTTTAGTTTTTGAGTCAAACAAATTTATTTCGTCGAAGAGTGGAATGTATGTTGGTAGAGGATACATGAGTGGTGGAATGTTTAAACTCAATGTAATGACCTTGGTCAAGAATATCATTAAAGCTAGCTTTTCTACTTATGCGTGAGTTTTCCAATTTATGGCATTGTATACTAGGACATGTTAATTATAATACTTTGCGTAGATTAATTAACTTGAATCATATACCAACATTCCAAATTGATTTCAAGTATAAGTGTGAAACTTGTGTTGAAGTAAAACTGACAAGATCATCATTTAAAAGTGTTGAAAGAAACACTGAACCTCTTGATTTAATTCACACTGACATTTGTAATATGAAAATGATACAAACAAGAGGTGGTAATAAATATTTTATTACCTTTGTTGCTGATAGCAAAAAATATTGTTATGTGTATTTGCTTAAAAATAAGGACGAAGGTATAGAGAAATTTGTTCTCTATAAAAATGAAGTTGAGAATCAACTTAACAAGAAAATTAAGGCGCTAAGAAGTGACCGAGATGCAGAATATGAATCGCCATTTATTGAAACTTGTGCTAAGCATGGGATTATACATGAAACCACAATGCTTTATTCTTCTCAGTCCAACGGTGTTGCTGAGCGAAAGAATCATACCTTGAAGGAAATGATGAATGCAATGTTAATATGTTCTGGTTTGCCACCAAACTTGTAGGGAGAAGCTAATCTTTCAGCTAACTACTTATTGAATAAGGTGCCCAAAAGAAAAGAAGAGAAAACTCCATATGAATTAGGGAAAGGAAGAAAGACATCCTACAATTACTTGCAAATTTGGGAATGTCTTTCTATGGTTGCAGTACCTCCACCTAAGAAAATGACAATAGGACCCAAAACGGTTGATTGCATTTTCATCGGCTATGCACATAATAGTACTGCTTATCGGTTCTTGGTGTACAAATTTGATAACTCTGAGATGTCCAAGAACACGATAATGGAGTCCAAAAATATATCGTTCTTTGAAAATATATTTCCATGTAAGTCTAAGGAGGAACCAAGTTCATCCAAACGAACACATGAGACTATTAGTGAAAATAGTGAAAACTAAGATGAAGAAGTTGAAAAGGAACCTAGACGTAGTAAAAGAACAAGAACCGAAATATCTTTTGGTCCAGATTTCTTGACCTTTATGCTTGAAGGTGAACCTCAAACTTTCAAAGAAGCGGTGAGCTCCAGTGATGGTCCTCTATGAAAAGAAGCCATTAACAGCAAAATTGACTCTATCTTGCAAAATCATACTTGGAAACTAGTGGATCTTCCACCAGGTAGTAAACCTTTAGGTTCCAAGTGGATTTTCAAGAGAAAATGAAAGACGATGGATCAATTGATAAATACAAGGCGAGACTTGTTATCAAATGATATAGACAAAAGGAAGGTTTGGATTACTTTATTACATAGTCCCCTGTGACGTGAATAAATTTCATTAGGATGATACTTGCAATAGCAACCTTGCATAATCTTGAAGTACATCAAATGGATATAAAATAAACTTTTCTTAATGGAGATTTAGATGAAGAAATCTACATGGTATAACCTGAGGGTTTTTTAGCTCCAGGGTAAGAAATAAAGTTTGCAAACTGGTGAAGTCGTTATATGGCTTAAAACAAGCACCAAAGCAATGATATGAGAAATTTGACAATGTCATGATGACAAATGGTTTCGAGATCAATGATTGTGATAAATGCATATATGTCAAAGACATTGAAAGTGGATATGTCATAATATGCTTGTATATAGATGATATGCTTATTATTGGAAGCAATGATAAGATGATTAAATCTACTAAAAACATGTTGAACTTAAGGTTTGACTTGAAAGACATGAGACTAGCTGATGTTATATTGGGAATTAAAA
The DNA here is from genome assembly GCA_017893485.1 of Hemerocallis citrina. Lineage (NCBI taxonomy): Eukaryota > Viridiplantae > Streptophyta > Magnoliopsida > Asparagales > Asphodelaceae > Hemerocallis > Hemerocallis citrina. The sequence continues at coordinate 301,384,973 of CM030358.1, forward strand.
TCACAAGAACACCAGACGAGCTTGTTTTAAGCCAGTCAAATTATATTGACAGTATTCTTGAAAATTTTGATACAGATAATTCTCGAATTGCCAGAACTCCAGTAGATCTAACTTTGCATTTATCAAAGAATAAAGGTGAGATTATTTCTCAAGTAGAATACTCTACAATCATAGGCAGTCTAATAGTCTCCAGTAGCCCGACTCTCTCCCATTGAGTCTCTACCTGCTTCTGAAGAGACACAATGTGACTACTCGGAACTAGTTCTTCCTCATCGGAGGAATCATCAGATGAATCCGGAGGTGGAGTGATCTCTCTGGACTCAGGCCATTCCTCTTCAAATTCTTCAGGATCTTCTTCGTCTGAATCAGCTTGCCGGGGGTAGTAATCTTCTTCAACTATGTGTCAATTGTCATCTCCAGCTGGGTCGAAGTGATCCGCCATCTTAGAGAAAAGAGGAGAAGAAGCATAAATCATAGAGAAACACAAATGTAAGTGACTTACATTTAAATATCTAGACTCAACACATGCTCTGATGTCCACTATAGGGTGTCATTCCTTATAAATTTGTACTACTTGGAAGCGTGGCTCTGATATCACTCTATAACACCCCGAATTCCAAGTCCAACTGAATTCGAAGTTCCACAGGATCTTTACACTTCTCTTCGTATGATTTTACAAGGAAAATTTAAACTTTACTTTACATCAGAGTTACATTTACATTTAAACTTAAACAGCGGAAGCAATTTACAATATTTACATAAATAGATGTAAACCACTTGAAACATTCTTTAAGCTGCTTGCATACTTTAATCTTTGTCAATTCCTTTATCCTGCATAAAGACTGTGGGCACGTCAGTTCATTCAACTGACGAGATATTATACACGGCCATCCTCTCTATGCCGAAATAGTATAACGATTCTCAAAGCTTAACAAACCACAAACTTGTTCACAAACAAAGTTAAGGAGACTATTCTATTGATTTCGTGTTGTGATTGTGCGCCTAGTCTTTAATGCAATTTATTATTATTATTAGATGACACTAATGCGTACTTGTTCGGATTCTATGCATCCCATACTACATAGGTCCGAGGGCAAGCCCTTAATCATTCTTCAACTTGTAGGGTTCGATCACTCGCCATGACTTAATCAACTATGGTAACTACGGTAAGTATCCTAGATGTCCTATGAGTTACGAGCCCATGTCCAGACAACGTGGAGGAGAATCCCATGTCGTGACACGACACATCATGCAGAGCCTATGGTCAATTCAGCCTCCATCATAGATCATGGCACCACCCGTAATCAACAAAACACCCCACAAGTGTCGCCATGGTCCTGATAATTCCGGAGTAGTGTCCACGCCAAGACTTGACGCATCAAGTAGGTAACCTATGAATTACTTTCACACCGTAGACCCGAGGCCCTCATACTTGTATTTTTCTCTCACTTTCATCACATCTTCACTATGTATCTAGTCCTTAATTTTGCTTGAATCATGAATAAAAATCAATCTCCTAGAGTTAGCACTCCCACTATACCGGTCTTAATCATTTATACCACATGACCCAATCTTGGTTTTTTCATTTTAAATTTCTTTTCAACAACTTTCTTTCAATGCCGGTATGAGGCTTAGCTACACTCTAGTTCTCAATTTCACTTCATAATCACTAAATTTAAGTCTTCATACTCACAAGTTCTTTTTCACAATTAACATGATTTCTATTCTTTTCTATGAACCAATCTCATATATCAAGTTAGATTTCAATTCATGTATTTCATACTGAAAATTCTATTTCAATAATTCGATTAGATTCTCATACAATTGTTCATTTCCTTTACTTAATTCGAATCACAAAATTATATTTTTCATCAATCTTTAAAGTGCACACAAATTCAACCAAATGAATAAAAGTCCATAATCAATTCACTTAGATTTTTCTTCATTCAAAATAACTCTGTTATAACTTAATAAAATTTTCTTATGAAAGAAATAATCACTTTTTCATATTATCACTTTATGAAATTCTACTCAATTTTCACTACTAATTCATTTTTATCTTAGTCAAAATAATGCTATAATATTTTTCATAAGCTCTACGTAATTTTAGAATAATTAATATATTTTTTTCGGATTTTTTGAAGGTCAAGAATCATTTTTTAAAACCCCAAAAAAATCAAATATTGTAAACCTGCCAAAGCCAGGTTTCGAACCCAAGACCTGAGCCAAGTCAACCGCCACCGAATGCCAACTGGACTAAGGCGCCAATGCAATAAGTGAAGGGGTTTTATTAAGGTGAGTTTTAGTTTCGGCTTTGGGGTTTTTTTTATTCAAACACAGTAAAAAAAGGGCAGGGCCTAAAGCTTCGAACCCGAGACCTCTAAGGTCACTCGCACGTTACAGTAAATGCCCACGCAACTCAACCACTTGGTCTAAGGGACCAGGTTGTAAAGAGTTTGATTTGTGTTTTAATCTAGTCCCAGTCCATTTCTAATTGTTTCACATAATTCCCAAAACATTTTTAGTCTCTCTTCTTCTCCTTTTGAAACCAAACTTTCGAGAATGTAAAATATATAAAATTACAGTAAACTAATAATTTTATAATCATTATTTGCCTTATAAAAATGCATTTTGGTCTTATTTTATGTTCTATTCCCATAATTTCGACATTGAGAACGATCTACATTTCTACATAATTCAAGAATTAGATTTTTCACAAGACAACTAATTTCTTTGTTCTTTTACTCATTAGTCAACCTACAACATTTTTAGGATACCAATTCTCATTTTTCTACATTAGTATAACTTTATTTCAAACAAACAATTATCCATGATGCATTTAATTAATTATTGTCTCACAAGCACAAAATCTCCATAAAGCATAACTCATAAACATATAGCATGGTAAGGTGATAATTTCTAACACTTTAATTCCTAATTTAGCAATCAATTATCAATCATTCTCTATTTTATCATTTCATCTCAAATAACTATAAGTCCAAATTACTTAGTTTTCTCTTAGTAGCAATTCATTCCTAGCATTGTAACTAGATTAGAAGCATGAAAAACACCCACCTTATTTGGAGAGAAAATCAAAGAACTCCTAAAGAATCTCCTACAACAAATGAACAAAGCCTTCTCCTCCTAGATCAAGCCACAAGCCACCTCCTCCTTGATGCACGGCTAGAAACCGAGCCCTCCGTGTGGTTGATGATGATGGCTGGCCACCTCTTGAGTGGAACACACAGAAACAAAGCACTCTCTAATCTTTTGCTTACTAATGTCTCTCAATCTCTTGCTCTCTTATCTTTTCTATCTTAATGAATTGTTTAGTGTGCTAATGAGAAGTAATAAAGGGGTATTTATACACATTTTTGGGGTGAAAGGAGGGCTAGGATTAGATCCAATGGTTAGAGATTAAGGTTTAAGATGAAATAGGGAGTTATATAAACTACCCATGATGAGAGTAACCAACCCCATATCTCCCACTCTCTCCATCACAATCCGGCAACTCCTAGAGTGTGCACATTGCACACGCTAGTGCATACACGTGCCACTCTAGTGTCCCCCATTTACAAATTTGTTCATGTGACAAATTTAATTGTCCATGAAATGATTCTACACTACAAGTTAGACCATTTCAAAAGAGAATTAAATTAAATGAGCTCGCTAATGGGCCAAACTAACCATGGGCTCAAAATAATTAAATAATTAATAAATATAGTGGGCTTAAAAAGGAAAAATAGGCCTAGATTTAAATTAGGCTTTTAAAGAGAATAATTTTAGAAAAATAAAGAGAACAATTATTATAAAAAATATTTTATACGAGAAATTTTACAAACGAAATCATACGTGCACAACACGTAAAATCACACAATCTTATAAATCAAATCTAGGGTGTTACAACACTCCCTCCTTAGAATAGTTCCGTCCCCGGAACTACACTTAAAGAGTGAGAAACCAGAATACAACAAAGTGATAATAAAGAAAAAAAAAGATACAGATCACTCAAAGAGCTCAGGATGATCTTTCATCATCCTCTCCTCAGATTCCCAAGTAGCCTCTTCGGTCAACTGGTTTCTCCGGACTACTTTGACCATCAGTATCGTCTTGTTCCTCAAGACTTTCTCCTGATGATCCATAATCTCAGTTGGGAGCTCAATGTAGCTCAGATCCAACTGTAAACCCTCCGGTACTTCGGGCAAATGGTGACTAGGATCTGGGATGTACTCTCTCAGCATAGACACATAGAAGACATTGTGTACCTGAGACAACTCTTCCGGTAACTCCAACCCATAAGCAGTTTTCCCAATCCGCTTCAATGTCTTATACGTGCCTATAAATCTCGGGGCTAACTTCCCACCTCTGCCGAAACGAATCACACCCTTGCTAGGTGAAACCTTCAGAAAGACAAAGTCACCAACCTCAAACTCAAAGTCCCTCATCCGGTTGTCTGCATAGCTCTTCTACCTACTCTGAGCATCCACCAGCCTCTTCCTGATCAGATCAATCTTTTCAGAGGTTTGCTGCACAATCTCAGGCCCAAACATCTTCCGCTCCCTAACTTCGAACCAATAAACAGGTGTTCTGCACTTCTTACCATACAGAGCTTCGTACGACACCATCCCAATACTAGTCTGAAAACTGTTGTTGTAGGTAAACTCCACCAAAGCTAGATGCCTTTCCCAACTGCCTCTAAAGTCTAGTACACAACACCGAAGTATGTCCTCAAGAATACAGTTGACTCTCTCGGCCTGCCCATCGGTCTGCAGATGAAAAGCAGTACTGAAATCTGTCTTGGTACCCAAGGCTGTCTGAAGACTCCTCTAGAAATGCAAAGTAAACCGCGCATCTCGATCAGACACAATGGTTAACGGAACACCATGAAGTCTGACGATCTCCCCAACATATAACTTAGTTAACTTGTCCATTGAAGCAGTGAGTTTCATCGCCAAGAAGTGAGCGGACTTGGTCAGTTGATCGACTATGACCCAAATCGCATCATTGCCCTTGGAACTCTTGGTCAAACCCGTGATGAAATCCATACTGATGTTATCCCACTTCCATTCCGGAATAGGTAACGGTTGCAATAGACCTCCAGGTTTCTGATTCTCGGCTTTGACCTCCTAATAGACCTCACACCTCGCCACAAATTCAGCCACATCCCGCTTCAAACCTGACCACCAAAAGTGTTTCTTAATGTCCTTATACATCTAGGTACTCCCAGGATATACAGACAAAAGAGTAGCGTGTGCCTCCTGAAGAATGCTCTCTCGCAGTTCTACTTGATCCGGAACACACAACCTCTCTCCGAACCACAACACCTCATCCCTGATCTGGAACTCTGACAACTTGCCAGCACCAACTTGCTCCTTCATCTTTTGAACCTCTGCATCTTCCTTCTGACTTGTGATAATCCTTTCATTCAGCATTGGTTGAAGCCTCAACTGAGCTAAAGATGATCCCAAGCCCTGCAGAACAACTTCAATACCAGCGATCCAACTCCTCTGCAAGCTGCCTCTGAGATGTAATCAAACTTGCTAGACTGTTCTTGTGACTAAGTGCAACAACAACAACATTAGCCTTCCCAGGATGGTACTTAATCTCCGGACGAATGTCCTCAAGTACTTCCAGCCATCTCCTTTGCCTCAGGTTCAGATCCTTCTGCTGATCGATGTATTTCAGGCTCTTATGGTCCGTGTACATGTTCAGTTTCTCACCATATACGTAATGCCTCCATTGCTTCAAGGCGAAGATAATTGCAGCTAACTCCAGATCATGAGTCGGGTAAATTTTTTCATGCGGTCTTAGTTGCCTAGACCCATAAGCGATCACTTTCCCTTCTTGCATCAAGACACAACCAAGCCTACGATGTGAAGCATCGCTGTAGACATCATACTCAACACCTGCTCTAGGCAACGCTAAAATGGGTGCAGTAGTCATTCTCTCTTTCAACTCCTGAAAGCTTGCCTCGCACTGTTCAGTCCACTTGAAATTCATATTCTTCTTGGTCAGACCAGTAAGCGGCACGACTATCTTAGCATAGCCCTGAATGAACCTTCTGTAGCATCCTATCAATTCAAGAAAACTCCTAATTTCCTTTACTGTAGTAGGCCATGCCCAGTCATTCACCGTCTCCATCTTCTGCGGATCAGTTGCCACTCCCTCCTTAGAAAGGATGTGACCTAGGAATGCCACTTCTGATTTCCAGAAATCGCACTTGGACAACTTGGCATACAACTCATGCTCCTGAAGCTTCCTCAAAACTGCTGCCAGATGTTCCGTGTGCTCCTCCTCCGACTTGGAGTACACAAGAATATCGTCGATAAACACCACGACGAAAGAATCAATAAACGGTCTTAGAACTCTGTTCATCATATCCATGAAAATTGCAGGTGCATTCGTCACTCCAAACGGCATAACTAAGAATTCGTAATGCCCGTATCGAGTTCTGAATGCAGCCTTATGCACATCTTCAGTTTTCACTCGAACTTGATGATATCCTAATCGAAGATCTATTTTGGAGAAAACGGCTGCCCCTTGTAGACGATTGAACAAGTCATTAATTCTTGGAATCGGATATTTATTCCGAACAGTGACCTTATTCAGCTCCCGGTAATCAATGCACATCCTCATCGAACCATCTTTCTTTTTTACCAGCAGCACCGGTGCTCCCCAAGGTGACGCGCTCGGTTGAATATAGCCTTTCTCCAACAGTTCCTCAATCTGCCGTTTGATCTCATCCTGCTCCACAGGAACCATCCTATACGGTGCCTTGGATATATGTGCACTCCCTGCTGAATAGTGATACTGAACTCCACATCACGATACGGGGGTAACCTAGGAAAATCTTCCAAGAATACCGTCGGATAATCCCGAACCACTGGAATTTGCTGCACCTCTACACGAATCCCTTTCTTCTGGCTGATAGCAGCAACCAACTCTGAACTTCTCCTCTTTCCATGGAAAGTGACTTCAGATCCACCTTGAGCCTTCATTGTTAGTCTTGCACTCGATGCTTGCATTGTACACCGACATTCAATAAATGCCAATGATAACATCGACTCCCAAGATAGTCGCTCGATCAGATCAATCCCGAAAATTCTGTTTCCAATCACGATCTCGCAGTCCGCATATAACCGATCAGTGGTTAGAGTCTCCCCTGATGGAGTAGCTACCGCCAAGACCTTGCCTGGAAAGACTTTCGGTTCGACCCCCAAAACTTTAACAAATTTAGGTGATACAAAAGTATGAGAGAACCCAGTATCGAACAAAACAACAGCCTTCTTTCCATTTTGCTGCGTTGGTCCATTGCGGACGACATCTCGCAACTTTGAGCAGTGAGATCTGTAATGACCGATCTCTCCATAGTTGAAATAAGTCATTACGGGAGGTCTCACAAACTATTTTCGGGTCTTCCAGCCACGTTAACAGCGTTCCCCCTATCGGTTTGAACCTTTGAGCTAGTAGTTGTCCCCTAAAATTGCCAGAAGCTGCGGACCTTTTCCCCCACGTTCCAGTTGTTCCTCCTGTTCTAAACAGCGTGGAACTGCTCCATGTCCTCTTCTGTAGCTACAGCTCGTTTGACAAATTTGTCAAACCTCCGGATACCAAGGGGTATCATCTTGGATCTCAGACTTGGTCTTAAACCGTGCTCGAACTTTTGTGCTTTCTTCGCCTCGTCCATCACCAATTCGGGAGTATACCTCGAGAGTTGATTGAACCTCGTCTCATACTCTCTAACCGACATGCCACCCTACTGCAGTGCCAGAAATTCCATGGCTTTCTTCTCCTGGACGTCTGAAGGAAAATAATGACTGTGGAATTCCTCCAAAAATTCCTCCCAGCCAAGAACAACATCTCCCATCGTCCGCTTCATCGACTGCCACCACACAGCTGCATCCTTCTCGAACTGCAGTGCCGCCAACCTCACCTTGCTGCCCTCCGGAGTCTCTAAGACTTCGAAGATAGTCTTTACCTATCGGATCCAGTTGTCAACCTCGTCAGGGTCTTATTACCCTTCGAATACTGGTGGTTTCATCCATTTGAATGATTCCACGAGTTTGATAGCTTTAGGTACTGGATTCGCAGGCACCCTCCCTTGGTTCTGATTCATGGCAACGACATTGAGTGTCTGATAGACCCTTGCTAATTCCGTTTTCAAGTCCAGACCTTCACCATTTCGAAATCCTCTTCTAGCCATATTCTGATGCAAAAGATCCATTAAATTCGAAGTAGAAAAACATGAATTTTAAGTTAACTTTTCATTTCATTGAATTTCAAACTTTATACATTCGAATTAAAAATATTTCTGACATCAAATGAAAGCAGTAAGAAGGTACAACAGTCTACCTCCTACGGTTCCTCTTGGCTTCACGAAGGTCTTCCCGTAGTTCTTCCACTTCCTCCTTCAGTACATCGTACATGTTTTTCCTCTTCTCGAGTTCCCAAACACGATGACTGAGAAGTGCAATATCATCCTTGTGCTTCGCCAACTGAGTCTCCAGTAGCCCGACTCTCTCCCATTGAGTCTCTACCAGTGAGACTACTCGGAACTAGTTCTTCCTGGTCGGAGGAATCATCAGATGAATCTGGAGGTGAAGTGATCTCTCTGGACTCAGGCCATTCCTCTTCAAATTCTTCAGGATCTTCTTCGTCTGAATCAGCTTGCCCGGGGTAGTAATCTTCTTCAACTATGTGCCAATTTTCATCTCCAGCTTGGTCGAAGTGGTCCGCCATCTTAGAGAAAAGAGGAGAAGAAGCATAAATCATACAGCAACAAAAATGTAAGTGACTTACATTTAAATCTCTAGACTCAACACACGCTCTAATGTCCACTCTAGGGTGTCGTTCCTTATAAATTTGTACTACTTGGAAGCGTGGCTCTGATACCACTCTGTAACACACCGAATTCCAAATCCAACTGAATTCGAAGTTTCACAGGATCTTTACACTTCTCCTCGTACAATTTTACAGGGAAAATTTAAACTTTGCTTTACATTAGAGTTACATTTACATTTAAACTTAAACAGCGGAAGCAATTTACAATATTTACATAAATAGATGTACAACACTTGAAACATTCTTTAAGTTGCTTACATACTTTAATCTTTGTCAATTCCTTTATCCTGCATAAAGACTGTGGGCACATCAGTTCATTCAACTGACGAGATATTATACACGGCCATCCTCTCTATGCCGAAATAGTATAACGATTCTCAAAGCTTAACAAACCACAACCTTGTTCACAAACAAAGTTAAATGGACTATCTTATTGATGTCGTGTTGTGATTGTGCACCTAGTCTTTAATGCAATTTATTATTATTATTAGATGACACTAATGCACACTTGTTCAGATTCTATGCATCCCATACTACATAGGTCCGAGGGCAAACCCTTAATCGTTATTCAACTTGTAGGGTTCGATCCCTCGCCATGACTTAGTCTACTACCGTAACTTCGGTAAGTATCCTAGATGTCCTATGAGTTACGAGCCCATGTCCAGACAACCTGGAGGGGAATCCCACATCGTAACATGACGCATCAGGTAGAGCCTATGGTCAATTCAGCCTCCGTCGTAGACCATGGCACCACCCGTAATCAACAAAACACCCCACAAGTGTCGCCATGGTCCCGATAATTCCGGAGTAGTACTGTCCACGCCAAAACTTGACACATTAAGTAAGCAACCTATGAATTACTCTCACACCGTAGACCCGAGGCCCTCATACTTGTATTTTTCTCTCACTTTCATCACATCTTCACTATGTATCTAGTCCTTAATTTTACTTGAATCATGAATAAAAATCAATCACCTAGAGTTAGCACTCCCACTATACCGATCTTAACCATTTATACCACATGACCCAATCTTGGTCTTCTCATTTCAAATTTTTTTTCAACAACTTTCTTTCAATGCCGGTATGAGGCTTAGCTACACTCTAGTTCTCAATTTCACTTCATAATCACTAAATTTGGGTCTTCATACTCACAAGTTCTTTTTCACAATTAACATGACTTCTATTCTTTTCTATGAACCAATCTCATATATCAAGTTAGATTTCAATTCATGTATTTCATACTCAAAATTCTATTTCAATAATTCTATTAGATTCTCATACAATTGTTCATTTCCTTTACTTAATTCGAATCACAAAATTATATTTTTCATCAATCTTTAAAGTGCACACAAATTCAACCAAATGAATAAAAGTCCATAATCAACTCACTTAGATTTTTTTTTCATTCAAAATAACTCTTTTATAACTTAATAAAATTTTCTTATGAAAGAAATAATCACTTTTTCATATTATCACTTTATGCAATTCCACTCAATTTTCACCACTAATTTATTTTTATCTTAGTCAAAATTATGCTCTAATATTTTTCATAAGCTCTACGTAATTTTAGAATAATTAATATATTTTTTACGGATTTTTTAAAGGTCAAGAATCATTTTTTAAAACCTAAAAAAAATCAAATATTTTAAACCTGCCGAAGCCAGGTTTAGAACCCAAGACCTGAGCCAAGTCAACCACCACCGAATGCCAACTGGGCTAAGGCGCCAATGCAATAAGTGAAGGGGTTTTATTAAGGTGAGTTTTAGTTTCGGCTTTGGGGTTTTTTTATTCAAACACAGTAAAAAAGGTCAGGGCCTAAAGCTTCGAACCCGAGACCTCTAAGGTCACTCGATCGCTACAGTAAACGCCACGCAACTCAACCACTTGGTCTAAGTGGCCAAGTTGTAAAGAGTTTGATTTGTGTTTTGATCTAGGCTCTGTCCATTTCTAATTGTTTCACATAATTCCTAAAACGTTTTTAGTCTCTTTTCTTCTCCAGAACGTAAAATATATAAAATTACAGTAAACTAATAATTTTATAATCATTATTTGCCTTATAAAAATGCATTTTTGGTCTTATTTTATGTTCTATGCCCATAATTTCGACATTGAGAACGATCTATATTTCTACATAATTCAAGAATTAGATTTTTCACAAGACAACTAATTTCTTTGTTCTTTTACTCATTAGTCAACCTACAACATTTTTAGGATACCAATTCTCATTTTTCTACATTAGTATAACTTTAATTCAAACAAACAATTATATATCCATGACGCATTTAATTAATTATTGTCTCACAAGCACAAAATCTCCGTAAAGCATAACTCATAAACATATAGCATGGTAAGGTGATAATTTCTAACACTTTAATTCCCAATTTAGCAATCATTTATCAATCATTCTCTATTTTATCATTTCATCTCAAACATCTATAAGTCCAAATTACTTAGTTTTCTCTTAGTAGCAATTCATTCCTAGCATGGTAACTAGATTAGAAGCATGAAAAACACCCACCTTATTTGGAGAGAAAATCAAAGAACTCCTAAAGAATCTCCTACAACAAATGAACAAAGCCTTCTCCTCCTAGATCAAGCCACAAGCCACCTCCTCCTTGATGCACTGCTAGAAACTGAGCCCTCCTTGTGCTTGATGATGATGGCCGGCCTCCTCTTGAATGGAACACACACAAACAAAGCACTCTCTAATCTTTTGCTTACTAATGCCTCTCAATCTTTTGCTCTCTTATCTTTTCTGTCTTAATGAATTGTTTAGTGTGCTAATGAGAAGTAATAAAGGGGTATTTATACACATTTTTGGGGTGAATGGAGGGCTAGAATTAGATCCAATGGTTAGAGATTAAGGGTTTAGATGAAATAGGGAGTTATATAAACTACCCATGATGAGAGTAACCAACCCCATCTCTCCCACTCTCTCCATCACAATCCGGCCACTCCTTGAGTGTGCACATTGCACATGCTAGTGCATGCACGTGCCACTATAGTGTCCCCCATTTACAAATTTATTCATGTGACAAATTTAATTGTCCAAGAAATGAGTCTACACTACATGTTAGACAATTTCAAAAGAGAATTAAAGTAAATGGGCTCACTAATGGGCCAAACTAACCATGGGCTCAAAATAATTAAATAATTAATTAATATAGTGGGCTTAAAAAGGACAAATAGGCATAGATTTAAATTAGGCTTTTAAAGAGAATAATTTTAGAAAAATAAAGAGAACAATTATTATAAAAAATATTTTATACGAGAAATTTTGCAAATGAAATCATACGTGCACAGCACGTAAAATCACACAATCTTATAAATCAAATCTAGTGTGTTACAAGACATCTTAGTCAAAGACATAATATCATTAGACAACTACTCTCTACTGGAGTTATCTCTGTGGACTTTGTAGAGTCAAAGGATAACATTGCGGATCTGCTAACCAGAGAGTTAGTTGATAAATTATCGAGGGGAATGAGACTAACGCCCATGAAAGAATAAGTCGATACAATGGACACTTAACCTAGTTGACTGGAGATCCCAAGATCTAGGTTCAAAGGAACAACTAAATTGTAAAGGCCATGTAGGATCACTATGGAGGTTTCCCCATGTCCATTCCTATGATGAAACAATGATTCCCGTAATGTAAGAGGTTAAGCTAGGTTTTTAATGATTCTTATGCATCGAAAAGCCGAGTAGAGTAATGCGAGTTACTCTTAACTAAGATATCACTTATGTGAGAGGGAAGAAGGGCCGCTTCCAAGGGAATAATATAGGGCAATATTCATGTTAAACTTTTGCAGAACCAGACATATGTTCATGGCCAAAACGAACATAACAGTGAGAACTGAAATGCGTTAGGAAGATTCCTATGTGAGATATGTCAACGTTTACACAAATGATAGAACAGTTCAAGGACATCGCGTCCACTTTGTAGTTAGTAAAGTAAACATATTTTTATAAGGGAAGTTTCAAAGGGTAACACCTACCTATCTTATGCAGGTCTCGATCGCTGAATTCTATCACCAAGTTTGTCATGTCAGTATGTCATGTCTGTGGTTGTTAATTTCATTCATATGGGGAATGTTAGACAATGGTATATTATACACCATTTACGAACCAGTTTTTGAGCAACTTTTTGAGTAAGATCCTCTATGAATTAGTGAGTGATCTGATGGATTTGTGTTCTCCTTCATGAGTAGATCAAAATTATATATTTACTTGTTCGAAATGGTAATCGGGTGAATGAGAAATTGTATCCCAAAGTGAGGCAGTTCTATCTCTGAAAATGAGTTGAGGGATTTTAGTCCCATATCGGAAAAAACAAAGGAAATAGAAGAGGATATATAATAGCCTCTTTCTTGGCTTTGTAAGATAGCAAGCCAAGAGGCTCTCTCACGCGCGCAACCGGGGGGGTGAAAATCTCGAAGGATTACATGCGACTTGTGTGTGCCCGCACGTTCTGCAGACACGAATGTTGGACCGACGTGAACCCACCCCGTGCAGAGCCAATTTTTGACTATAGTTTTATATTTTTGGATTTGTAAGGGCTGAAATAAATGCAGAAACTTTTTATCTGCCATTTATTCACGTAACAGTTTTGTCCGCCGTTATAGTAGTGCATTCAAGCTTCTGTTCGCTATTATAGCAGATGTATTGAAGGAGTGGTCTGCCGTTATAGTGGATGCAGTCAATGCGTTGTCTGCTGTTACAAATTTCACCCTGGTTATATAAATAGAGGCCCTTCTCCCCTGAATTAAAAAAAAGCGAGAACCTCTTCTTTCTTCCCAAACAATCTGTTCTGCACTTGGAGTCGCATTCCATTCGTCAGTCATACGGTGATAAATTTCAGGCACTACACCATTCGAGAGTGTGACGTGGTGCCTACGTTAACTTTTCTGTCGTTGCATCCTGAGAGATAGACATCTATGCAAATTCCAGCACCCGGAAGAGGCGAAATCTGTTTTAAGGAGATTGTACGGTACACAAGCCTCGACGTAAAAAAACTTTGGTTTGTGATTTTGTTATTTCTTTCCTTTTTCTTTTCTTTTTATTTTATTTGTTGGTTTTCTCCCTATTCTTCTTCTTCTTCTTCTTTGATTTTGGGCTTCTCAATAATGTTTGGATTTAGTGCAAAGATTTTGTAACAAGATGATGACTGTTTTTTTTCCGGGGGGGGGGTGTAACCTCCATTTCTACAAATAAGTATTTTTCATGTATTTTCTATATTTTGATTATTTATAAATTTATTTTGTGCTAAATTTGTTTAAGATATTTTATTAAAACGGTGTCTAATCTAAAACTATATTTATTTCGAATAATGGTATATTTTAATTTTAATTTCCTATTTCTCATTGATCGGCTATTTATATTTGAGCCAAATCAAATTTATTATTGCTATTTGGGTTATTTTAATAAATTTATATTTTGTTATATAATCTTATTATTATTATTATTATTATTATTATATTATTATTATTATTATTATTATTATTATTATTATTACTATTATTATTATTATTACTACTACTACTACTACTATCGGTATTGTTATTTTTATCCTTGTGATTATTATTATTGTTATTATTGTTGTTATTATTATCGTTATTCTCATGGTTATTAATATTATTATTTTGTTATTGTTATTGTTATTATTTATTATTATTGTTATTACTACTTTTGATTGTTTATTAAAAATCTATTTCTATTTATTGATTGTATTTGTAGTTATTTCAAATTATTTATATTTTGTAATACAAATCATATTTTGTTATATGATCCTATTTTTATTTAGCTATCTCCTTATTGGATCCTACCCAAAACCCAATATCCAAACCCATTTACCCATTAACCCACAACCTAACTAACCCCTATATATACTAACCTAATAACCCTACCCTAACCTAACCCAACCCTAGCTGCCCCTACTGTGCTACCCCTACCCCATCATTGTTCCTTCTCATTCAACCCGCTGCTCACCCTTTTCTTCTTCCTCAGCGAGCCGCTGTCCCTCCACCGCCTCAGCTTTCGCCCATCCACCTTTGCCTGCACCTCCTTCGACTTCATCCTCCACCCCTTACACTGCTCTGTTCCCGTCCTTCCATCGACCTCGTCCTACCCCGTAGTCCTCATCCCTTCTACTACTACTCTCCTCTCACCATCGCCACCTCTATAACCTCGTGCACCCTCGAGCCTCCATCGCCGTTGCTTCCCGACCGTGACACCGCTCGAACTGCCACAGTCACCACAACAACTTGAGAACCACTCCCTCCTCTCGTCGCCTTCTTCCCCTGTTTTGGTGCCAAACTCCTCGACTGCTCCTCTGTCGATGCCGCACCCCAGCATCGTCGACCTACCTTCATCACAGTGCACTGCCACCGTCGATCACCCCCCTGTTATCCCCTAGTCTCCTCTCCTTCCTTTCCTCTGTTTCCTTCCCGAAATAGAGCTCCGTCACCACATCCCCTTGAACTCGCCCCACCATTGCCGTCGACCTTCCACCTCGCCTGCAGTCGCAACCCGCTGCTCCCCTCTAGTCTCGACCAACTCCAGCAGCAACCACCCTGAGAACCACTCGTCGCCTGCACGTCAGCCGCCCGTAGCCCCGACGTCGAGCCGCAACTGCTATTGGCTGTGATCAGTTGTGGGATCATCGTTTGCCGTTTGGATCAATCCACTGTTTGGTGTTTGTGGAGCTGATCTTTGATTTGGACCTTTGATCGCGATCGTGAACCTTGATCTTGATCATCTACTTTGATCTCGGCCATTGATTTTGATTGCTTGAGCTTGCACTTGATCTTTGATCTTCATCGAGATCCGTACCTAATCGTGGTCGTCACATCGATATTTGCTTGGTTTGCGATTTGTCGCCGTTGCTCCAGGATTCTCATCCCGTTATTCTTGGTATTCAATTTCACCGCTAATAAGGCCAGTCACTGTCATCTTGAATTGTTAATTGTATAAAATTCAAGCTTTGTTGAAACTTGCATCGTGTTATACTTTGTTCATCTCTTCGTTGGGTCTATTGAGGGTTTACACGAGCTAACCCCAATATTCTTGACATCGTGCCACTTTTGACTCTAAAGATTAGATCTTTCATGCATTCATGTAGAATTGATAATAGGGTTAACCGTATAATCATGACACAGCTAATTATTGTAGAAACAACTACTAGGTTGTATGTTTGGTTGATTGTTTGTTGCTTGATCGATGATAATTTAGTGTATGTATAAGATTTGATTCTTATTCATCATGTTATTGCACCCATCATGTTGATTACATAATTTATTGACTAAAGAACCGATACCCATCATGTTTAATTAATTTATTTTCAAGAAAACTACCCAAAACCTGTATATTGCTTGCTGACCTATATGTTGACTGTTGTTTTTAAACCTGTAAATGATCTTAAAACAAATTACTTTCTGAATATGAATTGTAGATTTATCTTTCTAGTTTCCACAAAATCTTGAGTTTCTAAATTCTGAGTTGTATAGCAAAAGTTATGCCCGTTTTATTACTGCTGTGTTTTTTTTTACTTTCAGATTTACAAATTCTTGTATCTTGCATGCTTAAACAGTAACAAGGCTGATCAAATAGAAAAATTTTGCTCTAATAATTTTCAGATTGTTAGTGATCATGTTTAGGAGTCTAGATTTTTTTTAATGAATTTAATATTCATTTTTTGCTGTTTCTAAAAATAAAACAACATGATATCGAAATTCTGCTTGAACATAAAATCTGTAAAGAACAGTGTCATCTAGCTACTGTTGTCAAATTTTGAACTTTAAATATGCGTTGGAACCGTGTGGAAGTCTAGTTTCTAGTACTTCTGATGGATTCAGTTTTCGATTTCTGAAACAGCGGAAAACTGTATTTTTGTACAGACTACTCTTCCTGTCCAGAATTTTCTATTCTAGATTTTTAATAGATTAATTGTACTATATCTCAGTATTGCATGAATTAAAGTGTGTATGTTACACTGCATGCCTTACTTCATGTTATCACCTTATTGTCCCTTAATTGTTATTATTATTCATCCAATGTCTCGAATTGCAAATTGTATTGTTGCATTAATAAAATAATTAATAAGTCGGGGTTTAAGGGAATGACTTGAGTAGTGAATAATATAGTGAATGTGTCGGCCAGTGTTTATCGATTGATTTTGGAGCGCAGACTACGGCACCCCAATCTTTCGTGTCGTGAACTCGTGAACTCGTGAACCCGTGAACTCGTGAACTCGTGAATCAGTGAATCAGTGTATCAGTGTATCATTATAATGAATTTTGCAACAATATTGTATCGTATCAGTGATTACCGTACCGACACATGATCTATAGAATTCACCACTCAGTCTAAACGGAATTGATTGTATGCATCGAACCTGTAGAATGGGATGCAGTAGTGCGTGCATTAGTTAGGATTAAAATGATTAATAGACATAAGGATTGACACATCACCGACATTGCATATTGTTCATTATTGTTCCTATTGATATCGATTATTGGCTAAGTATTATTGATATTGATCATTGATTATTGTTACCGAATATTTAATCATTGTTTATAGCCATTGCATCGATTACCATGATATTGATTATTAACTATCGTGCCATGTTATTGATTCCTATTGATCCAGTGATTCATTGTTATACCGTTATTCCATTGTTCCCTGCTTTCTCTACTTGCTGTCCATGACTTGCTCTAAGGACAATTTTTTTTCTCCTTTTAGATGAAGTGCTTACAGGTGTTGATGGAGAATTGCCTGATGGATTGGGAGAACGACATTGGTGAAGGAATTGATTGTATCGCCGCTTAATAAATAATTATTTTTGTCATGAAGACTTAATTATTGAACTATTGTTATTTTATTGTATTGTGGACTTTTGACCCAAATATTGCTATTATTATTCCATATGTTGAATTATTTTTGTACTTGGGTTTTTATATATATTACTTCATTTCAAGTATTATTGTTCATGAGATTATTATTATTGCCTGCGCAATTGTTCTGTATTGATTATATTATTGAGTTGATCGGATAAACAGCTTATGGATGACGTTAGTCATTCGTTGGGCCAATGTTACGTGCTTGTATTCTCTGTACTTTTGGGAAGCGGAGTGTGACGGGGGGAGGATGCCCTCGAAACCGATATCTCAACCTAGCCACAGTTTTATACCCAGCTCTTGTATCTTCCAAAGATATTGCTCGATGGTGTAAGAGGATGAATGCTTGAATCCTTGGATTTTATAGTGTTCTATTGTTAACCTCCTAGTTCTAGGTGTCAAAAACCCACGAAACCCATGCTTTTAATCCCCAGTTTAACTTAAGCTTTGTAGGGTGGCTTAGCCCAGCTTCAAGTTTTTTAGAGAATACTGGTATCTAGACTGCTTTTATATTTATAAGAGGTTAATGTTAATACATTTGTTTCACTAGTGATCCACTTTCTTATCTTCAAATTTTATTATGATCTCTTTCTCCCTTTCTTTTCTTATGATGTACCCTTAAATTCTTTACTTTAATTACATCGTTCATGCTTAAGTCTTAAAAAAAGCCCAGCCTCTACTTTTCCACTTCTC
Source organism: Hemerocallis citrina (assembly GCA_017893485.1). Classification (NCBI taxonomy): domain Eukaryota; kingdom Viridiplantae; phylum Streptophyta; class Magnoliopsida; order Asparagales; family Asphodelaceae; genus Hemerocallis; species Hemerocallis citrina. The sequence continues at coordinate 301,403,401 of CM030358.1, forward strand.
TCCGCTTTCTACCTTTTTATAAATTGCTCCTAGTCATGTGTTAAAGATCAATTAGTTTCAAGACAAGAACCTAAGTTGCCACAGTTCTTGTCCTGCCACATTAAAGCCTCCTTATCGTTTGACACTAAAGTTAACTGTAACCCCTATTTTTCATTTTGTGTTTTTTTTTGGGTGTATTATTTTCGTTTTGGTGTATTTTCTCTCTTGTATTTTTTCTGATTCGTATGTTGAAGTTATTTTCAATATATATATATTCGTTTAGTTCATTTTTGAGCTCCTTGTGTTTGATTGGTTGTCTTTTTGGTTTCGTTCTTCATTATTTTGTTCTTCCTTTCATTTGGTTCTTGTCTTCTTTATTTTATGTTCTTGGGTGCTTGTGGTGGTGATTGGTTGTCATCCTTTTCCAGTGCTATTGTTAATCCCTAATATGATTACCAAAGCCAGAATTAAAATCTACAATCCTATTTGATATCCTATACATTTGTATCATATTTGAAACCCAATTTAACAAATCCTATTACTAATCCTAATTAGCCACAACCCAATTACCCATTAACCCTAATCCGCTCATATATATACATCTCTAATCCCCTTAACCCTAAACCCTAACCCTAGCCCCCCTCAACCTGGCCTCCCTCTCTCTCCCGTTGCTTGCGCCGCACACCCCCAAACCCGACCCCCTCCGGCCAGTGCAGAAAACCGACGCCAGCACCCCAGGCCGCCGACCTCCCTCCCGGCAACACCCCAACACCCGAGCCCTCGATCCCTTGGCCGACCATCTCCTACACCACCACATACTCCATCGTCTCTCTCTCTTGGTGTCTCTTGTGGCCGCAAGCCACTATTGTCATCATCCCTCTTGGATCATCTCTCTTTTGGAGTTTTTGTTCGTGTGGAGATTTTCGCTCAAGTTTGCTTGGATTCATTAGTTTGTGGATTTTCGTTCGTGGGTTTTGTTCGTTGTTGGGAATCCACTCCCGTTACTCTTGGTTTTCATCATTCTTCATCTTCGGTTAAGGCAAGTAACTTGTACTCCAATTCATTTGTTTGATACAAGTCAAAAATACCACATATAGTATAGTTGGGTATAAAGACGACTCTTGTTTTTGTTATGTTTGATGGGTTTTGTCTCTAATGCACAAAGTTTACCATAGATGACTCACGACACAATATGGACATGAATTAACTTAGGTTTTACCCGTTCTTGATTTTGACCATGTATGTGAGACTTTTGTGAGAATTCGTGATTTTGTTGAGACCATGGGATATACTTGGTGTGGACATGCTAGATACCCTAATTTATGATGTTTGGACACTTGGTAGACTCGATTTCATGTTTGATTGTGTTTTGAACAAGTTTTGTATGATATTTGTTGAGTTGTTGTTAAAGAGAAAAATCTGTATTTTTGTCGCTGATCTGTTTTGTTTGCTGTTTTGCACTGTCTTAAAATCAGTAACTTAATTTCGGTATAAAACATTAATTTTAGAGAATTTCGTCTATTTTCTAACCCCTCTGACCTTGCTCGATTTTGTTTTCATATGAGTGAGTTATGACTGTTTTACTACAGAGGTGTTGATCTTTCCCAGATTTTATTTTTCGATGATTTGATGACTAAATGATCTTGATACTGATGCTACATATTTTATTTTGATCCAAAACTTTGGTCAGTGTTTCTTTATCTAGTTAGGGATTACCCATAATTTTGGTGGATTTTATTGGTGAGTTTTAGATGTCGTTTCATGCTCGTTTATGAAAACTATACTTGCTGTATTTTATTTGCTGTTCTGTAAAGAATTGTATTTTCACCATGACTCCTTTTACTGTATGAAAAATGTTTATGAAATATGAAAGTTATTATATTTTATCTATTTTCATATCTCTTTGGCGGAATTGGATTTCGTTTCACTGGTTGCGAGATATCATAGTTTTCGTACAGCAGTGTTGGGAACTCCAGATTTGCCAAACTACCGTTTATTGATGTTTTCTTATTTTCGATGACTGTTCTAATATTTAGTCTAATATTTAGATACTGGAAATATAGAGGAATACCCAAAATTTTTCGTGGATTTATTTAATGTGTTTTCATGCTGAACCTATTTCCCGTATTCAAATCAGTTTTGAGCTATGTTTTTGTGAATTCATATCTGACTTATTTATACTCGCTGGATTTTGTTGGGAGTCTATTTTCTAGACGTTTTGACGGATTCAGATTTGCATGCTTGTAACACTGGGAATTACCATTTTACTGCAGTATGGTATTGCTGTCCTGAACTTGAGTTTTTCCTATTTTATTCTTTTATGAGATATCTTGCACTCGTACATGTTTATCTTGCAATTTGCACTTGTCACATGATCATGCCATGTTATTCTTGATTTATTTTGCACATATACATGTTTGTTTGACATTAATAATAAATAATCAAGCCGGGGTTTAAGGGACAGATCTAATAGTGGATAATTCAGAAACGTGTACTCGGAAGGGGATCCACTGATCTTACGTGATTACTTGAGACATGATACATGGCACGTAATTACTTGATACTTGTACGTAAGACACGATACTTTGCACTTGCACAACTTGACACGTGATTACATGATACATGATATTTGGAGCTTGGAGCTCGATTACTTGACTTGTTCCTGAGTATACTGCCCTCTATGGTCCACTATAAAATCTAAAACGAAACTGTTTGTTGTAGCAACGATGTAAGGTGGGCTGCATGAAGTGCTACCTAGCTTGTAATCACTACAAGACTTGATACATGCTACTTGAACATGATACTTGAACATGATACATGCTTCATTGACACTTGACTACATGATGCATGAGACTTGAAACTTGACACTTGATACATGATTGCATGATACTTGACACTTGATGCATGTTTACATGATACTTGATTATTTGACACTTGGTTCATGCCATTTACACTTATTTACTTTGCCATGCTAGTTGTTTATGTTGACATCACACTTATACCATGTTGCTAGTTAGTTTTCCTATGTGCTTGTATCCTACATTACAAGTGGCCCGTAACTTGCAATTGACGGATACTTGTTTTTCTCTTTCCTTCTTCCCTGCATTAGTTGAATTGCAGATTTTGGAGAACAGGTTCCAAATGGTATTGGTGACATGAAGTATTAGTGCTGCATTTTATTATTATTATTTCTTGTAGCTTGCTTGAGTAATACTGTATTTTGAGACTTGGATTTATTCTTGTATTTGGGCAATGTGACCCAAGATATTTGTTTTATTCAGATCATGACTATTTGAGATTTATATATTTGGTTTCAAGTATTCTTGTTGGTATTTTGGCTCATATGTGCATGTGGTTGATTCTTTTGCTTCCGACTCTGATGATTCTTGCGAATGTTGTAAAGATTCGTGAACAGCTTATGGAATGATGAAAATCATTCGCTGGGCTTTTATCTCGTATCCGTATTCCGTATTCTTTTTGGAAAGCGGGGCGTAACAGGATTTTTAGTGGTATCAGAGCACCAGGTTTGGCTAATGTATTAGTTGCCTAATATATTAAACAAACTTGGCTCGAACTGGGATCTGCTCAACATTTCACCAACCACGCATGCATAAATGAATCAATTATTATTAACATTGATCTGGATGCTAATTGTTTTTGGTTTTGTGCAGACTATGGCTCGCAAGGGTTCTACTTCTCAGTCGCAGGTTGACCCGATTGAGGCGGTCACTGCTGTGCTTGAGCGCTTGATTAATCAGTAGCAGAACCATAGTGATTTGGTGATGGCTGCTTTGGAAGCCGCTCGAGTTACTCTGCCTGTTGCGCCTAGGCAGGATGTTCTTCCTCCCCGTCCAGGAACGGTCACAGACTTTATGAGGCTGCATCCCGATAGGTTTTCAGGCACTGAGATACCTTTGGAGGCTGAATAGTGGTTGATTCGGACAGAGCAACTGCTTTTGGTAGCTAGAGTTGCAGATACAGATCGTGTGGATGTGGTTACCATCCAGTTGGTGGACTTGGCTCATATCTGGTGGAGGTCCGAGTTCGAAAGGCTCGAAAGACCGATCACTTGGGCCATTTTCACTAGGAGCTTCTTGGAGAAGTTCTTTCCTAGCAGCACCAAAGTTGAGATGGAGCAACAATTCTTAGACCTGAAACAGGTTGGTCGTTATTTCTAGTAATGAAATTTTGTTACATATTGTTCATGCAATATTGTAACATAAGACTTTCTTGAAACAACGCTCCAGGTCTATGGATGAGTACGCAACCGAATTTACGAGACTTAGCCGCTTTGCAGCCGTTCTTGTGGCAAACGAAGAGGATAGGGCTCGTAGGTTCATTTTGGGGCTTGAGCGAGACATTAAGGTGCAGCTTGTCTCTCTTCGCTTGCATACCTATGCTGTGCCTCTTGAGGCGGCTAGGGCCCAGGAGCAGGCTCGTGGTGGTTTGGCTTCTTCTTAGCGGACTATTCCGCACTCCGTTGCTAGGTCTTCTGTTGGGCCTATTTGGAGACCTGTTCCAGCCCCTCCAGTCAGGGCAGCTCCTTACTCTTCTGCGGGTCCTCCGAGAGTTGGTTTCTGTGACTTTTGCCGTCTTCCAGGGCATGAGCGCAAGGATTGCCGACGTGCTAATCATCACTGTTTTGGATGTGGTGCTGCTGATCACTCAGTGTGGGACTGCCCACGGTTAGCTCCTCCAACCAGGGGTTCTGTTCAGCCAGTTGCCGCAGCTCGTGGTCCAGTTAGACCACCGCTTCTCCCGCAGTGCCAGATTGTCAGTCAGAGGACCGTTGTTTCGAGGAGAGGTCAGGCTTTCAACCTGACTATTGCAGATGCTGAGTCAGCTGAGGGTGTGGTTGTAGGTATCTTTTGTTTTATTGTTTTATTGTTTGTTGTTTCTCTTTGTTTTTCTTCATTTCCTTTGTTTTATTTCTTTTGTTTGTCCTTTCTGTATTTTGTTATCCTCACCCCTGTTCAACCATTCTTTTCTTCGTCTCTTTTGCTTTCTGTCTTAGGTGTTGTCCTTGTGTGCTCTTTCCCTGCTCATGTTCTGTTTGATTCTGGGGCAACCCATTCTTTTGTCTCCTTTCGATTTGTCGCTTGCCATTAGTTGGAGTGCAGCAACATGTCAGAGCCTTGAAACATTGTAACAGGTGGTGGAGTTGTCATTTGTTCCGGGAGTGCAGGGAGTGTTCCGTGATTATTGGTAGCGCAGAGTTCAAAGACAATCTGATTGTGATTGGGAATTCGGGGTTCGACGTTATTCTGGGTATGGATTGGTTGGGTGAAACCCATTCCATTATTAATTGCCGTGCCAAGAAAGTTGTGTTTTGAATTCCAGATAGCGCAGAATTTGAGTTCCATGCCGGGAAGTCTTTCCTTGGCCGAGCTGCAGTTGATCAGGAGATTTGTGCGATGGAGTTGCATCCAGGCTGTGAGGCTGCGCCTCTAGTAGTTCAGGATTTCTTGGATGTTTTTCCAGATGAGTTGCCTGGCTTACCCCCTGATAGGGAAGTGGAATTCGGTATTGATGTTTAGCCTGGAACAACGCCGATATCGAAGAGTCCCTACAGGATGGCACCGGTTAAGCTAACAGAGCTTAAGGTGCAGATTCAGCAGTTGCTTGATTTGGATTTCATCAGACCTAGTTGCTTGATTGTCGACAAGAAGGATGGTGGTCATCGACTGTGCATGGATTATCGGGAACTGAACAGAGTTACTATGAGGAATCGGTATCCGCTGCCCAGGATTAATGATTTGTTTGATCAGTTAAGTGGGGCTGCTATTTTCTCAAAGTTGGATCTTCGTTCTGGGTATCACCAAGTCAAGGTGAAGGCTACAGATATACAGAAGACTACTTTCAGGACTAGATACGGGCACTATGAGTATCTTGTGATGCCGTTCAGAGTTACAAACGCGCCGGCTGTATTCATGAGTCTTATGAACCAGGTCTTCTCTCAATTCTTGGATAGATTTGTGGTGATCTTCATTGATGATATTTTGGTGTATTCTCGGAATCGGGAAGATCATGCTGAGCATCTTAGAGTGGTTCTGCAGACTTTGAGGGAGAATCAGCTCTATGGGAAACTCAGCAAGTGCGAGTTTTGGCTCGACAGGATTTCATTCTTGGGGCACATTATCTCCGGCGATGGTATTTCGGTGGATCCTGCCAAGGTTGATGCTGTGAAGGATTGGCCTATTCCCAAGTCAGTTTCAGAAGTCAGGAGTTTTCTTGGTTTGGTTGGCTATTATCGAAAGTTCGTCCTAGATTTTTCAAAGATAGCAGGACTGTTGACTAAGTTGACTGGGAAGGATCAGAAGTTCTATTGGTCTGATGAGTGTGATGGAGCTTTTGTTGAGCTGAAGAACAGATTAACGTCAGCGCCTGTGTTGACTATTCCCAATGGTTCAGGCGGATTTGTAATTCACTGTGATGCTTCTGGTAAGGGTCTTGGAGCAGTTCTGATACAGAAAGGCCGAGTCGTTGCGTATGCATCGAGGCAGTTGATGCCGCATGAGAAGTACTATCTGACTCATGACTTGGAGTTAGCGGCAATGATTTATGCTTTGAAGCTGTGGAGAGAGACATTATTTACTTGCGAACCGAGTGGAGATCTTTACAGACCACAAAAGTCTCAAGTACGTCTTCACCCAGAAGGAGTTAAACATGAGGCAAAGGCGTTGGTTGGAGCTTATGGCCGATTATGACATCAGTTTGTAATACTATCCTGGTAAAGTAAACTTGGTGCCAGATGCTTTGAGCAAGAGACCGACAGTAATGTTCTTGACTCAGCAGATGGATCTGATTGAGCAGATGAGGAGGTTGGAGTTGGAGGTTTTGTTGCCGAGTGCTGATCGGAGTTGTTTGGTGCTTCAGCTGCAGTTGTCTCTTATTGATCAGATTAAAGAGGCGCAAGCTAGTGAGGCACAGTTGTAAAGATTTTGAGCTGTGGTTGAGTTTGGGTCCAGGACGGACATGGTTATTCATTCGGATGGATCGCTTCGTTTTGGGTCTAGATTATGTGTCTCGGAAGGTGATGTTCGTCAGAGGTTTCTTGAGGAAGCCCATCAGTCTTCATATTCTATCCATCCTGGCTGTACTAAGATGTATCGGGATTTGAAGCTTCATTTCTGGTGGCAGGGTATGAAAAGGGCCGTGACTCAGTTTGTTGCTTAATGTTTAATCTGCCAACAGGTTAAGGTAGAGTATCAGAGAACCGCTGGACTTCTTCAACCGCTTCCTATTCCGGAGTGAAAATGGGAACATATCACTCTGGATTTTGTGACTGCTTTGCCGAGGAGTCCTAAGGGTCATAATGTCATTTGGGTGATTGTCGACCGTTTGACAAAGAGTGCTCACTTCATTCCTTTTTGTGTCGGGCAGTCTACTGAGAGCCTAGCTGAGAGGTACATGCAAGAGATTGTTAGACTTCATGGGGTTCCAGTCAGTATTGTATCTGACAGGGATACGAGATTCAGATCTTAGTTCTGGGAGAGTCTTCAGAACAGTTTGGAGAGTAAATTAAAGTACAGTACAACTTTTCATCCCCAGACTGATGGACAGTCAGAGCGGACTATTCAGATTCTTGCGGACATGTTGAGATCCTGTATGCTTCAGTTTGGTGGGTCTTGGGAGGACCATTTGCATCTTATAGAGTTCTCGTACAATAACAACTTTCAAGCCAGTATTAAAGCTGCTTCGTTCGAGGTACTCTATGGGCGGAAGTGCAGATCACCAGTGTGCTGGAATGACATTGGTGAGAGGAAGTTGTTGGGTCCGGAGTTGATCACCAAGACAGTTGATGCTGTGGTTCAGATCAGGAAGCATTTGCAGGCAGCTCAGGACAGGCAGAAGTGATGGGCCGATGTCCATCGGAGACCTTTGGAGTTTGGTGTTGGTGACCATGTTTTTCTATATCACCGTGGTGCGGTGTCATTTGGTTCGGTGGTGGGGACAAGCTTAGCCCTAGGTTTATTGGACCGTTTGAGATTTTGGAGCGAGTAGGCAAGGTGGCCTATCATCTTGCATTGCCACCAGCTTTATCAGGAGTGCACGATGTTTCCATGTCTCACAACTCAAGACATATATCCAAGATAAGAGCCATATGATCGACTATTCTGAGTCGACGATTCGGCCGGATTTGATTTGTGAGATTCCGCCAGTCGCTATTGTGGATCGGCAGGAGAAAGTGCTTAAGAACAAGGTTATCAAGTTGGTTCGTGTTGTTTGGAATCCTCACTAGCCTGGTGAGTTGACTTGGGAGCTGGAGGAGGAGATTTAGCAGAAGTTTCCTCATTTATTTAGGTAGTTTTTGTTTTGTTCTTTTGGTTGTTTTGGGGTTACCCTATGTATCTTCTTTTGAATTTCGAGGATGAAATTCTTCTCGTTAGGTGGGTAGGATTGTAACCCCTGTTTTTCATTTTGTGTTTTTTTTGGGTGTATTTTTTTCATTTCGGTGTATTTTCTCTCTTGTATTTTTTCTGAACCGTATGTTGGAGTTGTTTTCAATATATATATATTCGTTTAGTTCATTTTTGAGCTCCTTGTGTTTGATTGGTTGTCTTTTTGGTTTCGTTCTTCATTATTTTATTCTTCCTTTCATTTGGTTCTTGTCTTCTTTATTTTGTGTTCTTGGGTGCTTGTGGTGGTGATTGGTTGTCATCCTTTTCCCAATCCTGTTGTTCATATCTAATATGATTACCAAAGCCAAAATTAAAATCCATAATCCTATTTGATATCCTAAACATTTGTATTCTATTTGAAACCCAATTTAACAAATCCTATTACTACTCCTAATTACCCACAATCCAATTACCCATTAACCCTAATCTCCTCATATATATACATCTCTAATTCCCCCCCTCAACCCGGCCACCCCCTCTCTCCCGCTGCTTGCACATCACACCCCCAAACTCGGCCCCCTTCGGCCTGTGCAGAAACTCGACGCTAGCACCCCAGGCTGCCTCCCTCCTTCCCGGCAATACCCCAACACCCGAGCCCTCGATCCCTTGGCCGACCATCTCCTACACCACCACATACTCCATCGTCTCTCTCTCTTGGTGTCTCTTGTGGCCGCAAGCCACTATTGTCATCATCCCTCTTGGATCATCTCTCTTTTGGAGTTTTTGTTCGTGTGCAGATTTTCGCTCAAGTTTGCTTGGATTCATTAGTTCGTGAATTTTCGTTCGTGGGTTTGCTTGTTGTTAGGAATCCACTCCCGTTACTCTTGGTTTTTGTCGTTCTTCATCTTCGGTTAAGGTAAGTAACTTGTACTCCAATTCATTTGTTTGATACAAGTCAAAAATACCACCTATAGTGTAGTTGGGTATAGAGACGACTCTTGTTTGTGTTATGTTTGATGGATTTTGTCTCTAATGCGCAAAGTTTACCATAGATGACTCACGACACAATATGGACATGAATTAACTTAGGTTTTACCCGTTCTTGATTTTGACCATGTATGTGAGACTTTTGTGAGAATTCGTGATTTTGTTGAGACCATGGGATATACTTGGTTTGGACATGCTAGATACCCTAATTTATGATGTTTGGACACTTGGTAGACTCGATTTCATGTATGATTTTGTTTTGAACAAGTTTTGTATGATATATGTTGAGTTGTTGTTAAAGGGAAAAATCTGTATTTTGGTCGCTAGTCAGTTTTGTTTGCTGTTTTGGACTATCTTAAAGTCAGTAACTTAATTTTGGAATAAAACATGAATTTTAGAGAATTTCGTCTATTTTCAAATCCCTCTGACCTTGCTCAATTTCGTTTTCGTATGAGTGAGTTATGACTGTTTTACACAGAGGTGTCGATCTTTTCCAGATTTTATTTTTTGATGATTTGATGACTAAATGATCTTGATACTGATGCTAAAAATATTATTTTGATCCAAAACTTTGGTCAGGGTTTATTTATCTAGTTAGGGGTTACGCAGAATTTTGGTGGATTTTATTGGTGAGTTTTATATGTCGTTTCATGCTCGTTTATGAAAACTATATTTGCTGTATTTTACTCGCTGCTATGTAAAGAATCGTATTTTCACCATGACTCCTTTTACTGTATGAAAAATGTTTGTGAAATATGAAAGTTATTATATTTTATCTATTTTCATAACCCTTTGGAAGAATTGGATTTCATTTCACTGGTTGCGAGATATCATAGTTTTCGTACAGCAGTGTTGGAAATTCCAGATTTGTCAAACTACCGTTTATTGATGTTTTCTTATTTTTGATGACTAATCTAATTTCACTAGAAAATTATGAAACTTAATATTTAGATACTGGAAATATAGGGGAATACCCCAGATTTTTCGTGAATTTATTTAATGTGTTTTCATGTTGTTTTCCTTTTCTTGAATTCGTTTTCCTGATTTCTGGCTGAACCTATTTCCCGTATTCAAATCAGTTTTGAGCTATGTTTTTGTGAATTAATATATGACTTATTTATACTCGCTGGATTTGGTTGGGAGTCTATTTTTTAGATGTTTTGACAGATTCAGATTTGCATGCTTGTAACACTGGAAATCACTGTTTTACTACAGTATGGTCTTACTGTCCTGAACTTAAGTTTTGTCTATTTTATTCTTTTATGAGATATCTTGCACTCGTACATGTTTATCTTGTAATTTGCACTTGTCAAATGATCATGCCATGTTATTCTTGATATATTTTAAACATATACATGTTTGTTTGACATTAATAATAAATAATCAAGCGGGGTTTAAGGGACAGATCAAATAGTGGATAATTCAGAAACATGTACTCGGAAGGGGATCCACTGATCCTACGTGATTACATGAGACATGATACTTGACACGTGATTACTTAATACTTGCACGCAAGACACGATACTTGCCACTTGCACAACTTTACACGTGATTACATGATACATGATACTTGGAGCTTGGAGCTCGATTACTTGACTTGTCCCCAAGTAGACTGCCCTCTATGGTCTACTATGAAATCTAAAGCGAAACTGTTTGTTGTAGCAACCACGTAAGGTGGGCTGCATGAAGTGCTATCTAGCTAGTAATCATTACAAGACTTGATACATGCTACTTGAACATGATACTTGAACATGATACATGCTTCATTGACACTTGACTACATGATGCATGAGACTTGAAACTTGACACTTGATACATGATTGCATGATACTTGACACTTGATGCATGTTTACATGATACTTGATTATTTGACACTTGGTTCATGCCATTTACACTTATTTACTTTGCCATGCTAGTTGTTTATGTTGACATCACACTTATACCATGTTGCTAGTTAGTTTCCCTATGTGCTTGTATCCTACATTACAAGTGGCCTGTAACTTGCAATTGACGGATACTTGTTTTTCTCTTTCCTTCTTTCCTGCATTCGTTGAATTGCAGATTTTGGAGAACAGGTTCCAAACGGTATTGGTGACATGACGTATTAGTACTGCATTTTATTATTATTATTTCTTGTAGCTTGCTTGAACAAAACTGTATTTTGAGACTTGGATTTATTCTTGTATTTGGGCAATGTGACCCAAAATATTTGTTTTATTCGGATCATGACTATTTGAGATTTATATATTTGGTTTCAAGTATTTTTGTTGGTATTTTGGCTCATATGTGCATGAGGTTGATTCTTTTGCTTTCGACTCTGATGATTCTTGCGAATGTTGTAAAGATTCTTGAACAGCTTATGGATGATGAAAATCATTCGCTGGGCTTTTGTCTCGTATCCGTATTCCATATTCTTTTTGGGAAGCGGGGCGTGACATTAACATAAAAAAAAGTAATAAACAAAGAAAAAGAAAAAATTATCAATAGTAAGGAGTTGAGAAACTTGATCATACAACCTATTTTATGAAATCAGCACCATGATTAGTGAAGGGAGGAAAGACAAATGAAAGAGAGAGAGAGTGAGAGATAGAGAGTAGGGAGGGGGGGGGGGGAGGGGGGGGGGGGGCTATAGGAAATATCTGAGAAGATTTATAATATGTTTTTTTACATTATATCTTTATATTTTTATTATACTTTTAAAAATAATCTTTAAAAAAAGAAAGAAAAGAAAAAGAAAAGGAAAAGAAAAAAATAGGAGGAAACTATTAAAAAGAAGGCATCCGATTAGGAATGTTGTGAGATGAACATATATCTCTATGGTGAAGTCAAAAGTAAAAACTCATAAGGTTGTAGAATGAAGTTAAGAGAGGGATATTGTGGAGAGGAGAGAAGGGGACAGAGCAATTGAAAGAAGGCTATTCTTGTTTAAGGTTCAAAGACTACTGGGGTTAGGTATAGTTACGATTAAGGTTCTAGATGATTTTTTATCACTCTGAATCAGAGAATTGGTGAAGTACATGACGACTTTACATAAAAAATTTATGGTCAAGCATGTGGTCAACTGCACTCTCTTACCATACGAGAACAACTCCATTTGCAGTGTGTAGCCTTTTGACTAGCTTCATATTTACTTGTTAGAAGAGAAAAGGCATATTAATATTTTTCAACCTTACTAAGAGATTTTATAAGTTGTTCAAGAAGTTCAAATAAAGACACGACCCACTGAGAGAAACTAGATGAACAATGCGCATATATCTACTTGTATACAAGATTTTGGAATTTAGTTGGTATCAAACTTTTTACAAACATGAAGCCATAACTCAATTACTTCTACCATGATATTTGATTTCATACCCCGTGATCAGGAGCATCATATTGCTGGCACGTAATCCAAGATATACCTATATCCTGGGAAAGAGCCATATTTTTGTGGCCCACATTGCATAAGGTTTCGCCCCTTCTTCATAGATCCTCTCAATATCTCCATATTCATTTTCAATCTGCAACAAACCCAAAATTATGACATATTATAATTGTTGGCTGAATTTGGCATGAAGAAAAGCATAATTCGAAGAGACTCAGCAATATCTGAATTTAATGGGGTCCTGAGGAAAAAACTCTAACACCACACCACCAAAAATGAAAGCTAGACACCACAACCAGAAAGAATTTCTTTTATAAGGTACACTATCCCTTTTTACAAAAAAACTGTAATATGAAACTTAAAGAAAGACTTTACAAGATCCAATGCAATTAGTATCCCACATTGCATCCAATCAAACTATATCTACAAAGGTCACCTCTGATGCGTGAGTTCCTTTCTCCTTTTAAATTGCTGGAAAGGTAACCATAGATTAGAGGTGAAGTTTGAAATTATAGATATACAAGGGAGCACACTATGAAGCACTAGAACAAGCACGGGTATAGTGTGCGGGAATGACACGACAAATGTACGGGGATATGTGATTTTATCAATAAGTAGGATAACTGTGTGTTCATGGTTACTTGAAATAGAATGTATTTTATATTTTATCCATATAAATAAATACATAAATATGTATCTTGCTAATAATGCAAGCATTTGAACAATTTCATTAAAATATCAATGTTGTAAACGGCGTTAGGCAGTGGTGGTTCGGTCAAGGACCGCCTCTCGCCTAGGATGCCTAGGCGGTGCCTAGGTGTTTAATTTTTATTTTTAAATATTATCATTTTAAAAATTACATTTCTCTGTTTTTGCTTGAAATTTAAATCTTTTTGTGAACTTGGAACTTAGGTGCTTGTAGTTTAAATCTTTTTGTGAACTTGGAACGTAGGCTAGTGCTTTATCCTAATATGATTCTTGACTATGCAGGTTGTAGGGATGAAACAAACCATTTATTGGAGTTATTGCGAATTTACGATCAAGGACAACTAATCTTCTTGAAGGAAATGGCCAGGCAGTGGGATTAAATGCATCACAAGTGATGCTAGGTCAGAATGATTTTAGAATTTCAACAAACGATTATGGTGTAAACTTTGGCAGTCGTATGATTCCAAAAGTTCTCAACAAATTTACAGTAGGGAGCAATTTATTATGTAATGACTATCAAAGGGATCAAGGGTACTTCTAGGATAATTTTTTCAAAATAAAATAGAAGTTTGTGTTATGTTACAATTTGTCACATATAATATGTAAATGATGGTGGCTGTTCACCAGTATACATTGCAAAAGCTTACTTCCTTAAAAAAACGAAACAATTCCACTATTATCCATCACCAATAAAGTTATACTACTAAAAAAACAATTCCACTACTATTAAAGATCCATACGGGCCTTACGCAATCGATCGGATCTTAAAGATATCCCTTCAACACAATATAAGTCATTGAAAGGATCTCGAACGACTCACCAAAGCACGAAAGCCAAGATCTTTCAGAAAATGGATTCCTATTTGAAGTGTGCGTATGCCAATAGTTCTAGTAAACCAAAACTTTCATTTTCTAGCTATTTGGCTTCAATCTTTCCTGTACAACAAAGAAATGGAAGATTTAGTATATAATAGATTAATAGTAGTTCTTTTTTTTACTTCTTTTTAGAGAGGAATAACACAGAAGAGTACAATTTGAAGACGCATTTTTTTTGTTATTTTATAGAATTTGAAAAAAAATTACAAAAAATGCTCGGACGTTAAAATCAGGTGGACGCCTGATCGATTTCGAATGCCTAGATGCTGTTAATCCCAGCCTTGGACGCCTAACCGCCTCCTCACTGCCTAGAGAACCGCCTATTGCATATTCAGTTCGTTCTCCTCCTTTTGAGTGCCTAGGCGTCCGTGGCAACCCATTTAAAACACTGTAAAATATAAAATCAAGTTATAACAACTAACATTTTGAAGAAAAAATTTATTAATCTAAAATATCAAAATTTCCGGATTATACTTTTTCTGTGTTTGATCAAAACTGAAAACAAGTTTTTGAAAGTACACCAGGGCCTCAAGCATATATCTAAAAATAATTGCCCAAAAGCTAAAAAAATATATTTTAAAATTATGGGTACCCTTGCGTACGTGCCCGAGAGTACCCACGAAGTATCAACACCTGATATGGACCTTACATGAGTAGGTAGGCCATCGGAAAACACCCGCGAGCACATAGCGTAAACATGGTCAAGGGTCACCTATGAACAACCAACCTTATAGAAAGAGAAGACAAAGAATCAGCATAAACTAATACCCACAACATCATTTGAGAAAAGACCACCCCCCCTCGCCCCGGGAAATCCAGAAAAGAAAAGAGTAGTTTTGGCTCCCTATTCGTCCTGGATCGAAAGATTTGTAGATTGACTGAATGTTCTTAGGAGTTAGGATAAATATGTTACTCCCTACAAACTACTGTACAGTTGATTTGGCAACATATTTCTAACCCTAAAAAAAGAGGTTTCCTTGTTTTCTTAAGACATCATTGTGAGGAAGAGTTTGACAATGTTGTAAGGCTTATGAGAATAAATTTGTGCAGTATATGTTATATATAGTTACAAGCGAGGGTAGCGTAATTTAATATCATTAAAAAAAAAAAATCATTGTCCATTCAAGTCCTTTCTGTCTAATACCATTTCTCTGCAAGTAGTTCCTGCTGCTGCTAATTTCGGTGTGGGAGCAAATAGATGATTTGCGAATTCTTCTAGAAATAATAAAACCGAACCTGTTGACTTCTTACCTGCGTTGATTGTTTCTCATTACTGCCGCTAATCTGTAAAAAGTTTGAAACACCGGCCCGAAGAAGTGAATATGGTACCCAAATAACGATAGATATGTCAAAAGCAAGTTCGATTACGCCTATTCCTAATCCTAAATAGAATGGAACGGTGTAGGGATCCATATGGAAACATAGTATCTATTTACATACGCTCGAATGACACCTTGTCATAATAAGAATGTACATAACCCTATTACGGTCTGATCCGGTATGGAATGAACTTATAATCTGACGATCGAGTTGATTCCATGATTATAAGTTCATAACCCCAGTCCATTTTGGAACCTTCTAACGCTCAAGTCAGTAATCAGGAAGATTATGAAAGCGCGCTTTGTGGAAAAAAATACTAATTACCTTTTTTATGGTGGGGGTGGAGGGGTATTTATAGTCGTCTTTGGAAACAGTTTTGAGATAATCTTTATCACTACTTCCCGGTATTTTTGGATAAGAAATAGAGTTTAAATTGTTTAATTATAAGAGATTTGGTTTAAACCATTTTTTAGAGATAATCATGAATTTGAATTACTCTTTAAATTTCCTGGGTTTGTTCATAATGGGTTGTCACCCTGACCCAGTAGGACATACCCGTTTTTTGGTTATTGGGCTTGGAAAAGACCTAGTTCTCATTTTTGGACCCATTTATAGGTGAAACTACTATTTTACGCCTGAGAGCTTTGAGATTCGTGCCTGAATTGAACGGTCCCGATTTAGTTCTATTTTTATCCATATCACAAGCTCCCTACTCCCGAAGACTTAGTTTCAACCTTTGAGGAGTAGTTCACCCATTTTTAATGACTCAAAGAATTTATCGGCATTCTCAGGGACGTTTAGAGCTTGCTTGGAGTGTAACGATGTTTTTCTGAGTTTGTCAAATACTCAAAATTATTTTTAGAATTTTCTGAATTTTTTGTGATTTCTACAAATTTTTTGAAAAATTTCCAGTTTTTAATCATTTTTTTGAATTTTTAATTTAATTTCCAAATTTTAATTAATTATTCTAAAAATGAAATAAATATTTTCGGAATATAAAAATAATTTTCTGAATTAAAAATTATTTTTGGAATTTTAAAATAATTTTCTTCGAATTTTTTATTATTCTTCGAATATTTAAATAATTAATTCAATTTAATAATTAAATAAAAGAATTAGTTAAAAGAAATTATCTTGATTTAATCACGCCATTGATCACGATCGGGCACAGATTGGGAGGCAGACTTTTTCTTTCCGATCAGATCCACTTCTGTTCGGCCCGAGCGGCGAAAGGCATTGCGAGCGGTGAACGTTGACCATTGATTCTGTGAACGTTGACCGTTGACTTTTTTTGATTTAATCACGATCGAGCACGGATCGGGAGGCATATTTTTTCTCTCCATTTCAATCGGATCCACTTTTGTTCGGCTCGAGTGGAGAACGGCGCTCCGAGCGTCCATCAGCGCGACACGTGGTGGTCAACGTTGACCGTTGACTCAATCAATGTTGATCGTTGACTTTATTTATTTATTTTTTTTGTGCCATTTTAGCCGTTGATCTAGATTTGAGCGCGGATCGGGAGGAAAATTCTTTTCTCTCTTTTCGTTTGGATCTGCTTCTGCTCGGCTCGATCTGGCGATCACGGCGAACGTTTAGCGAACGTGGCGAACCTTTGGAGAACGTTGGCGAACGAATAGGCGAATTGTTGGAGAACGATTTTGCCCTCGTTTCATTCGGTTCTTCGTTTGCTCGGTGTGTCTTGCCGAACGGCTTGGCTAGTGTGGTGAACAATAGCGAGGCGACACGTGGCCAATGACCGTTGACCAGTCAACGCAATTTCTCGTGTTTTTTGCTCGGATCACTGTCTGTTCGGCGCGCTTCGGCGAACGTTTTTGGCGAACTTCGGCGAACGCTTCTGTGGCTCGGCGATGAGGGGGTCAAGCTCGGCAAAGGGAGCTCGACAAGGGATCTCGATTGCGAAGGGAGAAATTTTCGGCTAAGGATTTTGAGATTGGCGAGGAGGAGAGATGAGCTCCAAACATGTTTGAAAGAAGGTTGCTCGGGAGGCGAGCGAGACGAACAACATCACCCAGCTGTAAGAGAGACGGCTGTTCGGGAGGAGAATGTGAGGTGCAACTCTAGGGGAGAGTGGAAGTTCAAAATGAGCTTCCTTGCCCTTAATTTTCTTGTGCCTAACAAAAAATTGACTAAATTCAGTTGCATCATCGGCAACCATCGATAACTTAGGGACAGTCGTATGATTAGATTTACTAACTGGCACATTTATACCGCGCTCATCCTCGATGATCATGTTGTGCATTATTATAGATGTAGTCATTATATCATGTAAAACACATTTACTCCAAAAATGAGTTGGTCCCTTGATGGTTGCCCAACGTGATTGAAGTACTCCAAATGCACGTTCGATGTCTTTCCTACTTGATTCTTGCTTCATAGAAAAATACTACATAGCAGGCCCCTAGGGATCACGAATGGTCTGAACAAGTATAGACCATTTAGGATATAGGACATCGGCTAAATAATAATCTGTGTCATACCCCTTTCCCATAATAAAATATTTAACCAAAACCGATTTACTAGCAGCAAGATCATCAAATTGGTGTGAAGATTACATTGATTTCATTGGGCCCGATAGGCCAAAATATGCATGCCAAATCCAAAGGTCATAATCTGCAATCGCCTCAAGAATGATAGTTGTGGATCCACTCATGTGTAAGTATTGGCCTGCCCAAGCAGATGGACAATTTTTTCATTCCCAGTACATACAGTCCAAACTACTCAGCATTCTAGGAAATCCACGTTCTTCACTATGCGGAGGAGTCTAGTAACATCTTTGGCATTAGGTGATCTAAGTTATTCCTTGCCAAATATCTTTACGACAACGCGACAATATTTTTCAAGCAAGAAACTGCGCTGGGGTCACCACTTTTTAGTATTCATCTGTAGAATCTGTTGCAACACCTTACGCAAGCATTCTGAAAGCAGATTTTAATTTATAAAAAGTTGACAAAACAAGTTTGCCCAGACCATCGCGCTTTTGCACAAAGTATTTATCATGATGTTTGACAACATCTGCAATGTGATGAAATAATCTGCTATTCATCGTCTGCAAAATTTTCCTTCGGTCATTACATGATTGAACCCTAAAAGGTGTAGTTTTAATGGCATGTCTAATTTTGTCTTTGTCACTGTTGTATTTTTCATTAGAGTGCGTCATGTGCCCTCGGACCTATGTAGAATGTGATGCATAGAATCTGAACAAGTATGCATTAAAGTGCATCGTGTGCATTGTGTTTTCTTGAACATTGTTTTATGCATTTTTTCTTTGTTTTCCCGAAAAACAATTATTCATTTAGTGTAGTTTCACTTGTTGATTTTATGATTTTTTCTATCGTTGTTTTATTTTATGTTGTGCGATAAGTTTGTGATTGTTAGACTTTGGAGGGTTACTATTATTATAGTATTGCGTCAGTTGCATTCAACTGATGTGCCCACTTTTCTGGTCAGTTTTGCAGGATTTGCGAGTTACTGGCTTGAACAAGCTTAAAGTTTGGACTTCGAGATGACTGAAGTCAAATGTTGAGATGTGTTGTAATAAATATGTTTACTGTTCCGCTGTGCATTGTAATAAAGAACTGTTGTAAAAAAAAAGTTGTAATTTTCCCTGTGTTTATACTATGTTTGGATTACATTGAAGTACAGATTCTGGAGTTGTGTCTCTTATTTCTATTGTTGAAATTCGGGGCGTTATTGAAGTTGGTATCAGAGTATGCTTCAATAAGTAACACTAAACATGGTACAGGAAAACCTATGTGGACATTAGAGTGTGTATATCAAGAGTCATGAATATGTAGTTGTTGAACTTGCATTTGTGTTACTCTGTACTTGTACTTGTAATACCCCCCCGTACTTAAGGAGTATGTATATATATGGTATGTATATACATATGTGGCCTATAGTTGTGGTAGTGTGTGGTCGGAGCCTATAGATATTATGAGTTAATTACTATGGGGCCATGGTGTTCATGGTAGGTGGTGGTGACTTAGTCCCACATGAAATGTGAGTTACGACTGTGTGTATATAATAGTTGCCAAGGATCAATAGGTACCTACAAGTCATGACATCTTTTGTGAGGCAAGTCTGTGGTGAGCTATTGTTAGGATTTGTTTTTCGCGTGTTCGTACATGTGTAGCTGCGTGCGCAGCTAAGCAGTGCTCAAGGCATTACAGTACTTATGTTCTTTTTTTTTTCCTGTAGGATGGCGGATAATTACGATCCTACAGAAAACGTGGAAGAAGAAGATGTTTTTCTCGAGGACCCGTTAACGGATTCCGAGGAAGATCTGGAGGAAGACCCGGAAGAGGAATCAGAAGAAGAACCAGTGGAAGAGTAACCACAGGAGTCTCGGGAGATTACTCCCCCCTAGGGAATCTTCGGGTGAATCTTCGGATGAATCACCTAGGTTGACCAAGAAGGATCGTGTGATCGCATCACTTCGACGTGAGACACATGTGTACCATTGGTGAGTTTCCAACTTGAGGGAACATCCTGAGGAGAATTATCAACGTATCACATCTATGCAGCAGATGGTGAAGATTCTTGATGAAGGTCAATGGGTGTCAGAGGAGCGTTTCACCAAACTGAACGAATACACAAAGTGGGGAGAGAACGTTTACAATCAGCATTGCTATAGACTGGAGATGAAGCTTGATGCACTACAAGATGAAATCCGAGAGATCAAGAGGAGCCGCAAATATGGATTATTCTCATGATTGTATTATTTGGTTTTTTTGAAATTTAAATAAAGCTGCTTAGTTATTTTTCAACAGATGTATGAACTACTTTGTTGAATCAATTTATTTATT
This sequence comes from Hemerocallis citrina, assembly GCA_017893485.1. NCBI lineage: Eukaryota > Viridiplantae > Streptophyta > Magnoliopsida > Asparagales > Asphodelaceae > Hemerocallis > Hemerocallis citrina. The sequence continues at coordinate 301,423,802 of CM030358.1, forward strand.
TTGATATATAAAATTTTTGGCAATGTTTTATGTTTTGAACATGATATGAATTCTTATGATTTTATTCTCTTAACCAAATTTTGTGTTTTGTAGACTCAGAACGATGACAGGACCTCGAACTAAAGGCAATGGTGATGGAGTAGAAAACTCCAATCGGGGTAGACTTGACTTGGAAGCTGAGATTGCGATTCTATCAGACTCTTAATGCTTTCATGACTGTTGGGTCGGTCGGAACCCTGGACCGGGACCAGCAAATCCAAATGCGGATCCCATCAGACAGGTGGAGTCATTCAAGAGAATGAAGCTGCCTGTGTTCGAAGGGAGACTGACACTAATGAGGCTGACGACTGGATTAGACAGATGGAGATTGTCTTCGAAGTGCTGGAGACTCTCGCGGCTAGTGTAACGCCCCGATTTCAATACAATGGAAAACCGTGATATAAGCCAGAATCTTTTCCTTCAATTAGCCACAATACACAGAAAAACAGGAAAATTTAAAACTTTATTCAACACAAATGTATTACAAGTCCGAATGTTATAAAAATGCAATACATTACATTAGTATTACAATAATGCCTTACAAGCCCAAGTGTTACAAACTTTTAATAAATTTACATAAGAGTACAATGAATAATAAATAACACTTGGTACTTCACATGGATGCTTCTCAACAATAAACATATAACAATAGGAACAATAATCAACACAGTGCTTCACTTGAACGCTCCACTTATCTGGAGTCCTTCTGAACCCTGAACCCGTAGTCCTGTAATCTAGCACCTATTTGAGTGGGGACGTCAGTACATATACTACGCTTAAGGACTGATGACTAGCAGCAAATCTCAACTTAAACAAACAGATTGATGAAAAGAGAAATGTGTATATATAATTGATGTGTCAGTGTATGATATGACTTAGACTCTAATGCAAGATCAACTAATGCAAGGATGCACTTATTCTAATGCAAGCATGACTCTGGACAGTATGCAGCCCATAAATACATACGCCATATCAAGTCGTTTCTTCATATTTAGGGATTTGAACCTGCGTCATGAATTCTACTCTTGTACTCAACCTGTTCCTGAAGATACAACATGACTGATGAGGTTGCTCTGAAATGGTTTAATCCTGCCATTCGCAGTCATATAGTGGTATCTCTGTTTGCCACTATTTCCCATCATACCATCATAACAGTCTAATCCCGCCATCCCGCCATTCGCAGTCAGACGAACACCCAGAGTTTACTACAGCACAGGTTAGCTCGAAGCATCCCCTATGGCCCCTTAGCTCATAGACCGTAGTCTAAGGCATGTTCGCTTTCCCTGATATAGAACATGACGAAATTTCGGGGGTCCATCTCCTTGTTCCGACAGGAAAACCACCTGTTCTTATCATGGAACTTATAAAATTAACAGACGAGATACGGATCCCGTGCTCCAAACTCATGAGAAGGCACATACCATATCCCTTTGACAGGAAGGGTACAACCAATAACACCACCTAGTGCTGGCCTATAGGACATGTCAGATCATAAGGTATCACCCTTAATACCAACTCTTTCCCTTCCGCGAAGTAAAAGATAAAAAGGTTATATAACACTGGTTACCAGTCACTACCCTAACAATGTCACTAACCTTAAACAATCCTAGGGATGACAACGGTACTAGCACAACATGCTAGGTCTTAAGTTAGACTTCGCAAGATAACTTTGCTAGGTGCTCCACCTAGACTTACCAGGATCACCAAGGATCCTGTTCACAGCCCATCAATCCAAGACTCCGGCAATGTGAATTTATTCGCATGCTACTACCCTGAACTTGGATTCTGTCTACGCTTCCGCCTCGCGATAAATCTGCACTGGTTAAGATCTGACAGTGCACAAGGGTTGACTCATCTACCATCCCTGAAGGGTAAAATAAATACACGTCTTGATGGCTGATGGCCTCTAAGGCATTGATATCGCTCTATACGAGCACAATAAACTGCGTACTAGCTAATAAGCTATATACGAGCAAACAAATCACATACGAGTTAAACGAGCTACGTATGAAACAACGACCTACATACGAGCCAGGTGAGCTACGTATGAGACAGCAATATACATACGAGCCAAATAAGCTACGCATGAGACCAACAACTACATACGAGTCTGACAAGCTACGTATGAGCCAAACAAATTACATACAAGCCAACTAGTTACGTATGCGACAACAAACTGCTAAAAATTAGCGTGAACTATTTCCCAAACATAAACATGCTGTTACATGACTTATGAGCACAAGAAACACTTATTACTCATAATCAAGTGCATGCTTCAAACCACTGACAATTCCCGAAAACTCTAGCTAACATGAATTATAAGCACGTAATACACAGAAATCCTAAATGCGTGCTTGAATAGGGAAAAACAACCAAACATTTCAAACAACGAATCAGCTCAAAAGTCAAGCCGCTACTGAAATATTGCAAAATTCACAACAATTGCTACGCTAACCGAAATCTAACCAATTTAGACTCTATGCAAAGGTAGAAACCTTTACTACAGTTCTCTAGTTGACAACCTCCTTAAATTCAGCCAACAAAAGGCGAGAAAACTCCAAACTCTCTGAACAGTGAGCTTCAGCCAAAAGGCCAGCTGTTGTGTAAAAGTTATAACTCATGATATGGTTATCGGAATTCAACAAAATAAAATTTTTTAGAAAGGTGGGAATCTCTACTACAACTCTCTAGTTGACAACTTTTTTAAGTTCAGTCAACAAGAGGTCGAAAAGTGATAATCTCTCCAAACAAAAACTCAGCAAGAGAAAGTTGCTGCCGGAATTTGTAAAGATCATAACCGGTGCTATACTTATTAGAATCTAATAAAATTGGGGTTTTTGGAAAGCTAAGAATATCTACTACAACTCTCTAGTTGACAACTTTTTAAAATTCTTCATGGAACTTAAGTTTACTGATTTTTACACCTAGAACAACATGGAAGTCTTCTAACAACCTAGAAGCAACAAAGCCTGCTACTACACTTGATCTTTCGTGAACTAGAATTACCAAAAGAACTTGATTTTTAACAAGTAAACATACAACAAACTACTAAAGACTTTATCTTTCATGCATTAGAAGTTCTACATACAACAAAAGTCCACTTTTTATGAACTCAAAGTTACACATACACTAAAAACTACTCTTTTAGTGTTCTAATTAAGTTTTCCACTTTTATCTTGTATATAGATATTCTTAATTCATCTATTCTTATATGCACATGGTTTTAGTTCAAGTTGTTATATTTTATTTACAATAAACCATGTGTATATTTTTTATTAATAATAATAACAACAATGATAAAAATAACAACAATTTGTTTGAGTTCCACCATTCAATTTCTTTATGTGTTCATTTGATCCACCCTTATTCACACATGTTTTTAGTCCAAGTTGTTCTTAAAATAACATACAACAAGGAAATAAAATAATCAAACAACAAATAACAACAATTAGTATTAAAGATTCAATTTTTAAGTGTTTTGTTAAGTTCTACCATCCACTTTCTTTCATGTGATCATTTTTGATTCACCATACTCATATGCACATGATTTAGTCCAAGTTGTTGACATAATAAGAAAATAAAACAACAAAACAATAACAATCAAATTTAAGAAGAGAAACCCCCACCTTATTTTATAGTAGAAAGAACTAGCCTTAGCTTTTCTTCTCCTTCGTCCTAGCTCTTACTACAACCTACAAATGAAGAACTCTCAAATTAAGTTTCTTTCTTTCTTTTGCTTTTTCTTTCTCTTTATTTTTCTTTTTCAAATGACTAAGGGTGAAGGAAGGGGTATATAAAAGAGAAAATGAGAGAGGTAAGTGTATGAGAGGGTGAGGGGGTAAAACTAGGGTTTGGCACTTGGCTTGCCTTGGGGTATTGGCCGGCCAAAATAGGGAGAGGGGTGAGGAGGTGAGTGTATGAGTTGGGTTAACTTAGCCATGAAGGAAACAACACCTATTAATACTAATTGTACTTCTAATAATTACAAAATCTATGTTTATCCCTCCCAATTAAATCCTAGCCATTGATTCTATGATCAATCATGATAAAAGATACTTTTTTGGTCCAAAAATACATACTACATGATTTCGTACAAACGTACGAAATCGATACAATACATATACGTACATACATCTACATATACCGATAATTCTTATTCATCAAACCCAACAATCTGTACAAAAATAATTTAATTCAGAGAATAAAAAAATAATAAGAAAAAATAATTTTATTATCGGCTCGGAAGATTTCAGTACTAATTAGATACATTACAGATATATTCATACTAGTATATATATATATATAGATAATGTTTATTAGTTAAACTGGGTAATATCCACCAAAAATATTTCAATTCTGAAAATAAAAAAAAAAAATTTAATATCAGACCGGGATATTACAGATATTTTCTCAAAAATGCATATTACATGATTTTGTATTAGTGCACAAAATTGATACAATACATATATATACTTACTAGTATATATATATAGATAATGATTATTTATTAAAACTAAGTAATTTCCATCAGAAATATTTTAATTTTAAAAATAATTATAATACAAATATAATATATGACCGGGATATTACAGCTAGCAAGGTGAAGTTAGCCACGATGCAGTTGGAGAAGGATGCTGGTGTATGGTGGAAGTCCATCAAGAGAACCTTCGGCGAGGAGTCGGTAATAAGGGATGCGTTCTGAGAGGAGTTTGAGGACCATTACTTTCCCATGGATATCCAGGAGAAGAAGGCGATGGGATTCTTGAGCCTAGAGCAGGGCAACTTGTCTATAAGAGAGTATGAGACTAAGTTCACTCAGTTGTCGATGTATGCTCCTGAGCTCATTGTAGATGAAGCTTTGAAGTCGAGGAAATTCGAGCAGGGCCTTAGGCAGAACCTAATGTCTCGGATGATACCGTTGGGAATCCGAAGTTTCGATAAGCTCGTCAGAAGAGCAGCAATGACAGAAGAAGATAAGAAATTGTTCAAGTTAAAGAAGGAAACCTGGAACAAGAACAATAACAAGAGGCCAGAAGTGGCGACTCATAGCAGAGCCAAGTTCCCGGAGAAGAGGGGCAGGTTCAGTTAGCACGGCAGAGGTGCAGCGCCAGCTCAGGGAGTGACTTTCTACAATTGTGGAGAGACGGGCCACATTAGGACCTCATGTCCTAAGCTAGCAAGGATCCAGACTTGTTTCCAATGTGGCAAAGAAGGGCATATCAGGCTTAACTGCCTGCAACAAAAGCTGGGTGGCACAGGTGTGGCAAGCAGCGGATGTAATGCCCCATAATTTTTAATACAATATTTTGAATTAATAAATATTTTTAAGATCAATTTATTTAATTATTTTGAATTTTTGTAAAATTGACAATTTCATACGTGCAAATATATTCGAAGTATGAATTTAGAATTTTAAGTTGATGAACAAATTATATTATTTTTTATTGGGGATATTTGAGTTTTTGGGATTTTTTCTAAATAAAGAAAACTACTTTTGTAAATTTTTGAAAGAAAGGGGTCTTTTTGAAAAAAGTCATTTAGGGGTGAAAATTTAACTTCAAAATTGTTTGGCTAAATTTAGGGCCGGCTATTCAGTAGAAGGTTGTAAGGAATTAGATTATTTCCATATTTGTTTGATTTGAATGACTAAAAATTGGATGAGATCCATATATGTAAATAAATAATCTTCTTGGGGGCTAAATTTGTAAACCTTTGTGAAACCCTAGAGACCAATTCTGGCCTATAATAAGGTCAGCAGCCGACCACCCTTCTTGTGCACTAAAATCATCTCTTTCTCATTATTTTCTTGGAGTTAAAGCTTGGATCTTGGACTTTTGCAAGGAGAAGGCTTTTCTTTTTTCCTATTATTATTCTTCAAGTTGATCTTCTTTTAGGTGAGTATACTTCTAGTTTTTTTGATGTGTTTTACCCATATTATCATGATGGATGAATTTATGGATGTTTAAATGAACTAAAGATTCAATTTTTATGAGATGATCATGTTTTATTAATTTTGAATGTTGAATATTGATGATGGATGGAAAATCTAACTTGGGATCTATGGATTTAATTGTAGTTAATAAAAATATGTAGAAATAGTTATAACTTGCTCCATGCTATTAAATTCATGCTTGATTGATTATAAAGTTGAGATCTTTTCATGTTATTGATTGTTTTTAATCATAAAAAAATTGAAACTAAACATTAGGGTTTGAATTATTGTTGTATGGATCTAAAGCAATTTACTTTGAAGTGGTTTGTGCATAAAAGAATACATGGAAAGAAATGTAGACGAATTACATTAAAAATATATATATATATATGGGATTAGGGTTGGGGGGTTGAACTCCGGGAAAGGGTTGAGAGGCTCGGGTGAACAGTACCAGGTATTGTTCAAACCCGCAACCCTCATTGCTGATTTCTTTTGGTGTTTTCCGATTTATTTTGATGTTTCAAGTGGTTTTAGTGCGTGAATTTGTGTGCTATGTATAGGGGACTCTAGTACACACATGGGAGCATCTATATATGAGTTTAAACAAATATATATATATATATATATATATATATATATATATATATATATATATATATAGAGAGAGAGAGAGAGAGAGAGAGAGTTAGTGTATTATGAGATGGTGAGATGGGCTCCTTATCGTGAGCGGGAGCTACCAGCCATCCGATCTAGTTTGATTCAGATCGAATGGCTGAGATCAGATCCCGTTATCCATCCTGTTTTGTTGAGGGTAAAATGGTCATTTACCCCCTCTCCATATCTTTTGGCATGCTGGCTCTCAACTCAGTCCCGCTCTCTCTTCGATCGTAAGAAAACCTAGCCTCCTCTCCTTTTCTTACTCCCGCACTCTCCTTCTTCGATGAAACCCTAATCGTCGGAGAGAAACCCCCATTCTCCTTCTACGATTTCTACTTTCTTGGATTCCGTCACTCTCTTCGACGAGAAACCCTAGCCCCCAAATCCGCTGGTCTCAGTGGTCTCTTTCTCTCTCTCTGCGATCGAAGACCCAAATCGCAATTAGGGTTGCGAGGCTCTCTCTCTCTTCGACGTCAAACCCAGCTTCCGATTAGGGTTTCGATTCCTCATCGATTTGAATAGAAACCCTAGCAGCCCACAATCATTCTTATCAGGTATTCTCAGTTTCAAATTACATTTCGTTTTCTTCTTTCAAGTTTCACTATGAAAAATTGAGTCTATATGGCCTCTACTGTATATATATTGTAGAGGTGTATTTTTTTCAGTCAATATGATCTCTTCTCATGATAAGGAGAGGTATTCACAGCTATTCTTGGTTTCCCCACAAATTTGTTTAGCAGGAAGATGGGCAATTGATGATGTTAGATGACCACTACGTTGAGCTCAACAAGAAGCTTATGGCTAATGAATCTCTTTCGGAATTTGATGCTTACAGGCAGTGTGCATGGATGCATGTTTGTGCCCTATGGTGGTTATAAGGGTGCATCTAATTCTCACTAACAGGAAGTGCTTGATTCTCACTCATTTTAAATTTACCCAATGTCCTTTTTTTAGTTGTGCTCGTCTAGGTAATGATGATAAGCACTACTTAAGTAGCTATTTATTTTGAATGTGTAAGCTATTTGTTTTGAATGTGTCTCCCCCTCCACCTAGTATTGTTGTGTCTTGTGCGGAGTTGATTTAAGCCCTCGGATCACGATCCAACGGCTGAGCTCTTCAGCTCATGATAAGGAGCTCATCTTACCATCTCATAATAGACTCACTCATATAGAGCTGGTTGAGAGTTGTTTAATATTTTTCGAGGCTGATTGAGCTCTTTTTTTAGCTTTGTTTCTGAGCATTCTTATTTAGGGGGGGGGGGGGGGGGGGGGGGGAGGGCACAAGTTAAACTAGTTGGCATGGCATAATAATGCAGCCCTAGGAATATAAGTATTGTTGATTTAAACAAACAGTGAAATATAAGTGTGTTCTGAGCCTACGATTACTTCAATTCATGAATTTGTTGCTTAGTACTACTTGGCCATTTTGTAGTAGTATTTAATTGCACGAATACATGATTAAGATAGTTGTATTCACTATTTTCAGGAGCAGCAACAACCGTTAAATGTGGGAGGAAAATGAAGGAGAAAGGACCATATATGAGAGCGGTTAACTCCAAGAAAGCTAAGGTAAATCGTAACAAAGAATTAATTTCATATTACAACAAATTGTAAGGATAATCATTTTTTTTACTTTCATATAGGTAAATCGCTACATCATTAGTGGCCACTCCTTAGAGCACGTCTGTTTAGCTATGGTTCCTTTTATTCTCAGCATAATGCTCTGGTTAAGAAGTATCAAGATTGACAGGTGTGTAATCTCATTTTTGGTCAAGTTGGTTTTTACAGTGAGCTGCTTCATGTTATGAATGATATGGTTTTGTTGATATGATGTGATCCAAGCATACACTCTATCCATCTATCTTCAGGGTATGTAGTAGCAGTATTACCAGGTTCGTATTACGTTTTGGTTTGTGGAACAAATATGTGATCGTGGTACGCTACCCTGAGTACTACATGGTACAGAGGGGGCAGGACGAGTTGGGGTACTCATTTTAATAATAATATATATAGATGTATGTTTAGAATAAAGACAAAGATAGAAAATTAGACCATAAATACATTGCTTACTTGCTTTACGAAAATTAAGAGTATTAATCAATTAAACTCTATGACGAATTGAGGAGAGTTTGGAGATAAATTAGTGAATTACTGCATAAATGTGTTCCTTTGTATGTGGATCGCTAATTTAAGTGGTCCTGATCGAGGGATCACTGTAAATCGGATTGCAAGATCCGGATCGTGGTTCGGAGGGGGCGTGGGAGAACCCGGTAACATTGTGTAATAGTAGTACGCTTCAAGAGATTCTGATCAGAGCCCACAGTCCAGCTTATTGCATTCGTCTGCAATTAGTTTTGGTCATAACGTCCATTTTTTTTGACTATTTTTTAGAACAATTTCACTTCTTTCAGTTGAGAATTCTGTAGTATCTCACACACTACAACTTTTAGTATATAATGGACTTTGCATACATATTCCTCTTCTATTTATAAAAATTGAATATTGTTATTGCAACTTGGTAAATATCTAATTTAGCATTTAAATTAATCAACTGCTCAGTGGGCTTAAGGTATGTAAAGTAAACACCATACTGCAAAGTTTTTCAAAGCAGTACATCTATTCTAATAGTTGAGTAAACAGGCAGTCAGAAGTGATTTAAAGCACCGATGGACACTGTATTTAGTTTTAGATCTTTCTTCATCTTTTGGTGTGAGCATCAACAGTGAGAATTGGGTAATCATAGGAAATCTTGTCTTGGTCTTTCCCTAAATAGATATGCTTACTTTCTCACATTAGTAATAAAAGTACTTACCTGGACATGTAAAAGACATATATGGCTATATGCGTAATGTTTTAACAGCTAATGTTGTGTCTGGTTTCCTAAGTGCAGCTACATTTAAACTCTAATAAACAGGTAATAATTCTTTTTAATATCCTTGCTTGAGAACACTTCCCTTGAAAAAATCAGCAATTGAGGGATTGAGAAAAGAAATGAACTTCGAAGTGCAATATAGATGGGTTTAGTTATTTTTGGTGGCTGTTTCTTATATGGTATAATGGTAGAAAGGTGGTTTAATAATGGACTTCACTCTGCTATTTTAAGTTTATTTAAAATATTATATTATCTTATCAAGTACAATTTCAGTTTTGTTTAACAGGATCACATGTTCATTCAGTTTCATGCTCTAACCTTGCACCTGACCAGAAAAATTGTGGAATTGTGGGGTTAGCATTTTAGTTATAAGGCTGGATTGAGAATGTATTTATCAGATATAACAAACGTCAGTCTAACATAACTTCTAATTTCACACTTTATATATGTTTTGCTAATGCTAAGGTACGATATGGATTGATGAGTGAAATACTATTCATCTAATGCCTCCTTTTTGTTTATATACATCTATTCTAAAAAGAATATGAATGCTTTCATTGATTAGGTATTAGTTTTATCGAATATGAGACTGACCATGTTGCCTTGTCCTTGTGGTTAATACTTGGCATCATATATATTCTGCCATCTGGATTTTTGACAATTGCACTCAACTGACAGTTCATATAATCTCTTTATATGTTAATCATGCAGGGAATATTAGCTTGGTTGGGGAGTTTAAACAAGTCTATGAAGCTGTCTTCAGTAATCTTTTTTTGTTTTAACTAACAATGTAAACCAAAGAATCACAATAGCCCAAGATAGAACTTTACCAGAAGATACTTCTCAAAAGGCGGCGCAGTACGTTTGCAGTTGCTTCTTTTTTAACTGCGCAGAAGTTGGTTATTAAAGGGATGGATGGATTATCTTTTACAATGTAACATTTTCCTTTGTTGTATGAAACATGAGATGTAACGGCTTATTGTCCAACCCGTGTCTTCTACCAATCCATCCAGTAATGTGCGTATATGATTTCTGTATTGATATACTTCACAAAATGAAATTTGACCTATTGTATTGTATGATCCGGTGTGATGTTCCTTTTCATTTAGGGATTTAGAATGTTTGGTTCGGTTTTGTGGTTTTGTGTATCCACACGACTTGCAATTTTTTATTCAGCTTAGTGAATGTGGGTGTTATTGTACATGCATTGTATATAGATTGTGAGAATGAAGCAATTTAATTGTCACATTGTGAAGAATAGTTTACTCATCGAAAGAACCAAACATGGTAGTAGTCATTGGGCCGAGCCAATTTTACATTGATACGAGTTGGTTAGAAACAACTCAAGATTGGGAGTAGACTTGGATAATCCTTCAACTCAACAAATATAATGCAACATAATATATTTCCTGCATATATTTTTGCTTTTTTTGTCACTTACATTGTTCAAAACAGTGGTAGCATAGGGAAGTAAAAAAGGAGCTTGAAAAGACCTGAGGCTTGCTCGAGCTTGTTCATATTGACTATGCAGTGTGTTAATTAGCACTTTGAATCAAGTCAATGAGCCGAAGGGACTCCGGGTAGGCCTAAAGGACTCGTCCATCATCAGTGCTTTTGGATCAATCCAAGCTTTGGATTCTTTTGAAGCTCGCTCGAGCTTTTTTGGGATAAAATTGGCATCACAGTCGAAATTAAAAAACAGGTGCACCGAGGACGCACATCCTTCTGGAGCTATACATACATTGTACTAACTGGTAAGCATTATCCCACAGGCTTAGCACAATCACCTACACCAGCATCTCATGTAGATCAAATGGAGAAAACTAGATATCAATTATAACAATGAATGATAAAAAGGGCACGCCCTAGTTTCAAGCAATCGACAATTGGGCTATCATTTAACAAGTTCGTGATGGTTGTTTTCATATAATCCTAGCCCTGCTAGACAAACAAGGTTACAAAAATTTTTAAAAAAATGGCATCAGAAGACCCCATTTTTGTTCAATACAAAAAACATTAAGGTTCCCCAATTTGCAAAATCTGGGAAACAATATACTTTTATCATGATACCATCACAAGCTTTCTTCTTTAACTGTCGTTGATTGGTAAATTAATTTCAGAAGGATATGCCTAGCTTCAGCGGCATATTTTGGATGACATGCTCAGAGCTTGTTCAAGTTATGCAATTGAAATTGAGTCGTCCTCTGCATTGACTGAAACACCTGCAAACAGATCACGAATGATATTACAGAGAATGCACATACACTCAAGAGTAAGGTAGAAACGGTATGATAAAAGGTATATATTCTGCTACTTTTTGAAAGTAATAGGAAGATGCAAAGAAATGAAAAAGAACAAAAATAACACCCAACAGATTGTGAAGTTCTTAAGCCACCTTTTATGCTTAATAAATTGTTAACTTATTTTGCACAGCGCATTTGGGAACAAGAGAAAGAGCTTAAAACAGAGAGCATTGTTTGAGAGTGGGACTCAGTCCAACTACCCTAATTTCTTTAGTTGTTCAGTTTGCCTACAAATTGACTAGCAAAAAGATCACAAGAGGTAACAATATGGTATACCACAATCACAAAAACGTCAACATTGGAATGCAATATACCAACAGTAAATCCTTACCGTTCAGCAGAAGCTTGAAGCATACCATCAGATATCTGACGTGCACCTGATAGAAGGGCACCTAAGCCAATCCTGAAATTAAAAAAATAGATTTACTTAAACAACAGTTTCGAGTATTTAGTTCTACAGTATAAATGAATAGAGGGTAAGATTCATACCCAGGAAATAAATACATATTATTAGCTTGGTTGACATATCCTACTTTTCCATTTCCTGAAAGAAGATTAGAAATTAGATCAGAAATTCAGTCTCTCCAAAATGACCAAATACTTAATAAAGTCGGCAAACCTAATGGAACATTTTCAAATGGACTACCACTTGCAAAGATTGTGTTTTCTCCAGCATATTTGAATGCATCTATGGGTGTGCACTCAGCTGTTTCATTGGAAATCAACCCAAAAAAGAGAAAAAAAGAAAAGAAACGCAATTAGAAACAAACGGGGTGATTGTCATTTTTTTGCGGGTTCTCAAAAAGTTAATAAAATTGGTTGATCAAGAAACACAACCTTTTATTGTAGGATTTGACATTGCAAATATTGCAGGCCTAGGGGAATCGGACTGTTGCAGGGAAGAATTTGAGCAGTTCATATACAACATTAAAAAAAAGCTTTGTTTACCAAAGATACATAAAAATTGGAGCTGAGTAATTTGACATCTCATAGAAAATGCGGAGTTATCAAAAATTGAGTCGAAATGTAGAAATTTGTAGGCTCAGAACAACACTTGGCAACAAAACTTGAAGGCTTAGAACAAGTTATGCAAAAAAAATGTGTAGGCTCTGAACAATAACACCACCAAAAAATGTGTACGCTCAGAAACCCAATAACTTGTAGGATCGTACACAAGTGCTGGAAATATTTCCAAAAAATCAAGTATAAGTGAGTCAAATGCAGAAAATTGAGGTTGTCACTAGGGCTGCTAAATTAAGCCATGCCTACTAGATCCAACCAAACTGTTGTTTTGCATCTCCATCTCTTCCAACTCAATCAGTTTGAGCACAAAATTATGAAAATCATTTTACTTGTCTTGTATAAATTTGTCATCACTGCCTACACAGTCCAGTAGAGAAAACTCATGATTCAACAAATTCATGCATAAACAAAATCAGTCATAAACTTTTCATCACTGCCTATTAACTTGGTATTATTTGTATAAACAAAATCATTTTACCAACTTTTGAAGATGGCGAAAAATCATGCATTTCTGTTATACCCATCATCAAATTGCCTGCAAACAGTCAACACATAACGATTAATTTAACATATGAACATATTTGGAAAGGTTCAAAAATAATTACACATATAGCAAAAAAATATGAGTATAATCATGTAAAACACTTACCTACAAAATCCATAGTCATAAACTACTAAAGTTCATGCAATATTTGGAGCCTCTTCCGTTATGGGTTCCATTGTTGAAAAAGTAGTTGAAGCTTGTGACTCGTTCAAATTAGAACTACACGAATAATGAGCACAAATTAAATAAAAGATATATTATATATGACAAAAGTTGAAATAAATTATGTATGAAAATACCAACCTTTCCTTCAAAGGGCAAGTTCGACTGTCATGATTAACAAGCTTCTTGCATAAACGACACTTCCTTAATGGCTTCGCGGCCTTCTCCATGGCTTTTCCCTTCCCTCCTTTAATTCGCTTCCCGCTACCTTTGGTCTTTGCAATTTCCGGTACATGAATGTTTACTGATTTAGGTAAGGAAGTGCTTCTTGCTTGCAATTCTTGGGGCATATCTTGTTGCAATTATGCAATATCGACAACTACTAATGTTTTGACCTTTTGGCACATCTCTTTGGATGAGCGAGCAATCCTCATCAACTTGTGAATTTCATTTGTCAACTCCACCATATCCAAATCTTGTGGACTACCGTAGCTACCAATAATTTCTTCGCCACCATCATCATACATAATCTCGGTAGTTACTGAGGCGGTCCACCGCTTTAAGATATAAGATTGAGGTAGGCAATCAACAAACTCATTCCTCAAAACAACAAGAATGTGTCTACAAGGAATTCCATCAACTTCAAATTTTCTACATGTACAGGACCCAGCATTATCCATTCCTTTATAGAACACATCCCTTGTTTTGTCTGATTTTTGTGACATTCCCATTCTCCTCACAATATAGTGCCGCACACTCCCATTAGAATCTTTCATTAAAGAGGCGTAATTTAGACTTTGAACTAATTCATCTTGAAATACATGAAATTTCTCTCTCGTATACACATCAGACATTTGTTTCTCAATTTCTAAATCTGTTTGCAGTTTTGGTTTTGTATATAGAGTTGTGTAGTCTGCTGCTAACTGATTTTGTCTTTGTTTTCTTATTGCCCTTTCAAACCTCGTTATAAATTCGTGCAAAGAATTTTTACTATTAACATACTTATCCACGAAAGCATTCATACTTTCTGATCTTTGAGTTGTGCGAATTCCAGCAGTGAAAATATGCTTAGCATAAGCTGGTATCCATTTTTCACGAAGCTCATAAATATCAGAAAGCCAAGGATTACCTACAATTTCAATATTTATCAAGAAATAATACTACTAAAAATTTGTTAGCTACGGTAAAAATTATTAATTCAAGGGTTACCTGAAATAGACAAATTAGCGTTCATAACTTCATTCCATCTCAGCTCAAACTCTTCCGGCGTCTTTGAATCCCAAATGCTACTGTGAAATGGAATGCTAAATTCAGTATTAAGGCCCGGACTACCAAGCTTATCTGGAAGCTTTTTAAGAATGTGCCACATACATAGCCTGTGGTTGGAACCAGAAAAACATAGTCGGATAGCATTTTCCATTGCAGGATCTTGATCTGTAATAATAACTGTAGGAGGAGGCGCACACATTGTTTCACCCCATTTTTCAAACAACCAAAGAAACGACTCGGTCGTTTCTTTATTGATGAAAGCTGCACCCAAAGTGACAGATTGACCGTGGTGATTAACTCCAGTAAATGAAGCAAAAACCAATTTGTACTGATTTGTGTCATATGTAGTATCAAAAATTAGCACATCACCAAAATACTTGTAAGCTTTCCTGGCTAGAGCATCAGCCCAAAAGACATGAGTTAATTTGTTGTCTTCATCCACCTTATAATGAAAACAAAAAGAAGGATTCATATCCTTTTCCTCTTGCAAGTGCTCCATCAATAGGTCCACATTATAAGCTCTACTCCGATCCTTGTCTCTTTGCATCGAATTCCTAATGTCCTTTTCAGTACAATTAATATCACTGAAACCCTCATTTTCTATCTCCATGTAGGACATAAACTCAGAAGTTCTTATGTTAGCTTCTTTGAACGAACTAAGTAAACTTTTTTGTGCTTCGGTAACAGTTCTATTACTTCTCAAGAACTGTTGCTTTCTAGGTGTAACACAAGAATGAGTGTGCTCCTCAACAAACCTTCGGATTGACCATCTCCCATCATCGTCTTTTTGAATTCGTATTTGAGCCATACACTTTTCTCTAGTCACAGCTCTTCTCCTTCTCTTGATGACATTTGAAGAAGATGGTTCTTCAATACCGGCAACATTCACTCCTTCATCTAAAGTTGTTGGCTTACCTTGCTTAGAGCATACAAATAGTTGTGAATACCTCTCCTTTGTAGTAGTATCCATCATTGTAGCAGATTTGCGAACAGAAAAACCAGCTAATTTTGTATATTTTTTGTAAAATTCATAACCTTCCTCTAAACTAGCAAATACTAAACCAACATTTGGTTTAAAATCATCATCAACATCTCTCCAACCCTTATGAACATCTTGGCTTGGTAACTCTTCAAACTCCATTCTACATAGAAAAAAATATAATAAACATACATAATAAACATATAGAAGAGGTCATCTAACATCTCCAAAATCCCCATCTTCCTACTAAACAAATTTGTTGCCGGCAAATGAATACATAATTTTACCTTTTTTTTAAAAGGTCTTAATCAACTCAAAATTAATTAAATAAATGCAGGCTCTACTCAAGCTTATTCGGAGAGCTAAATTTTTCATCATCATAGTTGTCTTTAACACATGAACTGAATTAGTCGTAGGCTCAGAACACACTTCTATATATTCATTGTGTAAATCAAGCATTAAGAATGTGTCTAGGGCTGCATTATTATGCCGCGACAACTAGTTGTAACTTATTAGCTTGTTAGGTAGTGCATATCATCATTGCCTAGACCAACGCACAAATACGGCCATGGGCCCTCTTCTGATATACCAAAAATAGCTGTGAATACCTCTCCTTATCATGAGAAGAGATCATATTGACTGATAAAAATACACCCCTACAATATTTATACAGTAGAGGCCACCTCGCGCCTCTTCTAATAACCGAAACAGGGGAATAAACTAAAAAGATAAGGAGAGGGGCTAGGGTTTCTTACGATCGAAGAGAGAGCAGGAGTGAGTTGAGAGCCAGCATGCCAAAAGATAAGGAGAGGGGGTAAATGACCATTTTACCCTCAACAAAACAGGATGGAGAACGGGATCTGATCTCAGCCAATCGATCTGAATCAAACTAGATCGGATGGCTGGTAGCTCCCGCTCACGATAAGGAGCCCATCTCACCATCTCATAATAGACTAACTTTATATATATATATATATCTGTGTGTGTGTGTGTGTGTGTGTGTGTGTGGTTTGATTGAGTTTTGATGAGTTTTTGTGGACATTGTATGATCTGGACTGTCCTCTATTTCGGTTTGGAACAATTTTTCGACCTAGTTGCTTATGGAATTACCAAAAACTTATCAAATAAAAATTGTTTCTTACTGTTTCTAGTTTCCAGAACATCTAATCGATCCTCAATCCGACTTATATATTGTAAGATATGAAATTTCTACCACTGTACTATCGTAGTTCAGATTTTTAAAATAACGGTTAGTTTTCAGAATTTATCGAATATGAACCATTTAAACTAATTTATTTGATTCCAGTTTTTTATGGTAGATTCCTCGTTGTGTGCTGAATTAAATTTGATTTTTCCAGAATTTAATATTGATTTTTGAATGTACTGCTTTGAGGAACAAAGTCATGAAACTTTCAGATTTTTGGATGAAAGATAGTTTTCAAATTATTGAATATCAACCCTTTAAACTAATTTATTTGAGCCCAGATTTTAATGGTGGATTCCTTGATATGTGCTGGATTTAAGTGAATTTTTATAGAATTTAATATTGATTTTAGAGTGTACTGTTTTGAGTAACAAAATCGTATACTTTTCAGATTTTGTAAAAATCTATATTTTTGTGGATAAGAAGTGCTTCCATACATATAAACAAATTCTCATGGCAATATTGGTTGATTAAAAGAAATGTGAATAATGAAGAGTATTTTTGAATAACAAAAATCAAGATGAGTTTAGTTTGAGACTTAGGGTTATGATGTGGACCTTAGAAAGACTATTAATGATACATTGAGTTGTGAGACTCTAGAGGTTGAGTGGGACCAAAACATACTGGAAGTTGAGATTTTGTGAATATTTGGCCAGTGGGGCTTTTGTTGTTGATTTAGTTAAGTCCGGCAGGGTACACCAACTCTAGGAAGGCTGTGATTTAATTAATAAAAGTAACCAACCTTAGGACATGCACTAGTGGAGATCTGATAGAGCCAGGGAAACATAAGTAGGAGGGCCCTGTATAGTGCACGGATGAGATACGGGACTATAGTTGTAGTTGGGCAGTTTGATTTCGAAGGCTACAGTTATCATTGCCATCTCCACGATTCGCACGTTGAGGGTCTTTTACAGTTGGGCGGTTTCATTCCGGAGGCTGGGACCTATTCGTGGAATTTCAGCATGGAATGTTCAGGGCGACGCTTACATGATGCTTGCGCGTTGAGGGTGCTAGTCTATCTGGTAGATACCCGGACGTTGCCGTATTTGCGGAGTATTCTAGATTTTGTTTCTATCATCGTAGTAGGATTAGTTGCATGACGAGGGATTAAATCCTATAAAGTGGAGAACGATAAGGGCTTGCACCGGACCTATGTATTGTGGAATGCATATAATCCGACAAGTATGCATTAGAAGTCAGTATATGCATTTGTGTTTTCTTGACTTGGTTTCAAGTATGATTGTCTTTCGTTTTCTTACACTTGACGCTTAGGCTAGTTTCACTTGATGATTTATATTTCATTTATTGTTGTTTCATGTTCCATCTGTTATTACTGTGTTTATATGTTTCATTTGTCGACTTATGATTTTATTCTTTATGTTTCCATTTAATTTTGCATTTTCTTTAAATATCACTCACACCGTTATGGCTGACCCCTGTAGTTTTGGGGGTTAGAGATATCTCTAGCCTCATGTTTTATAGGTAGTACCATTAGCATGGAGTTGTGAGCATGTGGTAGAATGTTTAAATGTTTATGCATATTTTGTAAAAGGAATGATTGTAAAAAAAAGTTGCATTTATGGTGCTTTTAAATACCTTTGTGTTGTAAAAAGAATTGTAATTCAAAGTGTTAAATTCCACTGTGCTTTGTAAAAGAGTTGATGTAATAATAGTTTTAAATTTCCATGTATTTGGTTTATGTGTTTATGATTACAATTGAAGTTGATTCTGAAATTTGTGCCAAGTATTTTTAAAATTAATTATTGAAAATTCGGGGCGCTACAGAGTTGGTATCAGAAGAAACTTAAATTAGTAATATTAAACATGGTATAGGAAAACAAAATTAGGGTGGAGATTAGAAGTGTGAGTACCTAGGTGGACATTAGATATGTGAGTGTCAGTTATTACGGTGGACATTAGAAGTGTGAGTTTGTTGTTTTGATCATGAATGCTTGTAGTGAAATTTGAATTATTTGTATGTCTAAATTCGACTGAAAATTTCTTTGTCCTAAGTGGGTTGATTGTTTTTTCGCATAAATAAAGGATGAATGATTTGTTTTCTCTTGCTGTTATAATTACCTTTTAATTTTTTTATATTATTGATGTTAAATTGGGATTATTTGTTATTGACTTATCTATTTTTGTACAAATCTAATTATAATTATAAAGTATGTTTTGCTAATTCTAGCCTATTTGTTCTATAAGTTCTGAGTTTTATGGAAACAAGTTTTGTTATTGAAGTTTGGAATGTGGCGAACATAACTTTTTATTTTTATATTGGTGTTTGCAGTTTATAGTTTTGAATGACGTAATGTTTGATTTTCGCTTGTTACTTTTGAGTGACGGATACTACAATAATTACATTATAATTAACAACATTTACTTATATTTTGTTTTCTTTCCATTATGGATTTGAATATATTATGTTTTTGTACGTAGACTATCTTTTCCCTTCTCTTTTATATTTTATATTTTTATTTTCTTTCTTAAAATTCTGTCCTTCATATTTTTATGTACTTTTATGTTTACTCATTTATTTTGCTATTACTGTTACGCATTATATTAATTTCAATTCCTACTTATTAAATTATTACTTCTTTTATTATTATTCCTATTATGTTTTAATTCACATTCATTTATATATACTTTGATTTTTCGATGCTATATTTTCCATTATTTTGTATTGTCTTATTTTTCGGTGTATTTAAACTTGATTGTAATACTTTTACTCATATAGATATAATATACCTCTGCACTTTGAAAATTTTATTTTATTATTAATTTTGTTTTTTTACACCTTATATTCAATACCTTTATTATTACTTATTGTTCACTACCTTTGTTATATTTACCTTTCACCGTTTATAGCTACTTATTATATTACCTTATTTTATTATTTTTATACTTTTACTGCTATAATATACTGTAGTCGCATGCTACCTTAATAATATGATTTTTTCCCTCTTTTCTATTTTCTTACAAGACACACTTTCTACTGTTCACTGTATATTTCATGGCATATGATTATATATGCTACATAATTATCTCTCATTAACAATTACATTTAAGCTTATGCAGGTACTTCATTCCGCCTTTCTCCTTACTTTTGTAAATCATTTTTTTTCACTACTACTAATTCCTACTATTTATGTTTGATATTGTAACGCCCCGATTTCCTATACTGGGAAACCGTGACACGAGCCAGAATCTTTACCTTCAATTAGCCACAACACACAGAAAACGAGAAAATTTAAAACTTTTGATTCAACACAAATGTATTACAAGTCCGAATGTTATAAACTGCAATACATTACATCAATGTTACAATAATGCCTTACAAGACCAAGTGTTACAACTTACAACAAATTTACATCAGAGTACAACAATTAATTAATAACACTTGGTACTTCACGTGGATGCTTCTCAACAATAAACATATAACAGTAGGAACAATCATCAACACAGCGTTTCACTTGAACGCTCTACTTGTCTGGAGTCCTCCTAAACCTTGAACTTTTAGTCCTGTAATCCAGTACATATTTGAGTGGGGACGTCAGTACATATACTGACGCTTAAGAGCTGATGACTAGCAGCGAATCTCAACTTAATCAAACAGATTGATGAAAAGAGAAATGTGTATATATAATTGATGTGTCAGTGTATGCTATGACTTAGAATCTAATGCAAGATCAACTAATCCAAGGATGCACCATGAATTCTACTCTTGTACTCAACCTGTTTCTGAAGATACAACGTGACTGGTGAGATTGCTCTGAAACATTCTAATCCTGCCATTCGCAATCATATAGTGGTGTCTCTGTTTGCCACTATTACGCATCATACCGGACCTCACTCAAAAATCCAACGAACACCCAGAGTTTACAACAACACAGGTTAGCTCGAAGCATCCCCTGTGGCCCCTTAGCTCATAGACCGTAGTCTAAGGCCTGTTCGCTTTCCCTGACATAGAACATGATAGAATTCTGGGGTTCCACCCTAGTTCTGACATGAAAATCTCATGTTCTTATCATGGCACTTCAGAAATTAACAGACGAGATGCGGATCTCGTGCTCCCAACTCGTGAGAAGGCACAGACCGTATCCCTTTGACAGGAAGGGTACAACCAATAATACCACATAGTATTAGCCTATAGCACAGGTTGAATCATAAGCTATCACCTCGAATACCAACTCTTTCCCTTCGGTGAAGTAATAGAGAAAAAGGTTATGTAACAATAGTCACCAGTTACTACCCTAATGATGTCCCTAACCTTAAACAATCCGAGGGATGACAATAGTACTAACACAACATGCAAGGTCTTACGTTAGAATTGCAAGATAACATTGCTAGGTGCTCAACCTAGACTTACCAGGATCACCAGGGATCCTGTCACAGCCCATCGATCCAAGACTTCGGTTATACGAATTTATTCGCATGCTACTACCCTGAACATGGATTCCGTATACGCTCACGGCCAGCGATCAACCTATACCGGTTAATATCTGACGCTGCACGAGGGGTGACTCACCCACAGTCCCTGAGGGGAAAAAAATACATGCCTTGATGTTTGATGGCCCCTAAGACAATGATATCACCCTAGACGAGCACAACAAGCTGCGTACTAGCTAATAAGCTATGTACGAGCTAACAAATCACATACGAGCTAGTGAGCTATGTATGAGATGGACCAATACTAATAATTGGTACGAACTATTTCTCAATCATAAAACATGTTATTACATGACTTATGAGCACAAGGAACACTTATTACTCATAATCAAGTGCATGATTCAACCACTAACATTCCCGATAACTCTAGCTAACATGAATTATAAGCACGTGGAAATACATAGAAACCCTAAATACATGCTTGAATAGGGAAAAACAACCAAACATTTCAAACAACGAATCAGCTCAAAAGTCAAGCCGCTGCTGAAATATTGTGAAATTCACAACAGTTGCTATGCTAACCGGAATCTAACAAATTTAGACTATGGAAAGGTAGAAACTTCTGCTGCAATTCTCTAGTTGACAACCTCCCCAAATTTAGCCCATAAAAGGAGAGAAAACTCCAAACTCTTAAACAGTGAACTCGGCCCAAAAAGGTAGCTACTGTTCAACTTGCAAAACTCATAATCGATGCTACACTTATTAGAATTATCAAAGTAGGACTTTTTAGAAAGGTGAGGTCATCTACTACAACTCTCCAGTTGACAACCTTCTCAGATTCAGTCAACAAGGGGTAGGAAAACTCTAAACACCCTAAACAGTGAGCTTCAGCCAAAAGGCCAGCTGCTGTCAACATGTAAAAGTCATAACTCATGCTACGGTTATCAGAAATAACAAAATATGACTTTTATAAAGGTGAGAACATCTAATACAATTCTCTAGTTGACAACCTTCTCAGATTCAGTCAAAAAGAGGTAGAATAACTCCGAACACCCTAAACAGTGAGCTTCAGCCAAAAAGCCAGCTACCGTCGACTTGTTAAAGTCATAACTCATGCTACGGTTATCGGAATCTAGAAAAGTATGAATTTTTAGAAAGGTGAGAGTATCTACTACAACTCTCTAATTGACAACCTTCTCAGATTCAGTCAATAAGAGGTAGAAAAACTCCGAACACCCTAAACAGTGAGCTTCAGCCAAAAGGCCAGCTATTGTCGACTTGTAAAAGTCATAATTCATGCTACGCTTATCGGAATTCAACAAAAATAGGACTTTGTGGAAATCTAAGAATATCTACTATAACTCTCTAGTTGACAACATTCTCAAGTTCAGTCAACAAGAGGCTGGAAACTCCTAATCTTTCCAAACAGAGACTGAGCAAGAGAAAGTTGCTGCTGTAATTTTGTAAAGATCATAACCGGTGCTATATTTATCGGAATCTAAGAAAATTGGACTTTTTGGAAATTTAAGAATATCTACTACAACTCTCTAGTTGACAACTTTTTCAAGTTAAGTCCACAAGAGATCGAAAGCTCCTAATCTATCCAAACAGAAACTCAGCAAAGAAGGTTGCTGCTAGAATTTTGTAAAGATCATAACCGGTGCTATACTTATCGGAATCTAACAAATTGGGCTTTTTGTAAAGCTAAGAACATCTACTACACCTCTCTTGTTAACAACTTTATCAATTTCAGTCAATAAGACGTCGAAAACTCCTAATCTTTCCAAACAGAGACTCAGCACGAGAAAGTTGATGTGTATTTTTTTAAAGATCATAACCGGTGCTATATCTATCGGAATCGAACAAAATTAGGCATTTTGAAAATATAAGAACATCTAATACAACTCTCTAGTTGAAAACTTTTTCAAGTTATGTCCATAAGAGATCGAAAGCTCCTAACCTCATCAAACAGAAACTCTGCAAAGAAGGTTGCTGCTGGAATTTTGTAAAGATCATAATTGGTGCTATAGTTATTGGAATCTAAAAAAATTGGGCTTTTTGGAAAGGTAAGAACATCTACAACAACTCTCTAGTTGACAACTTTCTCAAATTCTTTATGTAACACAAGTTTCCTAATTTTTAAAACATGCTAAAATCAACCAACAACAACAATTTTTTTCGATGCTCGCTGTCTTGGGGAAACGTTTTGTTTGACCTATCAAACTAACCCAGAAAAATATTAAAATTTTAGATCATGGTAATAACATATATGAGAATCTCTCATATTAATTTGGAGTAAAAATTCCAACTTTAGCACAAGTAATTAATTCCTAATCATCAAAACTACATACTTGTTATTAAAGATTGGATCTTTGGGGTTTTATCAGAGTTCTACCACTTCAATCTTGTATGCAATTTATTCTAGTCCAGAATCATCAATATGCATATGAAATTAGTCTCATTAAAATGAAATGGGGTTTTATTTGAGTTCTAATCTCTTTTAAGCAAAAGAAGAAGAAGAGAATATAAGAGAAGAAGAGAGGGAGTGAGATGAAAAATGAGAAAAAAAATGAAATGGGGCTTGCCCTTGAGATTGGCCGGCCAATAAGTAGGAGAGGGAGAGAGAGAGATGTGGTAGAGAAAGTGCCATGTGTCTCTCTTTTTGTGGCTCAACAATTTGAGATCAATTTGCAAATTAATATTCCAATCAACACCCTAATCAATCCTAACCTTCCAGTTTTCATGATTATTCAAAAATAAAAGATATTTTCCCAATAATCGCACACTACATGAACGAAATCGATACAATACATATACGTACATACATTTATATATACAGATAATTTTTATTCATCAAACCTAACAATCTGTACCAAAATAATTTAATTTTGAGAATAAAATAAAATAATAATAAAAAAAAATTTATTATCGGCTTGGAAGATTTCGATACCAATTTGATACAATACAGATATATACAGACTAGTATATATATATAGATAATATTTATTAATTAAACCGGGTAATATCCCCCAAAAATATTTCAATTATGAAAATAAAAATAAAATAATAATTTTTAATATTAGACCAGGATATTACAAATATTTTCTCAAAAACACATATTACATGATTTTGTACAAGTGCACAAAATCGATACAACACAAATATATACTTACTAGTATATATATACAGATAATGATTATTAAATAAAACTAAGTAATTTTCATAAGAAATATTTTAATTTTAAAAATAATAATAATGCAAATATAATATCCGATATGGCTAAAAATGGGGTTAAATCGGAACCGTTCAAAGTGGGCACGAATCTTATCGTCACAGGGGCAAGATGGTAATTTCACTTACAGACGGGTCAGAATTGGGAACCGGGTCTCACCTCTTGGACCCGCTAACCCATGGACGGATCTGTTCAGCTGAGAACGTGTCTCAAACCGTTAGGGACCAGCTCAACAGGATAGGAGGAAATCCTGGCTCGTCCTTATCCTGAGGAGGTGGTTATAACCACCCCTATCCAGCCACACTGGGGAGTAGGGATTCATCCTGATCCTGAAAGAGATCCCTACGACGACTATAAATACCCCCTACCTCCTACTGTCACAGGTGATCACACTTTGTCTACTTTAGCTCTTTCCCTTTACCTTTTCTAGTATTGACAAGTGCGTCAGAGGGTTCGTCGCCGGGGTCCATCCCGGTGTTTCGAACGTTTGTGCAGGTCCGCGGGAGCACCAAGGAGTCAATTTGTCAACAAGGAAGAAGTCAGATTCAGTCCGTTCGAGTTCTTACAAATCTACAAATTCTGTTTATTGCCCCTACACCAGATTCAGCGGCAATAGATTGGCGCCGTCTGTGGGAACTACTCGACAAGCAACCCAACCTTCCTCCTTCAACCAAAGCTACTCCTAGCCATGCCTCCCAAGAGGAAGTCTGCACACTCCAACTGTAGAACAACCTCTTCTCATCTTCCTCCTCCTCTTCCGGAGGATCTCCCTCCACCTGTCCAACAGGCCCTGCAGCTCGAACAGCAGGCTCCTCAGTCGATTCTGTAGCATATAAGGCCCCAAGCAACAATGGGGGAGCCCTCTCGGCGAAGCCACCACACGCAACCTATACATCAAGTTCGGGTGTCCATCCACAATGTCTCCACAGATTCTATGGCCTCCCATTGTCCTCTTACGCCGAATGACCTGCGGGACGTGCTCAATAATCAGCAGAACGAGCCAGGGCCCGATCTTCGGACCAATCTAGACGAAAGGAGGACCCCCGAGGCGAACCCTCGTCGGGAGCACCCGAGGGATCGGTCACCACGCCGATCAGACCACAGGGGGTCCAACTCTCCTCGAAGGCAGAGAGAGTCACCCTAACATCGCCCAAGGCAAAGCCGCTCCCTGCCTGGCCGTCCTACAGCTCGAGTCAATCGTGAGTAGGAGGCCCCCGTCACGAAGGCGGAATTTCAACAATTCGAGGAGGCAGGCCTCCAGGCGCTCAATGCCTCCCCTAACAATGGCCATCGGGCTCCCAGCCCTCAACCAGCTCCTCGCCATCATTGCCGCTCCTACAGTCCTTGGCCGGTTCCGAGCCATCACCGCCGTTCCCTAAGTCCTAAGCCGGCTCTGAGCCATTGCCGCCCTTCTCCCGGTCACCACCGCCGCTCCCGAAGTCCGCGGCCTATGCCGAGTCACCCTCGTCGTTCTATCAGTCCACCGCCTACACAGAGTCATTACCGTCGCAGCCCCAGCCCTCCTCGACATGAGAACGAGTTCGGGGCTCAGCAAGGTACAACCGAAGGAAGGACTCGGTCTACCGCTGTCTCCACGAGATGGAGAGGTGCCTCGGCCAGCTAGACAGAGACGAGGAGCAACAGGCAAGGAACCTTCGCCCAAGCAGGCGCCCATTCTCCCGCACCATCATGGTGGCCCCTATCCCAGACAACTTCAAGCCTCCATATTTCGAGAATTACACCGAGCAGTCAGACCTCGTAGATCACATCGAGAGTTTCAAAACTCTCATGATGATCCATCATGCATCCGACGCTCTGCTCTGCAAGACCTTCCCGGCCACACTCAAGGGGCCGGCTCGAAAGTGGTATTCTCGACTTGCCCCGACGTCTATCTTCTCCTTCGACCGGTTCAAAGGCCTCTTCCTCATGCATTTCGTGAACAGTCGCCGCTCCGAGAAGACGAGCACCTCGCTACTCTTCCTCAGCCAAAAGAAGGGTGAACTGCTGAGGGATTATGTTAAGAGGTTCACAGCAGAGGCTCGGTCCATTACCTCATTGGATCAGTCGGTAGCTTCTGCTGCCTTCCAATCCAATGTCATCAATCCCGACCTCAGGGCTTCCTTGGCCAAGAAGCCTTCTCTGGACTTCTCCGAGCTCCTCCTTAGGAGTGAGAAGTACATCCGAGCTGAAGAGGCTCTCCATCGCCCCACTCTGGAGGGGACATCTTCCGAGAACAAACGGAAGACTGTAGAGGAAGAAGGAGCTAAGAAGCTCTAAAAAGATAACGGGTGTCAGCGGCGCCCTCTCCCCCGCTTCGAGAAGTTTACCCCACTCAATGCGAGTGTCTCCGCCATCCTGATGGAGATTGGGAATGAAGGTCTACAGCCACCACCTCCGAAGATGAACACCCCCGAGAAGAAGAGAAACCGGGACAAGTGGTGTCGTTTTCACCGGGACCATGGGCACGACATTGATGATTGTCGGGACCTGATGGATGAGATCGAGGCCCTTATCCAGAGGGGGCAGCTCACTCGGTTTGTGAGGAGGGACAGAGGCGATCGGCCTCCACTGCCCAGGGGGGCTAACAGGCAAACATAGCAGTGCAAGGAGACTTCGGAGGCCGAAGTAGAGGCCATTTTGCACCTGATACATGGAGGCCCAATGGGGGGAAATTCTAACTCCTCCTAAAAAGCCTTCGTTATGGAAGTCAACTCCGTGCAGGGCCAACCTCCCCCAAAGGGCCTAGGGGTCCCTGTGACGTTCTTCGATAGGGACTTGGAAGGCGTTCGCATGCCCTACTGCGACGCCTTCGTCATTAATCTAAAAATGGCCAACTTTGACGTCCGGCGGGTACTGGTGGACAATGGAAGCTCGGTCAACATCCACTTCTTGGAGGGTTCAAAGGCCTCAAACTATCAAGAGACCGGCTCAAGCCGGCTGGCTACACTCTTCATGGGTTTACTGGGGTTCCGGTGACGATCAAGGGAGTTATAACTCTCGACGTCACCGCTGGCAAAGCCCCAGTCACTCGCACGGAGCTAATGGACTTCATGGTGGTGGATATGAAGGCTGCCTACAACATGATCCTGGGTCGACCAGGCCTTGCCGCCCTCCAAGCCATCCCTTCGGCTTACCACTTGAAGATGAAGTTCTCCACCCCCGCAGGGGTAGGAGAAGTGAGAGGGAGTCAGGAGGTGGCTCGTAAGTGCTACATGACCTCAATGGGAGGCCCGGTCCTCTCCCTAGAAGCCCTCGAGCTCCCACCGGATAGTACCCAGACCATCTTCGAACCGGTGGATGAACTAGAAGAAGTAGCCTTCTCAGAGGAAGATGCCACCAAGACGTTCCGGGTCAGCAAGGCGCTCTCCCACTCTATCAAAGAAGACATCTCCCAGTGCATAAGGGAGAACCGCGATCTCTTCACCTGGACCGCGGCCGACATGCCTGGGATCACCGAGGAGCTCCTAATGCACCATCTCAGCGTTGCTCCGAGTGTAAAGCCCGTTTAGCAGAAGCACCGCAAGTTTGTTCCCGAGTGTCAACAGGCGATCAAAGAAGAAGTCGAAAAGCTCCTCAATGCTCGGTTCATCCAGGAGGTGAACTATCCCGAGTGGCTATCCAATGTGGTGATGGTCAAGAAAGCCAAGGGGAGCTGGAGGATATGCATCGACTTCACCGATCTTAATAAGGCGTGCCCGAAGGACCCTTTTCCCCTTCCAAGTATCGACGCCCTGATCGATTTGACCTCCGGGCACGAGCTCCTCAGTTTCATGGATGCTTTCTCGGGGTATATCCAGATTCGGATGTTCCCTCCCGACATCCCGAAGACCTCCTTCGTGATGGATCAGGGCCTGTACTGCTATCGGGTCATGCCGTTTGGCTTGAAGAATGCGGGAGCTACTTACCAGCATCTCGTGAACAGGGTCTTCCGAGACCAGATTGGCCAAAACATGGAAGTCTATGTGGACAACATATTGGTCAAAAGCACCCGAGGGCAGGAACATGTCCTCGACCTCCAAGAAGCCTTCGAGGTGCTTAGGAGGCACAATATGAGGCTGAATCCAAACAAGTGTGCGTTCGGAGTCTCGTCCGGCAAATTCTTGGGGTTTATGGTCAGCCAAAAAGGTATAGAGGCCAACTCCAAGAAGATCCAGGCCATTCTCAAAATGGCTCCCCCCTCCAACATCAAAGAGGTATAGAGGCATACGGTGTGCCTCGCAGCATTTGGGCGGTTCCTCTCCAAGTCTGGGGAAAAGTGCCTCCCCTTCTTCAAGGCCCTTAGGCGGGCTAAAGGCTTCCAATGGGGGAAACAGCAACAAAAGTCCTTCGACCAGCTCAAGGCATACTTAGATAACCCCTCGCTCTTGAGCAAGCCGACGCCTGGGGAGGTCCTCTAGCTATATATCGCCGCTTCGGAGCAAACTCTCGGCGTGGTCCTTGTAAGAGAAGAGGATAGAACACAGAGGCCCATCTATTATGTGAGTAAGGTCCTCCGGGATGCCGAACTCCGCTACCCAAAGCTGAAGAAGATGGCTCTTACCTTAGTTATGGCGGCCTGAAAGCTCTGCCTCTACTTCCAATCACATTCGGTTGTCTTCCTTACCGACCAGCCCCTCAAGCAAGTTCTCCACAAGCTCGAGACCTCTGGGCGCCTGATGAAATGGTCCATCGAGCTAAGCCAACATGACATCAGCTACCAGCCAAGAACAGCAATCAAGGCCCAAGCTCTGGCCGAATTCATTGTGGAGAGCACCATCCCTGACCCTTGCGAGTCATCTACCGACCCCTCGGTCTGGACCGTTTATGTGGATGGGTCTTCTTGTGCCGATGGAAGTGGGGTTGTCGTTATCTTCACCGGCCCAGACGCTTTTGTCCTCCAATACTCCCTCTGCTTGAACTTCCCAGCATCAAACAACGAAGCAGAGTAAGAGGCCCACATAGCAGGGCTCTGCATGGCTCGCAAAGCCGGTGCCAAGTGGGTCAGAGTCTTTAGTGATTCGCAATTGGTTGTCAACCAAGTGTCAAGGAAATACGAGGCAAGGGACGAGCGTATGGCCAAGTACTTGGCAAAGGTTATGGAGCTTCTAACTTTATTCGAAGATGTTCAACTCCAGCGGGTTCCTCGAGAGGAAAACGCACAGGTGGATGCTCTCTCTAAGCTCACCTCCTCGTCCCTCCAAGGTCTAGAACGGACTGTCTTGATAGAGGTCCTCCTCAGACCAAGTATTGATGAAGATAGCCCGGAGCCAATGGAAGCCTACCCCCTAACAATTGGGGAGAACTAGATGAAGCCCCTCCTCGAGTACCTCTGAGACGGAGTCCTTCCCGGAGATCCGAGAGAGGCGAGGAGGATTAGGACACGAGCCGAGCGGTACACACTCCTCGACAGGGTCATGTACAAATGCTCTTACACTCAGATTGACGGCCACCCCTATCTGAGGTGCCTCTCCCCAGAGGAAGTGCTCAATGCCCTAAAAGAGGCCCATGACGGTCTGTGCGGTGCACATTTGAGAGCGAGATCCCTCACCAGGAAACTCTTGAACTACGGCTACTTATGGCCCACACTACTGAGTGACTCCGAGGAGTACGTCCGCTAGTGCGACTCCTGCCAGAAATTTGCCCCGATCCATCGCCTGCCCCAAGCACAACTCACCTCCTTGGCGAGTCCAATCCCTTCGCAATGTGGGGGATGGATCTGCTCGGACCCTTCACTCCAGCGCCGGGCCAGCTGAAGTTCTTAGTTGTAGCAATCTCAAAATGAATCAAGGCTGAACCTCTTTCGACAATCACCGAGCACAAGGTCTAGAAGTTCTTTTGGGAGAACATCGTTTGCTTGTTTGGAGTACCCCGCATCCTTTAACCGACAATGGGACCCAATTCGTGGGAGCGACTTTTTGCAACTTTTACGCCGACCTCAGCATTCAACAACGATTCTCCTCGATAGATCACCCTCAGTCCAATGGCCATGCGAAGAACGCTAATCGACAAATCCTCTCTGGCCTGAAGAAGCGACTTGACAAATCCACTAAGGGGGTGTGGGTCGAACAACTCTTGAACGTGCTTTGGAACTATCACACCACCAAAAGAGCTCCGACGGGGGAGTCCCCCTTCAACCTCACATATGGATCCGAATCTCTCATCCCCTTAGAAGTGTACCGGTCCTGCCTTCACCCCGACTGATAGCCTATAGTGAAGCGCATAATGCGAACCAGCTTCCCAAATGCCTAGAACTGATAGACGAGGTCCGCGAGAGAGCTGCAATTCGACAAGAGACCTACCGCCGTAGGATCACCCAGGCTTACAACAAGAGGGTACGGCCAGCCAAGCTTAAAGAGGGAGACCTAGTGCTCCGAAAGTTGTCGATCTCCAATCCAAACAAAAAAGGCAAGTTGGCACCCAATTGGGAAGGACCGTATAGAGTTTCCAAAGTTATTCGCCCAAGTGCGTATCAACTCGAAGACCCGGGAGGTAGGAGAATACCGAGGACATGGAATGCGGAGCACTTGATGAAGTACCAAGAGGGTGTCTAAACACCGCTCCAAGCAACTTCCCCGAGAGTGCTCCAAAAAACATGTGTAAAGTTCATACTTGTATTTCCTTTATCGAAATGTAAAAGCAGATCGCAACTTAGAAGCGGCCGCCTAATTGTTTTCAATGAAAGTATTTTTTCCCCACAAGTTATCTATTGTTGAGTAGTCTAACTCTACCTAAAAAATTTCGCGTTAAAACGACATGCTTGGAGTCCAACACTTGGTTCGACTCTGCTTCAACTACTTGCTTCTAAGCGAGTACGAAGCGGATCACCATTCGAAATTGCTCCAACAGCTATTGATATTTTCTAAACGACGTGATTGGAGTCCAACACTTGGTTCGACTCTGCTTCAACTACTTGCTTCTAAGCGAGTAAGAATCGGATAACCATTCAGAATTGCTCCTACAACTATTGATATTTTCTAAACGATGCACTTGGAGTCCAACACTTGGTTCGACTCGCTTCAACTACTTGCTTCTAAGCGAGTACGAAGCGGATCACCATTCGGAATTGCTCCTAAAGCCGTGGGTATTCTCTAAACAACAAGTT
This sequence comes from Hemerocallis citrina, assembly GCA_017893485.1. Taxonomy (NCBI): domain Eukaryota; kingdom Viridiplantae; phylum Streptophyta; class Magnoliopsida; order Asparagales; family Asphodelaceae; genus Hemerocallis; species Hemerocallis citrina. The sequence continues at coordinate 301,455,487 of CM030358.1, forward strand.
CTGAGTCCAACACTTGGTTCGATGCAACCTTTGCTATTCGCGAACGAGTAAGTATAAAGCGTTCCACCATTCGGAATTGCTCCTACAACTGTTGATAACTACAAACGCTAGCAAAACACACAAGTCCAAAAACAAGTACTATTTCATTAAAAATTGAGAAACAAGTCTAATCACAGACCAACTACTCATCTTTACATTGAGATACAAAACTTGTGAAACCAAAGATTACAAGAACATAGAGAGCTACTTCAGCCCCTCCTACGGGCGGGGATACTTCGGTTGAGAGACACTCGAGGGCGAAGAATGCCGTGCTGCCAACGCCCTACTTCTGCGGACGTCCCTAGGCCGGCGAGCCACGAAGCATCGTCTGCACCCGATCTAATGGTGGCTCCAACGGATGCTCCGCTCGATGAGGCTGCCACGCCGCTTTGCACATCTCCAGGGTCTCGATGTATGGGCGACGAGCGAAGTGCGAGCTCGCAGAACGATATCCTCCTGTTATACTCCTCCTGAGTGCACGAGGTAGTTATGATAGTGCTTCCCTCAGATTGTGGTCAAAGACGAGCAAAATCTGCCTCGAGCTCGACAATTCGCTATTTAAGCGAGTCGTCCTTCACGGTTATCTTCAAACGAGGCAGTCGCATCAAACCTGCACCTCGAGAGCCATCGGTGATCGTCCACCGAAGGTGAGCAACCTCCATGCTCTTATCAAAGGTTACCTTCTTCAGCTCGTCCCTCTCCGCTGTCAACTTAGACAGAAAGTGACGAAGGCGCTTAAGCTTCAAGCCGAGGTTGGCAGCCGCCGATGAGCCCACATCATCGCCTTCGGGGGTCGTCTCATTAATCCTATCTTCCAATCGTCTCCTTTATATGTCTCGCCGAACTAGGGTTGAGCTCAGGTGAGTCAGCTCATACTTTGCTTTACGAAGATCCGACTCCACTTCGCGAAGTCGCTGTTGGTTCCTCGCGAGCCCCAACCTTGTCGCCCCTAGACCAGCCTTGAGACGAGCCACTTCGGCCATCCAAGGCACTTGGTGACCTGTAGTGCTTCGATAATCTGAAAAGAACCAGAGCACAGAGCTACTAAGTTTACACGACTCGTACCCAACGACTCAGAAAAACGAAACAAAGTTCGAAACTTCTCCAACACTTAGACAAAAAAAAAACTTCTCCAACACAGACAAAAAAGATAAATTTTTTCATTGAAAACAAAAGGCAGTGGCCAGTCCGCAACGAGGCAATACATAGAGAACAAGAGAAAAAAGAACAAATGAAAAAAAAGACAACTAAGTCAAGGAGCCACCTCGAGGTGCTGCTCCGAGGCGCTCTCGCTCGGTAATGTCACGAGCGCCCCTTCGGGATTCGCCACCTCCTCTTCACGTCCTTTGGCCTCTTCACCATCCCCTTCGGGCTCGACCTCGGCTAGGGGAATGATCTCCTCGCCTTCTACCGGGTCGTATAGGTGGTACCCCGAGCTATCGAAGTCGGGGAGATGAGCCGCAACATGTTTGAGGGCCCGAGCGTAGGCCTCCTCCATGTTGGTCATCATGTGGGCCTCCGCCTCGTCTTGGATGGCCTTCCTCGCCTCGTCCACCTTGGCCTCCCGCTCCTTCAGCGCCTCTTCCGATGCCTTTAGGGTCTTCGCCAGCTCCTCCTCGACCCGAGCCTTCTCCTTCTCCAACTCCTTGACCTTTGCTGCTTCGGCTGTTGAGCGCTCGAGCACCTTGGCAAGAGCAGCCTCTAAGACGCCGACCTCGGCAGCTCGGGACACCGAGAGCTGTTGCTCGGCCTCGAACAACTTCACTGCCTTGGCATGCTCCGCCCGCTCACGGTCGTTCGATGCCTTCAGCTCCTTCTCCTGCACGGTAAACTATTCGAGCATGTGGCTGAAGTGGCAGATGGTCTGAAAACAGAGGGTGAAGAACGTGAGAACCAACAACAGTGAACTCCGAAATTTAGGAGGGCAGAGCGAGAACACTTACCGACATCGTCGCTCGAGCGATCTCCAATGCATCGTCACCGACCGTGCCAGCCTTCAGTGCCGCGCGATCCTTTGGGGTCGACAAGTGGCGCACGACTTGCATGCTCATTGCCGCGTCGCCTAGGAAGCCATCGAGCTTCATCACTCTCCAGTCCGGGACAAAGTGCTTCTTGTGTTCCTTGGTGAGGATGGCCTCTGCTTCGGCCGTAAGGGGCGGCACCTCGAGGGCTAGTGCAGCTCTAGCCGAGAATGCCCCGCTCGAAGACTCGGGGGCCGCGGCTGAGGGAAGCATGACCTGTGGGGCCAAGGGGGAATCGCTGACCAAGTCAACAACGGCCGTAGGAGCCAGGGGCATCTGAGCCGCTCGTCTGGAAGGAGGCCCCATCGTCGTCCTCTTCCTCTTCTTGTTGTCTGTCGCCTTCGCCGCTGCCACACTCCTCTTCGCCATAAGAGCCTTGAAGTCCATGCCGGGGGCTTCTGAAGAAGAAAAATCAGAAAAAGAGTTAGTGATATAAAAAGAAACATATACAAGCAAAGGGGAAAGAAGTTCAAATAGACGGGGTGTACTAGGGTCGATCAGGTTGAGACCCCCACCGAATAGGACCTCCTCGGTGATGTCTTTCCAACCAAGGGTCGGAAGACCGAGGAACTTCGACATGACCTCCTCTTCTTCCTTAGTTAGCACCGGCTCGGCCTTCGCCCACCTCGGAACGTCCTCCTTCCACACCGTCGGAAAGCTCGATGGCTCGGGGCCTCGGATCAGAAAATACTTCTCCTTCCAATGCTTGATGGAGTCTGGGTTCTCGATCAGTTTGACCCCCCTCCTCGGCGACAAGTAGTACCAGTACTACAACTTGCTCATTCGGCAGATCCGATAGAGGCTGCGAAGAATGACGAGCTGAGGCTTGACGCCCACCGCCTGAATATGGAGGATGAAGGCGATGACGTGCCGCCACATGTTCGGCATGAACTGCACCAGACTCAAACCATACCATTGTAGCACCTCGACTACAAATGGTGGCAGGGGTAGCCGAAGGCCGGTATTGAGAGTGTCATATGGGAAGACGCAGGTGTCTGGCGACGTCCCCGTGCACGCTCAGAAGCCTGGACCAGGGAGGAGCAGAGTGTACTCCTTCGGAATTCGGAACCCCTTCCTAATTCAATGAAGATCCGCCTTGGTCATAAACAAGGGGATCTCGTCTTCCTCGAAAGGGTCCCTCGGGCTGTTCTCCTCGTAGGCAGTCGATCTCCCTTACACTGCCTTTGACAAAATATCTCCAGAGTAGCTCCTGACCATTCCGAGGCTCGACAGTGTCGACGGTAGCCGACCCAGTACACCAGCCCCCCTCACTTTCTCCACAATAGTCTCGACGATGGCCGACCTCGCCACTTCCTTCCCCTTGCTCGGGGGGACCGCTAAAGCTCGGTTGGTCTCTTGGTCTGAGGTGGAGGTCTCATTCCCCGATGACACTCTAGACACCTCAAGTTAAGGATAAGATAATTTACCTTGAAGTGACGTCTACGGTCGGAATAGCTCGCCGGAAAGTTAATCTCTTGGCCACAAACGCTAGTAGCGCCGCTCGAGAGCAAAAAATGGACTGAGTAAAAAGTGAAGTGAAAATGAGAAGTAAGAAATGAGGAGATGGGGAGGTGGTGAAAACTTATAGCGTTAAGGCAGATTCGAGTGGGCTTTCGAATGCTTTGGGCCCCCACAGCAGCCCACCAGAAGCCTAAACGCCAAAATCCTCGTGATCCACGCCTCTTGCCTCGTGATTCCTGCTAGATTTTCATCAAACGGCCCAGATCGTGCAATGTCGCTCGGAACCCAAATCCGAGCAACTTGGACATCGAGCTGCGTATTGGAGAAAAATGACTTTCTCCTCGTGATTCGTGCCTGATCTTAATCAGATAGATCAGATCTCACTGCGTCGACAGAAATCACGTTTTCTCGTGATCCACACCATTTTGCCTCGTGATTCGCATCAGATCTTCATCAGACGGCCCAGATTGTGCCACGCCGCTCGAAACCAAATCCGAGCAACTTGGACACCGAGCTGCGTAATGGAGAAAAATGGCTTTCTCTTCGTGATTCGTGCCTGATCTTAATCAGATGGCTCAGATCTCGCCACGTCGACAGAAATTATGTTTTCTCGTGATCCACACCATTTTGCCTCGTGATTCGCACCAGATCTTCATCAGACGGCCCGGATCGTGCCACGTCGCTCGGAACCCAAATCTGAGCAACTTGGACACCGAGCTGCATATTGGAGAAAAACGACTTTCTCTTTGTGATTCGTGCCTGATCTTAATCAGACGGCTCAGAAATCATGTTTTCTCGTGATCCATGCCAGTTTCCTCATGATTCGCGCCAGATCTTCATCAGACGGCCCAGATCGAGCCAAGTTGCTCGTAAACCAAATCCGAGCAATGTAAACACCGAGCTGCGTATTAGAAAAAAACAACTTTCTCCTCATGTTTCGTGCCTGATCATAATCAGATGGCTCAGATCTCGCCGCATCGACAGAAATTTTGTTTTCTCGTGATCCACTCTGTGTTGCCTCGTGATTCGCGCCCGATCTTCATTAGATGGCCCAGATTGCGCCACATCAGTCGGAATCCCAATCCGAGTGACTGGCATTCTGAGCTGCCCATATAGAGAAAACTCTACCGAGCCATAAGAACTGTCTGATCATCTCAAAATTCGTGCCACAATCTGATGAGCGTCCCTGATTTAGCACGTAGCTGAATACAGATCCACCGTGGAATTGTCAAGATATTCGTGACAATGCCAGATGGACGCCCCAGATTGCACCACATCACTCGGAATCCCAATCTGAGCGACTGGCATTCCGAGCTGCCCACACGGAGAAAATTATGACAAGCCATGAGAACCGTCTGATCATCTCAAAATTCGTGCCACAACCTGATGAGCGTCCCTAATTCAGCCATGTGGCCGAATACAGTCCACCGTCGGATCGTCAAGATATTCGTGTCGATGCCAGATGGACGCCCCAGATTGCGCCACGTCGCTCGGAATCCCAATCCGAGCGACTGGCATTCCGAGCTGCCCATACGGAGAAAATTCTACCGAGCTACACGAGCCATCAGCCGATCAAGGCTCCAGATTCACCCACGTCACTCAACGCCGCCCTACCGTCTGATCGTTCAGAATTTCGAGCCGACCACCGATGGATGCCTCAGATCACGCCACGTCGTAAATATGTGGATTAAACTTATTTTTTATTTATTAAATTCGAATTATTTATTTAAAAATTGCAAAAAATGATTAAAAATTCAGGAAAATTAATTAAAAATTTAGGAAAATTAATTATAAATTCGGAGAAATATTTTTGAGCCCCCGGGTAAATAATTCTTGGTTAGATTAATTAATTAATGCTCCCAGAAAATAAATCATTGCTTTGCAGAATTAAGTAAATAGTTCGAAAAAATAATTAAAAATCGAGAAAAATCACCAAAAATCCAGAAAGGACTAAGAGCAAACTTGGGTATACTACTAGCTCAGAAAAGCACCGTCACCCCTCAAACGAGATTCGAACACCCTTTAAGAACTCTAAGAGCATCCACAGTGGTTTGCTAAACCTATTCTAACTTTAGAAATGAAAATTTAGCTTTTAACGAATGTCGCTGCAGTCGTTATTGCTAAATTTTAAAAAAGCATGGTATGAAACGGATCTTGTTCTTCCGTCTAATAACTAAGCAAAAAAAAAAATATTATAAACAGTGCCGGACGGATCAACTTCAACCGTCGGCACATTATGAAACTAAGCAAAAGTGTGAAGAAGGATGAAGGTCATCCGTCTATTCCTTTTGTTTTTAAAAAAAAATTGTGAAGAAGGATGAAGGTCATCCTTCTATTGCTTTTGATTTTTTTTTTAAATAAAGTAAAAAAAAAGTGTGAAGAAGGATGAAGGTCATCCTTCTATTCCTTTTGTTTTTTAAAAAAAATTGTGAAGAAGGATGAAGGTCATCCTTCTATTGCTTTTGAATTTTTTTTTTAAATAAAGTAAAAAAAAAATGTGAAGAAGGATGAAGGTCATCCTTCTATTGCTTTTTAAATAACAAATTAAGAATGGATGGAACAACTTCATCCGTTTAAAACAATTTTTTTTTAATTATCGAATTGAGACGGATGATCTTCCTCCGTCTCAATGCTCAGACGGATTATGTTAATCCGTCTTCTATATTTAGCAATCGTCCATCCGGCCTCCTAACTTTAGCAAAGTACTGTACATTCCTATTCTAATTTTTGAGTTTTTAGCGAACCACTGCACGTCACTTTTCTAAATGGATTTCTAATTTTTGAGTATTTAGCAAACCACTGTGGATGCTCTAATAAAGCCCTATACGCAATTAAAACAACAAAACTACTCCCCAAAGGCTGTAACGCACAGTCTTTGGGAGTGGGGGGCACGTGGTATGGCTAAAAATGGGGTTAAATCAGAACCGTTCAAAGTGGGCATGAATCTCAAAGTCACGGGGGCAAGATGGTAATTTCACCTACAGACGGGTCTGAATTGGGAACCGAGTCTCTCCTCTTGGACCCGCTAACCCATGGACGGATCTGTTCAGCTGAGAATGGGTCTCAACCTGTTAGGGACTAGTTCAACAGGATAGGAGGAAATCCTGGCTCGTCCTTATCCTGAGGAGGTGGTTATAACCACCCCTATATAGCCACACTGGGAAGTAGGGATTCTTCCTGATCCTGAAAGAGATCCCCACAGAGACTATAAATACCCCCTACCTCCTACTGTCACAGGTGATCACACGTTGTCCACTTTATCTCTTTCCCTTTACTTTTTCTGGTATTGACAAGAGCGTTAGAGGGTTCGTCACCGGGATCCATCCCTATGTTTCGAACGTTTGTGCAGGTCCGCGGGAGCACAAGGAGTCAATTTGTCAACAAGGAAGAAGTCAGAATCAGCCCGTTTGAGTTCCTACGAATCTACAAATTCTGTCTATTGCCCCCACACCCGATTCAACAACAACAATATTCGACCAGGATATTACAATTGTCCCTCCTTAGAATAGTTCCGTCCTTAGAACTATGTTTAGTCAGGAGAACAGAAAAATATCCACACACTAAATAACTCAGGGAAATAAAGCTTATATGGCTTTTCGGTTTCCATGTGACCCTCCACGAACTGATTCTCCAAAGAACCTGACCTTTTTCCCAAAGCTGCCTGCAGACTCTGCAAAAATCGAGACGTAACTCTTGAATCTCGGTCAGAACTAATGATGCTGGCACTCCATGTTGCTTCCTTACGCCTTCAATGTGGACTTCCGCGAATTTCTCTAGTGACTAAATCATCTTTATCGGAAGAAAAATGTGTAGACTTCGTCAACCGATCCCCAATAACCCAAATTAAGTCATACATTTCCGAACTTCTGGGTACCCCTAGGATGAAGTCTTTACTGATATTCTGAGATTTTCCTTCATCAACTTGCTATTTTAGCGCTTCAATCCCTGCATCTCATGCCTAAGCCTACTGACTTGCTCACTTAGACTCGGTTGCAGCTTCAATCGTGCCAAAACTGAGCTCTAATCTTGAGTAATCACTTTAATACTGGCTTGCTTGATCACATCATTTAGCTTCTTACTCCCTTCATGGTTTCGGCTGAGGCTAATACTTCACTACCTCGATCTTTTGCGGTTCGGTAGCCACTCACTCCTTAGAATAGGACATGGCCTACGAACATCACTTCTGACTTCCAGGATTCTCTTATATAATTTGCTCAAAGCTGATGCTTCTGTAGTTGTTTAGAACTACAATCAAATGCTCAGTGTGCTATTCGTACGTTCCTGCAAGGTCCAACTCTAACAAATCCATACTTAGGGTTTTTCCTCCAATTTGGAGTTTACAGCCCTTATAGCATAAATCTGTAATGAGGATTTCTCCAGACGGGGTAATCAAGAAAACCAAATCTAAAGTTGCCTCCCACTCACATCTCAACTTCTTGAAAAATAATTCAGACAAAAGAATATGAAGAACCAAATTTGAACAAAACGGTTGCCTGGATTTCATATATATATATATAAATCCATTCGGTTACAAAAGTGTTACATCATACATTACTTTTTAGTCTAAATAAAATTCAAAGTACAACTTTTAAACTTAGTTACAGTTCCCTATTCACATACTGGTAATGGCTCTTCTGCCTTCTTCAGCTTGCCTTTAGTAAGTGCGAATTCTTACCCTTGGTGAAAAAGCTCCTTCCCCTTATTTTTCATATTCGCGGCTAATTTGCCGCTATTCTTATGAAGCTGGAAACAGTTTAGCCTAATATGACCAATTTCCCTACAATTGTAACATGTACAGGTCTCCATCTGAGGGTTGTTCCTTGGACACTAGCTCTTGAAATGACCATGCTCACCACATAGGAAACAAGTTCCTGAGTCACCAACATTTTTCTGAAACTTCCGATTCCGGCCTTGGTTCTTGAACTCTGAAGCTAGTGCAGATCCCTTCCCTTGTAGTTGTGGACAGACTGATTTCTTGTGCCCAGCTTCCTCACAGAAAAAGCATACTACAGACTTGGTGGTCTCCTAGACTTTCTCCCATTCATGCTGCAGTCGTGCCGATTTGGAATTAAAGTATTCCTGCTCCACCGCTAGGCCTGCTAATATAGCTCTGCAAGCATCACCCAGTTGCTTATCTCGGTGACTTTTCCTGGTTCCATACTTCCTCAACTTCCTAATTCCCAATTGTATGTCGACTGTCGGTGCTGTGCGTTGATCCATACTTAGGCACTGCGATGGTGAAGTCAAGTCCGTCTTGAGGTTAGCTTGTAGTAAACTTTCCTTCGGCTCCTTGCTCAAGATCATCGGATCATCCATCGAATTCGGTTCACACTCTTCCATCAACACATCCTTGGTTAGGATATCCTCAAATACCATCCTTCAAACATATATACCGGAATTTGTCCAGATATAGAAAAATTATAAAACATAAGTTGAAAAAAAAACAATATGAATTATAATTGTCTACAACTAGCTAAAACCCGACTTCTATAAGGCATCCAAGTTTAATTTTCTTACTGTGTTGGACTGTAAATTGAAGTCAGCTCACATACCACTCTGTAACTCCCCAATTTTCTATACCGGGAAACCTACCACGAGCCAGAATCTTTACCTTCAATTAGCCACAATACACAGAAAATGGGAAAATTTAAAACTTTTTATTCAACACAAATGTATTACAAGTCCGAATGTTATAAACTGCAATACATTACATCAATGTTACAATAATGCCTTATAAGACCAAGTGTTACAACTTACAATAAATTTACATCAGAGTATAATAATTAATTAATAACACTTTGTACTTTACTTGGATGCTTCTCAACAATAAACATATAACAATCCGAACAATCATCAACATAGCGCTTCACTTGAATGCTCTACTTTTCTAGAGTCCTCCTGAATCCTGAACCTGTAGTCCTGTAATCCAGAACCTATTTGAGTGGGGATGTCAATACATATACTGACGCTTAAGGGCTGATGACAAGCAACGAATCTCAACTTAAACAAATAGATTGATGAAAAGAGAAATGTACATATATAATTGATGTGTAAGTGTATGCTATGACTTAGACTCTAATGCAAGATCAATTAATGCAAGGATGTACTTATTCTAATGCAAGCAAGATGATGCACTTATTCTAATGCAAGCGAGACTCTGGACAGTATGTAGCCCATAAATACATACGCCCATATCAAGCCATTTCTTCATATTTAGGGATTTGAACCCGTGTCATGAATTCTACTCTTGTACTCAACCTGTTCCTGAAGATATCGCGTTACTGTTGAGGTTTCTCTGAAACGGTCTAATCCCGCCATTCGCAGTCATATAGTGGTGTCTCTATTTTCCACTATTGCCGGTCATACCGGACCTCACTCAAAAATCAGACGAACACCCAGAGTTTACTACAACACAGGTTAGCTCGAAGCATCCTCTGTGGCCCCTTAGTTCATAGACCGTAGTCTAAGGCCTGTTCGCTTTTCCTGACATAAAACATGATGGAATTTCGGGGGTCCATCCCCTAGTTCCGACAGGAAAACCTCTCGTTTTTATCATGGCACTTCAGAAATTAACAGACGAGATACAGATCCCGTGCTCCCAACTCATGAGAAGGCATAAACCGTATCCCTTTGACAGGAAGGGTACAACCAATAACACCACCTAGTGTTGACCTATAGGACAGGTCGGATCATAAGGTATCACCCCTAATACCAACTCTTTCCATTTGGTGAAGTAATAGATAAAAAGTTTATGTAACAATAGTTACCAGTTACTACCCTAACGATATCACTAACCTTAAACAATCTGAGGGATGACGACAGTACTAACACAATATGGTAGGTCTTATGTTAGACTTCGTCAAAAACTTTTCTAAGTGCTCAACTTAGACTTACCAGGATCACCAAGGATCCTTTCACAGCCCATCTATCCAAGACTCTGGCAAATACAAATTTATTCGCATGCTACAACCCTGAACTTGGATTCTGTCTACGCTCCCGGATTGCGATCAACCTACACTGGTTAATATCTGACGGTGCACGAGGGGTGACTCGTCCACAGTTACTGAGGGGTAAAATAAATACACGGATGGTCGCTGGCCCCTAACAAATCACCCTAGACGAGCACAACAAGCTGCGTACTAGCTAATAAGCTATGTACGAGTTAACAAATCACATACGAGCTAGGTGATCTATGTATGAGATGGACAAATACTAAAAACTGGTACGAACTATTCCTCAATCATAAAACATGCTATTACATGACTTATGAGCACAAGGAACACTAATTACTCATAATCAAGTGCATGACTCAAACCACTAACAATTCCCAACAACTCTAGCTAACATGAATTATAAGCACGTGGAAATACATAGAAACCCTAATTACGTGCTTGAATATGGAAAAAAACCAAACATTTCAAACAACGAATTAGCTCAAAAGTCAAGCCGCTGCTGAAATTTTGCAAAATCACAACAGTTGCTACGCTAACCGGAATCTAACAAATTTAGACTCTATGGAAAGGCAGAAATCTCTACTGCAATTCTCTAGTTGACAACCTCCCCAAATTTAGCCCATAAAAGGCAAGAAAACTCCAAACTCTCAAACAGTGAACTCAACCCAAAAAGGTAGCGGCTGTTCAACTTGCAAAACTCATAACCGATGCTACACTTATCAGAATCTAATAAAATAGGTCTTTTTATAAAGGTGAGAACATCTACAACAACTCTCTAGTTGACAACCTTCTCAGATTCAGTCAATAAGGGGTAGGAAAATTCTGAACACCCTAAATAGTAAGCTTCAGCAAAAAGGCTAGCTGCTGTCGACTTGTAGAAGTCATAACTCAAGCTACGGTTTTCGGAATCTAACAAAATATGACTTTTTAGAAAGGTGAGAAAATCTACTACAACTCTCTAGTTGACAACCTTCTCAGATTCAGTCAACAAGAGGTAGAAAAACTCCGAACACCCTAAACAGTGAGCTTCAGCTAAAAGGCCAGCTGTTGTCGGCTTGTAAAAGTCATAACTCATGCTAAGTTTATCGAAATCTAACAAAATAGGACTTTTTAGACAGGTGAAAATATCTAATACAACTTTCTAGTTGGAAACCTTCTCAGATTCAGTCAAAAAGAGGTAGAAAACTTCGAACACACGAGCTTCAGCCATAAGACCAGCTGCTGTCAACTTATAAAAGTCATAATTCATGATACGCTTATTGGAATTCAACAAAATAGGACTTTTTGGAAAGCTAAGAACATCTACTAAAACTCTCTAGTTGAAAACTTTCTCAGGTTCAGTCAACAAGAGATCGAAAACTCCTAATATTTCCAAACAGAAACTCAGCAAGAGAAAGTTGCCGCTGTAATTTTGTAAAGAACATAACCGGTGATATACTTATCGGAATCTAACAAAATTGGGCTTTTTGGAAATCTAAGAACATCTACTACAACTCTATAGTTGACAACTTTTTCATGTTAAGTTCGCAAGAGATCGAAAGCTCTTAATCTCTCCAAACGTAAACTCAGCAAAAAAGGTTGCTGCTGGAATTTTGTAAAGATCATAACCGGTGCTATCCTTATCGGAATCTAACACAATTGGGCTTTTTGGAAAGCAAAAAACATCTCTAGTTGACAACTTTCTTAAGTTTAGTCAACAAGAGCTCGAAAACTCCTAATCTTTCCAAACAGAGTCTCAGCAAGAAAAAGTTGGTGCTGTAATTTTGTAAAGATTATAACCGGTGCTATACTTATCAGAATCTAACAAAATTGGGCTTTTTGGAAATCTAAGAACATCTAATACAACTCTCTAGTTGACAACTTTTTCAAGTTAAGTCCACAAGAGATCGAAAGCTCCTAATCTCTCCAAACAGTTACTCAGCAAAGAAGGTTGCTGCTGGAATTTTTTAAAGATCATAACCGGTGCTATACTTACTGGAATCTAACAAAATTGGGCTTTCTGGAAAGCTAAGAACATCTAATATAACTCTCTAGTTGACAACTTCCTCAAATTCTTTATGTAACTCAAGTTTCCTGATTTTTAACACATACTAAAATCCACCAACTACAACAGCTTTTTTCGATGCTCGCTGTTTTGGGGAAATGTTATGTTTGACCTATCAAACTAACCCAGAAAAATATACAAAATTTAGAGCATGGTAATAACATATTTGAGAACCTCTTATATTAATTTGGAGTAAAAATTCCAATTTTAGCACAAGTAATTAACTCCTAACCATTAAAACTACATTCTTTTTATTAAAGATTGGATCTTTAGGGTTTTATCTGAGTTCTACCACTTCAATCTTGTATGCAATTTATTCTAGTCCACGATCATCAATATGCATATGAAATTAGTCCAAGTTCTTCAGTTATTTACATATAACAATAATAAACAAAAAATAACAAACAAAGATGAGAAACCCCCACCCAAAATTGTAGGAAGAACTAGCTAGCTTCCCTTCTCTTTCCTTGTTCTTGCTCCTTTTCAAGAACACTCATGAATACTTAACCCAATTTTTTTTCTTTTGATTTGATCTCTTTTCTCTCTTTTTTTCTCTCTAATTTTATTTTCTAATTATAATAAGCAAAAGAAGAAGAAGAAAATATTAAAGAAGAAGAGAGGGAGTGAGATGAAAAATGAGAACAAAAATGAAATGGGCTTTGCCCTTGAGATTGGCCGGCCAATAAGTAGGAGAGGGAGAGAGAGAGATGTGGTAGAGAGAGTGCCATGTGTCCATCTCTTTGTGTCTCAACAATTTGAGATCAATTTGCAAATCAATATTGCAATCAACACCCTAATCAATTATAACCCTCCAATTTTCATGATTATTTAGAAATAAAAGATATTTTCCCAATAATCACATACTACATGATTTCGTACAAACGTACGAAATCGATATAATACATATACGTACATTCTTCTATATCTATATAATAAAACACAAACAAACATATCAAGTGGATCTCCTTTAATCCCTCCCAAAATCAAAGGCCCAGATCTAACCTCACAAAACATATTTTTCCCTCCAAAAGTTTCCCCCCAAAACTCAAGTTCAAATCCCTCACCCAAAACAACTCCTTTATTTATTATGTTTGAATTGGGTGGGGGATTTGAATTTGAGTTTTGGGGGGAAACTTTGGAGGGGGGGGGGGGGGAAATATGTTTTGTGAGGTTAGATATGGGCCTTTGATTTTGGGAGGGATTAAAGGAGAGCTACTTGATAGCTTTCTTTGTGTTTTATTATATAGATTTGATGAATTTTTTATTGGTTTTGATTTAAGGTGTACGCAAGTGAGAGATGGATTATTTTGTGGCCTCAATTTGGGCTTCCAAACCATAGCAGAATAGGTAAGCTCACTAGCAACCTAAAAAAACTTGGCAAATATGCAATATTAATTTCTTTACTACAAGAGAAAATACTATCTTTAAGTGTTCCCTTCACTGGTTATTAGAAACCATGGATAACATAACATATAAGAACTTTTAGTGTATGTTTGGATATATAGGATCGGGATGATCGGAGTTTACCAGTGAAGGGTGCAAACTCTCCACTCAAAAAAAAAACAGTTAAAGTAAATTTGTTATTTATCCATTTTTGATTTTTTTTATAAATGTGCAATAGGGAGACAACGTAGAGGTAAAAGAAATGATTAGCTTGGATTAGAGTTTTGAGAACTTCATGTATTTCATTTTTGTTGAAATAATAATAAGAGGTATTTTAATTGTAAACTGAGTCTCAGATAAATAAATATTTAGATTATTGGTATTGTAGATATCTTCACACCTGCACTTGCGTTACCATTGTATTTAGACATGCTCATAATGGTTATGGGATTAGAGTAAGCTCTATAAAACCTATATGATAATGTCCTTGCATAACGATTACAAGCATCTAAAAGTGATGCTGTAGTTTAAAAAAATACTATTTAGTGTTTCTAACAAACTATACGCATTCCATGTAAGTTCAAGCTAATGATCAAGAAGGCGATGGTTGAGCTTAAAGGTAGATATACTGCTTCCTCATATAATATGTTTTCTACTTCAATTAATTTGCTGGACCTCCAAAACTATTTTATATAAATAAAACCAAGTTCACCGTTCCGAAGATGTGCCGTAGGCACGTGTCAACGGGCAAACCTAGTATACAGATAATTTTTATTCATCAAACATAACAATCTGTAAAAAATTAATTTAATTCTGAGAAAAAATAAAATAATAATAAAAATAATTTTATTATCGACTCGGAAGATTTAAGTACCAATTTGATACAATACAGATACATACAGACTAATATATGTATATATAGATAATGTTTATTAATTAAACCGGGTAATATCCCGCAAAAAATATTTCAATTCTGTAAATAAAAATAAAATAATAATTTTTATTATCAGACCGGGATATTACGAATATTTTTTGAAAAACACATATTACATGATTTTGTACAAGTGCACAAAATTGATAGTATATATATACAGATAATGATTATTAATTAAAACTAAGTTATTTTCATAAGAAATATTTTAATTTAAAAAATAATAATAATACAGATATAATATCCGATCGGTATATTTCAAATATTTATAATCTATACATCTATTTTAATATTCTATCGTGTGACTTTCTACTCCATTTCATACTTCTGCTTCTATTTTTATATATCACGAATTTCAAAAGTAACATCACACTTAAATAAAACATCCAATATCCCAGTACATATGGAAGATTACATCATTCCATTCATTGTTTGTTTCAACAGGATGTCGAGAAGGCAAATATGCAACTAAACGTCAATAGGAGGCAATCTTACAACTGGATGTCGGGAGGCAAAAACTACAACCGAATGTCCAGACGGTGACCTGCATCCTAATGTCGTGGAGGCAATCTGCAACTTGATGTCAAGGAGGCAAACTTGCAGCCAGACATCAATGAGACGAACCCACAACAAAGAAATTTTCTACTCTAATAATGCCACTTTTAGTTTCATATATATATATATATATATATATATATATATATATATATATTACTTATCATTAACCTATTCTTTTGTACTTTTCATACTATTTTATAAAATTTTAAAACTTAGCCTATGCTACTTCAACTTTGTTATTCATAATACAGTTATGCTCATATATATACATTTAATCACCTTATTATCTATACTTGTTTTCATATCTGTCTTATTTACGTTATTTTATTTTTCACCCTATATTATTGAGGTATACTTTGTCTTTACATGTGTTAGTATTTTCGTATTCTCATACTTTTCATTTTCCTGGCTAATCTTATATTTGTTTGCTACTTATATAATGTGATTTTTATTATTCATAGTTATTTATTATTTTCATTTTTATATAATTAATATTATATATTACTCCAATATTATATTATTATTTTGTTTACTATTATTATACTTGTTTCACTACTACAACTACTTAAATTTTTTATATTATAGTATTGTTGATATTTCGATGTGTCCTTGATTGAGTATCTTCCCAGGCCTATATATAAATATATACATATACTAGATTTGCCCGTGGCCATGTGCCTACGACACGTCTTTAGAACGATACAACATATGAAAAGTCTTGTAACAGTAAATCAACAATTATGTATCTGAAGTTTGAATAGTATGACAATAATTAGTTGTAAATAAAAGACTATGTTTCTATTAGTATATGGTGAAAAATAATTATAAATTGGGGTATAAAAGTAAAATAATTATAAATTGGGGTATAAAAGTCTATGTTTCCATATACATATATATATATATATATATATATATATATATATATAGAGAGAGAGAGAGAGAGAGAGAGAGAGGGAGGGAGAGATAAATAATTAAATAAATAAATGAGTTGTTTTGGGGTGGGGGGGATTTGAATTTGAGTTTTGGGGGAAAACTTTTGGGGGGAAAATGTATTTTGTGAGGTTAGATCTGGGCCTTTGATTTTGTGGGGGATTGAAGGAGTGCCATTTGATAGCTTTCCTTGTATTTTATTATATAGATATATATATTTTATCATCTTTAAGTTTTTATTATTTGTGTTACTTTTATTATTATTTACTTTTGCCATTATTCATGTTCCTAACTTTTTCTTTTTTGCTTCTTATTTTGTGTGGTTGTTATCTTCTTACTATAATGATCTTTCACCATTTTATATGATCAGTAGTCCTTTTTTGATGATCTGTTCATATATCTATTTGGCATTCCACGGTTTCAAACAAATGTTTTAACGACCTTTGAGTGCTTAATATTCTGTTTTACTGACTGAACTTATTGTTATTTGTTACTTTAGACAGTTTTCTTTTACTCATATTCGTGTCTAAGTTTTGTGTTACGTACATTTGTCAATGTTCATTAATTCGTAAGTTCATAGTGCATTGCGTTTATAGTGTATTCAAGTTTCAAGGAAGCTTTTGATTTCTTTGCGTGCTTTAAAGTATTACTGACTAATCTATATTAGTCACGATGATTATGCTGTAAAAATTCATATGCATTAATTGATTATCTAGTTTCTTTCGACAAGTTATTGCATAGTTTATATTTTTAATACAATTTTATATATCTTCTTGGGATTAGTTTTATGCTTTATGGATTTTTGATGCGCTGTCGGTTTTCATATTTACTTTACTATTCCAATAGTTGTGTAATTAGAAAAGAAAGAATGATTTTTCTGAAACTGTCGCGTAAGTTTTGAATTTTTTGTTTTCCTCTTACTAAGGATAGTTCTGAGGACATAACTATTCTAAGAGGGGAGTGTTGTAACGCCCCGTAATTTTTAATATAATATTTTGAATTAATAAATAATTTTTAAATCAATTTATTTAATTATTTTGAATTTTCGTAAAATTGACATTTTCACACGTGCAAAACATGTGCAAATATTTTCAAAGTGTGAATTTAGAATTTTGAGTTGATGAAAAAATTCAATTATTTGTTATTGGTTGTATTTTAATTTTTGGGATTTTTTTTCTGAATAAAGAAAACAACTTTTGTAAATTTTTGAAAAAAATGGGTCTTTTTGTAGAAAGTAGTTTAAGGGTGAAAATTTAACTTCGAAATTATTTGGCTACATTTAGTGCTGGCTATTCAGTAGAAGGCTCTAAGGAATTAGATTATTTCCATATTTGGTTGGTTTTTATTGATCTAATTGAATAAATATATAATTACACAATTTTGAGATTGTTGGGGGCTTTATTGAAAATATTCTTCCAGGAGTATAAAAGTCAGAAAATCTATTTGAAAAATCTAACAATTATTAGTAGATATTATTTATAAATTTTCTGATTTTTTTCGAATAATTTATGACATATTTGCAAATACTAAAAAATGAAGGACTTTTGTGCAAAAATGCCACTTGGAGTAAAAACTCAAGATTTTTCTTGAAATTTTGGGCTGTATGTTGGTTGGTCAGATCTGGGTGTGAAGGGATTAAATTATTTTACTTTAAATTAATTTGAATAACTACAAATTGGAAGGGATCCATATATCTACTTAGATATC
Source organism: Hemerocallis citrina (assembly GCA_017893485.1). NCBI lineage: Eukaryota > Viridiplantae > Streptophyta > Magnoliopsida > Asparagales > Asphodelaceae > Hemerocallis > Hemerocallis citrina. The sequence goes on from CM030358.1 coordinate 301,473,514, forward strand.
TTCTTGGGGGGTAAATTTGTAAACCTTTGTGAAACCCTAGAGGCCATTTCAGGCCTATAATAAGGTCAGCAGCCGGCCACCCTTCTTGTGCATCAAATCATCTCTTTCTCATTATTTTCTTGAAATTAAAGCTTGGATCTTGGACTTTTGCAAGGAGAAGACTTTTCCTTATTTATATTATTATTTTTCAAGTTGATCTTCTTTGAGGTAAGTGATACTTCTAGTTTTTTTGATGTGTTTTACCCATATTATCCTGATGGATGGATTTATGGATGTTTAAATGAACTAAAGATGTAATTTTTATGAAATATGATGTCACGCCCTACTTTCCAAAATACAAAATACGAGTACGTATCGTAGGCCCTGCGAATGATTATGCATCATCCATAAGTTGTACCAGACTAACTCAGCAACAAGAAAGAATAAACACAGCCACACATGAATGGCATAACCACATGAATCAAAGATAACTTCAATAATAAATGAAATAATCCAACAATAATAATATCCAACACAATATCCAACATCTGGGAATAAAACAAACTCTGGGAACATAAGCCCAATACAAAGTACAAAGTCATAACAATATTCATAGAAATAATCTAGCAGTAAATAGATTTAAGCAGCGCAATTCAGCTCCATCTCTAGAATCGTTGCTCACCAATTCCTTCTGGTATAGTTCCTTTAGTTCCTGTAAATTCTTTATCTAAAAAGAAAGAAAATAATGTCCTTAAAGCAAGTCGTGGACAGCCAGTAGAGAGAAACAGGGGATAAAGGAAGCATGTATACCAAAGAAAGGGACAGGATCAAAGGCAAAGAACAAAGCAATGGCAGACAATAATATCAAAGGTCTACAATTAATCACACATGTAATGAGTGATGTCAAGTCAAGTTCAATACAGGATCAAGAATGAGATGATAAATGCAGGTTATCAATCATTTTATTAATTTATCTAGTGTACATACTACTGTGTCCCATTCCATAGGTTCGGCACAAGCACACAGTGAACGTTTTAGATTGATGGTGAATTCAGGGATCGTGTACTCGGCGTCGATAACAATAATTTTACAATCAATAATTAACAATCAATCATTTGCAATCAATACTCCTCCAAATCAATATTTCTCCTCCTTCTATGTCAAGTGTTCATGCGAGCAAGAAGACCTTTACCGAGTACATTTTCCGATCGTTCACTACCAAGTCTACCCATAATACACCGTCTTGTTACTAGTTTATTTTCATCCTATGTGAGCATGCAAGAAGCTGTCAATCTTGTATTATGCTAGGTTTGACTAATTCTATTCGTTACAAACAAATCATGAAGCAAACATATTAAATTAGCACAATTACATAATATGAACAGCATGACCTTGCTGTACTAAAACACAGATTACCGCTACTACAGAGAAGCAAATCTGGATCCGTCAGAAATTCTAGAAAGTATACTCTCTGCCGGTTTCAGCGAGTATATATATGACATATGAAAGCTACAGGAACTAGGGTGAAAATTCTATTCTTTCCAGATTTTATTGTCAAGCAACAAGTTGTAAATTGTGTTCACGTATTTGTTTTAGGTCAGAAAAATCATCAAATAAATATATAAAAATTCAAGGTCGTTCCTACACATGTCTAGTCTTAGCTAGATTTATTTCAGATTTTTATTTTTTTGTTAACATGCTCAAATAAATTATGGAACAGCAAGATACGCATGCATTTGTGAATCTGGAAATTCTGACACAGCTATACTAAAATGATGATATCTAACAGATTACACATCAGAATTCAAATCCGTAAAAAGGGTAATAACCTAGACATCTGGGGCTAAATTTCATGTTCAGAAAGTTATTTCAAAATACGACAGCAACATGGTCGAAAATCTGATTCCAAATGGAACACACAGCAGTCCAGAATTTATTTTGATATGAATAGGCAACAATTTAATCATATAATCATACAATTCATGCTAATTAATAGTCGAAGTGCCAATAGATGTTTAAAATGCATGATTTTATTTTTAAGATGCAATTTCACGGGCATGGTAATCAATTCATCAAATCAAATCAATCTAACATATCTGATCTGTCGAACAATTCAATAACACATGGATCTAGTTATTTTTCATGTAAATGTGCATATATAAGAAATAATAGGGACTAGGTTTTAGATCAAAGAGGTAAGAACAATGTTAAGAGTATATCTGGTTAGCTCGTGTAAACCCTCAAATAACTTAACAGAATTCAAATAGCAGTACGATAAAGAAAAGGACCAGATCTACTTGCATAGATCAAAGAAATCTTGAACAAAATAAACAACTAGTTCAAGAAGAGACTTGCCTGTCATTTAGTAGATTCGATTATCTAGAATAACGGAATAAGAATCCCGAGCGACGATCCACGAGAACACGAAAATACGTGCAACCACGAGCAAAATACCAAACTGCAAAATAGCAACCCTACTCACAAACAGCAAGCACACACCGGATCTCCAAGAAAAACACCAAACACCGAGTACTGGATCCCACTTCACACAACAGCAAACACACCAAGTGCCACTGTCTTCTTCATCAACTTCGATAGAGAGAAAGAGTTGGCAGGAGAGGGTACGACGACTGCGGTCGGGAAGCGACGGCAGCGATGACCACGATAAGGGCGGTGACGACTGATGACGACGGTGCTGCGGTTAGGAAGCGACGCAGCGGCGAGACGACGATGACACAACGATGCTCTGTTTCTCTCCGAAAATAGAGGAGGCAAACGGCACAGCGTTCGGGGCTTGGACGATGATGACGAGTTGGCGAGAGGGATCTGTGGTGGTTGCTGGGGTGCACGGAGGGGCGAAGATGATGGCAACAAGGTGGTGGACGAGGATAGCGGCGATGGATTAATGGGTTCGAGCGGAGGGGATGAGATGGGATGAAGACGACGACGGGATAGGGGCGAGAGCGGAGGACTAGGGCGATGATGGGGATGGTGATCGAGACGATCGAGGAGGTGGACGGGAGGAGCGACGGATAAGGGGCGGTTGGGTTTGAAACAGAAAAACAGAGAGAAGGTGATGAGAGCGGCGGGTTAGAGGAGAGAGAGAGAGGGATTAATAAATAATTAGAGTTTTTTAATAATGGGTATTTATAGGAGATTAAGAATTTGGGGTTTTGGGTTGCGGATTTGTGAGTTTAGGGTACAGGTTTAGGCTCCGAAAAGAGATGAACAAGCATAAAACAATGGGATGAACATATAGCGGAACAATTCAAACTCAAATCACGAAGAGCAAAATTTGCAATGAGCCAAAAATAGAAGAAAAGAGAACGGAATGATCAAAGAAAAATAAATGGACCCAAGGAAAGCAAAATTATATAAAAGAAAGAATCCAGATACATTAATCAAGAAAGAAAATAAAATTACAATAAAAATCCAGAATAGGGGAAATAGGGGTTACAAATCCTACCCACCTTACAAGAAGAATTTCGTCGTCGAAATTCATACAAGAGGTACATAGGGCGAACCCCGAAACAAAACAAAACAAACACTTCAAGCAAAACAACTACTCAAACAAATGAGGAAACCTCTCCCGACTATCCTCCTCCAACTCCCAAGTCGACTCACCTGGCGAGTGAGGATTCTAAGAAACTCGAACCAACTTGATGACTCTATTCTTCAACACCTTCTCTCGACAATCTAAGATAGAAACTGGTTGAATTTCACAGGACAAGTTCGGCCCCACAGACAAATTTGAGTAGTCAACCACATGAATGTCATCCCTGATGTATTTCCTAAGCCATGGACACCTGCTAAAGCTTGGTGCAATGCAAGCCTGTAAGCTACCTTGCCCACACGTTCTATAATATCGAATGGACCGATGAACCGAGGACATAATTTGCCCCCACATCCAAAAGGGATAACACCTTTCCAAGGCGATACCTTGAGGAACACATGCTCGCCTGCCTCAAACTCTAGAGGTCTACGATGACAGTCAGCCCACTTCTTCCGCCTATCCTGAGCGGCTTGCAAATGCCTCCGGATCTAAGCCACGACATCAACTGTTTTCGTGACCAACTTAGGACCCAAAAGTTTCCTCTCGCTGATATCATCCCAACAGACCGGCGATCGACACTTGTGCCAATACAAAGCTTCAAATGGAGCAACCTCGAGACTCGCCTGATTACTGTTATTGTAAGAGAACTCGGCTAAGTGAAGATGATCTTCCCACGAACCTCCAAACTGAAGAACGTAGGATCTCAACATGTCTTCTAGGGTCTGAATCATCCTTACTGACTGCCCATCCGTCTGAGGATGGAATGCTATACTGTAGCTCAACTTAGTACTCAAGCTCTTCTGCAGACTTTTCCAGAACTGAGACCTGAATCTCGTATCTCTATCCGATATGATGCTGACAAGAACTCCATGCAGACGATCAATCTCCTGAACATACTTATCGGCCAAACTCTCCGTGGACTGACCCATACGGAAAGGAATGAAGTGAGCACACTTCTTCAGCCGATCCACGATCACCTAGATAGCATTGTGACACATGGGGCTCCCTGGCAAAGCGGTGACAAATTCCATGGTGATATGCTCTCACTTCCATTATGGGATTGGAAGGGGTTGCAAAAGTCCCGCAGTCCTCTGATGCTCTGCCTTCACCTGCTGACAGATCAGGCATTGGGGGACAAATCTATCCACATCTCTCTTGATGCCATGCTACCAGAAAAGTTGCTTCAAGTCCCTGTGCATCTTGGTACCACCAGGATGAATAGAATACGGGGACTGATGAGCTTCCTCCAGCAGCTTCTGCCTGACTTCTCCCCTAGGTACACACAACCTAGAGCCAAAACGAAACGACTCATCAGCATAAATGACCAAATCAGATCTCAAACCAGCTTCCACCTCAATTTGAAACTGCTGCAACTGCAGATCACCCACTTGGAATTCCTTAATCTACTCAATCAAAGAAGACTGCAATTGTAACATCATGAACTACTGATCGGATCCAGGAAGTAGCACATCCAACTCCAGCCTCCTCATATCCTCCACTAGTTCCTTCTGCTTAGTGAGGAACATAGCGGCAGGCCTCATACTCAACGCATCAGGAACCAAGTTCACTCTGCTCGGATGATACTGCAAATTGATGTCAAAATCTTCCATCAATTCCAGCCATCTTATTTGCCTCATGTTCAACTCCTTCTGCGTGAACACATACTTGAGGCTCTTGTGATCTGTGAATATCTCCACTCTATCCCCAACCAAATAATGCCTCCACAACTTCAAGGAAAAAACCACGCCCGCAATCTCCAGATCATGCATGGGATAGTTCTTCTCATGAGGTCTCAACTGCCTTGATGCATAAGCGACAACCCTTCCTAGCTGCATCAGCATTGCTCCCAGACCTCTACCCGATGCATCACAATGGATCACAAAACCACCCGAACTGTCGGGTACAGTCAGCACAGGCGCTGACATCAACCGACGCTTCAACTCGGCAAAAGCTTCATCCCAATCAAACAGTAACCCCCTTTTTTGTTTTTTGTATTCTTGGTGTATTTTTCTTCTTTCTTGAGTATTTATACTATTCTTGGATTTTGGACCGTATATTGAAGTTTTTTTCAATATATATTCATTTTGTTTATTTTCTATCATCTTGTGATTGATTTTTCTGTCCCCTGATTTGTTCTTGATCGTTATTATTATTTCGCTCATTATTTGGTTCTTGTTCTCTCATTTTGTTCGTGGGTGCTCTTGGTGTTTTGGTTGCTAATCCAACTGCTATTCATATTGCTTTTGATCCCTAATTAACTACCAAAGCCAAATTAGCCTACAATCCTATTTTAAATTCTATGCAAATCCTATTAAACCAAATCTCCTACTACTACTCCTAAACTTTCCACAACCCAATACCCACAACCCTAAACTCACCCCCTATATAAACCCCTCTCCCTCTCTCCTACCGAAACTCTAACCCTGTGCAACCCTAACCCCCGATCCCTTCTCTTTGCGCCGTCGCCCACATCCTGCACACCCCCTCCCCTAGCTGCTACCGACTGCACCTATCCGCCATCCTCCCGATCGCCAGCCAACCCCACCGACCCAGAGCTCCCCATCATCTCTCCATCTCCGTCCCATCTCTCTCCGTCTCTTTCGCTCTCTCCGTTGTGCACCCAGGACAGTAGCGACAAGAGCAACAGCAATGCTAGCCGAAGCCAGCACCGTCACCGTCGTGCCACTCCCGACCGCTCTCTCTCTCTCTTGGTTTTGCTCGTGCACGGAGTTGCACGTGTGATTGCTTGGTTTGTGGTTTTTGTTCGTGGGATTTGCTCATTGTCGGGATCCGTTCCCATTATTCTTGGTGTTCATTTTGTCTTCGGTTAAGGCAAGTAACTTGTACTCAATTTCTTTGTATGATACAAGTCATAAATTCCGCTTGTTGTGTAGTTGGGTTTTAGAGATAACTCGTGTGTGATGTATGTTTGATGAGTATTGTCTCTATAGTGCTATTTGACCATAGTTGCCTCACGACACAAATTTGACATGAAACAATTTAGGTTTTGACCGTTCTTGATGTGATTATATTTGTGAGATAATTATGAGAATTTGTGTGTTTGTTTGGATCCATGTGATATACTTGTTGTGGACATGCTATATACCCTATTTCATGATGTTTGGACACTTAGTAGACTCTATAACATGTTTAGTTGTGTTTGGAATGAGTTTCGTATGTTGTATGTTGATTTGTTGTTAAGAAAAAAATCTGTACTTTGTTAGCGATCAGTTTTGATTGGTATTTTAGACCATATTAAGGTCATTATTTGAAAATATTTTGTGAACATGATTTGTGAACATGACTCGTGAACCCGTGAACTCGTGAATCAGTGAATCAGTGTATCAGTGTATCATTATAATGAATTGTGCAACAATATTGTATTGTATCAATGATTACCGTACCGACACATGATCTATAGAATTCACCATTCAGTTTAAACGAAATTGATTGTATGCATCGTACCTGTAGAATGGGATGCAGTAGTACGTGCATTAGTTAGGATTATAATGATTAATAGACATAAGGATTAACACATCACCGACATTGCATATTGTTCATTATTGTTCCTATTGATATCCATTATTGGCTAAGTGTTATTGATATTGATCATTGATTATTGTTACCGAATATTGAATCATTGTTTATAGCCATTGCATCGATTACCGTGATATTGATTATTGACTATCGTGCCATGTTATTGATTCCTACTGATCCATTGATTCATTATTATACCGTTATTCCATTGTTCCCTGCTTTCTGTACTTGCTGTCCATGACTTACTCTAAGGACAATTTTTTCCTCTTTTTTGATGGAGAATTTCCTGATGGTTTTTGGAGAACGACATTGGTGAAGGAATTGATTGTATCGCCACTTAATAAATAATTGTTTTTGTCATGAAGACTTAATTATTGACCTATTGTTATTTTATTGTATTGTGGGCTTTTGACACGAATATTGCTATTATTATTCCAGATGTTGGATTATTTTTGTACTTTAGTTTTTATATATATTGTTTCATTTCAAGTATTATTGTTCATGAGATTATTATTATTGCCTACGCAATTGTTCTGTATTGATTATATTGTTGAGTTGATCCGATAAACAGCTTATGGATGACGTTAGTCATTCGCTGGGTCAATGTTACGTACTCGTATTCTCTGTATTTTTGGGAAGCAGAGTATGACGGGGGGGAGGGGGGAAAGGATGTCCTATATCTTAACCTAGCCACAGTTTTGTACCCAACTCTTGTATCTTCCAAAGATATTGCTCGATGGTGTAAGAGGATGAATGCTTGAATCCTTGGATTTTATAGTGTTCTTTTGTGAACCTCCTAGTTCTAGGTATCAAAAGCCCACAAAACCCATGCTTTTAATCCCCAGTTTAACTTAAGCTTTGTAGGGTGGCTGAGCCCAACTTCAAGTTTATTAGAGAATACTGGCTTCTAGACTGCTTTTATATTTCTAAAAGGTTAATGTTAATATATTTGTTTCACTAGTGATGCACTTTCTTATCTTCAAATTTTATTATGATCTCTTTCTCTCTTTCTTTTCTTATGATGTACCCTTAAATTCTTTACTTCAATTACATCGTTCATGCTTAAGTCTTAAAAAAAGCCCATCCCCTACTTTTCCACTTCTCTCCGCTTTCTACCTTTTTATAAATTGCTCCTAATCATGTGTTAAAGATCAATTAGTATCAGGACAAGAACCTAAGTTGCCACAGTTTTTGTCCTGCCACATTAAAGCCTCCTTATCGTTTGACACAGACATTAATATAAAAAAAAGTAATAAACAAAGAAAAAAGAAAAAAAAATCAATAGTAATGAGTTGAGACCCTTGATCATACAACCTATTTTATGACTTCAGCACTATGATTAGTGAAGGGAGGAAACACAAATGAGAGAGAGAGAGGGGGGGGCCTATAGGAAATATCTGAGAAGATTTATAATTTTGAGAAGATTTATAATATGTATTTTTACATTATATCATTATATTTTTATTATACTTTTAAAAATAATCTTTAAAAAAAGAAAGAAAAGAAAAAGAAAAGGAAAAGAAAAAAATAGGGGGAAACTATTAAAAAGAAGGCATCCGATTAGAAATGTTGTGAGATGAACATAGATCTCTAGGGTGAAGTCAAAAGTAAAAACTCATAAGGTTGTAGAATGAAGTTAAGAGAGGGATATTGTGGAGAGGAGAGAAGGGGACAGAGCAATATATTCCAATGAAAGAAGGCTATTCTGGTTTAAGGTTCAGAGACTACTGGGGTTAGGTATAGTTACGATTAAGGTTCTAGATGATTTTGAAACACTCTGAATCAGAGAATTGGTGAAGTACATGACGACTTAACATAAAAAATTTATGGTCAAGCATGTGGTCAACTGCACTCTCTTACCATACGAGAACAGCTCCATTTGCAGTGTGTAGCCTTTTGACCAGCTTCTTATTTACTTGTTAGAAGGAAAAAAAAGGCATATTAATATTTTTCAACCTTACTAAGAGATTTTATAAGTTTTTCAAGAAGTTCAAATAAAGACACGACCCACTAAGAGAAACTAGATGCACAATGCGCATATATCTACTTGCATACAGGATTTTGGAATTTAGTTGGTATCAAACTTTTTACAAACATGAAGCCATAGCTCAATTACTTCTACCATGATATTTGATTTCATACCCCGTGATCAGGAGCGTCATATTGCTGGCATATAATCCTAGATACACCTTGTAACGCCCCGAATCCCAAATACACTGAATTCGAGATGTTCTACAGGATCTTTCCGCTTCTTTTAGTACAATTTTATAAGGAAATTTAAACTTTTCACTTTACATCAGAGTTTACATCAATGTTACACTTTACATTGCACAGCGGAAGTAAAATTTACAACAATGAAACAAATATACAACAATCATGGAGTAATCTTTAAGCATTGATTCCTCTTTAATCTTTATCAAGCCATTTACCTGCATATAAGACTGTGGGTACGTCAGTTTATTCAACCGACGATCATTATACACGGCCATCCTCTCTATGCCGGAAACAGTATAACTTAATTTTCCATATTTATCAAACACAAACTTGTCACATTTCAAACTAAAGGGACTACTCTTTTGATGTCGTGTTGTGATTGTGCACTTAGTCCTTAATGCAGTTGTTTAAGTTACATGACACTAATGCGCACTTGTTCGGATTCTATGCATCCCATACTACATAGGTCCGAGGGCAAGCCCTTAATCGTTCTTCAACTTTGTAGGGTTCAATCCCTCGTTATGACTTAATCTACTACTGTAATTACGGTAAGTATCCTAGATGTTTTCTGACCTACGAACTCATGTCTAGGCACTTTGGAGGGAATCCCATCGCTGACACGACTCATCATGCAGACATCCTGTGGTAATTCAGCTCTCACCATAGACATGACACCACCCGTAGTCTTCAAACATCCCACGAGCGTCGCCACCGGGACGGTACTCTGGAGCAGCATCCTTACCCAGACTCATTATGGGAATTCCTGGGATACGCTCTCGCCGCTACCCAACGGCCCTCATACTCAATGTTTTTCTCTTACTTTCATCACATCTTCACTATGTACTAGTCCTTAGTTTTATTAGAATCATGAACAAAATCAAAGCTCTAGAGTTAGCCTCTCCCTTAAACCGGACTTATTCATTCATTCAACATGACCAACCTTGGTCTTTCATTTCAATAATTCATTTCAATTTCTTTTCAACTGCCGGGGGAGACTTAGCTACTCTTTCATTTCAATTCCAATTCACAATTACTAAAATAATCTGAGCACTTCTAGCTCATGAGTTCATTTCATAATCTCAACAGATTTTCTTTTTCATGTCATAGCTTTCATATTCATTTAATTCTCATTTCAATCTATGATTCATTTCATGTAAATCCATGCAAAGGCAATTAAAGTTCACCAATACAGTCTATAAGGTTCACAATCTTTACCATAACAAAATTACAAGATTTCTGATATACCAAAAGCACTCTGGACAGTCGACTTGGAGCTCCTCCAGTCGACTTATCCAGTCAATACAGTTCACCAATAACGCTCGGAAGAGTCGACTGCTGCACATGGCCAGTCAGCTGTTCCGCAGTTTTCCACATCTAAATGTCATTCACTTAACAGTTGACTGTCATCCAAACCAGTCGTCTGTACTGGGTGATTCAACTATACACTATTCATGCTCAGTACAGTCGACTGCTACAAGTATTCGGTCGACTGAACAGGTTAAATTTCAAATTAAGATTTCAAAAATTTAAATCTAGTTAAATAAATAAATAATACAAATGAATTGAATATCAATTGAGCTTGAAAATAAATTGGAATTTGCCAAGAAAATCAGATCCGATACAATAATAAAATATTTCGATAGATGAATTTTAGTTAAATAATCAAGAAATAACAATTAATAATTATAATCATAACAATAATAAAATCATACAACAAATTAGTATCCGGTTTAACAATTGTATTAAAATAATCCAATAATAATATATTTGATTTTGGACTCAAATATAAATAGTCGATCAATAAGATATAGAAAATAAAATCAAAATACACCACTATTCGAAATGAATAAGATTTTCGATTAGGAAATACTTTAAAAGATCTGAAACGAATTTAGCACAAAATAATTTATAAAAACCAAATTGTAGAAAATACACGGAAAATACTTATTGTCGGGAATGGGGGTTACAGTTTAGGTAAATGTTTTGGTCTGGGTTTTAGTGTTAACGGGCTTGGGTTTATGGGTTTCACAATTATAATAAATAATCAAAATAATATAAGATTGGACATGGTTTGAGCTTGAACATAAATAATAGAAGGGATAGGATTTCTACTTTAATAAATAATTAACAAGGCAAGAAATAGATTGTAGAATGAAATATGATTTCTTAACAAAATAATTGAATACCCAAATGAATGAAATCACGTTCAAAAGAATAGGAAGATTTGTGGAAATATTTAAATATGGAAAATACACGAAAATATGTACGGGCGGAAACAGGGGTTACACAAACATACCACAACATTAACGGCCAGAACAAACTAGAAGACAATAAAACGCAGAAGCAAGAGAATGCCTGCTAGGACTTCCAACCCGAGTATCATTTAACTCTGCATAGATAAGATGAGACTAATAAGTACATAATATAACACATCAACTAAAGGAATGAATACCTTCTTGAATAAGAGAAGTCACAACCACATTCACATTAGCTAATCAAAGTTTAGCTAGTCCTTCACCAGGAATAATGTTCGACCATAAGTTAATAAAGAAAAGAATATCTTCAATTAAAAAATCGATAGAGCGAGTGATGTTAGTGAAAATTCTAGCATTCCTTTGTTTCCATATGATTCAAATAAGCGCAATCATAGAAAAGTCCCAAAAGGACCTAAAGGAGCTACCAACACGATGGGGTCTCCAATTGCTCCACTAAGAAGCGACAGAACCCGGATTCCCTTTAACATGCCACATTATTTTGCAAATAAACCATAACGGTTGAATGAACGGGCAGTGATAGTGTTCTCCAAATGATTCTTGCATAAAACACATTTTTGACCCAAAGCAAGATTTTTTATATTGAGATTCTCCACAGTCAGCAGTTTATTATGAATCGCTAATCAGGTGAGAATTTTGGCTTTTAAAGGGGCAATATTCTTCCAAAGATTATTATAGAAAGAGGAAATAACTTCACTGGAAATTAGAAAATGATAGAAAATATTTAATAGTGACGGTTCTTGTGTTCGATTATCGCCATTGAATATCATCTCTAGAGTTTCATTGGTAGGCACTAAGAAGCACAAGTAGTTGACTGTATTGGGAGTTTAGATCCGGCGAAAGAGATATACGAAAATGGATGTTCTATTCTCTCAGATTGTTATGAATCAATAGACAAAAGGAAACCATCACACTAGGATGATATAAATCGAGGAAAATGGAAGCAATTTTGTTATTGCCGATCCAGAAGTCGATCCAAAATCTAACAATCGTCTCACAACCACAAATTTTTGTTAAACCGCATTTTAAAGGTTTGACCACCTTCCGCAGTCCTTTCCAAAATGGGAGGCTTGAATAGCCAGTTTAGAATGCATATCCCAAATTCTATGGTATTTGTTTTTAACTAGACGAATCTAAGACAGATAATCTTGTTTAAGCACCTTCCAAACCCACTTCTTGAGGAGCGCTAAATTTTGGTGCCTGAGATCAAGGACACCCAGACCCCTCTTTTTTTTTATTTGCATAGTTTCCTCCAGTTACAGAGGTGTTTACAATTTGTTAAGACCAAGGAGCCATACCAAAACAAATTTCTCATGATCTTATCAATACTCTTGATAACCTAAGAGGGAACATAGAAAAAGGACATCATGTATAAGGAGATAGAACAAAGAATGGAGTTGGAAAGTGTAACCCCTATTTTCCATTTTTTGTATTTTTAGATGTATTTTCTTTTTTAGTATTTATTCATCTTGTATTTCTTTGACTCTTTTTTAACCGTATATTGGATCTTCTTTTTTTCAATATATTCATCTATTTGGTTTGTCATCTTTTATTTGATCTTCTTGATTCAATTGTTCATGTACTATTTCATCCCTGTTTCATCGAGCGATTATTTTGATTCTCATTATAATTGTTCATGTCCTATTTTATCTATTTATTTTTGTTCCCATCTCTTTATTGGATCACCCTATAATTCTATGTGGATCTTCTTAATTAATCATAAAACCCTATTGGATCCATTACCCATTCACCTAACCCTACCTATTTACCCACTCCAACCCGTTTTCCCCTAACCCTAATTTCACCTGCTATTTAATCCCTATGTTAACCCTAATCTTATACTAATCTCCCACCGCCTAATACCCCTACCCTGTTCATCATCCCCTACCTATCCCCCTTTGTTTCTCCGCTACCCACCATCCACCTTCGCCCCTCGTCGAACCACCCTCGTCATCATCACCAGCACCTCGAGCTCCACTCAGCCACCGCCCTCATCGAGCCCACCCACCTTCGTCTTCATCCCCTGCACTTCAACCCCAAGCCTTCCGCACCTCCTTCCATCGTCTTCCTCCTTGACTGCATCACCGCCAGCCTGCCAGCCCCTCCTGACAGCACTATCACCCCTAATACCATCGCCATGGCTCCGAGCTCCTTCGTCCCCTGCATCGACCTCTGCTTCCGTCCTCGTCGCTACCAATCGCAGTCGCCCTGCCTCTCCACCGCGACTCCTCGACTGCCACTTGTGCCATTGCCGAGCCCCTGAGCACCCTGCCGCCTTCTTCCTTCTCCCCTGTTTTCATTTCGAAAACAATGCTTTTTCGCCTGTGGCGCTCAAGTTTTCTGTGTGCCACCTGCGATCACCCCGAGTTCCACCTGAGTCGTCATCGAGCCTCTCGCCGCACCTCCCGTGCACCGCCCTGAGCTTCTCCTCTATCGACAGTCGCCCGCACTGTCGCAGAGCACCCCCTGGCTCTGTTGGGTGATCAAGCCATCCTGGCCGTCGGTCGCCCTTGTGATTTTGATCATCATGATCTTCATCATCAGACCACCATCATTTGATCTGGACCGTCCAATTGATTTTGATCGTCATCGAGATCCGTGCCCGATTGTGTTCGTCTTGTCAAGACCCGTTGTGTTCGTGATCGGTTGTTTGTGGTTTTCCATTCATTGGTATTGTGTTCGTTCCCGAGAATCCATTCCCGTTATTCTATTTCTTTCGTTAGATTCGTCGTCTCTCAGTCAAGTAACTTATATGCTTTTCTGTTGTATATACAAGTACTAAATACCGTCTGTAGTGTAGTTGCTTCAAGATCTATTCTCATGAAAAACCTGCTAGATCTTGTCCATATGTGTTGATTTTTTCGTAGTTGTCCCATTACACGCACAACATGAATTAACTTAGGAATACTAAATTCTTGATGTATAAATGCATGTTATTCGTGATTATGAGGTGTCGTAGAATCTTGTATGCTTGATGTGTTAGTAGTAGTATAACTTGTTGTAAACTTGTTAAATACCCTATATCATGTTGCTTGGACATCTAGTATATCATATTTCGTATTTTGTTATGTTTTGGGTGTGTTACATATGAACTAGTTGATTTTATGCATAAATAAGATTTCTGTTTTTGTTGCCACCCCGTTTTTGTTCAGTATTTTAGACCCTATTAAGGTCAATATATGAAAATTAATTGTGAATATGAATTAAATAGAATTCTATCTACTTTCTAGAATTTCTAACATATCTCAGTTTCGGTTTGTGAGTTGCAAGTTATTGTTGTTTTACTACAGATATGTAGAAAATTCCAGATTCTGTTTTATATGAATTCTGTATGGTTATTTATTTTATACTGATGTTAAAAATAATATTTTGGTCCAATATTTTGCTGAGTATAACTAGACTTTGATTGGAATTAACCTCTAATTTTTTGGGATTTAATTAATGACTTTTATAAACTATTATATGCTTCCAAACAACTACTATAATTGGAAAATTTTCATGTTGTTCAGTAAAGAACCTAAATTTCAACCTGTTTCTATTTGCTGTTGGTAAAAACTTTATGAATATGAAATGTAGTCTACTGTATTGATTTTATCATCCTTTTAACGGATTTGGATTTTGATTTATATTTTATAAAATATTGCATTTTTAGTACTGCTGTGTCAGAGCTTCAGATTTACAAAATTACTGTATCGTGCCACTTTCTGATTTTATTTGACTATACTATCAATGTTGAAAAATTATGAAATTATAATTACTGATAATAAACATATTAGGGAATACCCCAGATTTTTCTTAGATTTAATCAATAAGCTTTTATGCCGTTTTCATGTTTATGAATACAAACTTCTGATTTCTGGCTAAACATATTTTCTGGATACAATTCTGTTTTGAGTCATGTTTTTGTGAAATACCATATGACTTGTATATATTTGCTTGATTCGACCGAGAGTCTATTTTCTAGATTTTTCGATGGATCCAGGTTTACATATATTTGGTAATGGGAATCCCAGATTTGGTGCAGTACTGTCTTGCTGTCCTGAACAAGAATTTTTGTTGTCCTACCGTTTTATGAGTTGTCTTTTATCTGTACATGTTTATCTTTCAATCTAAACCTGCTACTTGTTTATGCTATGTTATTCTTGCCTTATTTTGTGACACATACATACCTGTTTGATAATAATAACAAATAACCAAGGCGGGGTTAAGGAAAATATATAGTAGTGGAAAATATAGAAATGTGTACTTGGAAGGGGGCCCGTGTTTTCCATATTATCTGTTATCTGTTACGTGTTTCATGACTACATGATGCAAGATTCTGTTATCTGATTTCCTAATTGTACACTTCCCTATAGGAAGGTGTACTCAGAAGAGAACCCGTAGGTTCTATCTGTGTGTATCTGTATCTGTTATCTGATTATCTGATACCTGAACACACAGCCCTATACAGTCCACTATGAAATCTAAACGCAAACTTTTTTGAATGTAGCAACCATGTGGTAAATGGATGGGACGCATGAAGTGCTACCTAGATAGAAATAAATACAAGATTTGACATAACATGACACCTGTTACATGGTACCTGACATTTGTTATCTATTTATTGTTTGCATGACACCTGACATCTGTCATCTGTTTATCTATTTGTATAATACTTTACATCTGTTACATATTACCTGTACCTGTTAGCACACCATGTTACTTGATTCGGTATTTTGATTCATGTTAAACATTTTGTTTTGTTGTCATATTTATTCCATGCTATGTTCGTTTCCGTTGTTACTCTATATCTGTTTATTTTTCCTGTACTTGTTGCCTGCACTAAAAGCAGCCCGTAACTTGTATTGATGGGAGTTTTGTTTCTTTTTCCTTTTCCTGTAATTTGTTATTTGCAGATTTTGGTGATCAGCTGCCGATGGAGTAGGTGATCTAAGATTCTAGTTGTTGGAGTTCTTGCTATTATTATTTCCTATTGCTTATTCTGAATAAATTTAAATTGCTACGTGGATTATTTTGTATTGGGCAGTATGAACCAGAATTTATGACTTGTCCAGATTTGGTTTATTTAAGATTTATTAAGTTTTTGTTTCAAGTAAATCTTGTTGGTATATTGATTCATTTATGCATGCGTGGTTGGCTTCTCCTTGTTTATTCTTTATTTATTCCTGTGAAATGTTGTAAAGATCCTGACAGCTTATAGATGATGAAAATCATTCGCTGGACTTACTCACGTATCTGTATTTCATATTTCCTTTTTAGGAAGCGGGGCGTGACAGGAAGAACCAATCTACCAATCTACCACCACGAGACATATATTGTCCGGACCAAGCATTGAGTCTAGTTTCTACTTTTTCAATCATAGGGAGTCAATCATCTTTATGTAACTTGCCCCAACGTAATGGAATTCCTAAATAGAAAATAGGAAAAGAAGTGGTGGCATAATTAAAAAAAGTTTTCTATCTCAACTTGACCACTGTTAGAACCCCCAAGCCATAAAACAAATGTTTTATTAAGGTTAATCGATAGACCAAACACATTTTCAAAATGATAGAGGAAGTGTTTAAGGTTACGAAGGGTAGGCCCTTCGGGTTTAGCAAAGAGGATGGTATCATCCGCATATTGGCGATTGAGCACACCTTTAAAGCCTTGAAAGCCCCCTAAACCAGCAGTGAGATCCGCATCCCATGCTTTTTTGAAACATCGTGTTGAATACATCAATTACAAGAGAAAACAAAAGTAAACAGATAGGGTCACCTTGCCTAAAGCCCCGCTTACACTTAAATTCCTTTCCTTCAACTCTGCTAATAATAACAGACAAAGTGTCAGCAAAGAGGGTAGATTTTATCTAGGATATCCATCGGAGGCCAAACCCTCGGTGAATAAGAATGTCAAAGAGAAACTCTCATTCTACTTTGTCATAAGCCTTTTTGAAGTAATTTTTAACATAATACCTTCAAATTTAGACTTATGACAACCCGAGTTGATCTCTTGGGCACAAGCGATACTATATAAAACAAAACGATTCGGAACAAAGCCCGATTGGGTTGGTTAATCAGAGAGGAGATGACCGCGCTCAATCAGTTTGAGAGAACTTTCATAATGATTTTAAAGAAAGAGTTAAGAAGGCTAATTGGTCTAAAAGTTGTGACCTTATTAACACCTAAAATTTTTGGAATTAGCATTATATTAGCATAATTAATTATATCAAAGGATAATTGACCATGGAACATATCCGAGAACATAGCAAACATGTCATCTTTAAGTAGGCCCAGAATTTTTGGAAGAAAATATCGGGGAACCCTTTTGGCCCAAGAGATGAGTCACTGCGCATGGAAAATACAGCCAGTTTGATCTCTTTTATAATGAACGGTAATTAAAGAGAAGACAGATCATGGTCATCTTCTCCATATAGGAGATTCCAGTTGAGGTGAATATTATGAAGAGAAGTGGTGCCCATGAGACTCTTGTAAAATGGGAGAAAGGCCAAGTTAAAATTGATTAAGGAACATAATTCTACGTCATTCTCGATATGAATGAAAGAAG
Organism: Hemerocallis citrina; assembly: GCA_017893485.1. NCBI lineage: Eukaryota > Viridiplantae > Streptophyta > Magnoliopsida > Asparagales > Asphodelaceae > Hemerocallis > Hemerocallis citrina. The sequence continues at coordinate 301,491,613 of CM030358.1, forward strand.
TATTAGCATCACATTCTTTAAGCCATTTGATCTTGGCTCTTTGAGCCCTTTTAATATGGTCAAGGTGAAGAAAGGAACTATAGTCGTTCTTTCAATCGATTCCTTTTTTACGGTCGACCTCGAATATGGGACCCGACTCTTCGAGTTGATCAATGGAATTGATAGTCGAAAGAAAATAATTTTTAAGGGCAATGGAAGTACCAAATATTTCTTTTCTCCAAACTTTACAACCGTGTTTTGCGGAGTGGAGTTTCAGAAGAATATTAGCCTGACCATGATCCTACTATAGACAAAAGACAATTAGTGATCAAATTTACAAAAATCTGATCTTCCAACCAGAATTTTTCGAAACGAAATTTATGAGGTTTGGCAAAGTTGAAATTGGAATGAAGATAGAGTGGAACATGATGTCGTGCCCCGAATTTCGTACACTAGAAACTTGTGACACAATCCTGAATCTTTATTTCAATTGAGTACATAACATAGAGAAATCACAGGAATTAAAACTTTATAATTACATAAATGTTATTACAATGTACAATTGTGACAAAATTTCATCATGAGTTACAAGTAATAACTGTACACTTCATTTTCCCACTTGGATGCTTTATGCAGCTTGATTCTCTTGCCCATGATTAGGTAATCCTGCAACTAACCAACTGTGGGCATGTCAGATGAATGCAACCGACGCAATGATAATGAAACCATTGATCTCCAAATCCTCAACAATCAATATTAATGCAATAGAAAAATATGAAAGTCATACAGAACAGAGGTTTCGGTGTATGATATGACTCTTGAATCTAATGCACACTTGATCGGAATCATATGCATCTCATACTAGATACTTCCCAATCAAGCTTTACGTCCGTCTGATTATAGGGTTTGATCCCTCTCAATGCAAACCTACTCTTGTACTCTTACCTTGGTTCTGACATTTATCTAATGACTGGTAGAGTTGCAGTGCATGCGGTCCATTTCCGCTGATGCAACAGACTGGTGGTCTTTCACCACTCCCGAGCAATCTTGTGATCACTACATTCTGCTGGGACTGGTGGTCTCTCTACTCAGCTCGGGAACGGTGTTCTTTCTCCATTTCTTGACAGGCCAGTGATCATTCAACTCTGCCAAAACCGGTGGTTCAACTCCCGGACCCTACCAAAAGTTATCCAAACATAAGGTGGACCGGCAGGCATGTCCCTACTCTGCCAACAGACTCAGAGTTAAACTCTTGCTTCATTAGGATGGATAACAGGATGGATAACATAGAGCATACCCTTTGGGGTCTATCCCTTAGGTTCTGACAGGAGTTGTGGTACCTACGTCTGCCTCCCGCGCTTATCACTAAATTCCAAAAATTAACAGTTGAGGCAATGCAACACGTGTCTCAGGCGATATGACATCGCACTTGTCCCCTTGACAGGTGAGTACGCACTCAACTAGTGCATGTCCTTACAACGAATAGTTACACGCGGTATTATGCAACAACTCATTTCTGTGGGTTTTCCTCCATCAACTTCCAACAACGTCCAGACATCCGGTTGCAGGTTTGCCTCCTAGACATCCGGATGCAAGTTACAAGGTTTAGGGTCAACAATCCAAACTTCTAAGGAGCACTAGAACTACCAACTATAACTATTGTTATTCTAGGATTTCTAGTCTAACTCATTATCAACTAGATTCACTTCATTCCAACGGTTCTATTCCATCTATTTCTTCCACGATACGAGCATGTCTTGCACAATTCTTATACTCATTTCTTGTTAAATAATTCCTCACCCTTGATCTAGCTTTCTAATAGATCGTGAGTTCTATTATCGTATTTCACTTCTAGGTATTCATGCACATAATGTGCAAGTGTATCACCCCGTACTTAAAAGTGTATATATATAATATAATATTACTAGATTTTCTCGTGGGCACGTGCCTACGGCACATCTTCAGAACGATACGGCATATGAAAACCCTTGTAAACAGTACATCAACAATTATGTAGCTCATGTTTGAATAGTATGATAATAATTAGTTGAAAATAAAAGTCCATGTTTCCATATATATATATATATATATATATATATATATATATATATATATATATATATATAAAGATATAAAGAGAGAGAGAGAGCGAGAGAGAGAGAGAGAAATATTTAAATAAATAAAGGAGTTGTTTTGGGGGGAGATTTGAATTTGAGTTTTGGGGAGAAACTTGTGTGTGTGTGTGTGTGTGTGTTGGGGGGGGGGGGGGGGGGGGGGGGGGGGGAGGGAATGTGTTTTGTAAGGTTAGATCTGGGTCTTTAATTTTAAGGGGATTGAAGGAGAGCCACTTGATAGCTTTCTTTTATTATATATATATATATATATATATATATATATATATATATATATATATATATATATATATATATATATATATAATAATAATAATAATAATAATAATAATAATAATAATAATAATAATAATAATAATAATAATAATATGAGATGGAAATGGTAGTTGGCCTATAGGTGGATCCTATAGGGCTATGGCTTAATTAATTGAGAAGGGAGCCTATAGTTTTTCTATGGGGTTTATGAATTAATAATGAACATATGGACAATAAATGCTTGAAATGAGAAAGGGTGTGGGTGCTGTGCTTGTTCGGCCATGAGCTCTTAGTCCCACATCGTTGGGTGGTGAGGAAAAATGAGAGTGTATATTAGGAAAGCCAAATGATGAAGTTACCTATAGGGTTAACCCACCTTTTGATGGTGCATTTGGTAGGCGTGGCTAGAGTTTTGTGTCTGTTCTTTCGCGTGCGCGCACACGTAGCCATGTGCGTAGCTGGGCCGGGCTCGGGGCATTACAGCAAGTGTCCATACAACTCAAAAGTTAGTTAACACTTAATTGGTTGTCTCATAAAATGTCAAATACATTTTATGACAACATACACAATTAATCAAGTGCAACAACATTCATATGCAAAATATTGCTCTACGAAATAATTGTTTATTCTTTAGGGGATACTACACGTGATCCAGGCTTGGATTAGGAAGAGTTTGCACAAAAGAGCTGTGAAGTCTTGAGAGAACAAGAACCGGTCAAGTTTGTGCCATAGAAGGGATGAGGCATTTATTAGACCAAGTGAAGGATCTACTGTGGATCGAACATTCGATAAGATCAAGGTGGTGAATGCAATCATTAAAGAGGAGGGAATCTCCTATTGTAGATGCATTCCCAATCCTTTCAAAGCTTATCTAGTAACATTATAATCACCACAAAATAGCCAGAAACCGTTCACTCTGCCTACCAAAGAATTGAATTCATCCCAAAATTGAGGCCGAAGAGCTGCAGTAGATGGTCGATAGATGGAAACCACAATTAGTTGACAGTTGAATTCTAGCCAGTTAAGGGTGACCATAAGAAAAAGTTTCATTCGGAGGACAAAGATGGGGTTGACAAGAGACGCTTTAAAACAAAAAAGAATACCTCCACACGCGTTAAGCGCATCAAGACTGATCCATTGGTTAAGGATCTTACCACCTAGGGATCTAGAAATGGAAGGGGAGGTAGCATCAAGTTTGGATCCGTGAATGGAGATGAGGTCACAGGATGAGAAGAAATACGGTAAAAAATGGCTTCGTTTTTATGGGTGCTGCCAACACTACGAATGTTCCAAGAAATGTTAATAATAATGACTTATTTCTATCACGGGAAATTTCTAATTCTCTAATGGCATTAACCACGGAGGAAGAAGAAGGGTTGACAAGAAACCCCAGATTCGACTTGGTCAATAATATCATGATTAGAAATAAAGTTGAATTGAACTTGGTAGATGGAACCCAAGGGGGTACCCAGATTAGGTTCCTCTGGGATGGGAGGAACTTCTATATTATGAATTTCAAAGTCTAAGGTAATCTTAGAAGAGATGGGGTTGGATGCGTCTTTCTTGGCACGAATGCTTGCACTAGTACGCATGTGAGATATCTTATAGACTTTTCTCGAATACTTCCTTTTTGACGAAAAAGGAAAGTACGATGAGCTCACTTGATGACAAGTAAGCACAAAAGAATTATTAATATGAGAAAAGGAAATGGAGGGTGTGACTACAATCGTAGGTTCCACATTTAGATCATCGCAATTAGAGGTACGGAAAGATGAAGAGAGAGAGATGGTGTAGCTCCCCGATTTCCGTACACTGGAAACTCATGACACACCCAAAAACTTTACTTCAAATGAGTACAAAACAAATCAAAATCATAGAAAATTAATACTTTTATTTCATTCAATGATATTACAATGTACAAACTTGCTTTACATAAAATTTACATCATGAATTACATTGTGCAAAATCTATATCTTTCTTCAATTGGATGCTCCACACAGCTCGAGTCCCCGCTCCCACGATCAGGAAGTCCTGCAAACTTACCAACAGTGGGCACGTCAGTTGAATGTAACTGACGCAATGATGATGATACTAACAATTTCTAAATTCTCAACAATCAAAATAATGCAAAAATGTGAATATTTAATTACTACAATTTCTAGATGTGTCGGTGTATGTCATGACCCTAGAAGTCTATTGCACAAAACAAATGCAATCCATGCCTAAGTCTAATGCTCACTTGCTTGGGAACTCTATGCCGCCCACACAACATAGGTTCCGAATACAAGTTTCTAACATTCCCTCCCATAACAATGTTCAAATCCTCGATAAGCATATTATCTTCGTGACAAACTTCCAAGATTTGAACCTCCTGTGAGTATTTGCTCTCATCCCGAAATACTGGAGATCAATCTCTATTCGTGGATCATCCTGGAGCCTATTTTATCTCTTGCTAGAATTTTGGAGATTATCTTACTCCGCAAATCATCCTGGAGCCTTCATCATATGAACATCCCATGAATGTCTCTCTCATCCCGGAATTCAGGAGATCAAACTCTATCCGTGGAACATCCTAGAGCCTATTTCATTCTCGTCCTAAAATTTTGGAGATTATCTCACTCCGCAGATCCCTTGTCACATGAACTTCCTGTGAGTGTCGCTCTCATCCCGGAATTTTGAAGATCTATCTCTATTTGTGGATCATCCTGAAGCCTATTTCATCTTTCATCCCGAAATTTTGGAGAATATCTCGCTCCGCAGATCATCCCGAACATCCCATGAGTGTCTCCCTCATCCCCGAATTTTGGATCAATCTCTGTTGGTGGACCATTCAGCCTATTTCATCTATCATCCTAGAATTTTGGAGATTATCTCGCTCCGCAGATCATCCAGGAGAGTTTGTCATAGGAACATCTAATGAGTTTCGCTCTCGTCCGAAAATTCTGGAGATCAATCTTTATCCGTGGATCATCCTAGAGCCTATTTCATCTTTCATCCCGAAATTATGGAGATTATCTCGCTCCGCAGATCATCCTGGATCCCCTGTCACATGAACATCTCGTGAGTGTTGCTCTCATCCTGGGATTATGGAGAACAGTCTCTATCCGTGGATCATCCTGGAGTCTATTTCATCTCTCGTCCCAAAATTTTGGAAATTATCTCGCTTTGTAGATCATCCTGGAGCCCTTGTCACACGAAAACCTCATGAGTCTCGCTTTTGTCCCAGAATTCTGGAGATCAATCTCTTTCCATGGATCATCTTGGAGCTCATTTCATCTATCGTCCCAGGATTTTGGGGATTATCTCGCTTCGCAGATCATCCTGGAGCCATCTTCTCATGTTTGCTGATGCTTCATCACATCTCCCTTCTAGTGCTTGCCCTGCAATCAATAATCACATGGTCTAGAGCTAGCATACCTTACCGGTCTTATCTCATGTAATCGATTTCTGCCAACCTGACCCATCTTCTCTTCCTTGGAAGCACATCACAGCCAGCACCCTAGCCTCTAGAACCTACCATTCTCATATTAAGAGTTCTAATCTACTAATTAAGACACCCCTAGGACAAACCAAACTTATGAGGAAGCACCAGAACTAGAGAGTATGGTTAATGCTATAATTTATAATCCGATTCATATTAACTAGATTCACTTGTTTCCAACAATTCTAGTCTTTTTGTTGCTACTCCAATATCTAGCATCATCTAGCACAATTAGACTCGCTACTTATTAGTTAGTTAATCCCTCACTCTGAATTCTAGATTCTTACTAGACTACAAGTTCAATTAACTTAATTAAGTTGCTAGGCCATCTTCTTGCTCATAGAAGTCTACCTAATTAACCATATGGAACTCTTTGCCTCACATTTCATTGTTTGTTATAAATTCAATCTACCGTTCTAATTGTAATTGGAGTCCTGTCTTAGAATTTCATTCACTTATTCTTAAGTTAAGGCGACTAATCAATTATTATACTAGAGTTCAAGTGATTAACAACATCTATGCGACATTCATAACTCGCGTTCTAGTTCCAACTGCTATACAAATAACTCAAGTTAATTAAGACCTAATCCTACCCCAAACAAGCCCGAAGCTGGACCAACTCAGCCCAGACCCGGCCAAACAAACAACAGCCCGAGCTCCCCTTTGGCTACCGTTTGCTCGATATTTCGAACACATCTTCGGGTCGCAACCAAGCGCTTCTTGGGTCCTACTTAAACCCAACCATTCCATGGTCTCCCTGAAAAGTTTTTGATCGAAATCAAAATGTAAAAAACCCTTAAACGACGAGTATAAACAGCCAACAAAAAACAGCCTGAAACAATGAACAACCGACGTTTTAAGCTCACATTCCTTCCGAAATCAAGTGCAAGCCAACTGAAACTTAGGGTTCATATTACTACACTATTAGATAGAAAATTTAAGTCTTAGAGAGTGTAAATAGGTCATCAAATGAGTGGTGCAAATTTCCAGAACAACGAGCAATTTACAGCTAGCAAAAGAAAGCCCAAACAGCGAATTAATACACTATTTGAGCTCATAATTGCACATAAAACAAGAACAAGCAATCCTAAACTTCGGACCACTCACCCAAGCATCAAACAACATGATAAACTTACAAAAAGAGTGAAGAAAATCACCCTAAATAGTGAAAGGATAGCCAACAAAAATTTCAAAGTACGACAATAAAACTGTCGTTTTTGAGCTCTTTGCGAACTCATTTCAAGGGCTATTCGAGCTCAATCATGCGGAAACTCAGCCATGCATTCATATAGAAAACTAAGCTTGAAATGAGGTGTTTAAATCCCCTAAATTGAGAGCACAATTCAACCTACATAGCAAATATTTATTTCTCAAAACAGTAAGCAATTTTACTTCAAAACAGTGAGCATGCACATATGATTGATGCATTCTAGCACTTGAATATCATCTATTTCCACATGCAATTGATTTGTACTAATACCCAAGTCCAATAGCTTCTTATAGCATGAAATTTATGATTTTAAAGTGAGTTATTAGTTCATTAAGAAACATAAGTGATGAACTTTTTACATAAAAACAATGGCTTTCGTAGTTTAACTTTTTATTATGAGCTAGAATTTGTACTCATGCTTTATGTTATTAGCCCAAACATAACTCAAATCTATCTAACAAACCATGGCATGGAAGGAAGTGATTTAATTGTTGGTTGTATGTCACAAAATGCTTAAACCATGCAAGCACAAACAAGAACAAAAACCACAACTTTCTTCACCAACAATTTCTTCAACTACTTAGCTTCCGATGATTTACTCTTTGCATATGAATTATCTGAATCTTGTTCTCATGCCATACACAACATAAACAACAACAGTCTACACTATGTTTCTAATTTATTTACATACAACAAGAGAGTTAGAAAACACCTATGCTAAAGTGATCACCAACCTTGTTCCTTGCTTCTCCTAGCTCCTAGACTTTTCTCCAAGCCTCCCACTTGATCAAACACATCTCCTTGCTCTCCCAAAATAGCACCTAACAGAACTTGAGGATTTTGGAGTGGAAAATGAGTTCCAAAATGAGTTCGAAAATGAGTTGGGGGTGGGCTCACTTGGCCTTATATTGGTCGGCCACACAAAGGAGAAGGGGAAGGGGTTGTTTTGGGGTTCCAAGGCACTCAAGTGCCCTTGGGACTCAACAAGAAATGATTCTCCTAACCCTACACACTAGGATATCATACCTTATTCTTTTTGGAGACCAATACTCCATCATCTCCACGATGACAAGCCACACCTTTATCTCCCATATTTCATTAATTTTTTCATGTTGCACAAATGTGCATATATGAACAAGTGTAGTTGGCTAGGGTTTAATGAGTTCAAGTCCACTCTATACTCAACCATACAAGTTCATATGGCTGTGTTAGGTTATGTTTGCTTGAGTCCAACTTGTTTCAAATCCTAACTAGGGCCAACCATAAGAATCGATGTGACAGACTCAAAACATATCAAATAATATTTTTCTAACTCAATTATAATTGAGAAATACATTAACACGTGCGACTCTCAAATTTGTACGGATTAATAGACAAAATAGTTATATACTATTTTGCGGGGTATTGCAGATGGTATAAGGTGTAGGGGGGACATCATAAAGACAAGTGATGATCAAGACATAAAGGGATATAGAACTAATGTGAATTCTCGCAACAAGCATGAAGCAGTATTGTAAAAGCATAAAGATCGAAGAAAAGAACGAATACTTCCAGGCAAAATAATAGGCTGAGTTAAAAAGGAACTAGAAGAATCATCTGAAAGGAGATTATCCGAATCAACCAAATCCGCAGTAAGGCCTTTCACATCAGCTACTGAAATCGGAAGCTTGGAAATGGGTTTTGAAGTAGGAACGGAAGATGCTTGAACGACACGTTTAAAGCTGATCGACTATTGAATGGATTGTGAGTTCACACTCCTCTCGGGCTACTTGTCCTCAACGGGCAGTTTCAGAAAAATAGAGAAAGAAGGAAGCCCAACAAGTGAGGCTAGCTGAGAAGAAGGAAGAAGGAGTAAGGGTTTCACAGTCGAGGACAATGGCAACGAAGTGTTGTGCATCGACGGTGAGGATGAAGTCAGCACTGATGGGGCAGTCGAACGAGCCTGAACAACAGGATTAATCCAAATGATATTTGGCGGTTTGGTGCTGGTGGTGGGGGGGGGGGGGTTGGGTTAACCATAAGAGCAGACCCTTAGGTAGCATATAGCTTATATGAGAAATTGTTTTATCCACGATAACCTCCCCTAGACCCCTTCTTTTGATGAGTGGAGTGATTAGAGAGATTAGAGTGATGAAAATGGGAGGAGCCTTCATTGAAAGTCAGAGATGGATGGGCTAAACTAGGATTCACAGTACTAGCAATGGAAGTGGTAAGAAAAGGGTAACAGAAGAAGAAGAAGTAGGGGTAGTATACGTAGATAAAGAGGGATGCATCCCTGATCCTGAGAGTGTATGTTGTGATCATTTTCAGATCACTGCAACAAAGGTATTCAACTTCTACTGAAGACACCCTGATGCAAGTAACGAAGTGGAGGTGGTGCTTATCAGTTCACCTACACATTTGGTCATGGATGAGACCAGTCTAGGGATATCAAAGAAAGGCAGAAAACCCAAGAACAAGACTTTGGTTGGGAAAAATTGGAGAGCCGGGGTGTTGGAGCCCAAGAATGGCCATTTGCCAATCAAAAGATTAATCAAGCCAATAGTGAAGGATTTTTTTAGCAACCAAGTCGATCAGCATTTTAAATGCAGGACACTTGATTACCATATCACCATTTGAGCATACATTCACACCCTAAGTCGAGTCCTGGACACCACACCAGTGACTCAAAAATGCGTTGAGAGCGGAGTTAGAGATATTACCCCCCAAACATAGATCTTGCTCCTAAACATTCCAGATGCTCTTTTTTGGTGATCATTTCAGAGGAGAGTTCACAGCAAATCACTAGCAGGTGTTAAGGAGGCAGATGAGAAGTGGGTGCAGGCAGAGTGAACGACAGAGCTGGAGTAGGGAGAAGAGCTTGAGAATCAACAAGTTTTGCTGGCTTTGCTTTGTTATCATGAAGCTCAGCTAACTTAGATTGAAGGGATGGTATATCAATCGCGGATAACACTTGCTCAAAAATTGCACTCTCATCATAAGTCCCAGAATTTGTTGAAGAGAGTAATGCCAATTCTCGGAGTGACCAAACTTTCCACAAAACAAACACTTCATTTTTCTTTTACAAAAGAGCTTCAAATGACCAGGTTTGAAGCACCGATAGCAATAAGGAGAAAATTAGGAGCTGAATTTAGAGGGGGAAGATGAGGGGTTTTGACAAGAGTGAGTGTAACCCCTGTTTTCCGTTTTCTGTATTTTTGGTGTACTTTCTTTTTCTGTGTATTATCTGGGTTTGGGGTCTTTATAAATTTTTTTCGTTTTCTTAAATTCAGTTTATTTTAAAAGTATTTCGTATCTCTTGTTAAAATTTGTTCTTTTCATTAATTGTATTTATTGTTATTTCAAATGATTCTTATATTATAATACAAACCCTATTATTCTTGTTATTATTATTATTATTATTATTATTATTATTATTATTATTATTATTATTATTATTATTATTATTATTATTATTATTATTATTATTTTTATTACTCTTAGTATTATTATTTTTATTATTATTACATTTTGATTGTATATTAAAAAACCTTTTTTTTATTTATATTTGTTTCCCTATTTTCCCTATTGGATCTGTTAAGATCCTACTATACCCAATACCCATTGTACTGTCAGATGAAACCCAATATCCATTTCAAACTTTAACCCTCTATGCTATAACATGTTTACCCTAATTACCCATCAGCTAAGACCCAAAACCTGCTAAATTCCCCAACCCGAAACCCATTTTCACCCCCTAAACCCTAAAGCCTGTTCATCTACCCCTATATATATTCTGTCACCCTATTATCATCTTCACCAGCCGCTTCTGCTTCACCCCATCCTTCTAACCCAACCCTAGCGTCGTCCTCCCCCTTCCCGCACCTCCCCTGCTCATCCCTCTCCTGTTGCTCCCCCTCATCCGTTGCGTCTCCTCCCTCTCTCTCCATCGACTGGCCGCCCCTCTGCAGCACCAGCCGATGCTCTGCCCTGCCTCCTCGCGACGCAATAGCATCACCGGCAACTCTATCGCGACTTCCCTCAGTGCTGCCCTACATCCAGACCCCCAACTCAGCGATGCAGCTCTGTCCACCCTGCCTCCGGCCAGCCGCGGCTCCACAGTACAGCTGCAGCAGTGGCAGCACTCCTCTGCCCTTGACTCCGTTGCTGTCGACACCAGCAGCAGGTCATCGCCAGCCCACAGTCCCGATCTCCTCCTCTTGGTGGTCCCGACTCTCTCTCGCTATCTCTCGGTGCACGTGTTTGTGTTGGTTGGGTTCGTGTATTCATTATTGGCTCATGGGCTCGTTCGTTTATTGTGTTCGTGGGTTGCCTCATGTTTGGTTTCTTCGTGTTCTCGTTCGTGGTTCGTGCATGTTGTGTTCGTGGTTCGTGTTCGATCCGTTCGTGGGTTCGATCGTTCGTGAGTTCGTTGTTCAAGAATCCGTTCCTGTTATTCTTGCTTTTGCTTCGTCGGTTTCGTCGTCTCTTAGGCAAGTACCTTGTATTCTTCTCTTTGTGTAATACAAGTACTAAATACCGCCTGTAGTGTAGTTGGGTTCTAAAGACAATTCATATGTGAATCCTCTGTTATATATTATCTCTATTGTGTTGATTCAACCATAGTTGCCTCACGACATACATGACACGAAACAACTAGGGATGACTACTTTTTGGATGTATATATATATGCTATTTTGTGATATCGTGTGCTTGATAAGTTATTCGTGCTATACTTGTCATTGACTTGCAAAATACCCTATATCATGTTGTTTGAACATCTAGTACACTATATTTCATGTTTGGATTGATTTGGATGAGTTTTACATAAACTAGATGATTTTATGTTTGAAGAATAATTCAGTATTTTCTGTTACCTTACTTTTGATCAGTATTTTAGACCCTATTAAGGTCAGTATATGAATTTTATTTGTGAATAAGATTTGTAGAGAATTCTGTCTATTTTCCATTCTTTCTGACGGATCTCAGTTTCGTTCTACGAGTTGTGAGTTATGTCTATTTTACTGCAGAAGTGTAGAGAGATTTCTAGATTTTATTTTCCATGAATTCTGAAGAGTAATCTATATTTATCATGATGTTAAATGTATTATTTTAATCCAATATTATGCACAATACAACTAGACTTCATTGGGATTAACCCTGAATTTCTGTGAATTTATTTGATGAGTTTTATAAACCGTTCTATGTTTCCAAACAATTACTATACATGCTGAATTTTCATACTGTTAAGTAAAGAACCTGATTTTCGACCTAATTCTAATTGCTGTTTGTAAAATATTTGTGAATATAAAAGTTAGCCTACTTTTTCTATTTTATCACCTTTTTTGCGGATTTGGATTTATGATTTGTGAGATATTGCTGTTTTCGTACTGCAGTATTTATAATTCCAGATTTTCAAAACTACTGCATCTTGATATTTTCTGATTTTGTTGACGAAACGATTTATATTGAAAAATTATGAAACTTTATATTCTGATGCTGCACATATAGGGGAATACCCCAGATTTTTCGTGGATTTAATTAATGAGCTTTTATGCTTTTTCCTTACTTTGAATACAATCTTCTGATTTCTGGCTGAACACGTTTTCTGGATTCAAAGCTGTTGTGAGACTTGTTTATATATATTTTTTGGATTCGGTTGGGATTCTATTTTTCATATTCTTTGATGGATCCAGATTTGCATTTTTGTAGCAATGGAAATCCCAGTTTTAGTGTAGTACTGTCTTGCTGTCCTGAACTTGAATTTTCGTTGTTATATCCTGTTATGTGTTGTTTATCACCGTACATGTTTATCTTTCACCCTGAACCTGTTACTTGTTTATACCATATTATTCTTAATCTGTTTTACGCACATACATGTCTGCCCGATAATAATAACAAAATAATCAAGCTGGGGTTTAAGGGAAAGATCTAGTAGTGGGAAACTATAGAAATGTGTACTTGGAAGGGGGCCCGTGTTTACCATACTGAGCATCTGTTATGTGGTATGATACTGTTATTCTGATTACCTGACTGCACACTTCCCAATAGGAAGCTGTACTCGGAAGAGAACCCGTAGGTTCTTACTGTCTAATTACTGTCTGATTGCTGTCTGATTACTGTCTGATTACTGATACCTGAGTACACGACCCTATATGATCCCTTACGAAATCTAAAACGTAATTTGTTTGAATATAGCAACTATGTGGTAAAAGGATGGACACATGAAGTGCTACCTAGATAGTAATTAAACACAAGACTATATGAACATGACATCTGTTAATTGTTATCTGTTACATGCTGCTAGATACTATTATCTGTTATCATCTGACTGTTATCTGACACTATTATCTGTTACTGTCTGACTGTTACCTTACACTGTTACCTGTATAACTATCTGCATACTGTTTGACACTAACACATGCTATCTGTACTTGTTAGTATACCATGCTACTCGATTCTATTTTTCCTGATTCATGTTAGATATTCTATTCTGTTGACATGCCTATACCATACTATATTTGTTTCCGCTGTTATTCTATTTTGTTTATTTATTTCATGTACTTGTATCCTGCACTACAAGCGGCCCGTAACTTGCATTGACGGAAGTTTGTTTTCTTTTTCTTCTTCTTGCAATTTATTAAATTACAGATAGGGTGATCAGCTGCCAGATGGTGTGGCTGATCTAACATATTAGTTACTGAAGTTTTCGTTATTATTAGTTCATGTTGCTATTTGAACAATTGTATTTGATACTTGGATTTATTTGTATTTCGGCAATGTGACCCAGGATTATTGACTTATTAAGATCTAGTTTATTTGAGATTAATATATTTTGTTTCAAGTAAATTCTGTTGGTATTGATTTATATATGCATGCGTGGTTGACTTTTCTTGCTTCCGACTCTGATTATTTCTGTGAGATGTTGTAAAGATTCTGACAGCTTGTGGATGATGAAAACTGTTCGCTGGATTTAGTCATGTATCCTTATTCCGTATTCTCTTTTGGAAAGCGGTGCGTGACAGTGAGGAAATGAGCGGGAAGAAAACGATGAAGAGGTGGAAGGAAGATTCTGGAGTATGGACTGAAAAAAAGCAATGGGCTTAACAAAATTATTAATAATTCTTTTTTTTTGTCTTTTTTTACCACTTCGACCCTTCGAGCCCCCCCCCCCCCCCCTCCTGTAACCCCCATTCGCGCCAATAAGTATTTTCCATGTACTTTCTAAAATTTGATTTTGTTTAAAATTTATTTTGTGCTATATTCTTTTCGGATCTTTTATTAAAGTGTTTTCTAACTGAAAATTATATTCATTTCGAATGATGGTGTACTTTAATTTTACTTTCTATTTCTGATCTATCCGCTTTTTATATTTTAGCCAAAATTTAATATGTCATTACTATTGGATTTTTAAGAATTTTTTGAACTCAAATCTTATTTTGAGATTCATACTATTATCATTATTATATTATTGTTGTTGTTGTTACTATTATGATTATTTTTATTATTTTTATTGATGTTATTGTTATTATTATTAATATTATTCATATTATTTTTATTGTTATAAATATTATTATTACCATTGTTATTATCATTGTTATTATTATTATTATTATTATTATTATTATTGTTATTGTTATTATTATTATTATTATTATTATTATTATTATTATTATTATTATTATTATTATTATTATTATTACTATTATCAGTATTATCTTTGTTATTCTTATTATTTGCATTATTATCATTTGGATTGTTAATATTGTTATTATTATTATTTTGTTAAGCCTAAAACTCATACCCACTTCTTCTTATTGGAACCCTATATCATAAACCCAATACCCAATAACCCACACTTTCCCTAACCTACCCTATACCTAACCCTAGCCCCATTAAACAGCCGCCTACCCTTTTCCTGTACAAACCCCCCCCCCCACCCAACCCTGTACTGTACATCCTCTCCTTTCCCCTGTTCTCCTTCAGATTCCCATCGCCAACCCATCAGCTCCCACCTCCGATCTTCATCGCATCCCGTTGCCACCTCCAGTTCATCATCGATAGCCTCCTCCATCGTCGTCCCCTCGTCAGCACCTTTCGACCATACTCCTCGCCTTGCTGCACCACCTCCATCGGAGAACCCATCACTTCTGCTTGCCCTCATCGCCAGCATAGCCACCACAGTCACCGTCAACCCTGAGCACCCACAGCTGACTCCCCATCGTCCTCCTCCATCGCTGTCGAGCTCCTCCTCGATGCCCTCCCCTGTTCTCCTCACCACCAATCGCTGCTATCGAGATCCACCACCGCAGTCACCCCCTGTTCTACCCTCCAATCAGCTACCACAACCACCTTCAACCTATGCCTCCGCCTTGACCGCAACCGGCACTTCGAACTCATCCCCTACCTTCTTCCCCTGGGTTGGCGCCAAAACCCACCATCGCACCCATCAAGGCACCACCTCTCTGTGCACCAGTCACCGTCCGCTGCTGCCTAATGCGCCTCCGGTCGGCCACCAGTCGACTGCCCACAATTGTTGTGTTGTTTGTTCCCTATTTGTTGTTGGGATCTGAGTTGCTGTCTACCATTTGATCGTAATCGTTTGACCTCGGCCAGTGATTTTGATCATGATCTTACAATAGATTTCAATCGTGATCTCAGCCGTCGATCGCTTAATCTTGAATATTGATCTCGATATTTGATCTCGGTCGTTGGTTGCTTGATCTTGCACTTGATCGTCGATCGTCATCAGATTCGTACCCGATTGTGATCGTCACAACAATATTTGCTTGGTTTGCGGTCGTCACCGTTGCCACCGGGATTCTTATCCCGTTATTCTCAATATTTTGGATCTAATCGTCCATAAGGTAAGTCACTTACTCTTCAATTGTTAATTGTATCAAATTCAAGTTTTGTTGAAACTCTTGCAAGTAGATCCCTTGTTCATCGTATTATACATTGTTCATCTCTTTCGGTGAATCTATTGAGGGTTTACACGAGCTAACCCCAATATTTTTGACATCCTGCCACTTTTACTCTAAAGATTGAATCTTTCATGCATTTATATAGAATCGATAATAGGGTTAAGCATATAATCACGACACAATTAATTATTGTAGAGAGAATTGCTAGATTGTATGTTGTTTGATCGATTGATGGTTAAGTGATGATAAATTAATGTATGTATGTGTTCTTAATTTTATTGATCATGTTATTACACCATCATGCTAATTATAAACTTCATCGATTAATAGAATTGATACCCATCATATTTAATTAAATTATTTCACGAAAAATACCCTAAAACCTCTATCTTGCATGCTGGATGTATGTTGTCTGCTATTTTTTACCCAGTAAATGATCTTAAAACAAATTAATTTCTGAATAAGAATTGTATCCTTATCTTTCTACTTTCCAGAACATCTTGAATTTCTGAATTCCGAGTTGTGTAGCAAAAGTTATGTCTGTTTTACTATAGCTGTGTTTTTGCTTTTATATGTTCAGATTCTTATACGTTTCATGTTTAAACAGTAAAAAGTCTAGTCAAATGATAAAATTTTTCTCTAAAAATTTTCAGATTGTTGCTTAACATGTTTAGGAATCTAGAAAATATTTTTAATGAATTTATTATTGAGTTTTCACTATTTCTAAAATTATATTAACTTGATATCGAATTTCTGCCTGAACTTATAATCTGTAAAGAACGATGTATTTGACCTCTACTGTTGTCAGATTTTGAACTTTAAATATGCGTTGGAAACGTGTGGAAGTCTAATTTTTAGAAATTCTGACGAATTCAGTTTTCCAGTTTGGAAACAGCAGGAAATTGCATTTTTTTTACAGATTACTCTTGCTGTCCAGAATTTTTTATTCCAGATTTTAATAGATTAATTGTTTTATCATAGTATTGCATGAATTAAAGTGTGTATGTTACATTGCATGATTCTAATGTCCCATTGTCATCATTTTAATTGTCCTATCTAAGTTATCGTCCCGTTGCTCCACTATTGATACTATTTTTCATCTCATGTCTCAAATTGCATATTGTATTGTTGCATCGATAAAATAATTAATAAGCCGGTGTTTAAGAGTTGACTCTAGTAGTGGACAATGTAAGGACTGTACTCGGAGGAGGGGCCCGTGTTTTTCTATTTATCGGTTTATCAGTTTATCGGTCTATCGGTCATATCGGTCATCGGTTGATTGTAAATTACTGATTACAGTATCTCAATTGATTCTGTCATCAATCATTAAATTATTGGTCATTATTGAATATTTTTGCCGAGTACATGATCTATAAAACCCATCACTAAGTCTAAACATAACATGTTTGTATGTAGCAACCATGTGGTAAATAAATTGTACGCATGAAGTACTACATTAGTTAGGATTAAAATGATTAATAAACTTAAGAGTTTGCTTCACACCGACAATGCATATTGTACATCATTGTTCCTATTGATATCGAATATTGGCCAAGTATTATTGATATTGATCATTGAATATTGTTACCGAATAGTGAATCATTGTTTATAGTCATTGCCATCGATTATCATGATATTGATTATTGCTATCGTCTCATGTTATTGATTCCTATTGATCCATTGAATTCATTGTTATACTGTTATTCCATTGTTTCTTGCTTTCTTTACTTGTTGTCCATGACTTGCTCTAAGGACAATTTTTCTTATTTTTTTAGATGAGATGTTTACAGGTATTGATGGAGAATTGCCTGATAGATTGGGAGAACAATATTGGTGAAGGAATTGATAGCATCGCTACTTAATAAATTATTGCTTTGTCATGGAGATTGAATTATTGAACTATTGTTATTTCATTGTATTGTGGGCTTATGACCCAAATATTGCTATTATTTATTTCCAGATATTGGATTATTATTTTTCTTGGATATTTTATATTGCTTCATTTCAAGTATTATTGTTCATGAGATTATTATTATTGCTTGCGCAATTGTTCTGTATTGATTATATTGTTGAGTTGATTGGATAAACAACTTATGGGTGACGTTAGTCATTCGCTGGGTCAATGTCATGTACTCGTATTCCGTATTTTTGGAAAGTGGGGTGTGACAAGGATTTTAGTGGTATCAGAGCCCGGCTTTGGGTAATATACCAGTCAAACGTGACTAACGAAAGGGAGTTTGGTTTTGATTGATATATTAATCAAATTTTGGTTTTAACTGGTTTAACTCAACAGTATGTGCAATACAGGAATCACATGAACAATTGATATCCAACTTATGATCTGGAAACTACTCTTATTTGATTCCTCTTTGATCCCTTCACATTCAGCTCCTTCATTCCTTATTGTTTTTTTTTTTGTCCCTTCCATTCATTGATTCCTCATTGTCTATAATTTTATTCTTTTATAGCCATATTCTTTTGATTCTGGTGTTATCCTTTCTCTTATTCATGCATGGTTCGTTGATTTGCCTCATGTGGTCTACAACGACATGTCTACAGCTTGGAGCATTACCATCAGAGTGGCGCAGCAGAAGCGTGGTGGGCCCATAACCCACAGGTCCCAGGATTCTCTTATTGTTTCTCCTTCTGTGCATTATTTACCGCTTTATTCATTCATATCCATGTCCTTTCTTATTCTGGTGTTGCCACCATTTTGTTTCTTCCCCCTTAATTCCCAGTTTTGATTTCATCAGTTTGCCTTTGCCTTGTCCTATGTACCGCCTAAGCAAATTTCGAGGACAAAATTTTGTTGTAAGGTGCCCATTCCCGACAATAAGTATTTTCTGTGTATTTTCTATAATTTGATTTTTTTTTAAATTTATTTTGTGCTAAATTCTTTTCGGATATTTTATTAAAGTGTTTTCTAACCAAAAATTATATTCATTTCGAATGATGGTGTATTTTAATTTTACTTCATATTCCTTATTTATCGACTTTTATATTTTAGCCCAAAATTAATATGTCATTACTATTGGATTTTTATGAATTTGTTGAACTCATATCTTATTTTGAGATTCATACTATTATCATTGTTATTGTTATTATTATTATAGTTGTTGTTACAATTATGATTATTATGATTATTTTTATTGATGTTATTGTTATTATTATTAGTATTATTATTATATTTTTTTTATTGTTATAATTATTATTATTACCATTGTTGTTATCATTGTTGTTATTATTATTATTATTATTATTATTATTATTATTACTATTATTAGTATTACCTTCGTTATTGTTATTATTTGCATTATTTTTATTTGGATTGTTAATATTGTTATTATTATTATTTTGTTAGGCCTAAAACCGATACCCACTTCTTCTTATTGGAACACAATACCCTAAACCCAATACCCAATAACCCACACTTTTTCCTATATATATATATTCTAACCTAAAATGCTAACCTACCATATACCAAACCCTAGCCCCATTAAACAACCGCCTACCCTCTTCCTGTACACAACCCCCCCCCCCCCCCCCCCCCCCGTCCTGTACATACTCTCCCTTCCCCTGTTCTCCTTCAGAAACCCATCGCCAACCCGTCAGCTCCCACCTCTGATCTTCCTCGCATCCCGTCGCCACCTCTAGTTCATCGTCAACAGCCCCAACCACCGTCGTCCCCTTGTCAGCACATGTTGACCGTACTCCTCGCCTTACTGCACCACCTCCATCAGAGAACCCATCACTTCATCTCGCCCTCATCGCCAGCTTAGCCACCAGAGTCGCCGTCAACCCTGAGCACCCACAACCGACTCCCCATCGTCCTCCTCCTCGATGCCCTCCCTTGTTCTCCTCACCGTCAGTCGCTGCTACCGAGATCCACCACCGCAGTCGCCCCCTGTTCTACCCTACAGTCAGCCACCATAACCACCTTCAATCTATGCCTCCACCTTGATCGCAGCCAGCACTTCGAACTCATACCCTACCTTCTTCCCCTTGGTTGGCACCGAAACCCACCACTGGACCCATCAAGGCACCACCTCTCTGTGCATCAGTTGTCGTCCGCTGCCGCATGACGCGCCTCTGGTCGACCACCATTTGACTACCCACAGCCGCTGTGTTGTTTGTTCCCTGTTTGTTGTTGGGATCCGAGTTGTTGTCTGCCTTTTGATCGTGATCATTTGATCTCAGCCATTGATTTTGATCTTGATCTTGCACTAGATTTCGATTGTGATCTCTGTCGTCGATCGCTTGAGCTTGAATATTGATCTTGATATTTGATCTCAGCCATTGGTTGCTTGATCTTGCACTTGATCGTCGATCTTCATCGAGATCCATACCCGATAGTGATCGTCGCAGCAATATTTGCTTGGTTTGCGGTCGTCGCCGTTGTCGCGGGAATTCTTATCCCGTTATTCTCAATATTTTGGATCTAATCGTCCATAAGTCACTTCCTCTTGAATTGTTCATTATATCAAATTTAAGTTTTGTTGAAACTCTTGCAAGTAAATCCCTTGTTCATCATATTATACATTGTTCATTTCTTTCGTTGGGTCTATTATGGGTTTACACGAGCTAATCCCTATATTCTTGACATCGTACCACTTTGACTCTAAAGATTGAATCTTTCATGCATTCATGTAGAATTGATAATATGGTTAAGCATATAATCTCGACATAATTAATTATTGTAGAGAGAATTGTTAGGTTGAATATTGTTTGACCGATTGATGGTTGAGTGATGATAAATTAATGTATGTATGTGTTCTTAATTTTGTTGATCATTTTATTACACCATCATTCTGATTATAAAGTTTATCGACTAATAGAATTGATACCCAGCATGTTTATTTAAATAATTTCAGGAAAAATACTCTAAAACCGGTATCTTGCTTGCTGGCTGTATGTTGTCTGCTATTTTTGACCCCGTAAATGATCTTAAAATAGATTATATTCTGAATAATAATTGTAGCCTTATTTTTCTAGTTTTCAGAACATCTTGAATTTCTGAATTCCGATTTGTGTAGAAAAAGTTATGCCCGTTTTGCTATAGCTGTGTTTTTGCTTTCAGATGTTCAGGTTTTTGTACGTTTCATGTTTAAACAGTAAAAAGACAGATCAAATGATAAAATTTAACTCTGAAATTTTCAGATTGTTTCTTAACATGTTTAGGAGTCCATAAAATATTTTTACTGAATTTAATATTGAATTTTCACTGTTTCTAAAATTATAATAACTTGATGTCGAATTTCTGCCTGAACTTATAATAAGTGAAGAACAATGTGTTTGACCTAGCTACTGTTGTCGGATGTTGAACTTTAAAGATGCGTTGGAACCGTGTGGAAGTCTAGTTTCTACAACTTCTGACGGATTCACATTTCGAGTTTTGAAACAGCGAAAAATTGTATTTTTGTACAGACTACTCCTGCTGTCCAGAATTTTATATTCCAGATTTTGATATATTAATTGTTCTATATCGTATTATTGCATGAATTAAAGTGTGTATGTTGCATTGCATAATCCTAATGTCTAATTGTCATCATTCTAATTGTCACATCTAAGTTATCGTCCTGTTGTTCTCCTATTGATACTATTGTTCATCTCATGTTTCAAATTGCATATTATATTGTTACATCGATAAAATAATTAACAAGCCAGGGCTTAAGGATTTACTCTAGTAGTGGACAGTATAAGGACTATACTCGGAGGAGGGGCCCATATTTCCCTATTTATCGGTCTATCGGTCATATCGGTCATATCGGTTATCGGTTGATTGTAGATTACTGATTACAGTATCTCAATTGATTTGGTCATCAGTCATTAATTATTGGTCATTATTGAATATTTTTGCCGAGTACATGATCTATAAAATCCACCACTAAGTCTAAACGTAACTTTTTGTATGTAGCAACCATGTGATAAATAAATGGGATGCATGAAGTGCTCCATTAGTTAGGATTAAAATGATTAACAGACTTAAGAGTTTGCATCACACCGACATTGCATATTGTACATCATTGTTCCTATTGATATCGAATATTGTCTAAGTGTTATTGATATTGGTCATTGAAAGTACAAAATAATCAGAAGCAAGAACAACCCTAAATCCATTCTTGATTAGCAAAGATCCCAAAACCAGGTTCTTTCTAATATCTGGAACGTGCAACACATTGGTGAGTGTTAGTTCCTTGCCTGAAGTCATCTTCAGTACTATCTTTCCTGTTCCTGCAATTTTGGAGGTGGAAGAATTCCCCATGAATAACTGTTCATCCTTATTGCACTTCTGGTATAAAGTGAACATCTCCTTGTCCGAGCAGATGTGCTTGGTGGCCCCAGTGTCGTATCACTACTCACAAGGATTGCTCCCCACCAGATTCACCTCTGATACAATAGCACAGAGGTCCAAATCAGAGAGACCAGTGGACAAGTTCTCAACTATGTGTGCATGGGATCTGTCATTCCCTTTTGCATGTTCAGTTGCAGCACGGTTATTGTCCTTACTGCGACAGCCAGAAATTTTGTGCCCCAGCTTACCACACTTGTGGCATTTTCCAGCAAACCTCTTTGCTGCAGGTTTCTTGTTCGAGACCTGTGGCAAGAACTTCCTCTTTTTGACCTTTTGTTCATGTTCCACCATGTTGGCCTTTTCTATGGGCTAATTTCCATAGGACATGTCAGCTTTGCGATTTTCTTTGTTCAATCCGTAACCTGACTATTAGGTCTTCAAAAAACATCTCCTTTAGCTTGTGCTTGAGGTAGTTTTTGAAGTCCTTCCATCCAGGTGGAAGCTTCTCGATGAACACTACAACCTGGAATGGTTCACACAGCGTCATGTTCTTTGCAGCGTGCATTATCACCTGTAGTTCCTGAATTTGACTCACAACTGTCTTAGAGTCAACCATCTTGTAGCCCAGAAATTTGCCAACTACAAACTTCTTGGAGTCGGCATCTTCTATTTTATACTTCTTCTCCAAAGACCCCCACAGAAGTTTGGAAGTCTTGAAGACATAGTAGACATTGTACAGTCGGTGTACCAAACTGTTCAGGATATATTTTCTGCAGAGATAATCACCCTGCGTCCATGCATCAACCGCAGCAACGGAGTGCGTATCCATAGGTACCAGCATAGGGACAGTTTCAGTGAGAAACCTGTCCAGCTTCAAGGTGGTTAGGTAGAACTGCATCTTTCCTTGCCACTTCTTAAATCCAGTTCCATTGAACTTCTCTGGTTTTTCTCCCACAGTTATATGTGTAGGAAGAACAACCGTTTGTGCCGCAACCGATTGTGCAGTCACATTTTGGGTCATTGGTGCTTGTTCACTGATAAGTCCACTGACATTATCGTTTTGTGTGTTTTCCTTGTTCTGAAACAGTTGAAATAGAACTGTTAGGTGTTTTGTTTTTCCGAAATGATAACAATACCTGTAAATAATCTTCACAAAAACTGTTAGAATAGAGAAAATTTTTTACTTTAAGATTGTTAGAACTCGAATTTCATAAAGTAGAAAATTGCTAACAATATTTGTGAAGAAATACAATTATAGGAAATAAAAAAACAAACCGAAACTTTAATACAAATCGAGATTAAGATCTCTGTCCTTAAAGCAAAATTCGCCAGTAGTGTGACGGTGGTTGACGAATTACCTCTCAGAATACAACTGTATTAACTTTTCCTGAAGAGCAGCACCCTAGCTTCAGAGATCTTAGCGAACCAGTAGCTGTTTTGTACTTTCAGACTCTGACTCAGAGGAAGAAGAAGAAGAAGGAGATTCGAAATTATGAAAAACCTGTGTACTGGCAGACAAAAAGTACTGGTCTTATAGGTGAAGAGGAGTAACTGAAAGGTCCATTACTCTGTAACAGTAGAGTAATGGTTCAAAAACGCAACTGATGAGTCATTACTCTGCTGTTACAGTGTAATGGTACCAGTTACAAAATTTGAAAAGCCTCAACAGTAACTGGGGAAAAATTTTAGAGCGGGGCAAAAAAAATATAGGTCAGAACCAGGCCAAACCAAACCAAGTCTAGCCGAGTCGAGCCGACCCGGAGCCGGGGCCTTTAGTCCATTTCTTTAGCTTATATACTAGATAAAATCTTTCCCATCTTCACGTTATGGAACTATCCATTCCAACTGCCCAAGTTAGTACATTTCGAGTAGCTAACTTTAGACCTACATTTCTCATTCATACGGAAACTGTTTTTGGCAAGTGAGTACATTACAGATTCGACGAGAGGAACGTAATCCAATCAACTTTCGGTGTCGTAGGTGGCCAGAGCCCTCCGGAATACCCGGAAAAATGCGAAAACTATTTCCAACAAATGGTGGCAGGACAAGGCTTTCTTTGGCATTGGAGTGGAGAAGTGGTCAGAAATGGTGACCAATGTTCTCTATAGCGGTAGATTTATAAATGAGACTTTTGGGGTGTTTGTGATTTGGGTGGTCCAGTTTAAGGGAGTTCGGTCCTTACATGTGGATGGTAGAATATGGGTCATTTTCCTCTGAACTTCGAGCACAGTTGATCATGAAAACTGAAATCTATTTTTGGTAAAGAGGTTCTGAGACCAGTTTTAAATTATTATAAGGTAATGATCCGTGATTGGCTGAAGAGGGAAGTCACTCATTATGTGCAATATGTTCAGTTGTGGCAATGAGACAACTTGTATGTTCAATATGTTCAGATGTTGGTCACGGTATCACCATTATGTTGGTGATGATGATGATATCACCAATGAATTTGGCATTATGACTTTGAAGCCAATGGCAACAAGGCCGAGTTGATTGTTTAATTGGGTTTCCCGCCAAAAGTTCGGTATTATGACAGGTGTAGGTTGAATCCAATGGCTACTAAGAGCATCCACAGTTGTTTATGGTAAAAATTGTATAAATGCATATAGCAAAGTGTCGTTTCGCTGCAGTCGTCGAATGCTATATTTTACCATTTTAAATTAAAATAATAACAGACGGTGCTTCATGTTGCGTCAGAGAGGGAAAAAAATAAAAAAACATTAAAAAATGTGGGACGGCATATCATATTGCGTCGGAGAGAAAAAAATAAAATTAAATAGTGTGACGGCACTTCAAGTGCAGTCGGAGGAAGAAAAAAGAAAAAAAAAATTGGAAAGGGAGAGACGGCACATCAAGTGCCGTCCGACAAAAAGGCACATTTTTATTTGTTTTGTTTTTTTACTTTTAAGCTTTTCAGGAAATAGGAGCTGAATTTATGGCTTTATAAAAAAAAATTGGACCATACTATCCCTTTCATTCTATATATGGTGAACTCTCTGTCTCAATCTCTCAATCTAAATCTCCTCTCGGCTCTCAATTTCTCTATCTTAATCCTCTCCGCCAACTCTCTATCTAAATTTTATTAGCCAACTCTATATCTTAATTTCTTAATTAGTCGAAAAAAATATCTTCGTTGCGAAGATTTATTGGTCGTTTGAAATCAAAGCGAGAACATGTTCCAGCTCAACCCAGTACAAGCAACGAAGGTGAAGTGGATATGCCAAATGTCGACTATGTCGATCAGTCCAACTGGAATCGTGTAGTAGACGATTCCAAACATATAAGTCAATATGTTACTGTTACCCCTGAGGGTGGTTTCTGTAAATTCAGGAAAAATTGGAAGGAACCGATCATGATGTACAATCAGTACTGCTCACGGATTTTACTTATTAAACTACTAATAGAGCGGGCGGGATGACACCGTTTCATGACTATCAATACAAACAAGTCGACGGTTCAGCTCGTGGAGGCACTTGTAGAGAGATGGTGGGACACTACCCACACTTTCCACCTACCGTGTGGTAAGTTGGGTATCACTCCATTAGATTGGATAATGCTTACGGGAATTTCTATCGGTATCGGCGACTTGCCTCCAGCGACGATGAGATTTACTCTTTTGAAGTTGTTCAGGAACGCTTCTTTCCAGAACTAACAGTAGATGATTGGAAATCACAAGGTATACGAGTTTTATTTTTAAAAATTATTTTACCAATACTTTCATTGAAGAAGCCCAAACCGATAGGAATCAAGAGATGAAGATCACATGACCTTTCTTTATGTTCTTTCTTTTCTCTAATGGTGTTGGGTTAGTAAGTTGTGGTTGGCTAGCTACAGTTGTAGACCGCAATATTATTGGTAAATACGATTGGGGTAGTCATGCACTTGCTCTGCTGTATTTGTCTTTGGACTCATGTAGCAGACTTAAACTAAAGTCGTTTAATGGGCCGTAGCAAGTGTTGGAGGTAATACTTATCCTATTAGATACTAACTTTAGACGAATAATGTCATTATATTATTTCAATTTATCTATTCATAACATATTCGATAATTATGTTTTACAGTATTGGGCTTACGAATACACAAATTGTTGTATTCCAGTTAGAGATAGGAATACCTCTATGGAGACCCATATGACTAATTCTGATGTATGGCAGAAAATTTTGCGATGGAATCAAGAATTCTTGGATTCAGGCCGATCTGATCCTATTAGGTATAATCAGTCGATGGCCCGTGATCAGTTGGAGATGCGCACTGCTTCCTCTATCATTTGACAGCCATATAATTCGTCAACAATTACAGACGTGTATGAAATTGAAGTTGCTAAATATATTTCACATTTTTGACATAGTTTTACGTATTGCGGTTAGGTATATTAATTTTTTTCATATTAATTTACAATATTTTCAATATATACTATGGTTATGCTAAAGGGAACAATTGATTGCAGGGTGTATGGTATCTTGATGATCATTGTATTCGCCAACTTACTGGTTATATTGCTATCCCAAAAAACTCACCTCCTCTCATGTATTTCATGGCATCCAATACTACATTACCTGAACCTATTGAAGCTTCACCTTTTGTACGTCGTGTAGAGCAGTTCACTTATGATCAGTATTGGACAAAAGTTTCAATTGGTCCAATAATGCCGACACTCTCTCATGCATCCAATATCGATTTTATTGGGCCAGCATCTATTTGAGATAATTCTGCTCAGTTGCCATATGCTGCACCTCCTTGTTGTCTACCGGCCGAGTATCCAACTCAATCCACTGCATATGCTTCATTATTACTTGGTCAACCTTACGTCGAAGTGCCACTTTTCCAAAGCGGTACTATTATGAAGAATTTGGACTCTAATGTCAGTGTTCCGTTTCATCAGAGTGGGCAACCAACATATGTAGTGTACGTCGTGTAGAGCAGTTCACTACAGGCCGAATCATTCGCAATGTCATTCTATATGATCAGCAAAGACATCATGCACTTCGTCAAGATCTTGTGGAGCATATTTGGAATCAATTTGGAGAAGAGTAACTGCACTTAGCATGTATTAGTATGTATTCCCTTTGTCTTGTAACTTTTAATTTGATGAAATAATTATAAACGTAGTTAATTTAGTCATTTGAACTATGGTACTATCTAATATTGTAGTCACTGGATACATTCATAATTACCGTTTAAAATAATTACATAGGAACTATCTAATAAATGCTCATTTTAATCAAACAGGATGCTATGGGGCCACTCACTGCCAAAAAAGATTCATCTTCATTTCAAATTAATAATGCATGCTTGTACTAAGAGAAATTACATAATTTTGGGCTCATGTTCTTTACCCATCGTTATAACCTCATTTTTGTAGAATTTCGTTTTGCCTACACATAAAATAATATCGTTGATTTATTGGTAATGTGTTTAGATCGATACCCATAATGCGATCTTTCTCGATCCGTTCTTTAAGATCGCATTCTCGGATTTTTATCGCATTCCTCGTAACTTACGATCCTTTGGATACACCTGTAAAAATGGCTGTTTTTTCGGCCATATCTTTGATGCCTAATGTTTCGGCCACACTTTTGCCTTTCCTCTTAGAAGCTTTGCGACCTGGTGGTCGGTAAGGGGTGTAGGTGAATCCGTATCAACGGGCATATCTGACTTCTAGTTGATTGTGAGAGAGTTTGGGCTATCACAACCTTCACCGACTTGGGTATTAGGTACTCGATCAAAAATTTGTGTTGTACGCAATAAAAACATTGGCTGATTTTTCAGAATCTCATAACATTCATCAAATTTGAATGATTTCCCCGAAGTTGCCAAATATTGTACTCTGGCTTCGCGAATCTGAGACAACATTGATATTCCAAACGTTATTAGGTAAACAAATAATACAAATAATGACTTTAAATCGTACATTTTTCACATACCTTGTCTGCCTCAGTTGTTCCGCTACCGGCCCTAGTTGTTGCATTGCTCAATTTTCCTATGAATAGAGCTACTTCTTTGAAAATCAGTTGAAATCGACTAGTGAGTGAGCTCACTATTCTATCGGTTGGAGTTCCTAATATTACCTTAAACTTAGAAAACATATGTCCCCAAAACAGTGACCCAGATTGATCTTGAGTTATACTGATCCAACTCTGGCATAGCAGAACATCTTCCTGAGCCGTATAAGCTCTTCCCCTTACACTTCTAACATTTGCCATTGATTTTCTTTCACAAATAACTCAATACAAGACAGAGAAGAAAGTTGAGATCTGAAAATTTTAGTAGATAATTTTGATGCTAATATTCGGTTGAGAATGGGTACTATATATAAAAAAATTTAGTGAGCTGCTTAGATAAAAAAATAACCGTTGGATTGATCTGGGATAGCGAAAAAGAGCCATTGAATGAAGTGGGGGCAAAATGGTCATTCAATACAAAAAAAATTTACAAACCAAGCGACGGCACTCGAAGTGCCATTCGACAAAGGGGGGGCAAGCGATGGCACTCGAAGTGCCGTCCGAGGGTTGGGTTCTTTTCAAAAAATTTGAATTACGAAAATTAATTTTTTTCCGAGGGACGGCACTTCAAGTGCCATCCGACCATTAAAAATATATATTTTTTGTGCGATGGCACTTCAAGCTCCGTTGTTTGTATATGCATATTTCTCATTTCGATTCTCATATATAGCAATTTACTGTAGCGATTTACGCATAATATGCATATTTGGCCAACGACTGCAGCGCTCTTTTTTTTTTACCAAATATGCATATTATGCATATATACCAAACGACTACAGATGCTCTAAGGTCGGTTGAGTATTAAAGTGGGCGTCACCCAAATCCAGCATTACTATCGAGATATGCCAAAGCCAATTGCTACGAAGGCAAGTTTGGTTGTTTAAATTTGGGAGTCCCGCTGACATATTATAAGGGGGTCAATCCACTATGATGTTTTTGTGACTAGGAACAGTAACGACCTGGGATCATTCAATTGGTGGTTTAATACCATTCTATTGTCAATCTGCTATTAGGAAAACTCAACACAGATCCAATGGCCCAGATTGATGGAAAACTGTGGATCTGCACACACCACCGGATTTGGGTAGGGGCAAGAGAAAGCCCAAAATGGAAGTCAACTCCTCGAAGATGGTGGTGGGAAGTGGCGAGAGGAGCAGAGAGTGGATATAGGTTGTACAAGAAAGGAAAATGGCAAAAGCTGCTTGGAAATCGTCATGCAAAATGACATGCAAAGTCAAACTCCAAAAGGGCAAAAGCAGGTAGCTTTGGGTCGTGAGACTACCACTTTGGGGAAGACGACGAGCAAAGGGCAGAGCATTGACAGAGAGTCCGACCCAAAAGAGAGCAACCCAAGGTTGGGGGAAGAGATACAGGGAAAGGGGAAAGCTCGAAGTGGAAATATACAAAAGGGGAAAAAGTTGGATAATAGCAACGAAGGGGGTAACGAAGAGCCTAACTCTTCGGTTCTATCGATAGTACCCTCAATTACTTCGCCTAACACATCGAGCGCAATGCCCCCCGCTCAGAATGAGCCATGTGGCGTTTCCTCTGACGAAGGCGTCAGAAATGGCGATTTGCTGAACCGCAATCAAAGATTAGCATATCGTGGTCTTCACTCAGAGCGAAAGAGCGCTCAGTGTGAGAGGCTCTCAGTTGAAGAGGGTTTTAATGATGGGCTCTCGAATGTAGAGTGTTTAAGAGTTGGGCCTGTGTACGACCTTGTATATGGTGGGGGGATTTTAAATGAGGAGTTTTTAAATGGGCCCAAAGAGGGACCCAAAATAGGGGAACCACAACTAATTGTATCCAAATAGGGGCTAGACGACGAAAATCAGGATGATAGACTAAATCTTGAAGATGACTATGTTTATTCAGAAGAAGAATCGATTGACTCTGCGGGACTGGCTGAAGAGCTTACGGGTATCTAACCGGAATTTGTACCCTCCACATTCCCTCACTCGCAACTAATGGCTCCAGTCTCGACTCAAGGCGGTACAGGATTCAAGGTTCAGAAAGTCGCTAAGAGGGCTATTGAGGAGTTCTTAGACGACTATCTAGAGATTTCTGCAGCCGCTAAGTCTGCTAAGATAAGTGACGGAGGTACATGTTCTTTCTAGCTTCTATTTTTAATTTCATGACTGATACTGAGATTTTTAAGCTAGCCGAAACATGTGGTCTTGCGGTTACCGATACTGATAGGAATGCTTTTATCCTTAACAAAATTAGAGGATGGGATACTGGTAGGGTCAACCTTAATTCAAACTCGAATACCAAAGTGAGTCACAGTCCCTTACCTATTCGTAGTTAATGAAGGCTCTATTCTGGAACGTTAGAGGCCTCGGTAGGCAGGGCAAGCGGAAAATGGGTAAGGAGGTCATAGCAAAATCAAAGGCTAACATCGTGGGTCTTCAAGAGACCAAGCTTACGCACATGTCTAGACTAAGCAGGTTGGGGGTAAATTGAATCTCTGAATGGAGAATGTCCCCATCTATTGGGGCATCTGGGGGTATCGCTCTAGGTTTTAATCCCGATATTTTTTGTTGTCTTGATGAGCTCTACAGGCAATTTTCTTTGTCGGTCTTTCTTCAATGTAAAGCCGACCTGTGGACTCAGTCAATTACGGTGGTCTATGGTCTGCACACTTCTGCTTCTAGGATGGCCTTCTGGACAGAACTAAGAGCGATTCAAATACACTGACCACACCCCTAGGTAGTGGGGGGCGATTTTAACATCGCTAGATTCGCCTCAGAACACAAAGGCAGATGATCCAGTGACTCTGATTGGGAAGCATTTAATGAGGTTATCACGGACCTGGAACTGGTGGACATCCCCATCTCTGATAGACTCTTCACATGGTCAAACATGCATTCGTCACCCATTCTAGCGAAACTTGATAGGATTTTGGTCTTCACTGATTGGGAGACCAAATTCTCGTTGTCCGCAGCTAAATCACTTCCTAAACCCACCTCGGACCATGTACCTATTTTCCTATCCTCTGGGCAAGTTCAACCCAGGAAATTACCAATGTTTAGATTCGAGAAGGCATTGTTAGAAATCCAAGGCTTCCCCCACATGGTCTACGAGAGTTGGTCGTGCCCCACCACGGGGATTGAAGCTACCGCCATATGATGTGAAAAAATTAGAAGGCTTAAGTGCAATCTCAGGAAATGGAACCGGACCAGATTTGCGCTGATTTGGAGGGCAAAAGAATCACTTCTTGAAGAAATTGAGGAACTGGAGAAGACTGAGGAAACTAGAGATCTGCTACAGGAAGAGCAGAATAGGTTGCTCCAATCGAGACAGAAAATAGACCAACTCTATAGGCTTGAGGAAATCAAATGGCAACAATGGTCCAGAATTTCGTGGCTCAAAGAGAGAGACTCAAACACGGCATTCTTCCATCGAGTAGCAAGTGCCCGGCGTAGATCTAACCTCATTCACTCGATCCATTCAGACTCTGGAATGATCCAAGGCAACAATGATATCAGAATGGCATTTCAGTCCCATTTCAAACTACTCTTTGGACACATAGATGACCTAAGGGCCCTCTCCGTCACGATTTCTAGCAGGACTCGGCGAGAAACTCCGGATTTATGCTGCAATCCCTAGAAGCTCCCTTCTGTGAGAAGGAAGTCTGGGAGGCAGTCCAACAACATGGCAAAGACAAAGCCCCGGGTCCCCACGGTTTCCCGATGATCTTTTATTAGACACTCTGGGAGGAAATCAAAGGCGATTTGATGAGGATGTTTGCTGATTTCTACAAACATATACTCAAACTAGGAAGAATTAACTTTGCAGAGGTTATGCTGATTCCTAAGAAAGAAAACTCTCGGCGGGTGGGAGACTACCGCCCTATTAGTCTCCTTAACTGCTCTGTCAAGATCATCACCAAGACTCTCGCTAATAGATTAGGAAAGATGATGGTTGGTCTCATTAGCCATGATCAGATAGGTTCATTCAAGGATGATGTATTCAGGACAGTATAGCTACGGCTGAAGAAACTATCCATTAATACCACACTTCGAACTCTAAGAGCTATCTCCTGAAACTGAATTTTGAGAAAGCTTATGATTTGGTCGAATGGGACTATCTCCTGGAAGCGCTTACTGGAAGAGGCATTGGGGTTAGATGGATCAGATGGATCCACACATGTCTTACCACCAGTAGAACAACAATTTTGGTAAATGGGGTGTCGGGCCACCAATTTTCATGCAAACGGGGCCTCAGACAAGAGGATCCGCTCTCACCCCTTCTCTTCACCATTGTGGCAGACGTACTTCGGTCCATGATGGCTAATTGTAGTAGAGCAGGGTGGATTGTACCGATGGCCAAGGGAGTAAACCACAAAGGTTGCTCAATCCTCCAATATGCAGATGATAGTATCCTATTTGGTAATGGCAACCTCGGGGAAACAACCGCCTTCAAAGGTATATTATATAGTTTTGAAGTTTGGTCTGGACTCAGGGTAAACTTCCACAAAAGTGCTCTCATTCCTATTGCCCTGACACTAGAATATGCCACAATTCTCAATTGTACCACTGAGAGCTTTCCCATTCAATACCTGGGATTGCCACTAAGACCCGAGAAACTAAAAAAGGCTGATTGGTTACCCATTATTGACTGGGTTGAGAACCGTCTAGCAGGCTGGAAAGGTAAAGCTCTATCTTTGGGAGGGAAAGTCACGCTTAATAATGCAGTCCTATCAAATCTTCCAACATATTATATGTCCTTTTTTGAAATGCCGCGATGGGTTATTCAGAGAATTGATCTGACCCAAAAACGGTTTTTATAAAAGGGGCAGACCCGGATCGGGGTGGCTACCACCTTATCAGATGGAAGAAGGCATGCATGAAAAAGATACGTAGAGGACAAGGTATCATTGATCTTTGAGATATGAATCTTGCTCTACTGAGTAAATGGTGGTGGAAGGTTTTTCACCCTAATGGAGAAGAGTGGCAAGACTTTGTTTAGGGATATCTGCATGGGAATGGAACGAGAAATTTGGGCTTCAGGGTAGGCCCACGTGTCTCCTGGTTCTGGAAAGGCATCGCTAAGGCCTACGAACCCTTCATTAGCTGTGTTAAATCAGTTATCGGTAATGGCAGACTCACCAGATTCTGGTGGGATAAGTGGTGTGGTGATCACACACTTAGAGCCATATTCCCCAATCTATATGATCGTGCGTCACAACCATACTGCACGGTGGCCACAGCCTGAAAAAGAGACGCCTGGAAACCGACTTTTAAATAATCTCTCGATCTGGGTTCCCAGACTAGATTCATAGAACTTCAGACCTACATCACCAATGCTAGAATTAGTTGCTCTCAAGGTCCAAATAAGAAGTCTTGGGGACTGAAAAAGAATGGCACGTTCACCGTTTGCTCCCCGTATAATCGCATTCACTTTAGGGGATGTACCCCAAAGTGGGCATGCTTCGTCTGGAGGACGAAAGCCCCTCTGAAAATCAAAGTTTTCTTATGGCTGGTGCTGAATGATGCGATTTTGACTAGAGAAAATCTCACTAAACACCAACCGAATGTGGACTCTTGTTGCGGGTTCTGCCATGCTACCTTAGAAACTAGAAACCATCTCTTCCTACAGTGTCCTAGGAGAAAAGCGGTACTCGTTGAGGTACTCACCGCCCTGGGGATGAGTGAGTACCCTAATGTGTACGAGGACCTATGGGTAGGGTCAAAATTTACTTCCGAGAGAAGAACTATGAGAGAAGCGTGGTACATCGCTATTGCCGCAACGACCTGGGTGCTTTGGCTAGACAAGAAGAATTTTTATTTTCGCAGAACTTGTAATAATATTTCTGGTAAGTTGACTCACATTATGCATCTTATTTCATTTTGGGCAAATAAGGCAGCAGTAGGTCCCAGGGGAAGGATATCGAGCGTATTCCAGGTTGAGGATTTTGATGATAAGGAAGTCGAGATCGGCCCGACGATCGACTGACAGCCAGCATAGCCGTTACTATTGTTATACACCCACCGCCCCAGGGTTTGTTGGGGGGATGTGATGTATTTTATTTAGTCGCTTGTATGTTGCGGACTTTCTAGCACTCTTTTGTCCCACCCCCCATGTTTGGGGTGGAGGTTATGTACTTTCGTTTTGTTCGTAGGACCTTGTAATTGGCTCAGTACTCTGAGTTTGTTTTATTAACCCCTTATTAATGAAACAGGGTGGTTGTACTCCACCTTTTCATCAAAAAAATAACATTGCTTGGCCATGACCCGTCAGCCAAAATACCATCTAGAATACTTAGTTGGATCACGGTTCGAGAGAAGGTACCCACATTTTGTAGCGCCCCGAATTTCCAATAAATAAAATTAAAAATATGTGGCACAAATTCCAAGATCAACTTCAGTTGTAATCATAAACATAGCAATCAAATACAGGAAAAATTAAAACTTTTTATTACATCAACTCTTTTAAAAAGCACAACGGAATTTAAACAATTTAAATTACAATTTTTTTTCTTTACAATTTTTTCTTTACAATTTATGCATAAACTTTTACTAATCTACCACATGCTCCCAACTCCATGCTAATGGTACCAACCTGTAAAACATGAGTCTAGAAATCACCCTAACCTCCAAAACTACAGGGGTCAGCCATAACGGTGTGAGTGATATTCAAAGAAAAAACACAAACTTAAATGGAAACATAAAGAATATAATCATAAGTCAACAAGTGAAACATATTAACATAGTAATAACAAATGGAACATGAAATAAAAATAAATGAAATATTAATCATCAAGTGAAACTAGACTAAGTGTCAAGTATAAGAAAACAGAAAATAAGCATGCATAATACAAGTCAGGAAAATCACAAATGCACATGATGATTACTAATGCATACTTTCGAATTCTATGCATCACATTCTACATAGGTTCGGTGCAAGTCCTTATCGTTCTCCACTTTATAGGGTTTAATCCCTCGTTATGCAACTAATCCTACTACGGTAACTACTACGAGATTGAGATATTATGCGCGTACCTAGCCCATGCCCCGATAATTTCGGAGGTCACTCTCTATCCATAGATAATTTCGGAGACTATTTCACTCACACCTGGAAATTTTCGAGAATACCCTACACCGCAAGCAATGACGCCTCACCACACACCAACGTCCAGTGAGCGTCGCCTCGATCCTAATAATTCTGGAGATCAGTCCTACATCGCAGGTAATTCCGGAGACTATTTCACTCACATCTCAATAATTACGGGGACTATCTCACACCATAGATCAACCTGAGGCCCTCATACTAACGTTTGCTCTCATTTCATCACAACTCCAACTAGTACATGTCATTAGGTTTATTATTAGTAGTTAAGTCACAGTTCTCCCTAGAGTTAGTGTACCCTACTGGACATACCTTTTACAAAAATCGACAAAAAGCTCCACTGGCCAAAATTCCACAAAATCTCATTTGCCAGCATGCTAGGGTCCCATCCAACCTCTAGAGTCTCAAAATCAAAACCCTACTTGGTTTAATTATACAAATTGCTCTTCATTAATCACATTTCTTTTAACCAACACTGCCATGAGAACTTGTTTATATGTATGGAAGCACATTTCATCTATGAAATATATATTTTTTTACAAAATCTGAAAATCACACAATCTTGTTACTCAAAACAGTGCACTCTAAAATCAATATTAAATTCTGCAAAAATTCATTTAAATCCAGCACATATCAAGGAATCTACCAAAAAAATCTGGGCTCAAATAAATTAGTTTAAAGGGTTTATATTCGATAAATTCTGAAACTATCTTTCATCCAAAAATCTGAAAGTTACACGACTTCGTTCCTCAAAACAGTACATTCTAAAATCAATATTAAATTCTGGAAAAACCAAATTAAATCCAGCACACAACGAGGAATTCAACACAAAAAACCGGGCTCAAATAAATTAGTTTAAAGGGTTCATATTCAATAAATTCTGAAAACTATCTTTCATTCAAAAATCTGAAAGTTACATGATTTCGTTCCTTAAAACAGTATATTCTAAAATTAATATTAAATTCTGAAAAACCAAATTAAATACAGCACACAACGAGGAATTCACCATAAATATCTGGGCTCAAATAAATTAGTTTAAATGGTTCATATTCAATAAATTCTGAAAACTATCTTTCATTCAAAAATCTGAAAGTTACATGATTTCGTTCCTCAAAATGCTACATTCTAAAATTAATATTAAATTATGGAAAAATCAAATTAAATCCAGCAACAACGAGGAATTCACCATAAAAATCTGGGCTCAAATAAATTAGTTTAAATGGTTCATATTCAATAAATTCTGAAAACTAGCCGTTATTTTAAAAATCCAAAACTACGATAGTACAGTGATAGAAATTGCAGATCTTACAATCTATAAGTTGGATTGAGGATTCGTCAGATGTTCTGGAAACTAGACACAGTGAGCTACAATTTTTATTTTATAAATTTTTGATAATTCCATCAGCAACTAGGTCGAAATCTCGTTCCAAACTGAAACAAATGACAGGCCAGACCATACAATGTCTATAAAATCTAATCCCAACTCGATCAAACCACTAATATATTTGTTTAATCTCATATATAGATGCTTCCATATGTATACTAGAGTCCCCCATACATAGCACACAAATTCACGCACAAAAATCACACGAAAAGATCAAAACAAAATAGAAAACACCAAGAAAAATAGCAACTTAAGATGCGGGTATGAACAGTACCCATGGTTACTGTTCTTCCGTGAACAGTAACCTCGGTACTGTTCACCCGAGCCTCCCCTACCCTAACCCTAGGTTCAACCCTCCATACCCTAACCCCTTATGTTGTGTTTTGAAAAAAATGTAATTTCGTCTATATTTCTTTCTGTATATTCTTTTGCATGGACAAATAATGTGGGTTCATCATCAAGAATGTTATTTGCATCAAAATAGAGAATTAAACATAAAAGATGAATCTTTTAATCTCTTTTAACATGCCCTTGAATTAACCATCAAGATTCAACCACTACAATCACTTATATGTTTATTTCTTAAGCAAAAATAATGATCTTTCATGCATAAGTCACTTTATTCTATATAAATTACTTCCAATCCATACAACAATTATTCAAGTCCTAATGTTAGTTTCAATTTTGATGATTAAAACAACGAATAATATAGAAAGATCTCATCTTTATAATCAAATAAGCATGAATCTAAGAGCATAGAGCAAGTGTTAATTTTCTCTACATATCTTTATTAACTACAATTAAATCCATGGATGCCAGGTTAGATTTTTCATCCATCATCAATATTTAACATTCAAAATTTATAAAACATGATCAACTCTCATAAAAATTTCATTTTTAGTTCATATAAACATCCATAAGTTCATTCATCATGATAATATGAGTAAAACATATCAAAAGACTAGAAGTATCACTCACCTCAAAAAGATTCAAACGAAGAAGAAGAAAAATAAGAAAAGCTCATTCCTTTTGCAAAATCCAAGATCCAAACCCGAAAACTCCAAGAAAATAATAATAAAATAACTTTTTATTTGTGTGTAGAGGGAGGGCGGCTATAGCAACCAATAAATAGGCTGTGATCTGATTTAATTAGGATTTTACAAATTTTATAGAAATATCCTTTAAGAAATTATTTCTTTACATATATGGATCTTCTTTAATAAGTTAGTTAAGTAAATAAAATTAATTTAAAATAAAATAATTAACTCTCTTCACATCACAGATCTGGACGACCAACACATGTAGCCCAAAATTTTGAATTCTGGAGTTTTTCCTCCAAGTGACAATTTTGAACAAAAAGTCCTTCATTTTTGTGTATTTGCAAATAAGCCATAAGTAAAAATCTAGAAAAATCATAATTATTATCTAAAAATAAAGATTCGATTTTCCAAATAAATTTTCTGACTTTAATACTATAGGAAGAATATTTGCAATAAAGTCCCTAACAATTCAAAAATTGTGTAATTATATATTTATTCAATTAAATCGATAAAATTCAGCCAATATGGAAATGATCTAATTCCTTAGAGACTTCTACTGAATAGCTGGCACTAAATGCAGCCAAACAATTTTTAAGTTCAATTTTCACACCTAAACGACTTTTTACAAAAAAAACCCCTTTCTTTCAAAAATTTACAAAAGTAGTTTTCTTTATTCAGAAAAATCCTAAAAATTCAAATATACCCAATAACAAATAATAGAATTTGTTCATAAACTCAAAATTGTAAATTCGCACTTCTGAAATATTTGCACATGTGAAAATGTCAATTTTACGAAAATTCAAAATAATTAAATAAATTGATTTAAAAATTATTTATTTATTCAAAATATTGTATTAAAGATTACGGGGTGTTACACATGTGTGGTAGGGCCTTAGATATAAGAGATTATCACCTTAATGAGGACAATTTGATTGAGAAGTGAGAACACTAGTGTATTTTTTATAGCTATTATCCTTAGAGATTATTCAACTAATTTTCGAGCGTTTTGTTCAGTGGAGGTGTGTAATGACCCAAGTTCGATCAGATATTTCCTGCTTATGCTCATTTACACCTAAATGCCTTAACCACCTAATCACGGCCCCACCACAGGGCATAGGCTCATCAAAATTGCTATAGCTTTATAGGTACTCTTGAATCATGGGCTTTCTAATATATACACACTATTACAGTCATATTCAACCAATATGGGATTAATTCCAACCCTTTCACATACATATCCTCACCTAGATGTCACTATCACCCAATCATGCATGCTTTTCTTACGTGCCATATACTACACTCACACACATATATGTACTAATTGTAGCAAGACCCATTTCAAACTAATTCTTTAAAGCCCATATCATTATATAGCTTCTAAGCCCAATAACATTATAATCATTTTATCATCCAATTAATCCATTATAATCATCCAATTTATCCATTATAATCTATTAATACTAAGTCTACACTTTAATCTGTGGTATTACAAGGTGAGAGAGATTTTATAGTGAGAGGAAACATGGATTCCATGATTTGGCCGAGGACATGTGGTACTGCTACTAAGCCACATTCCTAATGCTTTCTCCGTTGGAATATATTATCCACCTAGTCGCTGTATGAGAGGTTTTTGGCTAACCAGATAACTGTCTGCTCAAAGGATTCTGAGCGATATACTCGACTATGACACATGGGTGACCACTTGAAGTCGGTTGAATTTGCGGGAATACATGGAGACCCCTTGCTATCAGATTCATACTCTGTTTAGGAAGTCAGATATTCAGTAGCTAAAGTCATAGAGATTCTTGGCATGTCCGTGCTAGGCATGAGGTATTATAGTTTCCCATATTGTAGTTTTGGGTAACCTTTTACCTTTCAGCACACATCAGGAAAGATTGCCCTCTATTCAAGAAAAAGGAGAAGGCACTAAAAAAGTATGTCAATCAAGAATAAGGCACTCATGGGTACTTGGGATGAATCAGAGCCATTGGATTCTAATGATGATCAAAGCAAGGAAGTTGCAAAATTTTGAATTGTGAAGATCCTTTCTCCTATCGCCGTCAATAATGTCGATGAAGAAGCCAAGGTGACAATCGAAGAACTTGAAGAAGAATGACTCAAAGTGAGAGAAACTTACCGAACTCACGGTTCCAAATTGTAACTCTCATTTTCGATTGTACGGATTTTTCTACATATTTCTGTATTTCAATTATCTATAAATCTTTATATTCTTTTGAACTCAATATGCATGCAATTGGATATTCAATTATTTTGTTAAAGCTCGGACTCCTAATCCATTATATAATGTTATTATTTGATTATTTATTTATTTTGTGTAAACCCAACCTAAAGCCCAAACTTAACCCATTAGTTTAAAATCCAAACCCAAACTCAACCTGACCTCACTGCCTATCTAATTAATCCCCTAAACCATAATTAACCTAATCACTCTCTTAACCCTATTCGACATCTTCTTCTCCATCACTATCAGCCGCCTTCTCATCTCCTTCTGCAACCCAACTCCCGACCTCCATCCCAAGCTTCCCTATTGCCTCCATCTCTTGCTGCCTCTCCTCTTCACAAACAGCCACACCTGACCACATTCCCAAACCCCTTACTACCGTTCTCCACCGCCACATCGTAAGTAACACCTCCATCACCCCATACCCGAGCACCAACCTAACAATAACCCCGACTTCATCTTCCTCCCTTGCTGCCTCCACCTACAACATATCACACCATACAAACGACCTCCATCGAAACGCATTGCTGCACACACCCGAACTCTCCTCTTCAACACATCCATACATCTCCACCTCAACCCTCTCCCACTCTCCTCTTCAACCTTTCTCCAAACAGCCAGCACCACTAGCAAGTCGTCACCTTACTGCCCTTCCTCGACCCCGAACAACCAGCAACCAAAAACCGTAGCAAACCTCCTCATTGTTGCTTCCATCACCTGCTATTGCCGTCATCCTTGCTGTTGTTACTGTCATCCTTACTGTTGTTGTTGTCGCACTGCCAAGTCACTGTTATCACTTTCTTTGTCATTGTGCTTCTATTCTCCCTGTTGTTTGTTCACATTCTTAATCGTCCTGTAAGATGCAAGCACTTCTTTTAACTATCGCAAGTAGCTCTCTCATTTGTTTGATCGATCGTATTGTCGAATCTCATTTAATTCTTTCATGCTTAATTCGCATTTTGAACAATCCATTAAATGTCGTTCTATTTGATTCCCATCAGTTTGATGCACATAGAAAGATCGTAAAAATTCCTTTGTCATTACACACACCGCACGGACATGACTCAAAGATGTATATGAATATAGATACATATTACGATTCAAGCATTATTTTGATTATTTTGCAATGCGGTAGTGTAAGTAAATTCTTAGATTTGATATTGTAGAGGTAATAATTTTATGTCATGTTAACTATAGAAATATGATCTAATTATGAATGAATGTGAGCACATTTCTAGGTATATAATTATATTTTGTGAATGGTATTCTAAAACAAAGTAGTGGATGTTGCTGCCCCGTGGTCTTCCCGAATTCGTGCAGAGAATTAAGCCTAGTCACTGTAATTAAATTCAGAACTTTATACATGTAAATTGTATCCCTCTGAGTCTAGATTACATATTATCTTATAGATTCGCAAACCGACTTTTAGGTTGTGAGTTATTCAACTTCTAGTGTTGTAGTGTCTAATTTTCCTGATTTCCTATTTGAGTTGTACCATCCCCGTAAACTACTGGAAATAATATTTTATCGATGGAATTATGATCTGAGAAAAGCCTAAATATTAATAGGTAGTGTTAGGAATTTACGATTCAAGCTTTATTTTGATTATTTTGCAATGCAGTAGTGTAAGTAAATTCTTAGATTTGATATTGTAGAGGTAATAATTTTATGTCATGTTAACTGTAGAAATATGATCTAATTTTGAATGAATGTGAGCACATTTCTAGGTATATAATTATATTTTGTGAATGGTGATTCTAAAACAAAGTAGTGGATGTTGCT
Source organism: Hemerocallis citrina (assembly GCA_017893485.1). Lineage (NCBI taxonomy): Eukaryota > Viridiplantae > Streptophyta > Magnoliopsida > Asparagales > Asphodelaceae > Hemerocallis > Hemerocallis citrina. The sequence continues at coordinate 301,533,386 of CM030358.1, forward strand.
GCCCCGTGGTCTGCCCGATTTCGTGCAGAGAATTAAGCCTAGTCCCTGTAATTAAATTGAGAACTTTATACATGTAAATTGTATCCCTCTGAGTCTGATTACATATTGTCTTATAGATTCGCAAACCGACTTTTAGGTTGTGAGTTATTCAACCTTTAGTGTTGTAGTGTCTAATTTTCCAGATTTCCTGTTTGAGTTGTACCATCCCCATAAACTACTGGAAATAATATTTTATTGATGGAATTATGATCTGAGAAAAGCCTAAATATTAATAGACATTGTTAGGAATTAAATTCTGAATTTTGGGAGATTTCTAAATAATTTTACAACAGAGTTGTTAGCATGAGAAGTTGACCCATACTGCTACCTGAACATCATACCTGTAAATATCAGACTATTAGACCTAGCTACTGTCCTTAGAATGTGTCGTATGAATAGGCATTGGATTCGGCAGAGTCTACGTTCTAGAATTCCTAACGGAATCAAATTTTCTTTCCGTTGTAGGGGAAAAGTGATTTTTTGTATAGTAGTGTTTTGCTATCAAGAATTACATCTTTATGTTCTTAAATATAAACATGTTATTATTCGTATTTAATGAAATGAACTAATACAATAGATCGATAGAACAACTCAATATCATGCATTGCATAGCTCTTGATACTCTCTCGATACCTTCTTGATATTGTATTGATACCCTCGTTCCTATTGTTTGCATGTTCATGATTGTTCATACTAAAAGAATAACAAGCCGGGGTAATAAAGGATAAGACCTAGTACTGGACAATATAGGAGAGTGTACTTAGAAGGAAGCCCATGTTTGCTGTAATAGTGACTTCCTATTTACAAGTAACATGTTTCCCGTTTACAAGTTTACATGATTCCCGTTGTCACGTTTACATGTTCCTGTTTACTCACATGATTCCTGATACCGTCACAGAAAGACCAGAGTACATAATCGTATAGAATTCACCACTTGAGTCTAAATATTCACTTGATATGCACCTAAACAGGTGGTATTGATACAGGATTGCGTATATTAGATAGATTAATAAAAGATTTATAGACTTATGATTATCACTGTGCTTGGACATATTTCATGATTCCTGATTAAATTATTTCATGTTTACACGTTTCCCGAATACATGATTCCTAAATCTCGATTGACTATACCTTGAGACTTGTTTCAGTTGTCACTTGCATCACACATAATCATTTTATTTTAGTAATTACATTGCTAGTTCTTGCTTCTTTCTTTGTTATACATCGTTTCTCATTATCATGTTGTTTGTTACTACTTATCGTCTGTAGCTTGCTCTAATGGACCCCCCCCCCCCTCGCCTCTCACACACACACACACACAAACACACACAAATTTTGGATATTTAGGTGGAATTTGCAAGTACCGGAGAGGAATCACCAGAAGGACTTGGCAATCAAATCTTGTAGAGGATGGAGTCGAATTTTAGCCTACATTAGTTATCTTGTTTTATGTTTTTTCCCCCAGTTAATATTGTTATTGTTTCGAACAAATATCCGGGCATTTTTACCGAAGTTTATGTTTCCAGATATTGGTTATTTTATGGATTACTTAAGTTTATTCCCTATTTATGTGATTATATTATTTCATGCGTGGCTGTGATCAAGATTATTCTATTGAGTTATAACCATACAGCTTATGGATGATGAATATCATTTTGTGGGACTTAGTTGCGTGTTCGTACTTCTGTATTTTGGAAAGTGGGGCGCAACTCAAATACAACATGAAAAAGAAACATTATTTATCTGAAACCAAGTTTGAGTAGCGGCACCAAAAGTTAAGTGAGTAGGACAGAGAGAAACTTGATGATGAGAAAAGTACTTTAAATGCTATAATTGAAAACAACAACAGGCTTGTGAAGAAAGTGAATGATGAGTTGTATGAGCTAAAGCTTTCCCTTGCTAATTTTGAAAATAAGCTCAAGCTGGGGCTAGAACCAATGGTAATAGAAAAACATTCACATTCTCATGGATACATACATACAAGCTTTGGTTACCCAAATACTACTGTTGAACGGTAAAAATCGATCACTAAAATCTGACTGCAACTTCCCCAATCAAAGACCTATATAACAGTTTCCTACGTGTAACGCCCCGATTTCCATACACCGGAAAACCGTGACATAAGCCAGAATCTTTCCTTCAATTAGCCATAATACAAAGAGAAAATAGAAAAATTTAAAACCTTTTTATTCAACACAAATGTATTACAAGTCCGAATGTTACAAAATTGCAATACATTACAACAGTGTTACAATAATACTTTTACAATTCCAAGTGTTACAACCTTCAACAATTTACATCAGAGTATAATAAATAAAGAACAACACTTGGTACTTCACTTGGATGCTTTCCAACAAATAAATAAATTACAACAATTGTTATAAAAGAAACAATAGTAATCAACATATATTACATCGGAAACTTAAATAAAATCGACTCCTGCTTCTCTTGCCTTGAGTTCTCCTCAATCTTGTACCTGTACTTTGGCAATCCAGTACCTATAGAAGTGGGGACGTCAGTACATGTAACCCTTGTTTTCCCAAAAATGTATTTTTTTGTCAAGGTGTATTTTTTTGTATTTAAAAATTTTCGCAAATTATTTATTTCGATTTTCAAAATTCTTTTGTCAAGATTTATTTTTGACTCTTCTATTAAAATCTAATTTTTCGATCAATAATTTTGTTGTAACTATTTTCATTGATTTATATTATAATGCAAATCTTGTTTTGTTATTATTACTTTGATTTCGATTATTATTATTAATACTGTTATTATTTTTATCATTATTGTTATTGTTTTATTATTATTATCAGTATTTTTATAAATTCCTAAATTGTATATTTTATTGGTTATTTTAATTATCCTATTGGATTTCTATTAAAACCCCTTTAAACCCAAACCCATTATCCTAAACTACCCTATTATACGACCCAATACCCATACCCTGTTTACTCACCCGAAACCCATTAATTAACCCAACCCGAAAACCCACCTGTACTATTTAACCCTAAATAGCTTCCCTACCTATATATACCCATCTATTCTATGCACCCCACCGCTTCATCTCCCTTCCCCTAACTCTGCACCTCAACCCATCCCGCTCGTATCGCCTTCCCTTCTCCTCTCCCACAGCCGCCCTAGCACCCTTCGCCTCCTTCTCAACCCTACTCTGACCTCCCCTGTGCTCCCCTCTCCTCTTCCCGTCTCCTACAGCAGAACCCAGTTCCCCCTCGGCATGACCCTCCCTCGTCGCTCCGCCCAGTCGCACCACCTCAATGCCTCCCTATGTTGCGTCGCCTTCAGCCGGGCACCCGCCACCCTGCTGACGTCGCGACCGCCATCCAGTGCTGCCATCACCTCTCTGTGCCCTACTAGCGATCCCCTGCCTCCGTAGCAAGAACAGCATCCCAAGTGCACCTCGCGACGCAGTCAACCAGCATCACATCGCACTTCCCGCCTGTGTGTGCTTCTCCTGAAGGGTTTCGGGGCACAAACGCAGCGAAAAAGACAGATCCGAAACCCTAACCCATGGATCCATGTACAAGACATGGCTAATAATGGATAAATAAAATTTTACCTTTCGGAGCTTTACGAAGGCTGAAAGATGGAGGTTGCAATCACCACGCAGCCCTAGTAGCTAGATCCGCGTCTCTAAGGCAGTCCACACGAACGTCCGATCGTCCAACGATCGAGGGAGCCGGTACTAGCCGATGATGCTTGCCTCTCTCTCTCTCTCTTTTGCCTCTCAACAGTTGAGCGGCTAGGGTTTTCTGTGGAAAACGGATTTGTCAAAGATCATCCTAATCCAATACATCTCTATGTATTTATAGGGAGAGATAAGAGGTGGGCTTAACCGTAATCAGTTTGGCTTCTGATAAGACCAATCTGATTTGGTTTTATCATTTAAATTCGAATTAACCGTAATCAGTTTGGCTTCTGATAAGACCAATCTGATTTAAATTCGAATTATCCTTTAATTAATTAAGTCCAACTCAATTAATTAAATAACTAATTTCGAATCATTTAAATTCCGAATTTAAATTAATACTCCTTTTAAACGTTCTAAGTGTGTGACCCTTTAGGTTATTATTACATTGACAATAATTTTATTATCTTATAATAAAATTATAAACAATGAGCGGCATCTAGTAATACATCATTGCTACCCAAGTAATAATAATAATTGATGATTCAATTAAACCTTTCGTGACTAATGTCTCCATGTAATATAATCCTTTTAACCTTGATATTATAGATTAAACTAGAGGCATGGGACGTGTCATCCTCTTAATAATTTATTCTTTATTTTCTTGATCGATGAGTAGACTATTCAAACAAATCAATATTTGAGCATGGCCATGCATTTCATAGTCTCACTCAAACAAGAGGCCGATAATATCGCTCCTAAAATTAGGAGGGTTAAATTCCTTCTAGATCATTCATATTTCTCACACGATTCATAATGAACCCAATACTATCTTTATCATTACCCGATTAAAGATAACTTTTGATAGAATCAAAGTACATTAATTTTCGTGTAGAAATATAATGATTTCAGGTCAGAGGACCATTACACCATTATCACAGTGAGATTACTTATGACACTTATTAATTCATTCCATGTAGAATCTCACAGTGGGTCTGTCCAGTACAATGTACTCTTACATTTACCTATGTATTGATTTTAGTATCTCTATACTAATGACCCATGAGAGGTGGTCATCAATCAATCAACATACTAGTCTCAATGTATTATTACTGTCCTAATAATAATAATACTCGACTAGGGACATTTAAGATTATTATACTATATATAATCTCATGTTCATATAGTTCGTATTAATAATCTAAGGACATTTATCATGCTAATATTTATAACGCAGTAAATACGAAGCATAATAAATTATTAATATAATGAAAAGAACAAATGTCAATAATACTGATCATTGTATTGCCTCTAGGGCACCTACACTAACAATCTCCCACTTGCACTAGAGCCAATCACTCATGTATCGAATACCAATGGAACTAGTGTGACCCTCGTGCTTCTGCTGCGACAAAGCCTTAGTCAGTGGGTCAGCTACGTTATCATTAGTTTGCACTTTACATATATGTATATCTCCTCGTTCATTAATCTCACGAATAAGGTGATATCTTCTAAGTATATATTTTGCCCTGGAGTGCGATCTTGGTTCCTTTGCTTGTGCTATGGCTCCATTGTTATCGCAATAAAGATCGATAGGGTCTACGATCGATGGAACCACACCAAGCCCTGTGATGAAATTTCGGATCCAAACTGCCTCCTTAGCTGCTTCGCAAGCAGCAATATACTCAGCCTCCATTGTAGAATCAGCTACTGTTTCTTGCTTTGAACTTTTCCAGCTTACAGCACCTCCATTGAGACAAAACACAAAACCAGACTGGGATATAGAATCATCCTTGTCTGTTTGGAAACTAGAATCAGTGTAACCTTTTACCACTAGTCTCTCTTCTCCCCCATATACCAAGAATGAATCTTTAGTCCTCTTCAAGTACTTAAGAATATTCTTGACAGCTGTCCAGTGACCTTCACCTGGATTAGACTGGAACCTGCTCGTCATACTCAAAGCATATGACACATCAGGACGAGTACATATCATTGCATACATGATAGATCCAATTGCAGAAGCATATGGAATCTTACTCATGCGGTCCTTTTCATCCAATGTTTTAGGACTATTGTCACTCGAGATCGATATCCCATGAGACATCGGGACAAATCCTCTTTTAGCATCTTGCATCCCAAAACGATGCAGTACTTTGTCAATATATGTACTCTGATTTAGGCCGATCAATCTTCTGGATCTATCTCTATAGATCCTGATCCCTAATATATTGGTCGCCTCGCCTAAATCTTTCATTGAGAAATTTTTTCCCAACCAAGTCTTAACAGCCTGTAGAGAAGGTATGTCATTCCCGATAAGTAATATATCATCAACATATAATACTATGAATGCCACGTGGCTCCCACTAACCCTTTTGTAAACACAAGATTCATCTTCGTTTTGAATAAAGCCAAATTCCTTGACTGTCTGGTCAAAACGAATATTCCACCTCCTTGAGGCCTGCTTCAGTCCATAAATGGATCGACACAACTTACATATCCTACTAGCATCCTTTGGACTGACAAAACCTTCAGGTTGTGTCATGTACACATCCTCTTCAAGGCTCCCATTAAGGAAGGCTGTTTTGACATCCATCTGCCAGATCTCATAATCATGATAAGCTGCTATTGCAAGCAAAATCCTAATGGATTTGACCATAGCTACAGGTGAAAAAGTTTCATCATAGTCAATACCATGAATTTGCTTGAAACCTTTTGCAACCAACCTAGCTTTATAGGTCTGAACATTTCCTTCCATGTCGATTTTCTTTTTGAAAACCCATTTGCACCCTATAGGTTTTACCCCTTCAGGTGGATCAACCAAAGTCCATACTTGGTTATCATACATGGAATCCATTTCAGATTTCATGGCTTCTAGCCATCTCTCAGAGTCAGGACTGTTCATAGCATCTTGGTAGGTGAGGGGCTCATCTTGATCTATGAGCATCAAATCACCATTCTCTATTAAGAGAAATCCATAATATCTCTCAGGTTTATGGCGAATCCTACCAGATCTACGAACAATCTGTGTTTCTTGAGCAGTTTCATCTTGAATATTATCTTGAATATCCTGCTCAAGTTCCAATTCGGGTTCAACATTATCTTGTGGGTCTCGAGCTTCATCGAGTTCTATTTTCCTCCCACTGATTCTTTTGGAGACTAGCTCTCGTTCAAGAAACACAGCAGTGCGAGAAACAACTGTTTTGTTCTCGGTCGGATTATAGAAGAAGTAACCCTTAGTTTCCTTCGGGTACCCCACAAAATAACACTTGTCTGATTTTGGTCCAAGCTTGTCAGAGATCATACGTTTCACAAACGCTTCACATCCCCATATTTTCATAAATGACATGCTTTGACATTTCTCAGTCCATATCTCATACGGAGTCTTTTGAACCGCTTTAGTTGGAACTCGGTTTAGTGTATATGCAGCCGTTTCTAGGGCATAACCCCAGAAACTTATTGGAAGTTCAGCATGACTCATCATCGATCGTACCATGTCCAACAAGGTACGATTTCTCCTTTCAGAAACCCCATTCCATTGTGGTGTTCCAGGAGGAGTGAGCTGTGATACTATACCACACTCCTTTAAGTAATTCTTAAAATCATGGCTTAAGTATTCACCTCCTCGATCAGATCGAAGAGTTTTAATACTTCCGCCCATTTGCTTTTCTACTTCAGCTTTAAATTCTTTGAACTTTTCAAAGGATTCAGATTTGTGTTTCAAAAGATACACATATCCGAATCTACTGAAATCATCAGTAAATGTTATGAAGTAATAAAAGCCACCTCTAGCCATAGAACGCATTGGACCACATACATCACTATGTATTAGTTCTAATCGTTTGTTGGCCCTTTCACCTTGTTTAGTAAAAGGAGCTTTTGCCATTTTACCAAGTAAACAAGCATCACATTCATCGTATGATTCAAAATCAAACTTATCCAAAAATCCATCTTTATGTAGTTTGGATATGCGATTCTCATTTATATGGCCTAATCGACAATGCCAAAGGTATGTTTGATTTGAGTCATTTGCTTTAAAACGTTTATTCATATTATAGACGGGAGTAAGATCAAGATCTAGAACATATAAACCATTAAATAAACGCGCTACACCATAAGTTAAATCATTTAAAGCAAAAGAGCAACAATTGTCTTTTATTATAAACGAAAAACCCTTCTTGTCCAAACAAGAAATAGAAATAATGTTTCTGCAAATCGCAGGCACGTAATAACAGTTCTCAAGTTCTAAAATAAGCCCAGAGGGCAACGACAAATAATAAGTCCCTACGGCCAAAGCAGCAACCTTTGCTCCATTGCCAACGCGTAGGTCGATCTCCTCCCTTTGCCAAAGATCTACTCCTTTGAAGTCCCTGCACATTAATACAAATGTGAGAACCACATCCAGTATCCAATACCCAAGATGTAGAAGTAGATAAATTGACTTCTATAACATGAATACCTGAATCAGAAATATTCAGAGATTTCACGTTCTTCAGACTTTCCAAATAAGCTGGACAGTTTCTCTTCCAATGACCTGGTTTCTTGCACCAGTGACAATCACCCTTATCAGGTTTAGCAACACCACCTTTAGGCTTGAGAGCTTTCTTGAAAGTGGGCTTGGAAGGAGCAACTGCATTAGATCCAATCTTTTTCTTGCCCTTCCATTTCCCCTTTCCCTTAGCACCTTTATTGCCCACCATCATTATGGGAGCATTCTCAGGTGCCTTTTGCATGTTGGCTTCAGTAGTTCTTAACAATGCCAACAGTTCAGTGGGTGTTTTGTCTTGCTCGGTCATGATGAAAGTCATGATAAACTGGGCATAGTTGCTGTTCAAAGATTGCAATATAATATCTATTTGAGCCTCTCGAGAAAGCCCGGAGCCCAAACGGTCTAGGTATTCAAAATACCCAATCATCTTCAGAACATGCGGTCCAACCGGGTTATTTCCTTGCTTGCAGTTAAAGATTGCTTTGTACGTATTGAACCTTTCTTGATGAGCCTGTACTTGAAACATCGTCTGAAGATGCTCAAGCATAGCATAAGCATCCATATGCTCATGCTGCTTCTGAAGCTCAGCACTCATAGTTGCAAGCATGAGACAGGCAACATCTGTCGCATCATCAATATGCTTCTGGTAAGCATTTAGTTGAGCACGAGTTGCACCGTCACCAGGATGGACCGGTGGAGGAATTTCAACAACTTGGAGCTTACGCTCCTGCCTGAGGACAATCCTCAAATTTCTAGACCAGTCAAGGAAGTTTGTTCCTGTCAGCTTGTCCTTCTCAAGGACTGATCGCACGGAGAAAGAGTTGTTTGTGTTTTGTGCCATTTAATATCTACAATGTTAAAAATGCATAAGATAAGTTAGATTGTCAAATAATTAATAATTATGTTCAAGTGATTATGGTACATTCAACTTAATATACCTCCCACTATTTTGTTCAAACTAATAGCCCTTACTATTAATTCGGAAACTAATTTTCTAGTGAGCCAAGATCCATATTTCATTATGCCTTGAGTCAGCGTTGGCCAATTCTCCCAAAACATAACTATTTAGGTAGACAACATTTGTCAATTATATCACATATAATTCTTGGATAGTTTGGTGAACAACTATTGTTCTAATTTATCTAATAAATTTTTCGCCAAACTCTATGCTTCTAAGTTCACTATCCACAATCCTATTGTGACGACTTAGTTAAGTTGGACCCAATGATTAACATGACGAATATCACATTTATTCTTTCGCACCTAACCACGATTAAAAGGAGTGCTCTACTTTGGCAAACCCACCCCTTATGATCTAGGCTTTGATGAGTGTTAATTCATTGGAAAGCATCTAATTAACTTAATATTTTGTTAAGGGGTTTACTTATAAACGATCATGATCCTATCATAAAGAGATTCCCAATTCTTGGAACTAAATATTTCAAATCAAAATTCGTTGAATGAATGATTTCCAGATCAGAGGTTAACGCACAGACGGCATTATTGGCACCCCTTTTCTTACAGATTCGTGATCCGTTGTTGACAAAATCATTCAATCGTTGAATCAATGAAATTCATATTTAATTGCCGTGTTTCATAAACACGAGAATCTCATGATCGTTTGTTTAATGTTCATCTTCCATCGTTACAGATTTTATCTTGTTTAAGCAGGCATGGCATGGATGATGTATCTAATACATACATTAATACATTATTAATCTAATTGAAGCATGCATCACAATGTATTCTACAGAAACATTCATACATCAATATGTAAAGTGCAGTAAGTAAACGTGCTTGGTTATGGCCTTTATCCTACATGATCCTTTCAAGCTTATGAAAGGATCAAGGTCAATCTATGGTGGAAAATATAAATACAATTACATGTCTTCATTCTCCTTGGTTGCTCCATTTCTTGGATCGTCCTTCAATCTTCAATTACATTACATTGAATAAATGAAAACAACTTGTACTTATATACTTACATAATAAAACTCGAGTTACATTCGAGATTATACAATTACAAGAATGAAGAGAACGACATGCAAGTCGTATTTACAAAACCAAAACATAAACCATTAATCTAAGGGTCTTAAGGCCATAACCAGCACCATGCTCAGGTAAACAATTAAGAACACACAAATATATATATGCAGCAGGGGTCCGGGGGCGGCAGCCCCCGGGCGGGGGTCCGGGGGCGGCAGCCCCGGCGGGGGTCGAGCTCGAAATCAGAATTTTTTTTTTAATTCCAGAGGACTATCCTTATTCAGAAATCATCGATTTCGAACAACAGATCATATCTTTTAGTCTCTGCTGCCACTGCATCATATACAGTTCCGGAACCATGTATCATATACATTCATATCATGTCCCAGTTTACAGATCGTGTCCAAACACTATCTGTCCATCAGTTTATATCACCACATAAACCAAACATCATGCATAACATACAGAATCGCTTACTGATCAGTCATAGCTGATTGTAAAACATACCTATTTATCATCAAATCACAATATATATAGCATAACAGAATCATATATGATCGACATAACATATTATATCGACATATCATATAACTGTATCAAGGCAGATTCATAAAACATGCATACATGCATCGAATGCAGTAAACATGTAACTAAATCAGCCCCTTATACACGTAGCTCTGATACCATTGAAGGGTTTCGGGGCACAAACGCAGCGAAAAAGACAGATCCGAAACCCTAACCCATGGATCCGTGTACAAGACATGGCTAATAATGGATAAATAAAATTTTACCTTTCGGAGCTTTACGAAGGCTGAAAGATGGAGGTTGCAATCACCACGCAGCCCTAGTAGCTAGATCCGCGTCTCTAAGGCAGTCCACACGAACGTCCGATCGTCCAACGATCGAGGGAGCCGGTACTAGCCGATGATGCTTGCCTCTCTCTCTCTCTCTTTTGCCTCTCAACAGTTGAGCGGCTAGGGTTTTCTGTGGAAAACAGATTTGTCAAAGATCATCCTAATCCAATACATCTCTATGTATTTATAGGGAGAGATAAGAGGTGGGCTTAACCGTAATCAGTTTGGCTTCTGATAAGACCAATCTGATTTAAATTCGAATTATCCTTTAATTAATTAAGTCCAACTCAATTAATTAAATAACTAATTTCGAATCATTTAAATTCCGAATTTAAATTAATACTCCTTTTAAACGTTCTAAGTGTGTGACCCTTTAGGTTATTATTACGTTGGCAATAATTTTATTATCTTATAATAAAATTATAAACAATGAGCGGCATCTAGTAATACATCATTGCTACCCAAGTAATAATAATAATTGATGATTCAATTAAACCTTTCGTGACTAATGTCTCCATGTAATATAATCCTTTTAACCTTGATATTATAGATTAAACTAGAGGCATGGGACGTGTCATCCTCTTAATAATTTAATCTTTATTTTCTTGATCGATGAGTAGACTATTCAAACAAATCAATATTTGAGCATGGCCATGCATTTCATAGTCTCACTCAAACAAGAGACCGATAATATCGCTCCTAAAATTATGAGGGTTAAATTCCTTCTAGATCATTCATATTTCTCACACGATTCATAATGAACCCAATACTATCTTTATCATTACCCGATTAAAGATAACTTTTGATAGAATCAAAGTACATTAATTTTCGTGTAGAAATATAATGATTTCAGGTCAGAGGACCATTACACCATTATCACAGTGAGATTACTTATGACACTTATTAATTCATTCCATGTAGAATCTCACAGTGGGTCTGTCCAGTACAATGTACTCTTACATTTACCTATGTATTGATTTTAGTATCTCTACACTAATGACCCATGAGAGGTGGTCATCAATCAATCAACATACTAGTCTCAATGTATTATTACTGTCCTAATAATAATAATACTCGACTAGGGACATTTAAGATTATTATACTATATATAATCTCATGTTCATATAGTTCGTATTAATAATCTAAGGACATTTATCATGCTAATATTTATAACGCAGTAAATATGAAGCATAATAAATTATTAATATAATCAAAAGAACATAATGTCAATAATACTGATCATTGTATTGCCTCTAGGGCACCTACACTAACATCTCCGCCCTCCCGGTGCTCCTCGCGCTGTGTTTCCCCGATGTAACCAGTTAGCCTATAGCCGCCTGCGGTGCCGCCGCTCAGCCCCGCCGTCAGCCTCACCTAAGCGCCGCCTTACTGCCATCAGCCCCGAGTGCTCCCCAGTCGCCGGCCATCGTCTCGTCTTCCAGTGGAGTTGCTATTTATATGAGTTGATCACCTTGATCATGGTCTGTAAATCATCGTGATCATCATCATCATGGAGTTCCTTGATTGATTGATTCCTAGCCGTCCGTTTGCTTGTGATCTTGATCTCTTGATCTTGATTGATTGATTCTTGGCCGTCGATCATCGTGATCATCTTGATCATCTTGATCATGTCCCCTTGGTTTTGATTCTGGCCATCTGTTGGATCTTGATCATCATGCTTGATTGGATGTGGGCCATCGATCTCCTCTTGATCATCCGGTTAGATCCTAGCCGTCCGATCTCTTCTTGATCGCCACGATCATGATGATCATCACCTTCCTTTGATCGCAGCCGTTCGATCAATCGATCTTGATTTTCATCATTATCTTCATCATCAAGAGATCTGACCGTCCGATCTGATCCAATCATCTTAATCTTGATCTTCGATCTCAGCCGTCCGATTGTATTTGTAATCTCGATCGTCTTCATCTTGTTTGTGATCGTGTGTTCGTGATTGGTTCGTGATCTTTTCGTTGTGTTCGTGCCCGGGAATCCGTTCTCGTTATTCTTGATTTTTGTCGTCTTCGTCATCGGTTTAGGCAAGTAACTTGTACTCAATTCTTTTGTATGAAACAAGTCATAAATTCCGCTTGTAGTGTAGATGGGTACTAGAGGCAACTCGTGTGTGTGTTATTCTTGATGAGTATTGTCTCTATAGTGCTTTTGACCATAGTTGCCTCACGACACATATGACATGAATTAACCTAGGAGTGACCGTTTCTTGAAGTGATGTATATGTGAAACAATTATGAGAACTCGTGTGCTTGTGAGATCCATGTGGTATTCTTGTCATGGACATGTCATATACCCTATTTCATATTGTATGGACACTTAGTAGACTTTAATTCATGTTTAGTTATGTTTCAACCTAGTTTCGTGTGATTCATGTTGGTTTTGTTCCTAAAGTAAATTCTGTATTTTGCCGATAATCTGTCTTGATCAGTAATTTAGACCATATTAAGGTCAGAATCTTAATTTCAGTATCAAACATGAGTTTTAGAGGAATTCGTTTTCTTTCCAACCCTTCTGACATTGATCAATTTCGCTTTCATATGTGTGAAATATGACTGTTTTACTACAGAGGTGTATATCATTTCTAGATTTCGTTCCTTGATGATTTTGATGACTAAATTATTTTGATACTAGTGCTAAGCATATTATTTTGATCTGAAATTTTGGTTTGTATTTATATATCTAATTAAGGATAACCCAGAATTTTGGTGGATTTTGTTGATGAGTTTTATATATCATTTCATGCTCGTTTATAAAGACTATACTTGCTGGATTTTATTTGCTGTTCTGAAAAGATTTGTATTTTCACCCTAATTCCTTTTTCTGTATGGAAAAATATTTATGAAATATGAAAGTTAGATTATTTTGTTTATTTTCATCTCCCTTTGGCGGATTTAGATTTTGTTTCACGGTTTGTGAGATATTACAGTTTTTGTACAGTAGTGTTGGGAATTCCAGATTTGCCAAACTATCATTTATTGATGTTTTCTGATTTTTGATGAATGATCTAATTATACTGGAAAATTATGAAACTTTATATTTTGATACTAGACATATAGGAGAATATCTCAGATTTTTCCTGGATTTATTTGAGATGTTTTCGTGTTGTTTTCCTGTTCTTCAATACGATCTTCGGATTTCTGGCTGACCGTATTTTCTGGATTTAAATCAGTTTTGAGTTATGATTTTGTGAAATACTATATAACTTATTTATATTCGCTGGATTTGGTTGGGAGTCTATTTTCTAAACGTTTCGACGGATTCAGATTTGCATATTTGTAACCCCAGAAATTACTATTTTACTACAGTATGGTCTTGCTGGCCTGAATTAGACATTTAGTTATTTTATCCCTTTATGAGGTATCTTGCACCCGTACATGTTTATCTTGTAACTTGAACTTGTTACTTGATCATAACATGATAAACTTGGCATGTTTCATGACACATTCATACTTGTTTGACATTAATAATAAAGTAACCAAGCTGGGGTTAAGGGAAAGATCTAGTAGTGGACAATATAGAAAAGTGTACTCGGAAGGGGGCCCATGTTTCCCACATTTGGAATTTGGTTTTATGATTTGGATTATTTGGAATTTAGTATATGATTTGGATTATTTGGAATTTGGTATATGATTTGGTTAATTTGGAATTTGGTATATAATTTGGATTACTTGTCCCTGAGTACACGGCCATATAGAATCCCTTACGAAATCTAAATGAAACTGTGTTGACTATAGCAACCATGTAGTAAAAGTATGGATGCATGAAGTGCTACCTAGATAGTAATAACTACAAGACTTGATACATGGTACTTGAACATGATACATGCTTACTTGATACTTGATTACATGACACATGAGACTTGATACTTGACACCTGCTACATGATACTTGATACTTGATACTTGATACTTGCTACTTGTACTTGATACTTGACACCTGTTACCTATTTACCTGCTTGCTCGACACTTGTTGCTTGTTTACATGATACTTGTTTACTTCACACTTGATACATGCCACTTGTACTTGTTCATCTTACCATGTTAGTAATCTATTTTGTTATCATGCATAATCCATGGTATTAGTTAGTTTCCCCATGTACTTGTATCCTGCATTACAAGCGGCCCGTACAATGCAACTGACGGGTAGTTGTTTTCTTTTTCCTATCCCTGCAATTGTTAAATTGCAAATTTTGGAGATTAGCAGCCAGATAGATTAGGCGAGATGAGATACTAGATGCAAGAATTTTTCTATTATTATTTCTTGTGGCTTATCTTGAATATTGTATCTTGTACTTGGATTTATTTGTATTTGGGCAATGTGACCCAGGATATTTGACTTATTCAAATCTGGATTATTTGAGATTATAATATTTTGGTTTCAAGTATTCTTGTTGATATTTTGGTTAATATGTGCATGCTTGGTTGATTCTTTTGCTTCCGACTCTGATTATTCTTGTGAAATGTTGTAAAGATTCTTGAACAGCTTGTGGATGATGAAAATCATTCGATGGGTTTAGTCACGTATCCGTATTCTGTATTCTCTTTTGGGAAGTGGAGCGTGACAATACATATACTGATGCTTTAAGGCTGATCATTAGCAGCGATTATTAATTTTAAGCAAACAGATTGATAAAAAGAGAAACGTGTATATATAGTTGATGTATCAGTGTATGCTATGACTTAGACTCTAATGCAAGACTTATTAATGCAAGGATGCTTTTATTCTAATGTAAGCAAGTCTCCGGAACAGTATGCATCCCATACTACATATGGCCCATCTCAAGTCGTTTCTTCATATATAGGGATTTGAACCCGCGCCATGAATTCTACTTTTGTACTCAACTTGTTTCTGAAGATACAGCGTGACTGATGAGGTTGCTCTGAAACGGTCTAATCTTTTCATTGCAGTACACTCATGGTGTCTCCATTTTTCACTACTACCCGGTGCACCGGACCTCACTCAAAAACCAAACGAACCTTCGAAGTTAACTACAACACAGGTTAGCTCGAAGCATCCCCTGTGGCCCCCTAACTCATAGACTATAGTCTATGGCTGTTCGCTTCCCCGGCATAGAACATGACGGAGTTCCGGGGGTCCATCCCCTAGCTCTGCCCGCCCTTATCATGGTACTTCAGAAATTAACAGACGAGATACGGATCTTGTGCTCCCACCGTGAGAAGGCACACACTGTATCCCTTTGACAAGAAGGATACAACCCAATAACACCACCTAGTGTCGGCCTATAGGACAGGTCGGATCGTAAGGTATCACCCTTAATACCAACTCCTTCCCTTCGGCGAGAAAATGATAATAAATATAGGATATGTAGTAATAGCCATAAGTTACTACCCTAACAATATCACTAACCCTAAACAAACTGAGGGATGACAACAGTATTAACACAACATGCTAGGTCTTAAGTTAGACTTCGCAAGATAACTCTACTAAATGCTCAACCTAGCTTACCAGAATCCCTAAGGATCCTATTCACATCCTATCGATCCAAAACCCCGCAATACGAACATATTCGCATGCTACCACCCTGAACTTGGATTCCGTCTATGCTCCGGTCCGCGATCAACCTACACCGGTTAAGATCGAACGGTACACGAGGAATAACTCGTCCAAAGTCCTTTGGGAGTAAAATAAATACACGTCTTAATGGTCGATGACCCCTAGGGGAATAATATCACCCTGAACGAGCACAACAAACTGCGTACTAGATAATAAGCTACATACGAGTTAACAAACACATACGAGCTAAACAAGCTACGTATGAAACCAACAACTACATACGAGCCAGGCAGGCTACGTATGAGACAACAATATACATACGAGCCAAATAATCTATGTATGAGACCAATAACTACATACGAGCCAGCTGAGCTGCGTATGAGACAATAACATATAGAAACAACCATACAGGTATTCTAACAATCTAGAAGCAATCAAACGTGTTTACTAGTAAAACTTGATCTTCTATAATTAGAAGCAACAGAAGAATCTTCTAACAGTCTAAAATAGACATACTACCAAAGAAAAACCCCGAAAACGACATAAAAAACCTTCCGACAGTCTAGAAGCAACCAGTGCTATGCTTATCAGAATTTGACAAATTTATACTTTTTGGAAAGGTGAGAACATCTCCTGCAACTCTCTGGTTGAACATTTTTTCAGATTCCGTAAGGAATCCAAAACCCGATCCATCGAACACACGCAACAGTTTAACCAAACTACAAATTTTCAACAAAAAGCTGAAACTTCTACAACTTATAACTTTTGCTCTACTTATCGGAATCTAACAAAACTGGACAATTTGGAAAGATGGGAACATCTACTACAACTCTCTAGTTGACCACTTCCTCAGATTCCGTAAGGAATTCCAAATTCCTGACCTCGAACACACTCAAATGCTAACAAAAGACAGCCAAGGCTACAACAAAGCTGAAACTTTGAGAGCTTTTAACTTTTGCTTTACTTGTCGGAATCTAACAAAACTGGACAATTTGGAAAGGTGGGAATATCTACTACAACTCTCTAATTGACCACTTCCTCAGATTCCGTAAGGAATTCCAAATTCTTGACCTCGAACACACGAAGATGCTAACAAAAGATAGCCAAGGCTACAACAAAGCTGAAACTTTGAGAGCTTGTAACTTTTGCTCTATTTATCAGAATATAACGAAACTGGACTGTTTGGAAAGGTGGAAACATCTACTACAACTCTCTAGTTGAAAACTTTTTCAGATTCCCTATGGAAATTAATCTACCGTCCCTTGAACATATGCAAATGTTAACGGAAATAGCAGGTTTCCTTAACAAAAGCTGAACTTTGAAAGCACATAACTTCTACTCTACTTATCGGAATCTAACCAAATAGGGCAATTTAGAAAGGTGAGAGACTCGACTACAACTCTCTAGTTGAACACTTCCTCTGTTTCCGCAAGTAAGAGGCTCAAAAATAACAAACAAACAAAATAGCGAGCACTTTAAGCCAAAGCTGGCTGCTGTATTTTGCAAAGGCCATAACTCGTACTCTGCTAATCGGAATCTAGCCAAATAGGGCAATTTTTAGGGCAATTTGGAAAGGTGAGAACGTCTACTAAAATTTCGTAGTTGGTTACTTCCTCTGATTCTGCAAGTAAGAGGCTCAAAAAAACCAAACAAGCAAAACAGCGAGCACTCTCAGCCAAGCTGGCTGCTCTGTTTTGTAACGGCCATAAAATTTGCGCCTCTTATCGAAGTCTAACCAAATAGGGCATTTTGGAAAGGTCAGAATGTCTACTACAACTTTCTAGTTGGTCACTTTTCCAAATTTCATAAGGAACACCAAGTTCCAGCCCCTCGAACCTAGACCGTTGTTCACCTCCAAAATAGCAAGTGCTGTCTTTTGCCCGTGCTCGCTGTTTTGGGGGAAACGATCGTTTTACCCATCAAACCATCTTAGAAAAATACCCAAAAATTAGTGCGTGGTAATAACACCCGTAAGAACCTCTAAAATAAATTTGGGGTCAAAATTCCACCTTTAACATGGGTAATTAATTCTAACCATAAAAGCCACAAGATTGAATCTTTAGGGCTTTATCTTGTGTTCTACCACTTCAATCTTATTTGCCATCTTATTCTAGTCCACAACCAATAACATATAACAATAATAAATAAAAATAACAAACATGAGAATGAGAAACCCCCACTTTATACTTGTAGGAAGAACTAGCCTCTTCCTTCTCCTTGCACCTTGTTCTTGCTCCTCAAAAGCACCACCATGAAGAAATGGAACCGATGAAAAACCCCTCTTTTGATTTTGATCTCTCTTTTCTTTTCTTTTCTTCTCAATATTTTTTTAATTAAACAAGTAGAAGAAGAGAGAATGAGATGAGAAAGAGATGAAGAAACACAAAAAAGCAAGAGGGATTTTTGCCCTCTTGGTTGGCCGGCCTTGATATAGGAGAGGGAGAGAGAGAGAGCCACTTGTCTCTCTCTCTTGTGGCTCACAAAATTTGGATCAATTTATAATTTTAATTTACAATCGAAACCCTATAAATTTGCAATCAACACCCAAAATCATCTATAACCCTTCATTTTGATCATGATTGATCAAAATAAGAGGTATTTTCCCAAATCACATACTACATGATTTCGTACAAACGTACGAAATCGATACGATTCAAATACGTAGATATATCGATTATACAGATAATTTTTATTAGTTAAAATGAATAATCTGTACAAAAATAATTTAATTCTGAGAAATGAAAAAAACAAATTATTACCGGCTCGGAAGATTCCAGTATCAATTTGATATAAAACAGTCATATACCGACTAGTATATATATAGATAATGTTTATTAACAAAACCGGGTGATATCCACCAAAAATATTTCATTTCTGAAAATAATAATAAAATAATAATTTTAATATCTGCCCGGGATTTTCCAGACATTTTTTTAAAAACTCATTTTTCAAGGTTTTGTACAAGTGCACAAAACTGATACAATACCTATATATACTTACTAGTATATATATCCAGATAATTTTTTATTAGAAAAACCAATAATTTCTATAAAAAATATTTTAACTTTAAAAATAATAATTATATAAATATAATATCCTTCCGGGATATTACACTATGACCTATCTCCATACTAAACACGCGCAACACCCAGAGATTCCTTACGCAGTGCTTCCAATGGGATTTTCAGGAGAATATTCTCCACACTTAGTGGAAACATTGAAATATTCTTCTCCGTAACTGATTTTGATTAGGATAGCTATGTACAGTATTATATTCTCACTAATGCAACCTACTTCGAGGGGTCGTTAGAATGCAGCAATCAAGCACTCTGCTCGAAGTCTCGTTAAGCAGTCATTCGACCAATCGACCACCTTTAGCTCCCTCACAACAACCCATCAAGAAACAACCTCCAAACGGACTTTCTATCAAGGTGACGTGGCATACATGGCAGCACCAAGTATCCCAGGCCAAAACAAGGTCTCCAAGCCCTTTCTCGCTATTAATAGGCCCTTACCAGCACCAAAAATACAGAGGAACATATATACAAAAGCTTAGTCAAATTTAGGCGAATTCTTAAGAAATCTCAAGCCCTTCCCAATGTTCGACATCTCGCTGTCAAGGTATAAACTATAAAGGCCCCTACCACATATGCAGGTACCCTCTCTCGAACGGGACCATAGTGATCGACAGACTATTCGAATGATGTTCCGACTTGTGCGGCCGTGGTCACGCAGCCTCAGCTTTGCTGAGCATGCATTGACAGCAGAGTGGTATCCAATGCCACCTCGATTTTCCCTTGGCTGTTACAGTTCCTAGTATGCAAAAAGATCATAATGGGCCGATTTCCCTTATAATGTATCACTTATTGGGTGACACCCAATTCAACAGTCAACCTGACCCGGGCAGCCATTGGCTTCGGCCACTGATTTTTGTAATGCTAAAATTGTGGGTGATACTCCTAACAATCAATCGACCTCAATCCATTGGCTTCGAGCTCAGGTCATCGTAATGCCAAAATTGTGGGTGACACCTTGAACATTCAACTGGTCTTAGTACCGTCGATCCCGACCACTGGTCATCATAATGCCAAACTTATGGGTGATTCCCTTACCATCATATATCATGGGTGATTCCTTTACAATCATATAACATGGGTGATTCCCTTACAGTCATATAACATATGAGTAATTTTCTTACAATCATATAATAAATGGGTGATTCCCTTAAAATCAATTGGACTATTCAACATATAACAGTCTGTCGATCACCCCCAAAGCATATTTATAATGGGTGACCCCTTACAGTTACACATAACCAGTCTCAGCACCATTGCACTATATAGGGCCTGGACACGATAATCGATCGAGCCCAAAGTCCAAAACCAAACATGCTTAAAACCTACCACACATATACAATGTAACCTCTGTTTCTGATTTTTCGGATTTTCCATTTTGTAGTTCATTTCTGTAATCTGCTAATTTTTAATGATAAATATTCGTTATTCATCTCCTTTCAGTCCATTTTATTTTCATTGTTGAACCCGAGATTCTTATACACTCTAAGTATTTGTGTATGAGATGTTGACCTAACTATTACATTATTTCATTTGGTTTCTTTCAATTTAACCGATTATTTAATCTATTATTTCTTGTTCGATTCTACCGCTTTAACCCAAATCCGCTAGCCCACATTCCCAAATTCCCACTAACAGCCTAATCCCCAGATTATCTCCCTACAATGGTCAGATCCCAAATATTTGCTAACCACCCCCCTGTATCTCATGTTTTTTCACTCACGCTCATCTTATTCTCTTCTTCTTCTCCTTCTCCCGCTCACCAAAACTTTAAAACCCTACTTCTAATTAACCTAATGAATCCCCCATAATCCATCAAAAGTTTTCTCTCTTTCTCTCTCCTACCTCCCGACTTTTCTTCTTCCTCCATTCAATCCCCACCATGACCACCCGACCTCCACCTTCGACCTACACCCATCCCCGAAGCCCGGCACCTCGTCGCCCCCTGCCTTCATCCACCTCTGGCCTCGCCTCATCATCAACAGTCCACACCACCACCACAACCTCCGTCAACTGGGCCTGCCGTCGAGTCCCTCCATCGCCAGCATCGCCGCCCATCACCCCTCTCCTTCACCGCAACCACCACTGCATTTCCATTCGCCCTTAACATCAATCTCCACCATCGCCACTGCAACCCTGTCAGCCATCGCCAGCACCACTGAAACACCATCCCTACCGCCTAACACCTTGCTCAACCATTGCCGTCATTCTGAGCATCATCACTGCCTTCCACCATTACCAGAGTTCTCCCCCTTGCACCTTCAACCACCACCTCGAGCCACCATCGCGGAGCCTGCACCTCGCCATTGTTCATCACCGAGTCTCGCCATTGCTGCTCCTCGCTATTGTCGCGTTGTCTTGCTGTAGTCACTGCTGTCTTTGCCGAGTTGCCACCGTCTCTTTCTGTGCAGTGCCACTGCCGCCTTATTGTTATTTTGCTGTTCTCACAACTGCACGTGCTATCGTTGCCATTGTGTGCATGTGTTGCCACCGTCGCTTCGTCTCTCTCGTTCTCACCGTATAAAAGGCAAGTATTCCCTTTGTAACCCCCTGAATTCCAAACACAAGTAATTCATAGCAAAAACAGGATCTTTTACTTTAACTTCGTACAAATTTTACAAGGAATGTAAAACTTTTTCATTTACAACATTGTTCTTTACAATAACACAGCAAAAATAAATAAGTACAACACAACACATGATAATGGAAGTTCTTCAATCTTATGACATCTCTCACAGTGTCTTCAAATCCATGCCAATCCATTCCTGCAACTAGGAAACTGTAGACACGTCAGTTGCATACAGCTGACGCTATGCTATAATACAGCAATTCTTTAATTTAGCAATCACAAACTTGAATGCAACAGGAAAAGAGACTATCCTAAATATTTCAGTGTGTGATATGACTTAATGCCTAATGCAGACATTCACATTATGATGACACTAATGCATACTTGTTCGGATTCTATGCATCCCATACTACATAGGTCCGAGGGCAAGCCCTTATCGTACTCATCATTATAGGGTTTAGTCCCTTGCCATGCAACCTATTACTATGATTACTACAATATTTAGACTCTCAGCAAGTATTGGTTCTCACCCCGGAAAACTGGAGATCAACCCCACTCCGTGGATCATTCTGTGGCCTACTCATCCATTGTCCTGGAATACTGGGGATTATCTCACTCCGCGAATCATCTTGGAACCCGCATCACACAAATGTCCCATGAGTGTCGCTCTTGTCCTGAAATACTAGAGATCAATTACACTCCGTGGATCATTCTGTGGCCTATTTCTTCTATCGTCCCGGAATACTTAGGATTGTCTCACTCCCCGGATCATCCTAGAATCCATAACTCACGTTTGTTCTTGTTTCATTATATCTCCAACTATTGTCCTTAATTTTAAATTGTACTTATTAAGACCTAGAGCTAGCTTACCCACTGGGCTTAAACCAACACACTGAGAATGTTAGCCCACACTGGCTACTTCTCAAAGAGAAAGTTAACCCACACTGGCTACTTCTCAAATTCCATTTATCAGAACTCCTGATATTCTGGGTCCCACTCACTGTAGAACAAACAACCATCTCAATAAAAAGATCACATGGGTAAATCTAACCTCTTCATAAACATCTCATTCATTATTCATCATTTTGTTACCCTCTTTGTATTTATCATCTCAATGTAGATGAACACTTAATCAATTTCTTATAGACTGGCACTCAGTTAACGTTGTGATTTATCACTTATCAATACTCAACCACCTTTAATTGAAACCCTTTGCAAAACGTTGCATGATTAACATTCCAAATTCTTTGCCTTTATTATCTTGTAATCTCTCATATAGAACCCTTTACATGGGCCAATAATTCTAAATCATTTTAACAAAAGCAAATACCCTCAAAATTTGACTGGAAACTAAATTCATCTAATACATTGTCTAATATAATCTTTTAAATCCCCAAAATATATCTTATAATAGTGTAGATTATTTTCGAAGGTTCTAATAATATTCTAAAATATTTCTACAATTTTTTCCAAATATTAAAAATGGAAAAAACCAATAAAACAAAATTAAATCAGAAAAATGTGCACAACCGGATTCGAACCTAGGCCGCACAGTAACCCAAGACACCACCCACAATCAGTGAGCCAACTCACTGTTTGTGAAGAAAATCCATTTCAGTTGTTTATATATCCCATTTACTGTTATTATATAAAAATCAAAATTTTCAAATAGAACAGAGCCTCCCAAGACTCAAACTCGCACCCCTGGCCACTGTAGGTAGCGCTCTAACCCCGCGCGCCAACCAAGAAGTTCAAACACCATATCTGATTATATCTCTATCAAATTTTTTTATACCTACTCTCTATTTCTCATATATTTTTATTTAGTCATATAACTTCTAATTTTCTTTTTCTTTAAATATTTCCAAGATTATTGCTATACACAACACTTCTAAAATTTCCAAAACCGAAAATCTCTCTAATTGGTATATTTTAATTTGGAAGTATCCAAATCAATTTAGATACAAAAATTCCTGACCTTTTTCATTATTGTACCTTATTAATCAAATTAGACTATAATTTCTTTTAGATTTATAAAATTACCAAGAATGTTTTTACCAATTGATATAAAATTGGGAAAGATACCCATACCCACTCTCTACTTACAATCCTACATGTAATTCTAACATGAATAACTCAATTTGGCAAGTCGCTATGCATATGCAATTTCACATATATGATTCAATCATGATGTAGTAGAATCTAACATGAACCAATATAAAAGAACCAACATACATGAACCCACATACATGATATTAGCACCCAAACAATCCTATGCAACTATATAATTGAATGTTTGACAAATCAATTTCCATATTGTAATTTTTATCTTATTCTATTTAATTTAACATGCATCAATTCTTAGTTTAATTCACCACTAACATCCTAGATTACCCATGACAATTATCTAACAATATTATGCATCATATAACAAAATTTAGAAATTAAAAAGACACTCACCTCAAAAAGCTCCTAATAGTAGAGACTCCTAGCAAAGCTCCAAAAGGATCCACCACTCCAAAAAACAAACTCCAAAAGCCCCCAAAACAATTGAAATCAGCATCAAGGTAGTGAACATTCCTTTTCTTTTTTTTTTCTTTTTTTTTTCTCCTTGTTGTTTAGAAATATGATGGGGTAATGATAAGTTTAAATTAATCGGTAGTTTAATTAACTAACCACACTCCTAATTACACTCTCCACTAATCCACTCACTCAAACCCACTCACCTCTCTCCAAGCATTCCCGGCCACCAAATCCAAGGGGTGAGAAACATGTGAACGTGCATGTTACGTGTGTGCACACAAATCATTAAGAGTTTTTATTTAAATTAAATGCATATGTTATATATTGTAATATGTATTTAATAGAACTAGTTTAATTTAATTATAATTAGAGTTTTCATGCACAAAATAAAAATAAACACACACACACACACACTTCATAAATTTTATTTTGAAAGAGAATACAACCAACATGTGCACTGCAAACACGTGCGTCGCACGTATCAATAAATATTCAAATACAAAATAGATTTGAGAAACAGAGAAATATCTATAGGCAATTGAAATATAACATACGAAAAATATTTGTATTGATAATGTTACAAATATTTCACATAAAGGTAAAATATACGTAATCGACACGTGCATTGAAAACACGTATAATGCATGTAAAAACAGAATATTAAAGATTTGAGTTAAAATTTAAATTCAAATACATAATCGAATTTGTGAAAATGAAAAAAATATATATATAAGAATCGAAATACGAAACACGTAGAGAATATTTATATTAAAATACGTTACGATATTACCCGTAACGGTACAACATACACGTGCGTAACACACGAGGGGCAAAATAGTCATCACTTAATTTTGCACGGTGTTACACCCTTGTACACTCTTCTTGTTCTCGTATAAGTTTTTCCTTGAATCCTGCAAGTAGGTTGATTGACTCATTGTGACATAATCTCATTCATTTTCCATATTGATTAAATCTTGACCCATTCGTGTACATTCGATTCTTGTTAGTTCCGTACACGTAAGATAATCATGAACATCCTTGTGCATTACATGAACACATGACAAGAAGCATAAGTAGAAAAATACATGTCAAGATTGATGATTTTATTATGTGGTAGTATAAATGTTTAAATTTTATAATTGTTGCGATAGTAATGGAATTTCCCTATTGGTAACTGTAGAAATACGCTTGAACCACTAATCGTGAATGCTTGTTAATATTTTGTAGTAGTATATGCATTTTGTACATCTAAATTGTCATTAGGTAAATTTACCATGTTGTGCCCCGATGTCTAGTCTGTATTGTAATGAAATTTCGAACTTGTTGCTTTTAGAATTAGAATAACCTTTATAAATGAAAGTCAGATTTCGTTGAATCTAGTTTCTGTAACATTCGACGGATCTGAATTTCGATTTGTAGAAAGTAAGTTTTGCATTTTTCATACCGCTGGGTTTATAAATTTTAGATTGTTAATTATGAGCATGATGATCTGTTTCACCAATTGAAACACCTTAGAAGAATTTGTACTTGAAATTTATTTGAATGTTACTAAACATGATTGGGAGCCTTAAAACAATTTTTAAGAGATTTTTGGATAGATTTTCAGACCCATTATATACATGTAAACTTGATCCTAAACTGCTGTTAGAACACTAGACCAGTAAAGACCTGAACATTTGACCCAGTTGCAATTAGAACTACTTAGCAAATTCTGAATAAAAGTTGTATCCCTCTGTGTGAGGAATCTAGAACACTTGACGGATTCTCAATCCGACTTATTTAATGCAAAATATTTAGGTTTTACTATTGTACTATTGAAATTCCAGATTTGTTATTTATAATTACACTGCCATATTAAATTAATTAGAACAGTGGGATAACTTAAGAATTTATACCTGAAGATTTTAAGAATGTTACTTACTAATCTCAGGAACTTAATTATAACTTTTGAAGGAGTTTTAGTTCAGTTTTTAGATGAATTATCCATAAAATAACTTGATGCTGAGTTGCTGCCTGCGCAGCAAACCCAATAAGAATTAGCTGGTAGAATGTGCTTCTGTAGTCTAAATATATTGTGTGAATATGCGTCGGAACCGGCAGGAAGTCTAATTTCTAGAACTCCTGACGGAACTGATTTAGCTATCCTACAACAGCAGGAAGGTTAGTTTTTGTATAACAACGTCTTGCTGTACAGTATTCGTACTTCCATGACTTTAATATAAATGTGGTTGTTCCTTACATTATGAATTGAAATACACTACATGCCTTGAATAGCCTTAGATTACTTCCTTGATCGGGTTCTGATACCCATTTTATTTGCCTCACGTTCATGTTTAATTATTGTAAAAGAATAACAAGCTGGGGGAATAAGGGTAAGACCTAGTAGTGGACGATATACGAGATTTTACTCGGAAGGGTGCCCGTGTTTCTCACGATGATGATACATGATTACAAGTTATATGCAACTAAGTGCCACGTCATGGGTGATGGGGGCCACCTCTAGACTCTATGGGGGCCACCTTTATACTCTATTATATGATTACATGATTACACGTTCACAAGTACATAGAACTAAGTGCCACGTCATGGATGACGGGGGCCACCTCTAGACTCTACCACTTGACTACATGAATCCCGTTTACATGATTTTCTGAGTACTTGACCCTGTATAATTTGCCGCTAGAATCTAAACGTCAACTTATTTGTATTCACCCAAACCTGTGGTATGAAATGTAGGATTGCGTGCATTAAATAGGATTGATTAAATGAATACACTTAAGAAAAACACTGAGCATATGCATATTCTTGTTTACATGTTACATGTCCTATTTACAAGTTATATGTTTCATGTTCACATGTTACATGCTCAGTTTACCAGTTTCATGATTCTTGTTTATAAGCCAAATTTACATGATCTTCGTTTACATGTTGTATTTTTCTTGTTACATGACTTGTTTCCTATATACATGATTCTCTTGCTATATTCTTGTTCTTGTTCATTTACTTATACTACTTGCGGCCCGTTACTTACTCTAATGGGTGTTCCTCTTCCCCAACTCGAGATGATGAAATTACAAGTGCAGGAGAAGAATTACCTGAAGGACTTGGTGATCAAGTGTTCTAGAAAATGAGATGATTCCAGCCTGTTTTATTTTTCTTATTACTATGTTTCCAGTTTCTATTACTAGTACTTCATACTTTGTATTACGGGCATGTTGTATAACACCCCTTAAAATATAATCTATTTTTGGGATTATTAAATAATATTGAATTAGTTAAATTGACTATGTTGACCATTTTCTTGAAATTGTTGTTGTCTAGAAAATTTTGGATTTCTCAAAAGTTGGTTTTCAATAATTTATGTTCCTCATTTAAGTATGATATATTTTATTTTTCAGATTACTTGATTAAAGAAACTCATTTTGAATTGATATAATTGATTTTGATGAAAGAATTACATTCAGGCCGTAAAAAAGCTAAAAGTTTAATCAAAAGAATTTTCTATTAATGATATATAATTTTTAATTAATAAATAAATTTTAAATCAATTTATTTAATTATTTTGGATTTTTTTTTAATTTGACATTTTCACACGTGCAAACACGTGCAAATTTTTTGAGATGCAAATTTTCACTTTTAAACTTTTGAATAAATTCTCCTACATATAATTGAGTATATTTTGAATTTTGGGATTTTTATGAATGAAGAAACTATTTTTTGTAAATACCTTGAAAGAAAAGAGTTTTAGTGCAAAATATCGTTTGGAGGCCAAATTCGAATTCAAATTTTGGCTGAACTATTTTTCTAGGCCGGTTTGGCAGTGGAGATATTGGGGGGGGGGGGGGGAGATTTTATCCCCCTAATTTGATTTGATTTGATTTTATTGAGTATATATATATACGCAATTTTTGGATTGTTGGGGACTTTATTGCAAATATTCTTTCTGGAGAATAAAAAGTCAGAAAACTTATTTGGAATATCTAATCTTTATTAGTAGATAATAATTCTATATTTTCTAGATTTTTATGAATGATTTACGTCATGTTCGCAAATATTTCAAAATGAAGGACTTTTGTGTAAAATTGTCATTCAGAGGCAAATTTCAAATTTTGAAACCCCTCGGCGGCATGTGGTCTGGCCAAATCAGGGTGATTAGGGGGAGATAAAATCTTACCTTATTTGATTGGATTAACTACTTGATTTGGATGATCTACATATATGTGTAAATATTTGATTTGGGGGGAGGTAGGGGGGGGGGGGGCGAGGGGATTTTGTGAAATCTTCGTAAAACCGTAATATTCAGAATCCCGACCTATATTAGCTGTTTCCACAGCCTCTCCTCTGTTGTGAACAAAAAAATATCATTCTCTTTATTATTTCTTGGAGTTTTGGAGGCTTGGATCTCTCAATTTTCGCAAGGAGGAGGAGATTTTCTTTTCTTATTATTATTATCTTTCAGTTGGTCTTCTTTGAGATGGGTAATCTTCCAACTTTATTGACGTGTTTTTTTCTATTTCTCATGAACAATATAGAATCATGCTAGGGTTTCGATCTTGTGAGATTATGATTATATTGGCATGAATATGATGTTTTGTTTATGAGTTGATTGTAGAGATGGATTATTTAGATAAAGATGGTTTGTTAATATGATAAAAATCAAATCTTGATGGCGTGATACACTTATTTTGATTCCCTTTTGAATGATGAATGTTTGGTGCGTGAAATAACATGTTTTATTTGTGGAAATTGATTTTTATGAACCCATGAATTATTGTGGAGAATAGAGTTGTCATATGTTTTAAATATTTATGTTGATTAAAATTAAGTTATTCTTTAGTTTTGGAGTATTTTTTCTATGCATGAAAGATCTAAATTTTTATTGTAGAAATAGATCTATTAAACTTATATGTGATTGTGGATACATAGATCTATATGTATGATTAAAGAACATGTTTGAATAATTAACAGGTGAAATTTTGATAAATTTAAATAATGTTTTGAGGAAAATTAATCTATGTTTTAAGAGATTAAATTCTCAGTTCTGAGAGACTATTTATTTCAGTTTGTAGAGACGAAAACACTAAGTTCTAAAGGAGATATTTTTAAAATTTTAAAAGAGGCAAGTTTCAAATTTTACGAAAAGTATGAGTTCCAGTTTATTAATGATTTGGGGCTTCTATTTTCATGCGAATGGATTATAAATTTGGCAACAAACTCTATGTTTATGGGGTAAATATAAATTAAAATTTCTAAAATTTAATATTCACTTTTAAATGGATTGCTCTTAATGATAAGAAGGTATAACTTTCAGATTTTGGATAAAATATAGTTTTCAGAATTTGTTGAATTAAAACCTTTAATTTAATTTGTTTGAGTCCAGATTTTTATGGTGAGTTTCTTGATATGTGCTGGATTTAAATAAATTTTTCAAGAATTTAATATTTATTTTTGAACGGATTGTTCTTAAGCATAAGAAGGTATAAATTTCAGATTTCGGATAAAGGATAGTTTTCATAATTTTTTGAATTTGAACCCTTTAATTAAATTTGTTTGAGTCCAGATTTTTATGTGAGTTCCTTGATATATGCTGGATTTAAATTAACTTTTCCAGGATTTAATATTTATTTTTGAATGGACTGTTCTTAAGGATAAGAAGGTATAACTTTCAGATTTTGGATAAAGGATAGTTTTCAGAATTTGTTGAATTTAAACCCTTTAATTTAATTTGTTTGAGTCCAGATTTTTATGGTAGTTCCTCGATATGTGCTGGATTTAAACGATTTTTTCTAGAATTTAATATTGGTTTTAGAGTGTACTGTTTTGAAGAACGAAATCACTTAACTTTCAGATTTTGGTGAAAAACTAGTTTCAATTTTTG
This sequence comes from Hemerocallis citrina, assembly GCA_017893485.1. Classification (NCBI taxonomy): domain Eukaryota; kingdom Viridiplantae; phylum Streptophyta; class Magnoliopsida; order Asparagales; family Asphodelaceae; genus Hemerocallis; species Hemerocallis citrina. Next base: position 301,563,969 of record CM030358.1, read on the forward strand.
ATATATTCAAGTAATGGTCTGGGAGAAATAATTCTATATTTTTGTAGATGAAATTCTCAGTTTTGAAGGGTATATGCTTCAGTTTTGAATGATGATTATTTCAAAATTTTAAGAGTTATTTTCTGTTTTAAAGAGGTGTAAATTTCTGATTTTGAAAACTATAGAATTTCAGGTTCTTGGGATGAGTTCCCACGTGATTAAGAAGCTTGTTTCAGTTGAGTTGAAAGAATTTCTTGTAGAATTGATTGAACTTTATGAATGAATGGAAAGAGGTATTTAAAAGTTGATTTTAAAAAATGTTCATAAGTTGGATATGTTTCTATATATGGAAGAGAGAGAGTTGGCAATATTAGTTGATTTAAAGGAATGTCATTAATGAAAAGTGTTTTTGTATAATAGAACCAAGTTGGGTTTTGGTTTGAGATTTAGGGTTGTGATGTGAACCCTAGAAAGATTGTGAGGATTTTTGTGTTACAAGCACGAGAGGTTGAGCAAGACCCAGAATTACCAGCAGTGAAGTAATTGATTGAGGGACTTGGCCAGGAAGGGTTAGTGTTCCTAGTTTTGTGGGTTTAAGTCCGGTAGGGTGGAGCTAGCTTTAGGTGGCTCAGGTTACTTATATGTATGCATAAAGATAGGCACTAGACGGTGACATGATGAATGGGAGCACACGTGAGTATGAGGGCCTCAGGATGATCAGCGGTGTGAGATAATCCCCAGAATTATCTAGGTGTGAGGGAAATAGTCTCCGGAATTACCTGCAGTGTGGGATTGATCTCCGAAATTATCGGGATTGAGGCGACGCTCATGGGACGTCTGTGTGTGGTGTGGCGCCATTGCTTGCGGTGTGAGGTATTCTTGAAAATTCTTAGGTGTGAGTGAAATTATCTCCGGAATTATCTTTGGATAGAGATTGACCTCCCGAATTATCGGGGCATGGGCTAGATATGAACAGAATGTCTGAATCTCATAGTAGTCATAGTAATAGGTTACATAACGAGGGATTGGACCCTATAAAATGGAGAACGATAAGAGATTGCACTGGACCTATGTAGAATGGGATGCATAGAATCCGACAAGTATGCATTAGAAATCATCGTGTGCATTGTGTTTTCTTGAACATTGTTTTAATGCATTTCTCTGTTGTTTTTTTTTACACACACTTAGTATAGTTTCACTTGTTGTTTATTGAATCTTTCATTGTTATTTCATTTCATGTTATGTGGCAAGTTTGTGATTGTGACAATTTGGAAGGTTGCTAATACTATAGTATTGTGTCAGTTGCCTTCAACTGACGTCCCCACTCTTCAGTTCATTTTGCAGGATTTGCAAGTGAGTTGCCCAAGTAAAGTGGAAGCTTGAATTTGAGATGATTAAAGTTTTAGTGTTAGGTTGTGTTGTAATAAATGTATATAATTTTCGCTGTGCAAATGTAACTGATGTAATAAAAAGTTTTAATTTCCTTGTATTTGTTACTGTGTTTGGATTACATTGAAGTTGATTCTAGAAATTGTGGCACTTATTTCTAATTTTATTTATTGAAAATTTGGGGCTCTACATGTTGTCCCGAAGTTTATTTCTTTCTGGATCTTGGTTATTTGTGGAGTACTGCATGATTTATTTATGTTATTCCTGTTTATGTGATTATATTTTTCCTGCGTGGCTGTATTCATTTTAATATTGTTTAGTTGATTATGACAGCTAATGAATGATGTGATTATAACATTCGCTGGGCCTCAGTCGCGACCCTATTTCTTATTATATTTCGGGAAGCGGGGCGTGATAGGTTTAAAGTGGTATCAGAGCCATGTTAGGCCCTAACTAGTTTGAGGGTTTATCCAGGCTTTAAGTAATTAATATGCGCACCACGTTAATCACATAAATGATTAATAACCAACTTATAATCTAGAATACTAACCGGTTTGATTGTATGTGTATGCAAACTATGGCTCGTGGGGGGGGGGGGGTCCTTCTTCTTACCGACCAAAGGATGAACAGTTCGAGAATGCAGCCTTTCTCCAAGCATTGCAACAAGTGATGAAACTTCAACAAGAGCATAACGAGTTGATGAGGGAAAACTTGGAAGCCACAAACTGAGCCATCGTCGGAACCGCACCAGGATTTCTGCCACCGCAACCGGGTACAGTGGCAGATGAGGTTGCACCCGGACAAGTTCAAAGGTACCGAGACTCCATTGGAAGCTGAGCAGTGGCTGATTCGGACTGGGCAACTGTTGCAAGCAGCACGAATTTTCGATGTCGATCAAGTGGATGTAGTAAGCATCCAGCTCATGGACCTTCCCCAAATCTGGTGGAGGGCAGAGACTGAAAGGTTGGAGAGGCCGATTACCTGGGCCACTTTCACCGAGAGATTCCTGATGAAGTTCTTTCCCGGCGTCACCAAGTTTGAGATGGAACGACAGTTCATCTCTCTAACATAGGTCTATCTGATTGTGTTAATTAATGTTGCATATTGTTACATACACATCATGCAGCAATGTTAAACTAAATGTGATTTTAACACAGGGGACCCGGTCAGTGGATGAATACGCCACAGAATTCACTCGACTTAGTCGCTTCGCTGTAGACATGGTGGGGAATGAGGAAGACAGGGCCCGTAGGTTCCTGCTGGGTCTGGACTTCGACATCCAAGACCGTCTGGTTGCTTAAAACCACTGCACTTTCGCTGCAGTCCTTGATGTAACTAGAGTCTAGGAGCAGGCTCACAAGAGAAGGAGCGAAGCTCAGCGGTCGGTACAGCATCCTATTACCGCCTGTCCTGCAGGTGGGCCGATGCGGAGGCCAGCTCCAGCTCTAGCACCAAGGATACTGTCGCACCCACCTACTGCTCCTAGGTGAGTTGTGACTTGCGATTTCTGCCGCAAGGTTGGTCACGTGCGCAAGGATTGTTGGGCAGCTAACCGCTAGTGCTTCGCGTGCGGGGCTAGCACCCATACACTCCGGGAATGCCCACAGGGGAGGTTGGCTCCACCAGTCGGAGGATCAGTTCAGCCGGGAGCACCAACTTGTGGCCAGGCCTGGCCACCGCTCCCACTGCAGAGACAATTCTATGATCAGAGGAGGACAGCTCCTGGAGGAAGTCAGATTAGAGGTTATGATCTGACCTACAACCTGACCGCGGAGGAGGCCGAGACTGCTGAAGGAGTCGTTGCAGGTATTAGTTGTTGCTATGTTGTACCTGTTCTTCTTGCCCATACATTTGTTCACTCACACCCTTCGACATGTTACTAGGTATTATACTAGTACACTCTTTCCCTGCTCGTATTTTGTTCGATTCGGGTGCTACCCATTCCTTCACCTCTACCCGCTTTGTTGACCGACACCAATTGCTTAGCAATTGTAACACCCGCAAAATAGCATATAACCATTTTGCATTATAATCCGTGTACAGTTTAGATTTATACGCGATTATGTATTTTTTTCTAGTAATAATTGATTTATATATTAATGTGAATGGTTGCGTTCACGGTGATGCACGAGAATGAGAAGAACTGACACTAGTACATACAGTAGTTTTGAGTGTGATACATATGCAAATATTTAATAGTATGGTACAATGGATATTTTTTTGCATGCACTCAAATCCTACCTCTCATCTCTCATCTCATCTTGATCAAAGGCTAAAAATTTCAGCCATGCAAATTATCTTCAAAACCATGAGCTGGAGCACTTGTTTTGGAAAAACCAGCATGCCACCTAACCCCCCCCCCCCCTACGCCGGCCAACCCCCCTTGCACCCCTCAATCATCTCACTCATTTTTAACCCCTCCCTTTCACTCTCATTCAGTTCTACAATTTTCAAAAAAAATAAGAGGGAGAGAGTGAAAGAAGGCAAGGAAAAAGAGGAAATCAAGAGCTTTTGAGGAGGAATCAAAGGAGGAAGGCCAAGCTATTCTCTTCTACTCGAACTACACTCAAGAGTGGGGAGTTCTCTAAACCTTGTTCTTATTCTTCTTGTTTGATTTCTTGCATGAAATGAGTAATAGTAGTATGAGGATGATTGATTAGAAGTAGTTTGTTTAGAATCTGAAACTGAAACAGAAAAATACAATCTGCATGCTATATTCCCGAATTTCCAGAGAGCAATATAGATTGAATTTGATCATGAAATTTTTACAGAATGATCTTACGTATGTCTAGAAGATACATGATTTATTTTGGATTTATCTGATATGGTTTCGTATTTTAATAAAATCAATTTTGATGACTGGGTCGTAAGGCAAATACTGGTTCATCTCTTGTAAAATTTGAACTTGTAGGAATTTTTACAATTAATTGATACATGATCTATTTCTGAATTTTTTACCATGATATCATGCTTGAAACTAGACTCTACAGAAAAATATTGGAATTATTTAGACGACATTTGATGCATGTTCAAAATTAATTAAGTAAGAGTATTCATGACAGTGACTGAAGAACAGTAGAACTTTTATACATGATTGAAATAGGTAGAACTCATTGAATACTTGAAATCAGGATGAGATCTTTTGTGCATGCTATATACATGGTGATGTCTAGTTTTTGAAAGTACAAGTTTTATAATCATTGACTATGCATGTGATTTATTGTGAGATTTTAAGCATGTACTGTGCAGAACTTAGTTAGAATTGACACCCTGATAAGATTGTAACTTTATGGCTCTGTATGAGCAGAATTTGAGGAAGTGTACAACTAGAAAGCTGTAGTAGACATCCTGAGCTTTCCAAAAAGCCTTCTTTCAAGAAACTCCTGTAAGTATAGTAATAGATATGATTTTTGCAAGTTGGAATAGAACCCAGATTTTGAATAATAGGCTCTATTTGTGTAGTGCATTATGCATGGTTCTGTATACCTGAGGAAGATGAATGGTTTAGGGTAATCAAATGAAACAATTTGGATTGGTGATCAAATAGAAAGTTGTAGAGGACATGTACATCTTTCCCTAGAACCTGGATTTGTGCTATTCTGATGAGAGAGTAGGTGTTTGTGCTATAGGTAAGGTGCAGCCAGTATACAGGAAGTACACAGGCTGAGGTTTGTGAGGCTATTTTGAGCAACTAGATGATTGAATCTAAGGTGATGATCAGCTAGAGAGTTGTAGCCTAGGTTCTTAGCTTTCCAAAAAGAGATAGAAAATCCAAATCCGATTTGTATTCTAGGAGTTATGACCTTTCTAAGTTTCAAGCAGAAACAACATAGTTGGCTTAGTCATGATTTTTGACCAAGTGTTGGGAGTACTTTTCCCCTCTTGTGGACAAGAGTTAATAAACATGTTGTTGGGGATGATTGGTGATTATTACTGACCTTATTGGTACTTGACTCGTGTTGAGGATGTTGTGACTCAAGTTAGTCACTAGCATAGCGTGATACCCTACGTTTATCGACTCTAAGATTAGAACTTCTGCTGAGGCGTTGGACGTTCAATTGGTGCTGTCAAATTGTAATCATGCTAGTTAAGGGTGAACGCAGGCCATGGTGATGAACGAATCCAAGCTAGGGGAAGTGCCGAACAAGAATTGTGTCGCCGGGGCCGCAAATCGATAGGCGGAATTTTGAAAGAAACCTTTTATTTACCTGAATGATTAGAGTGATGTATTAGGTGTATGAACATTGCATTAATACTAGCAGACCATAGTTGGGTGTTGTAATTTTCCTGTCGTAGGGATACGTATTTGGTTCTCAGGTTTTGAGTTCACGAGTCTCGTATCTCGATCTGTTAATGCCTAAAGAGCCGGGGTAAGGAACGGAGAGAGAAACTCCTGTCAGATAGGGGGATTTGACTCTCGAGGCCGTCGTGTTCGTATGCACGTGGGTGTTGTATATATATATATATATTATCTTGACGTCATGGGTACATGGTTTTGTACCGAAAGGTTTTTCATGGCTTTTGAGTGAGGTCCGTGCGCGGGTAACGCGTCCACCACTTTAGGAACTGCAGTAATGGAGTAGACTGGATGATTGCAACCTCCTCAAACACGGTAAAGTCTATTGGGAATAGGATGAGTACATGAGTAGGATGCATGGTGAGGGATTGAACCCTACAATCAGGAGAGGCAAACTCCTTGGAAAGTATGTAGTATGGGATGCATATGTTTACATTGAAGTTGATTTTGGGAAAGTATGTAGTATGGGATGCATACGTTCCCAAATGAATTGCATTAGAGTAAGCACATCGTGTGCATTCTTTGTTTTGTGCATTAGATTAGGCCATCTCATGCATTGATCTAGAATGTATGATGTGTGGGATCCATGCAGATCCAGAGTCCCAAAGTCTTGCTTACATTAGAATAAGGCATGTGACTGGTGCATTTAATTGTTAGACCATGGGATACACGAACACTAGGGAATTAGGATGCACGTTTCATTTCACATTAAAGATGGTTTGTGGTTGCCAGTTTGGAGATCGTTGTTTCTTATCAGCATTACGTCAGTAGAATTACTGACGTTCCCCACCTTTTAGGTACCAGTCCTACCTTTCGAGCAGATGCAGAAATATCAGAGTCGCGCAGCAGAAGACTCAAGCTGAGAGAAAAGTCCCAGGGAAGTATATTGATCACTCAGCAGAGTTTCAGCAGTGATCAGTCGATTACCATTCCAGGAGATAGCCGATAGATTTACAAGAGGAGTTGGTAAATATTTTGTAATAAGATGTAATGAGTCAATGTAATTTGTATTCTTGTTCAAAAACAAGATAATGGTTGTAATCGATGATGTAATGACTTTATTTGGCAATAAAAAAGTTTTTAAATTTCTGTGTTATTACTTTGTTGAGATGCATTTGAAGGCAAAGATTCTGGTTGCATCACGGATGTCCGGTAACGGGGATCCGGGGTGTTACAGCGATGACTTGCAAGTTGCTTGGAACATCACAACAGGTGGATGTGTGATTTTCTGTTCTAAACTGTGCAATTTGAGCCCCTTTCTAATTGGCGGCATGGACTTCAAGGCAGACCTCATCGTTATCAGTAATTCTGGGTTCGACATCATTCTTGAGAAGGATTGGTTGGGCGTTAATCATGTTGTAATAGATTGCCGAGAGAAGAAGGTGGTATTCAAGATTCCAGGTCACCAAGAGTTTGAATTCCATGCTGGTGAGACACCACTTGGGCATGGTAAGAACTCTGCAAACCGGGAGGCAGGTGTACGAGAATTGTTGTGCACCGATGGCGGAGTTTCACCTTTAGTTGTGCTAGAGATTACAGACGTATTTCCAGAGGAATTTCCCGAGTTACCGCTGGATAGAGAAGTAGTGTTCGGTATTGATGTCCAGCCTGGAACACGCCAATCTTGAAAAGTCCCTACAGGATGACACCGGTTGAGCTGGCAGAGTTGAAGGTTCAGGTTGAAGAGTTGCTAGATATGGGCTTTAACAGGCCGAGTGTTTTGCCTTGGGGAGCCTCTGTTCTATTTGTCAACAAGAAAGATGGTAGTCGCAGGCTCTGCATTGAATATCAGGAACTGAACAATGTCACGGTGAGGAACCGATATCCGCTGCCGAGGATTGATGACATGTTGATCAGTTGGGAGGTGCTTCAGTCTTCTCCAAATTGGAGCTTCGTTCGGGTTACCACCAAGTTTAGGTGAAGACCGAAGACATTCAGAAGACAGCATTCCGCATAAGATATGGTCACTATGTGTTCTTGGTGATGCCGTTCGGAGTCATCAATGCACCCGCAGTGTTCATGAGCTTGATGAACAAGGTGTTCTCACCGTTTCTGGATAGTTTTGTGGTGGTGTTCATCGATGACATCTTGGTATACTCTCGGAGCAGGGAGGACCATGCAGAACATTTGAGGGTGGTCTTGCAGACTCTAAGAAAGAACCGGCTTTATGGGAAGCTTAGCAAATGTGAATTCTGGTTAGATCGTGTTGCATTCTTGGGCCATATTATCTCGAGCGATGAGGTTTCGGTTGATCCATCGAAAACCACTGCGGTCAAGGATTGGCCAGTGTCGAAGTCAGCATCAGAGTTTCAAAGTTTTCTGGGGCTAGCAGGGTACTATCGAAAGTTCGTCTAGGATTTCTCGAAGATCGCAGGACCTGTAACTAAACTGCTGAGGAAAGAGCATAATTTTGTTTGGGATGGAGCCTTTGATGAAGGGATGAAGCCTTCTTGGAATTGAAGAATCGGCTGATGTCAGCACCTGTGCTAACTATACCCGACAGTTCAGGAGGTTTTGTAATTTACTGCGATGCTTCAGGTAAAGGGCTAGGTGTTGTACTAATGCAGTGAGGCTGAGTTGTTGCTTATGCATCTCAACAGTTAAGGCCGCATGAGAAGAACTACCCTACACATGATCTGGAGCTTGCAGCCATAATCTTCGCCTTGATGTTGTGGAGGCATTATTTGCTTGGAGATAAAGTAGGGATTTTCACAGATCACAAGAGCCTCAAGTATGTATTCACTCAGAAGGAGCTCAACATGAGGCAGAGAAGGTAGTTTGAATTCATGGCAAACTATGATATCAATTTCCAGTATCACCCGGGTAAGGTGAATTTGGTACCTAATGCTCTAAGCAGGCGACCCACCGCCATGTTTCTAACTGAGCATAGGGAACTTCTGGAGAACATGAAAAGGCTGGATTTAGAAGTGATTTGGCCCGGAACACCACAACAATGTATGATGTTGCAGTCATAGTCTTCTTTAGTGGAGCAGATCAAGGAAGCCCAGGCTGGGGATGAGAAATTGTAGAATTTTTGAATGAGAGTGGAAGCAAGCCTAAGGACCGACTTGCTCGTTCACGCAGATGGCTCGCTTCGCTTTGGAGCTAGATTGTGTGTACCAAAAGGAGAAGTCAGGCAGAAGCTACTCGAAGAAACCCACCGCTCACCCTACTCCATTCACCCTGGAGGCAGTAAGATGTACAAAGATTTGAAACAGCACTTTTGGTGGCACGAAATAAAGAGAGCGGTGGCTAGTTTGTATCCCAGTGTGATTTGTCAACAAGTGAAGGCGGAGACCGCTGGACTCTTGCAACCACTTCCAATTTCGGAGTGGAAATGGGAGAACATCACTATGGATTTTGTGATAGCATTGCCAAGGAGTCCTAAGGGTCATAATGCTATCTAGGTGAACGTGGACCGTTTGATGAAGAGTCCCCACTTTATTCCTTTCAGAGTGGGGACAGTCTACAGAGAGTTTGGCTAAGATGTACATTCAGGAGATTTTGCGGTTGCACGAGGTTCCTGTCAGCATTGTATCTGACAGAGATATGAGATTAGGTCTCCATTCTGGAAGAGTCTTCAAGGAAGTTTGGGGAGCAAGTTGAATTACAATACCGCATTCCACCTAGAGACAGATGGATAGTCGGAAAGGACAATTCAAACCCTGGAAGACATGTTGAGGTCCTGTTTTCTTCAGTTTGGAGGTCCATGGGAAGATCATCTACACGTAGTCGAGTTCTCGTACAACAACAGTTATTAGGTGAGTCTCAAGGCAGCACCGTTTTAGGCATTGTATGGTCGCAAGTGTAGATTGCCAGTCTGTTGGAATGACATTGGCGAGAGGAAGATTTTGGGGCCAGAATTGATCATCAAGACAGTTGACGCAGTGGCTCAGATTAAGAAGCACTTGCAGGCACCTCAGGACAGGCAGAAGAAGTGCGCCAATTATCACCGGGGGCCTTTGGAGTTTGTGGCAGGCAACCATGTTTTCCTCAAATTGTCTTCATGGCCAGGAGTTATCCATTTTGGTTGTGGGGGTAAGCTAAGTCCCTGTTCATTGGCCCATTTGATGTTGTGGAACGAGTGGGCATGGTAACTTACAGGCTCGTATTGCCACCAGCACTGTCTGGAGTCCATGATGTGTTCCATGTCTCCCAGCTCCGGAAGTACGTCAGGGATGACAGTCATGTGATTGACTACTTGAAGTTGTTTGTGAGACCGGATCTATCATGCGAGATTCGATCAATCTCTATTCTGGACAGACGCGAGAAGGTCCTGAAGAATAAGTTCATCAAGCTCGTTCGAGTCTCATGGAATCCTCACTCGCCTGATGAGTCGACTTGGGAAATTGAGGAAGAGATCTGGAAGAAGTTTCCCTACCTCTTCGAGTAGTTTTCTCTTTCCTTTTCTCAGGGTTTTTCTATGACCCGCTTGAATGAATTTCGAGGATGAAATTCTTCTTGTACGGTGGGTAGGATTTGTATCCCTTTATTTCCGATTTTTCAGATTTTCCTTTTTGTAATTCTCATTCCTGTAATCTGCTTTTTTTTTCACTGATAAATATTCGTTATTCATCTCTTTTCAGTCCATTTCATTTTCATTGTTGAACCCGAGATTCTTGTATACTCTATTTATTTTTGTATGAGGTTTTGACCCATCTATTACATTATTTCGGTTTCTTTCAATTTAACTGATTATTTAATCTATTATTTCTTGTTTGATTCTACCACTTTAACCCAAATCCGCTAGCCCACATTCCCTAATTCCAACTAACAGCCCAATCCCCAGATTATCTCCCTATAATCCTCATTCAAACCCCTCAATGGTCAGATCCCAATATCTGCTAACCACCCCCCTGTATCTCATGATTTTTCACTCACGCTCATCTTATTCTCTTCTTCTCCTTCTCCCGCTCACCAAAACTTTAAAACCCTAATTCTAATTAACCTAATGAATCCCCCATAATCCATCAAAAGTTTTCTCTCTCTCTCCTACCTCCTTACTCTTCTTCTTCCTCCATTCAATCCCCACCATGACCACCCGACCTCCACCTTCAACCACACCAAGCCCGACACCTCGTCACCCCCTGCCTTCATCTACCTCTAGTCTCGCCTCATCATCAACAGTCCACACCACCACCGCAACCACCCTCCAACAATCTCCATCAAGTGGCCCCGCCGTCGAGTCCCTCCATCGCCAGCGTCGCAGCCCATCGCCCCTCTCCTTCACCACAACCACCACTGCATCTCCACTCGCCCTTAACCTCAATCTCCACCATCGCCACTGTAACCCCGTCAGCCATCGCCAACACCACCGAAACACCACTCCTACCGCCTAACGCTCTGCTCAACCACCGCCGTCATTCCGAGCATCATCACTGCCTTCCACCATTACCGCAGCCTTCCCCCTTGCACCTTCACCCACCACCTCGAGCAACCATCGCAGAGCTTGCACCTCACCGCTGTTCATCACCGAGTCACGCTGTTGCGGCTCCTCGCTATTGTCGTCGCTGTCTTGCTGTAGTCACTGCTCTCAGCCGAGTTGCCGCCGTCTCTTGTTGTGCGTTGCCGCTACAGCCTTGCTGTTATTTTGCTTTTCTCGCAACTACACGTGCTGTCGTTGCCATTGTGTGCATGTGTCATTGTGCCGTCATTCGCACGTGATGTCGTCGTCGCTTCGTCACGCTTGTTCTCACCGTATAAAAGGCAAGTATTCCCGTGTACACTCTTCTTGTTCTCGTACAAGTTTTGCATTAAATCCTGCAAGTAGGTTGATTGACTCGTCGTGACTTAATCATATTCATTTCCCATAGTGATTAAATCTTGACCCATTCGTGTACATTCGATTCTTTTTTAGTTCCGTAGATGTAAGACAATCATGAACATCCTTATGCATTACACAAACAAATGACAAGAAGTATAAGTAGATAGATATATGTCAAGATTAATGATTTTATCGTGTGGTAGTATAAATGTTTAAATTTTATAATTGTTGCCGTAGTAATGGAAGTTCCCTATTGGTAATCGTAGAAATATGCTTGAACCACTAGTCTTGAATGCTTGTTAATATTTCATAGTAGTATATGAATTTTGTACATCTAAATTGTCATTAGGTAAATTTACCATGTTGCTGCCCCGCTGCCTAGTCTGTATTGTAGTTAAATTTCGACCATGTTGTTGTTAGAATTAGATCAATCTTTATAAATGAAAGTCAGATCCCGTTGAATCTAGTTTCTAGAACATTCGACAGACCTACATTTTGAGTGGTAGAAAGTAAGTTATCGCATTTTTTGTACCGCTAGGTTTATAAATTTCAGATTGTCAATTATAAGCATGATGACCGTTTCACCAATTGAAACACCTTGTTAATTGCAGAATTTGAACTTGAAATTTATTTGAATGCTACTAAACATGATTGGGAGCCTTAAAACAATTTTTATGAGATTTTTGGATAGATTTTGAGAATCATTATATACATGTAAACTTGACCCTAAACTGCTGTTAGAACAATAGAGCAGTAAAGACCTGAACTTTTGACCCAGTTGCTGTTAGAAACACTTAGGAAATTATGAATAAAGTTTGTAGCCCTCTATGTGAGGAATCCATATCACTTGATGGATTCTCAATCCGAGTTATAGAATGCAAAATATTTAGGTTTTACTACTATACTGTCGAAATTCCAGATTTGCTGTTTATAACTACAATGTCATGTTAAATTAATTAGAATAGTAGAATAACTTAAGAATTTAGACCTGGGGATTTTAAGAATATTAATTACCAATGTCAGGAACTTAATTATAATGTTGAAAGAGTTTTAGCTAAGTTTTTGGATTAATTATCTATATAATAACTTGATGCTGAGTTGCTGCCTGCGATGTAATCCCAATAAGAATTAGTCGGTAGGCTGTGCTGCTGTAGACTAAATGTATTATATGAATATGCATCGGAATCAGCCGGGAGTCTAGTTTTTAGAACTCATGACGGAACTGATTTCTCTTTTCTATAGCATCGAGAAGGTTAGTTTTTGTACATCAACGTCTTGCTATCCAGTATTCATACTTTCATGACTTTAATATAAATGTGGTTGTTCCTTGCATTATGAATTGAAATACACCACATGCCTTGCATAGCCTTTGATTACATCCTTGATCGTGTCCTGATACCTGTTTTTTTTGCCTCACGTTCATATTTTATTATTGTAAAAGAATAACAAACCGGGGGAATAAGGTTAAGACCTAGTAATGGATGGTATAGGAGATTGTACTCGGAAGGGGGCACGTATTTCTCGAGATGATGACACATGATTACAAGTAACATTGAACTAAATGCCACGTAGAACTAAGTGCCACATCATGGGTGACGGGAGCCACCTCTAGACTCTACGACGACCACCTCTAGACTCCATTACATGGTTACATGATTACCTGAATACCTGATTCCACGTTCAAAAGTACTTGGAACTAAGTGCCACGTCATGGGTGATGGGGGCCACCTCTAGAATCCACCACTTCACTACATGATTCCTGTTTACATGATTTCTCGAGTACTTGACCCTGTATAATTTGCCGCTAGAGTCTAAACGTCAACTTGTTTGTATGCACCCGAATCTGTGGTATGGGACGCAGGATTGTGTGCATTAAATAGGATTGGTTAGATGAATAGACTTAAGATCAACACTAAGCACATGCATATTCATGTTTACATGTTACATGTCATATTTACAAGTTATATGATTCATGTTCACATATTACATGCTCAGTGTACCAGTTTCATGAATCCTGTTTATAAGCCAAGTTTACATGATTCTCGTTTACATGTTGTATTTTTCCTGTTACATGACTTGTTTCCTATATACATGATTCTCTTGCTGTATTCATGTCCTTGTTCATTTTCTTGTACTACTTGCAGCCCGTTACTTGCTCTAACATGTGTTCCTCTTCCCCAACTCAAGATGATGAAATTACAGGTGCAGGAGAATAATTACCTGAAGGACCTGGTGATCAAGTGTTCTAGAAAATGAGATGATTCTAACCTGCTTTGTTTTTCTTATTACTATGTTTCCAGTTTCTATTACTAGTACTTCATACTTTGTATTCCGGACATGTTATCTCGAAGTTTATTTCTTTCGGATGTTGATTATTTGTGGACTACTGCATGATTTATTTATGTTATTCATGTTTATGTGATTATATTTTGCCTGCGTGGTTGTATTTATTTTCATATTGTTGAGTTGATTATGATAGCATATGAATAATGTGATTATATCATTCGCTCGGCCTCAGTCACGACCCCGTATCTTATTATATTCCGAGAAGCAAGGTGTGACATACAAGGACTGGTCTCCCTTGATACCGACTATATTTCCCCATATATCCCGGGAACCACTGTCAAACCTACCACTGTAGAGGGTGTCGTGTAGCACCCCGAATTTCATACACATACAATTCGTTACTCATCCAGAATCTTTTACTTCAATTTCATACAACACAACACAAAACATGGACATTTAAAACTCTTATTACATCATAGTTCTTTACAATACACAGAGAAATTTTTACACAACATATACAACTTGTTACATCATTAATTTTTCAATCCTACAACAACATCCATCACAAACTTGCGTCCACGCCACTTGATATGGGTAAAAATGGAACCAAATCGGGACTATTCAAATTGGGCATGAATCTTAAAGCTCTTCGGGGTAAAAAAGTGAATTCCACTAGAAAAGCGTCTGTAAACATGATTTGAGCCTCTCTGTCAAGCCCAACATCCCAAAACGGACTTGTCTAAGTGGGTTGTCATAACAGCACAATATAAATGAGTCCATAATTATTTAAATATGATTTAAACTCATAATTATCGATAAGAGATGGTTCAAAAACCATAGCTCTTTTCAAGAGAAGAGTTTTAACTCTATCTCCACAACCGTTCTTATCCCTTAATGAACAAGAGATAATCAACTCTATCCAAAACACTGGGAAGTAGAGATAAATCATTATCCTAAAACTGACCCCCAAAGCGACTATCAATACCCCATGACCTCCACAAGAACCAGGTAATCAGTATTTTTGCCACCAAAAGCATATATTTTCTGAGTTCTAGCTTGAGCGACGAAGGGTCTATCGCCGGGGCCAACCCCGATTTCAGACTTTTACAAGTCAATCAAAGCAATGGTCACCGTACAAGACAGAATCAACGGTTCAAACGAGTCAGATTCAGGAGCCAAGATCAGTTGGAGATAGTCAATATCGGCAAAGACTAAAATGTCAGTTGTTTTTATTATTTCAAAAGAATTCACATCCTCTGTTTACTCCTACACAGAAAAAAGCAGTAAGAGATTGGTGTCATCTGTGGGAACAGAAAAAATAAACCGACTAAAATTCACCGGTAAAAACAGTTTTCAGCTATGTATCCAAAGGGAAAAGGAAAGGCAGCAGCCTAATGCCAATGAGACAACCATTTTCTTCCAACTCCTCACCATGAGGATGTCCCTCCTACCTTTCAGCATGATCAACCCCTCAAACCGAATTAACCACTTTAGCCAGAATAGCCACAACATCCTACCCAGCATCCCTCAAAAGAGGCTCCACCGGGTGGCTCTTGAAGAAGTCAGCGCCCTGTACAATGCATTGGTGAGAACATAATGTCAGTCTACACATCCACACCCTCCATGGTGCACCCTGCGGCACCTCAAGCATAGCAGGACCTCTGCCAGATCATAATCTCTAGACAGCAGGAGTCTGATCGCCAGGAAGGCACGATGGGCCCCTTTTCTCGAAGTCAGGGATACAGAAGAACCTTCTCTCACAGAGGGCAAAGAATCCATCATTCTCCAAGGGGATAGAGAAGGACTCCTCCTTGTAGGGGGAAGGAACCCAAATCCAACAAGCCGATCAGCACCCAGGAGAGGTAGAGAGGAAGAAGCACCCTTCACCAGGGCAGAGTTTTAGAACTTGAAGATAAGATCCTTCAAGCCCTCAACATCGTTCCTAGAAGGACTCGACAAACTAGCCTTCACCGCTCCACTCCTCCATGACGTGAGGAGTCCCATGGGTCTACTAAATCCGATGAACAAGACAATGTCGTCCTCCAGCACTTCCAAAAGATGGAAGACCATCTAGCACTGCTGAAACAAGAAGAGAGAAGACATGAGGGAACATACCGCCCCATCCGACCCCCTTCTCCAAAACAACCATCGAGGCTTCTGTTTCAGTCAACTTCAAAATTTATTTCTGCCTTTGAGTCATACCACAGAGAGTCCGACCCGGTAGAAACATAAAGAATTTCAAAACTCTCATGATGATCCACCAAACATTCGACTCCCTCCTCTGCAAGACTTTCCCAACAACCCTGAAGGGATCACCATGGGAGTGGTTCTCTGTCTCTCTCCAGGTTCCATCTTCTCCTTTGATCAGTTTGAAGAACTCTTCCTTACACACTTCATCACTAGCTACAAGACAGAGAAGACAAGTGTTTCCTTACTTTACATAAAGCAAAGAGATGGGGAGTCCTTCAAGAGTTATGTTCAGCGCTTCACAGCCAACTCCCAATCCATCCTCTCACTCGATTTAGCCGTAGCCACGACCATCTTCAAGTACAATGTGAATCATGACCACCTCAAAGCTTCCCTTATCAAAAGACCCCCTTGGGACTTCTCCGACCTCCTTCAAAGAGTCGAGAAGTACATCCGAGTGGAGGATATCATTCGACTCCAAGAATAGAAGGTACCCTCATCAGGGAACAAATGAAAAAACACCAATGAAGATGGACCCAGGAATACCCAGAAGGATGCCACGAACCAGTGTTTTCCACCCTAATGCCTCGTTTTGAGAAGTACACTCTGCTCAATGCCAGCATATCTGCAATTCTCATGGAAGTTGATAAGGATGGACTCCTTAAATCTCCTCCTAATATGAATGCTTCAAGCAGAAGAAGGGATAGGAAAAAGTTGTGTGCATTTCACAAAGATTATAAACATCTCACAGATGACTTTCGAGCCCTTAAAGATGAGCTTGAAGCCCTTCCGACGATGATACTCCACCAGGTTTGCCTAAAGAAACAACACCGAACCTCCTCCTGTAAGAGTAGCCAACAAGCGAGCAAAGAGGTCTTCCGAGTCCCAAGGCTCGGGACACATGGAGGTATTCCACGCCATCCATGGGGGACCTATAGCGGGTTGCTGCATTAATATTAATTTCTATTAATCCTCCCCTCAATCACTCACCCCTTAATTGCCTAATTCAAAATGTTTCTAGAAGAATCCCACCCTAAACCACCCCATGTTGGTCGGCCATCACTCACCCTAGGGTTCTTCTACACTTGTGCTATTGTGCACTAATGTTCACATACAAGTTGCATTGGGTTGAACCCCACTTGGTTCTATTCTTCCAATTACAGCCAAAAATAATTTTCATTAAAAAACTATAGAATAAATTAAGATAAATAAATAAATAATAAAAATGATAATAAATGAACAATACAAATTAAATTTTCATATTTACATGCATGTGCGTTGGACGTACCACAGTGGGCAAAATAATAATAAGAAAATGGTTTTTTTTGGGTGTTACAAATGCATAGCGAGTGATTGAACCTTGTGACGAGGAGAGACGTTAGAAGCTTGCATTCGAAAGCTATGTTGTCTGGGCGGCATAGAATTCCAAATAAGCGTCATTAGAAAAAGAGCATTGTGTTCATAATTATGCATTAGATTTCTAGGGTTATGGCATGCACCAACACACCTATATCATTTACTTAGTTATTCATATTTTGTTTTGGCATCAAACTTTCTTGTGGAGAAAATTAGAGATTGCCATTATCATTAGCCATACGTCAGTAGCATTCAACTAATGTTTTGCATGATCCTTGTTCGATGGGTGGCATGGACTATCACAGATTCAAGTAGAAGTTTGAAATTTCTCGTGTAGACATTACTGAATACTGTAGTTGTAACATCCGGAAAAAAATCAAACAATATTTTGTTTTGTTATTTTGCCCACTGTGACACGTGCAATGCACTTGCATGAAACGTGGAAATTTCAACTGTAAAATTCATCTATCATCATCTTATTATTTATTTAATCACCTTTAATTTATTCTATTATTTTATAAATAGAGTTTTATATTGGGCTATTGTTATTTTTAAGAGTTTATGTAATAAAAGACTATTTTTTCTTTGGATCCCATGAGAAGAGCCCGATCAAATCCAAACCCAACCCAATGAATTGAGGCTTGCTTGTGGCCGGCCAAACCTAGGGTTTGGGAGAGTTTTTCAATTAAAATGTTATTTAGTAACATTTTGAATTGGGTGAGTAATTGGGGGAAGGGTTAATGGAAATTAATTCAAGTATGGTAACTCCCAATCCATTGATTATAGGAGTTAGAATGTATTTAAAAACTTCCCCTAAAGGAGGATCCAGGCCGGCCATAATCAAAAACAAAAGAAAGAGGGGGTTTGAGTGTTTCTCTCATTTTGAGCTATTTGGTGGTGAAAATTTTGGAGGCCCTAGGAGGAGAAGGTAAGTCGAATAATTCGTTGTACAACCAATCTTGAGGTAGGTGTTTCTCGAAAGCTCTATTCATGTTGATTTATAAATTTATTATGTTATAATGTGGTGTGCTAATAATAGATCTACGCATGTTTCATTCGATGTAGCATAGATTCGTACGTGGATAGAATTGTTTACTATGTGATGATTTGCATGAAATAGGTTACCCATGATGTTAAATAAATTTTTATTACGCAAAAAGAATGTTGAATCTTATACGAGAAATTTATGTTTTAGGTTTAGATCTCAATAAACGATATTAACATGATTGTTTTGTATAATAAAAACCCACAAAGATGTGGCAAGAATCATGAATATATTTCCAGAATTTTGTAGATATTATTGTTTCTGTTTGAAGACGATTTTAATTGTAAAATCATGGATTGATTTTAGGTTGAAAAACCCTAATAAAAATCAGATTTTAACTATATTTTGAACCCCTAAATTCTTATTAGGTATGTCTGGACCTTACTGGATCTGTCTGCTATAGGGTATGATCCCATTGTGGGTGCAGGTCTGGCTTATTTGGTTAATGGGTCTATTTGAATTCGAAGCTAGGTATGGACTCGGATCGGGTATAAGTTGAAATTAATTTTTCGAGTCTGGACTCAATTATTTGTATGCTGCATTGTTGGACCTTAACGGGTCTACTGTGATGTTTGGGGTTTGGGTCTGCCTTGGTTAGAGTCTCGGGTTAGTTTGTATACATCAGGATTTGATAAATAAAGTCAAGGGTTAACTTTCAATAGATTAAGATTTGAGTGGGATTATGTAGGATTTGGTTTGATTACATGAGGATTTGATTTTAATTATTCTTTGATTAAGTAGATTTGAGGCTGGAGTTAAGCCTCAGATATGGGTTTTGTTAGATTTAGATAGTTTCATATTTATAGTGTGTATAATTTTAGGTTTGGAATATTATAATTTGAAATGTGGTTTAATTGGGTTGAGATTTGGATTGGAGCTAAATCAATTAAATTTCAGATTTTGGGAATTCAATAGATTCAAATGTAAAGACTAACTGACTTCGGATTGAGTTAATTGAGTAGAGAACTATAAATCAAATTATAAACTATGAGTTGATAATAATGGATAGAATGAGACTTGTGAGAGGCAAGGAGAATTCTTTCTAGTTGCTTTAGGGTGGTCGAAGATAAACCTAGGAGGGGATTTGGGCACGGCGTCCTACGTTGGTTGAGTTCTAAAGGCTGAGTTGGACTCAGGATATCGGCAAGGATGTGGAATTTGGGAATGAGCCAGATGGGGCAAGAAATTCTAGTTTATTGAGTAAAGTCTGGTTAGGTTACACTAGCTTTAGGAGGAGTTTTGTTTTCTTTCTAAACTAAGGACATGCACTAAGAAGGATTTGTGACAAAGCATGAGCAAACGTGAGTAGGGAGATCTATATAGTCAGACAGTGGATTTCGTGGATTGTGATTTCCATGCGAAGCAAGACGGGTCTCAATTATTTCGAGGACTATGAATGAACGGGCGGTGGATTCCATGGATTATGAATAGTCGGACCGAGCTCCAGTATTCCGAGTTAGAGCGACGCTTACAGGATGTCCGTGCGAAGAGGGCTTTGAAAAGTCAGCTGTGGATTCTGGGCCTAGAGCTAATACTCGCGGGATGTCTAAATCTTGATATTTATCACTGTTATACATTTCATTGCATGGGATTAAATCCTACAATGTGGAGAACTCTAACGGCTTGCACTCGATCCTAAATTGTATGGGTGGCATAGAATTCGAACAAGTGTGCATTGGTTGTTTGTGCATTAGTCACTAGGATCATGACATATACTGACATATTTAGGATAGTCACTCTTTCCACATTTATCTTTCATTCAAGTTTGTGTTTGTCAAGTTTTGGAGGATTGCTTTCATAATTAACATTGCATCGGTTGTATTCAACTGATGTGCCCACAGTTCTTAAGTGTTGCGGGACTCTGGTCAGCGGGTGGCATGAGTGCAAGCTTGTAAGGGAAGATGTTACAAGATTGAGGATTCATGATGAAATAAATTGTACCTTTTATGTGTGAGTTCTGCTGTGTAATGTAAAGAGCATTGATGTAATTAAAAAGTTTTAAATTTTCCTATATTTTTTTGTATTATATTGTTCGAAATTGAAGTTAAGATTTTGGATGAGTCACAAATTATCGGTTTAATACCCCGCAAAATAGTACATAACTATTTTGTACATTAACCCGTGCACGTTTGAGAGTCCCACGTATTAATGGATTTTTCTCAATATTGATTAAGTATTGGAACATATTATTATTCTATGTTTTGGAACTCAACGAAGGTGCATTGGGAACCGGAGTTTGGGTATTTTCTCAATTAAATTGTGAACTTGTCTCAATTATAATTGAGATGGGATGTATAAATAATTGACATTTATTTTGTATAATAATATATAAATATGAATATGATTGCACGTACTAACAATATTCGTTTTTAATTAATTGTATGTGTTGTACAATTTGTATGTGCAATTTGTTCTTGTCTGTGCACAAATTGAATTTTTAGGTTTGAGTCCAACCCAAACTCAACATGAGTTAGACATTGGGCTCAAACCATGTCTCACATGAACATGTCATGTGCACATTGTATATGTATAAATATATATAATATTATTACATGACACTTGTACCAAAAAAAAGAACAAAACAAAACAGATCAAGCTTGGGTTTGACTGGCCAAGATTTTGGAGGGAAGGGATTAGGGTTTCTGAAAATATTTAGACAAAAGAATCTTGTCATGATGGATTGTGAGCTCTTCTAAAAACACTTACTTGAGTAGTGAAGAACCCTAAGCAACCCTTACCCACTTCAACACTCCATCTCTTTCCCTCTCCCAATGTGGTGGCTGGCCCTATAAGAGTGCCCCCCCCGTGCATTGGATCACTAGCACACTTTCACTTTTTGCATCTCCTACACATAAGCATTTTTACTACACCTTCATCTACCTCAAACCACTCTCAATCACCCTAAGCTACTGAAATTTGGAGATGAAGGAGCAAGAGAAGAAGGGACTAAGAGCAAGGAGTACCAAGGAGAGGGAGAGCACACTAGAAGAAGCTTGGAGCTTGGAGGGTACATTTTTCTTGTCTACATTTCTAAGGTGGGTGTTCCCAACCCTTTTGTTTGTTCATTTTTATGTGATAAGTGTAAATTTTCATGATGTGGGTTTGCATGCAAATGTGTGATGTAGGTGGATGAATGTATATAGTTGTGTATAGATTTCATGATAAAATGATAAGAAATGTATGCTTTGTTCTGTCCTGAATTTGGACTTAGGTCTGGAAATCATAACTCCATAAATAAATGAAATTTATGATTGAAATTTTTATGACAGAATCTCATGCATGTCTAGGACATCTCCACCAAATTTCATAGTTTTTTTAATTTTATTTTATATTTTAATAAAATACGAACTTGTTGCTGATCGTAAAAGAAAACAGAACAGACGATGTGTTCTGCTCTGTTTAGTACACCCTATTTAAAAGATAATATCTTTTTGTATACAAAGAATCTTTAGCTAAAAATTTTCAAAGTGATGTTTCTCCTTTTCTAGAACAACTCTACCAAATTTCATAATTTTTGGATAATATTTGCTAATTTAATAAAATCAGAAATCATTGTTGGTTAAAAGGAAAACAAAGCATGAGCTGTGATTTGTCCTGTTTCTACACTCATTTCAATAAATCACGTCTCTCTGAATACATGGAAGCTTGAGACAAAAAATTTATATGTGCTGTTGCTATGTATCCAGTACTTGTTCACCAAATTTTGTGAGTTTTAGACATCATTTGCTATTTTTAAATCAAATATAACTTGCAACTAGTTAATAGTTGTGTTCTGTTTCTGGAAATTGCATGCGTGTCAAATCTTGATCATTTTGATATCTTCAACGAAATAATTTTAGAAAATTTCAACTAAGAATTTGTAGTAGACTCATTTAACTTTCTGTAAAACATGAGAACTTGAAATTTCAAGTAGTATGTGATTTATATCGACTTTTAATAACAGAAACTGCATGTGGAAATCTCAACTTACTGTTTTGATGTATACAAGTTGCTATGAACTTAGGGCCTTTAAATTGACACAGAAATGCATGTTTAATGACTTATAAATCATGACATGAATTGTAGATGAGTATGTGCCACAGTAGATAATAAATTGTATGTGGTTAAGTTGATTCCTAGCTCATTTGTGCAACTAGTGACTAATTTGCACACTGTTTAGGATTGTAGTTTAAGATAATTGTTATAAGAGGCCATGATTGTTGTTTTGGGGATGATAATACCTTGATTTTGTACTTTAGTGTGTTTTCAATGTTGTGTGAATGTTTAGGACTTGTCCGTTCATGTTTAACCCTCGAAACGGGTCCAACAAGAACCCCTAAACAGCAGTTTTTAAACTGTTGTGCTTGCTGTTTGAAATTTTAAATTCACCATTTTAGGACTTTAGATCACTTCTTTTGCTAAGATATCTTGTGGATCAAAGTCCTATAGTGTTGGGTTAAGGTGGGGGCACTTGGATGGGTGATTTTATCGCCAAACGAGTCCGGAACGTCGATTTATTTGTTGTTTTTGGGCTGTCGTTGTCGGCTGATCGCGCTCACTGTCTTGAGTGATTTGTGCACCCTTTTAGGTGGTAAACATCACTTATAAGAACCCTAGGTTGCTTTTAACTAATGTGGTAATATGAACCCTAGGTTCCAGTTGATAACCTAGGGCTAATTGGGTATGGGTAGAATAGGAGCCCGTGTTGCCTCGAACGCGTCGTAGTTGACTGCTATCATGTTTTGGCTTATTCGCTGCCCAAGGAGGATTTCACTCGCTGTTTTAGCAGCTACTCGACGGGAGGACCATGGAGGAGGAGTTTGGAGATCAGTGGGACTCAAGGAGAGCTTGGTCGCGGCCCAGAGACGTGTTCGAAACTTCAAGCGAAGAAGATAGAATGGCGGTCGAGGGGAGTTCAACTTACTATTCTCATGGGCCCAAATTGGGCCGAGTTGGGCCAACTCTTGGGCCTGAGTTATAGGCCAAGTTGGACCCTATTTTGGATTGGGTTAGATCTTAACAGAAAAACACTAAGATTACTTAACAAGTAGGAACTAGATAAAATTCATCTAGTGATAGGTGTTCACTGGATCTAATAGAGAAATTTGACTAGTTTTCTTACTTGGAATAGATGAATAAATTCTAAGTTATGATTATATAATTAGAATGGTAGATTGATTGATGATGAGATAGATTTACAAGTGGATTAATAAGATGTAAGGCTTGAATCTCTAATTGGTTAAAGCAACTAGATTGCCTAATCTTTCAATTTGATCAATTCAACCCATGGGTCAAAAAAGGCCAGAGTTGTAATAGTAAGAGTTAGTAGAATCAGGTAACTAGTTGATAGAATGAACCCAGCTGGTAATTGTAGAATTAACTATTCTCTCTTGTTCTAGTGCTTCTTGTATGGTGTGTTGTAGTAGGAATGTATTAGTATGTTGATTACATCTTAATCTAATAGTGTGGTTCTAGGGCCTAGGTAGGACCCAATTTGCTGGCAGTGTGATAAGGTGTGCCCTTTGGGGAAAAGCGGATGAATTTGTTGGTAAGATTTATTATTTGTGAAGTAAGGCCGGTATGGTATGCTAGCTCTAGGCCGCATCATTATTGTTTGTAAGGATAGGCCCTAATTAGGTGTTGTGCTCGCCTGTCAAAGGGACGCGTTGCAGTATTGTCTCGACTGTTGATTTCTAGAATTTAGTGATAAGAATGGGACGCCGACATGTAGGTCACAAGTCCTGCCGAAACTTAGGGATGGACCCTTAAGCTTCCGTCTATGTTATGAGTTACCAATACGAATTGGGAATAAGTGTTTAACACTAAGACTCTTGACGGAGTAGGGGGGGCCCCTACTGATTCACATTATGTTCAAGGTAACTTTTGGTAGGGGCAGGAGTGGAAAGGAACCACTGATTCCGGCAGAGCTGCGGCGGAAGCCGAATGATCACTAGCATGGCCGAAAGTGGAGAGAAACCACTTATCCTGGCGGAGTGGAGAATGAACCACTGATCTGAGATAACAGAGTGATCACTGCCGTTCAAAGTGGAAATAACCATGATCCGACTGTAGTAGTGGGGGTGGACCGAAAAATTGCAGACTCTACCACTCACAAGATAAATGTCAGAAATAGAAAAGAGTACAATAGTAGGATGTATGGCGAGGGATCAAACCCTATCATCTGGAGAACATGAGCATGAATTGGAGAGTATGTAGTATGGGATGCATGCATTTCCAAATCAAGTGTGCATTAGGGTAGGAGCATCGTGTGCATTTGAGTTTGTGCATTAGATTCAAGGTCATAGCATACACCGAACTTTTGGTTTGACTACACAATTTTTGTAACCCCCATTTTCGTCTACAAATATTTTCTTACGTATATTTTGTTTCAGTTTCCTAGCATATTTTTTTCTTCTTTTCAACTCATTTGTTATCTCTTTTTCTTTTGTGCTTATTACCATGTACTACATATTTAATTATTTATTAGTTCATGTTAAAAGCCCAGACTACTAACTCATTCGATAATGTTAATATATGGTTATTTATCTATTTTGTGTCACCCAAGCCTGCTTTTTCAATCCAAATCCTAAACAATCCCAACCCAAGACCTAATTCAAGTCCATAACTCAAAACTCAACTCCACTAATTATAAAACCCAACCCAAAATCCTAATCTAGCCCAAACCCATAACCGAAACTCTTCAAACTAACTGGCCAACTCCCCACTTCCTAATTAACCTCCACTATCCCTATTAAATCTCTTAACCACCCCACTAAATCTTAACTACCCTGCTAATTCTCCTCATTAACAGCCTCATCTTCTTCTCTAACCCGAAGCTCTCCAAAACCTAACCCCATTTGTTTCTTCCTCACCAAACCGATAATTCTTCTTCTTCTTCTTTTTCACACCTGACCCGAACCCATTGTATTCTCTTTCTCTCACCACCATAGCAGCACCCCGAGCGCCAACTGCAACACCTCGTCCCCAAAGCCCTCCCTCTTTCCCTTGCAGCCACCCATCTCTACCCGCAGCACCCCCCAATCTCATCTCCATCACCCTGTCACCTCACCCCGACCACCACTTCCACCTCCTATAGTCCCAAGCTACTGCCGAGCTACCTTTTCTTCACCCCGTCCTCATTGACTGCACCCGAGCCCTCCTCTTTGCTACACCATCGCCGCACAACCATCGGGCACCATCTTGACTGCTTCTTCCTCGCTGCCTCCTCACCAACTACCGCCGACCATCCCTTGCTACCTCGAATCCCGATGCCCCTCGACAACAACCCGAGCTCCTCTGACTTGCTGCTCTTCCTCGACCGTCGATCACCCATCACCACCTCCATTTCCTCTCCTTGCTGCAGTCAACCTGCACCACCATCGCAGCCACTCTCTTTCATCACCCTCGTAGCCAACCGAGCCTCCACTGCCTCACCTTCACCCCAAGTCTCCATATATCGCTTGCTGCCGCTGCCTTTGCTCACGGTCATCATTGCTCGTGCACGCCAAGTTTTCGTGTGTTGCTGTATCTTTACTATGTGTTGTTGTGTTTGCGGTCATCGTTGCTTTCCGGGATTCTCTTCCTTCAGTGGATTCGTTTACATTCGAAATCATCGTGTTACAAGCAAGCGTCTCTTGAAACCAATTTATTGTCATGGTTCAAGAAAACATTTATTGAACTCCGGCATGTAGATTGAATTGAATATCATATATAACTGAATTCCATTATTGATTCATCGTTTTCCTTATCGTGTCATGTTATAAATTTGACTCTTGACCGTTAATTCATCATGTTATCGAATACTTAAGTGTTCTGCCCTGTAGTTTTCCAAACATGAACTGAGGTTTCGACCCTGTTTCCGACACTAAAATTTAGAACTTTGTACATAGAAACTGTAGCACATTGAGTCTAGAAACCAGAACATCTTACGGATTCTCAATCCGATTTACAAAGTGTAAGTTATTGACATTTTAGTACTGTTATGTTGTAATTTCTAGAACCGATACTGTACACAAAACTAGTAAAGAATGAATTTTTACACATGGCTACTATCCTTATAATGTATCGTATGAGTATGCATTGGATCCGGCAAAGAGTCTACTTTCTAGGATCTCTGGCGGAGTCAGATTTACTTTCTCGTGGAGGTGGGAAAGTGAGTTTTTTTATGGTAGTGTATTGTTGTCCAGAATTTCATCATTATGTTTTTGTATATAAAAATGTTATTTTCGTATTTAATGAATTGAACTGATATAATAGATAGATAGAACAACTCCATTTCATATATTGCATATTTATTGATACAATCGTTCCACTGATTATACCGACTGCATGTTAATGATTGCTCACAGGAAAAGAATAACAAGCCGGGGTAATAACGGGTACGACATAGTAGTGAATAATATAGAAAACTGTACTCAATATGGAGCTCGTAGTTTCCCTACCATTACTGAATAATTGAATGACTGAATAACTGAATCCTGAATACTGTTTCCTGTTTACATGTTTTTCCGAGTACATGACCTATAGAATTCACCACTAGAGTCAAAATATTCACTTGATTGATATGCATCTGAACCTGTGATATGGGACACAGGAATATGTGCATTAGATAGGTTAATAAAAGACTGATAAACATAAGATTAACACTATACATTGACACCAATAACTGATTCCTGATTCCTGATTCCTAATTACTGATCCATTGATTACCTACTATTGATCTTATCACCAACTACTGTTACCGATCACTGTATTGACTTTTGTTCTACTTAATATTGACTATATTGTTTATCGATTGTTGATCCTTCTATTGAATATTGTTTATCAACACTTGATTACCGATTGAATATAATCTGAAATCCTTTTTTTTTCGTCTGCATGTTTTCTCCGTTTACAAATTTACAATTGTTAATTGTATTGGTCCAGTTTCTTGTTCATTGTCCCTTGTTTGACCATTGTACCATTGATTATCGACTATTGATCTTATTATCAACTATCGTTTATTGACCTCTGATATCATTCTGGTTTCTTGTTTCTTGTTATATCGTGCCTTATTGTTTCACTTCTTGCTATTACTTGCCGCCTGAAGTTTGCACTAACGAGTACTTCCTCCCCCCTTTTAAGTTTTTGTTTATGCAGGTATAGTCGATGAGATACTGAAGTAACTTAGAGAACTGTTTACTGCATGGTATATTCTCGGGCATTGTGTCCCGGAGTTCTTGTATCTCAGGTATTGGTTATTGATTCTATTATTGTTCATGTGATTATTATCATTACCTGTGTTGTTGAGTTTGTTGGTATTGTACAGCTTCTGGATGATATGGGTTTGTATACTTATATCATTTGCTGGGCCTTAGTTGTATGCCCGTATTTTCGTATTTGGAAAGCAGGGCATGACAATTTTCGTTTGCATCAAAATTAGTTGTTAAGGTTTTGGAGATCGCTGGTTTTATCAGCATTACATCAGTTTCATTCAACTGACGTGCCCACGGTTTGTTAGTTACAGGATTGCTGATCATGGAGTTGGGAACTCGAGCTGTATGGAGCATTCAAGTAGAGATTATTGATCATTTGTAATATGTAAATTATCGATGTAATTCATGATGAAATTTTCAGATGTTGAACAATTTTGTACATTGTAATAACATTTGTGGGAATACAAGTTTTTAATTTCCTGTGTTTTTCTATGTTATGAACTCATTTGAAGTAAGAATTTTGGGTTGTGTCTCGAGTTTTCAGTGTACGAAAATCGGAACGCTACAACGCGCTACAGAATGTAAGATCCGTAGATTTGGAAGATGTATATATATATAATATAATAATTGGTATTGGATGAAGTGCATGCATGCATCATGTGCAGCTAGCACTTGAGAGATATATTAAATGGGCCTAGGACATATGGGCCAAGTAAAAGTTGTATGTTTGCATGGGGAAAAAGAAAAGGGGCCAGGAGGCACGTGAAGTACATGCTTGCACGTGAGGAGAGAATGAAGTAGGAGGGAATTAAAAAAGACCCCATATCGGAAATGATATAGAATGAATATTGGTTTAAATATAGTTGTGATGGATCCATAGTACAAACTAATTCAGCTCTTTTGGTAAGGTTGCACCCTGTTGTGGGGCCATGGTTAGGTTTTGTTTTTAGGCGGGTAATACGCATACGCGTGCGGAGCTGAGCAGATTTGAGGCCTTGCAATAATAAGTGGAGATGTAATTAAAGTTTTATTTTTCCCATCAAATATTGGTTGGGAAGTGCTGTATGAGTTATAATATATTAGACTACCAAGGATCTAAGAGCACCTACTAACTTATAGCACTTTTGGGGGGTTGTGCCCTGTGGTGGGGCAGTGGTTAGGCTCTATTGGGAGCGTAGACACGCGTAGGCATGCAGGCTGCTGAGCGGACATGGGGTGTTACAAATGGTATTAAAGCTGACTTTCGACACCGATGGTGGTGCTACTGTGGATGTACATACTGATAGGGCCAGGGACAGTACGATGGCAGGTTCAGGGTAGAGACATCCATGTGGATCACATCGGCTAGACGAGAGGTCCTAGATTGGATGTGGATCCCGAGCTTAGCGAGGATGCTAAGTCCAAATGAGGGGTGGTTGTAATACTCCTAGATATACACAGTAAAAAAATTGGTTGGGAAGTGCAGTATGAGTTATTATATATTAGATTGCGAAGGATCCAAAAGCACCTACTAAGATATAACATTTTTGGTGAGGTTGTGTCATGTGGTCGGGCCATCTGTATTGCCCCGAATCCCGTACACTAGAAATTCGTGACACATGGATAATCTTTTACTTAATTTTGAGTACAAACACAATACAATACATAGGGAAAATAAAACTTTAATAACATCACCGCTTATTGCAGTAATTAGTAATGTCTACATGAGAAACTTCAATTTGTTTACAACACTCAAGCTTTAACTTCTACCTGAATCCACGACAATACTCGAGTCCATGCCACCCATCGAACAAGAATCCTGCAAAACTTCAAACAGTGGGCACGTCAGTTAAATGCTACTGATGCAAGGCTGATGGTAACAGCGATCTCTAATTTTCTTCAAAAGCAAAGTTTGATACCAAAACAAAATGTGAATAACTAAGTAAATGATCTAGGTGTGTTGGCTAAGGCCATGACCCTAGAAATATATTGCAAAATTATGCGCACAATTCTCTTTTTCTAATGCATGCTTGTTTGTAATTCTATACCGCTGATGAGGGTGAAAACCGCACGATTCTTGCATGAATCTTAAGGCTACTGAGGTAAGGACGGTAATCTAACACCAGTATCAAGCTCAGGACCAGCTCACAGGCCATCCATGGGTCCACTTGTGGTGCCCTAAATTTCGTACACAGGAAATCCATGACTCATCCAGAATCTTTTACTTCAATGTAATACAAACTCAGTACAAAATACAGTAAAAATTTAAAACTTTATACATCATCATTCATTACACTTATCAGAGTATTTCATACAATAAATTACAACTTATTATAACAATCAAGCTTCAGCCTTCTACTAGTGTCCGCAGTGAAACTCAAGAACATACCATCCACTAAATACAAATCCTGCAAAATCTTCCAAACAGTGGGCACGTTAGTTGAATTCAACTGACACAATGCTAATAACAATAGCGATCTTGTAATTCTTAACAACCAAATATTTGATGCAAAATAAAGATAAATAAAATAGATTATAAATCTAATCTAAGTTTATTAGTGTATGTCTTGATCCTGAAATCTAATGCACAAAACAAATGCACACAATGCTCATTTCTAATGCATGCTTGTTTGGAATTCAATGTCGCCCATACAACATAGGTTCTGAATGGAAGCTTCTAACGTTTCTCCTCATTTTAGGGTTTATCCCCTCGCTATGCAAACCTTATATCCGTGACAAAATCTATGATTTAGACATTCTGTAAGATTTAGACATTCTGTAAGTATTAGACATTCTGTAAGATTTAGACATTGAGTGTATGTCTTGATCCTGAAATCTAATGCACAAAACAAATGCACACAATGCTCATTTCTAATGCATGCTTGTTTGGAATTCAATGTCGCCCATACAACATAGGTTCCGAATGGAAGCTTCTAATGTTTCTCCTCATTTTAGGGTTTATCCCCTTGCTATGCAAACCTTATATCCGTGACAAAATCTAAGATTTAGACATTCTGTAAGTATTGGCCCTCGCCCTGAAAATTCTAGAGATCAATCTCTATCCACAGAGAATTCTGGAGACTATTTCACTCACATCAGGGAATTTTGGAGAATACCTCGCTTTGCAGGTCATCCTGGAGCCCTCATCATGCAAACATCCTATGAGCATCGCTCTCGTCCCGAAAATATTGGAGATCAATCCCTATCCGTAGATAATTCAAGAGATTATTTTACTCACATCCAGGAATACTGAAAAATATCTCACTCCGCGGATCATCCTGGAGCCCTCTTACTCATGTTTGCTCTTGCTTTTCACAACTCTCAACCAGTGCATGTCCTTATATTCAAACATAAACAACTACTACCTAGAAATGACTTACCCTACCAGTCAACAACACTAGGAATACTTGCTCAACCTGACTAATTTTCACATTCTGTGTATCACAACCTGCCAGTGTCCTGAATCTTGCTCAGCCTCTAGAACCCACACAACTAGAACATCACCACATTCTACTCTGAAGTTTTCTAAGTTAACCCTAACTCATAAATAAAATCCCAAAATCCAGAAGTTAGCCACTAGTCCAAAACTCTAGGACAAAACTCAATTTTAGTTTTGGTACATTCATCTCCCAAGCTTATCATTTATAATCATTAACATGACTACAACTCTCGCAATAATTCACAATCCCTAAATCTCGATTTATTTCCAATTAATATTAGGTTCCATTATTAGGTCTTTGTTATTATTAATCAACTCTCATTTATCAATTATCAAAATTAAGCAAGCTAGTCTACAACTAGTTTCATTTCGGTTAAATTAATAAATCTCTACTCACATCTAGGTCTACTCATCAACTATCAAAATTAGAAAGCAAACTAGACTACAATTAGGTCTAGATTGAATTATTTAAATATTCCTTATTTAATTAGATTCTCTTTACTCAAACATTAGTGAATATTATTACCATATTTGTTTTGATTCAACTTTTTTTAAGGAAAAGGTGGAATACCGCCACCCTGTTTCATTAATAAGATTTTAATAAAACAACCCCAGAGAATTGGGAGAATGTACACGAAACTACAAAGCAGGAAATAAAACATAGGCCTCCAACAACAACCTGGAGGGTGGGACAAATCCAAAAGTGATACCAACATACAACATGATAAATACAAAAGAGAATAAGTACAAACATAGCGGTCCTTCCAACTAAACTCTGGAAGGTGCGTATCAGGATGTCGTCTCACTGCTCAGTCTAAGGTAGGTCCAAACTCTACCTCCTCATCAACGTACTCTTCTGTAACACCCCGCAAAATTGAGTTATGACAATTTTGTCCACGTGTGTTAAGCACATATATTTTGTACTGTTATAAGTAATATTAATAACATATTTTATATTCCGAATATTTATATGTTTTTCGCTCTCAAATTAATTTGAATATTTTTGCACGTGCATTGAACGTAAAATTTTTTTATAAGCATGCTTCTAAAATTTTCTAAGAAGTAATGTACATTTTTCTTCTCACTTTAATTATTGCACATTGTATTAATTATTTTATGAAAAACCCATGGGCCTAAAATTTATTTTTTTAAAATCCACAAAAGAAATTCTTTTAGTAAAGAGCTCATTTACATTTCAAATATATATATATATATATATATATATATATATATATATAATAAGTGCTGTACACAAAGTACGTGCACGTTCACACGTGCAATATGCACACCAAGAGTGGCCGGTGGGGGTATTTGGCTGACATGGGTGAGTGGAGAGAGAGAGAGTAGGTTAGTGGGTTTTGAGTGGGGAATTATTTATAATGACCACCCATAATTATATTTATAATTACCCTAACCTAAATCATTCCATACACTACTCATTTTTATCAAAATCAAAATCAAAATCAAAAAAAGGAAAAAAAAAAGGCAGAAAAGCTCTCGGGTTCTTGTTGTTTGAAGATTTCGGTGGTGTTTTGCTTGGTTTTGTGGGATTCTTGGAGCTCTTTGAGGGGGTTGCTACTAATACTCTTCGTTTAGGTGGGTGTTTCTACTTACTTTCTAAATTGTATTTTAAATGTATGTTTAGGTGATTTGTGTTAGAATTGTTGATATAATTGCAAAGTTAATCTTCAAATTTTGGTGTGATGCATGTCATAGGAAAGTCTAGAATTTCTAGTAATTGATTGAATGAAGAAGAATGCATGTTAAATGGAAAAAAAATATGCTGTAGATTTTATGAGAAATTAAATTACAAGTCGTGCAAATTATTATATGTGACGTCATGCAAATTTTAATTTAGTATAAGTAGATTTTTTAGACAAATTGTGAAAGAAATTGATGTGTGCTTGATTTGAATTGATTATAAAATTTTGGAGGAATTTCCCATCATGTTAATTGACATTGAAAAGGGAAAAATATATGTATGTGTTGTAAGAGTAGTATTTATAATTTAATAAAGTCATATGGTGTTTGGAATGTTCTCAAATTGCTATCTACCTTTAAATTATTAGAATCACTTTCGTTCATGAAAACTCAGTAAGATTTTCGTTACTGGATAATTTAAATTGTGCAGTAAAAGCAAATAAAATTTATATGATGAATCAAAGTTGTTTGAATGTTTATGTTTTAAATGGTGGATTAAACCGAGAGTTGATAGTTAAATATTCTAACCCGTATATAGTTAGATGCGGCGATGGGCTTTGTGGCTAGCGCACATGCCTGTGCGCTAGGCGCTGCCACGTGGCGGCATGTGGTCTCTGTGGTCGTGGGTTCGAGTGGCCTTGGGGCTCTGTTGTTTCTCAAAACTTTTTTGTCAGTAAAGAGAGGAGTTTGGGTACTTAATAAATCGAAGCTATCTAGCATCGAGATCTGAGCTTGGCTCAGTGGGTAGGCGTTTGATTGCCTTGCTGTTGGCGTTGGTTCGAGTCAGGGGTTTGCTGTAACCCCTGTTTTCTATTTTGTGTATTTTTGAGTGTATTTTTTGTATTGGTATTTTTTCTCCCTTTGTATTCTTCTTGTATTCTTTTGGACCGTACATTGGATTTTTGTTTCAATATATTTTCATTTTATTATTCTTGTCTTATTTTATTTGGATTGTTGATTCTTGTTCGTCTCTTATTTTGTTCCTTTTTTATCGAGCTGATTTTTTTTTTTTTTTATCCTCCTTATTATTGTTCAAACCCTATTTTACTTTTCTATTTGTTGTTCATTTTGCCCTATCTATATTTTTGCTTGAATTCCTAATACCCTGTTGAACTCCTTTAATCCATTTATCTATATACTTAACCCCGTACACAAATCCTATTCAGAAACCCCCAACCCAAATTAATTACCCCTGAGCCCATTAACTACTTAACCCATCTGTTTTTTTTCAAAAACCCAATTAACCAAACCTATTAATACTTAATCCTATATCTATTCACACCTAACTACCACCGAAACCCACTGTGTTTACCATCCCATGCTAACCGAAGCCTGTTCCCATGCAAACCCGACCCAAGACCCTGTGCCGACTTCTCCCTGCCGCAAACCCTACTTCTCCACCTATTTATACCGAACCCATGTTGTACTCCCCCCTCCATTCGCCGTTATCTCTCTCGAAGCCTCTCTCTCCGTCTCCCGTTCTCCCAGCCTTCCCGCTCTTTCTCCCGTCCAGTTCTCTCTCTTGCCTTGCTCCCCAGTCACCGTCCCAGCCATCTGCTCTGTCTCTCTCTGTTCGGCAGCAGCAGCAGCAGCCGGCGATCCAACCAGCGCCGCCAGTCACCAGCCGCCAGCTACCACTTCCCCATGATCGTCGACTCATTTCCTGTTCTCCGTACTCTTGCGTGTGTTTCCGTGGTTCGTTGCTTGAGTTCTTATTCGTTGGTTCTTGGAGCACGTGTGTTTTCGTGCACTTGGATTTTTGTTTGATCATCATTTGTGCGTTCGTTGTTGGTTTCGTACTTCGCTCGTGGTTCGTGGGTATTGCTCGTTTTTGGCTCGTGTGATCGTTGAGTTCGTTGGCCGGAAATCCGTTCCCATTATTCTTATTTGGAGTCATTCTCGTCGTCGGTTAAGGCAAGTAACTTGTATTAAATTCCTTTGCATATACAAGTACTAAATTCCGCTTACAGTGTAGTTGGGTTCTAGAGACAACTCGTGTGTGATGTATCTTGATGAGTATTGTCTCTATAGTGCTATTGACCATAGTTGTCTCACGACACAAATTTGATATGAAACAACTTAGGTTTTGATCATTCTTGATGTGATTATATTTTTAAGATAATTATGAGAAATCTTGTGTTTGTTTGGATCCATGTGATATACTTGTTGTGGACATGCTATATACCCTATTTTTGATGATTGGATACTTAGTAGACTCTACGACATATTTGTTTGTGTTTGGAACGAGTTTCGTATGTTGTATGTTGATTTGTTGTTAAGAGAAAAATCTGTATTTTGTCGATGATCAGTTTTGATTGCTATTTTAGACCATTTTAAGGTTAGTATCTTAATTTTAGTATTAAACATGACTTTTAGAGAAATCCGTCTTCTTTCCAAACTATCTGACCTTGATCGATTTCGTTTTTGTATGTGTGAGATATGATTGTTTTACTACAGAGGTGTATTTCATTTTCAGATTTCGTTTCTTAATGATTTTGATGACTAAACTATTTTGATATTAGTGTTAAACATATTATGTTGATCTGAAATTGTGGCCAGTATTTCTATATCTATTTAGGGATTACCCAAAATTTTGGAGGATTTTATTGATGAGTTTTATGACCGATTTCATGCTTGTTTACAAAAGCTATACTTTCTGGATTTTGCTCGTTGTTCTGTAAAGATTTTTATTTTCATCCCTAATTACTTTTCCTATATGAAAAATATTTATAAAATATGAAAGTTAGCTTATTTTGTCTATTTCATCTTCCCTTTGGTGGATTTGGATTTCGTTTTACGGTTTGCGAGATATTACAGTTTTCGTACAACAGTATTGGAAATTCCAGATTTGCTAAACTATCATTTCTTGATGTTTTCTGATTTTAATTGACTACTATATTCATATTGGAAAATTATGAAACTTGGTTTTCTATTACTATACATATAAGGGAATACCCCAGATTTTTCGTTGATTTATTTATCGAGTTTTCATGCTATTTTCCTGTTCTTGAATCCAATCTTCTAATTTCTGGTTGAACGTGTTTTCTGGATTCAAACCAGCGTTGGGTTATGTTTTTGTGAAATACTATATGACTTATATATGTTCGCTAAATTCGGCCGGAATTCTATTTTCTAGACCTTTCAATAGATTCAGATTTACATGTTTTTATCAATGGGAATATCAGTTTTACTGTAGTATGGTATTACTGTCCTGAACTAGAAATTTGGTTATTTTATCCCTTTGTGTGTTATCTTTCACCCAAACATGTTTATCTTGCAACTTGAACTTGTTACTTGATCATACCATGATATACTTGCTTGTTTCATGACACATACACGCTTGTTTGACATTAATAAAAAAATTAACCAAGCCGGGGTCTGAAACATGTACATGACACATACATGCTTGTTTCTGTATTATTAACCAAGTAGTGAATAATACAGAAACATGTACTCAGAAGAGAATTTATTGATTCTATGTGATACTTGGCTTGATACTTGAGACTTGAGGCTTGATATTTCACCACTTAAGGCTTGATATTTCACCACTTGAGGCTTGATATTTCACTTGGCTTTATACTTGATACTTGAGGCCTGATACTTCACTCTTGAGGCTTGTTTACTTGATACTTGATACTTAATTTCTTGAAGCTTGTCCCTGAGTACACTGCCCTTTATGATCCACTATGAAATCTAAAATGAAATTGCATTGACTATAGCAACCATGTGATAAAAGGATGGCGCATGAAGTGCTACCTAGATAGTAATAATACAAGACTTGAACATGATCACTTGACACTTGATACTTGATTACTTGAACATGATCACTTGATTCTTGCTACTTGATACATGTACTTGACTACTTGACATTTGTTACTTTGTTACTTGATTTTGTGTCACTTGATTCTTGATACTTGTTTCCTATTTACATGATCCTTATTCACTTGACACTTGATACATGCCACTTGTACTTATTCATCTTGCCATGCTAGTATTCTATTTCGATGTCATGCATATTCCATGTTATTTGTTAGTTTTCTCCATGTACTTATATCCTGTATTACAAGCGGCCCGTAACTTGCATTGACGGAAGTTCGTTTTCTCTTTCTTATCCCTACAATTGTTAAATTGTAGATTTTAGAGAACAGGTACCAGATGGTATTGGTGACATGAGATATTAGTGCTGGATTTTGCTTTATTATTCTTGTTTCTTGCTTTGAACAATATTGTATTTTGATACTTGGATTTATTTGTATTTGGACAATGTGACCTAGGATATTAACTTATTCAGATCATGATTATTTGAGATTAATATATTTTGGTTTCAAGTATTCTTGTTGTTATTTTGGTTCATATGTGCATGATTGGTTGATTCTTCCGCTTCCGACTCTGATTATTCTTGTGAAATATTGTAAAGATTCTTGAACAGCTTATGGATGATGAAAATCATTCGCTGGGCTTTTGTCGTGTATTCGTATTCCGTATTCTCTTTTGGGAAGCGGGGCATGACATTTGCTGTTAGGGAAAAATTATTTTTTTTAATGTCTTGAGTATTTAAAAAAGGGGAAAAACTTCATAAAATTCATAAAATGTTACTAGAACAATTATGGAGTTATTTACACTGTTCTAAAGATATTTTGATAAATTAAGAGGCATGATATGTTCATTGCAAGTTGAAGTTCCAATTTAAAATTAATATGGTTGAAAGTATTAAAATTATTCTTTTCGAAATTTAAAGGCAAAGTTTTGAATTGAAAAATCGAGAAATTTATGTGATGATTTTAAAGGAGTTTTTAATGCTAAAAATAAACGATGTTAATTAAAGAAAAATGTTGATTTGAGATATAGATTACTCGCTTGGAAATGGATAATTTTGAAAAAATGAGTTTCGAGATAATTTTGGAAGTTATTAGTTTGTTTTGTTAATTAAAAGTTGTTTATGAGGAATTTGATTGGAAAATATTGAATGAGTGAATTATAAAAGTTGAACACTTCATGGATGAAGAAATTGTTGATTAAGAGTTGAAATATTTTGTTGAGGTTGGCTATTACCTATTTTTTATCTCTAAATGAGATGATTGTTAGAATCTAGAGGCTAGACAAGACCCTAGTGACCGGTAGTTGTGATTAATGAGATTCTGAGGAGTAACCATTGTGGGTTGACTCTCTCTTTGAGAAGTAGCCAGTGTGGGCTGACTTTCTCTTGTGTTGGTTTAAGTCCGGTAGGGTAAGCTAGCTCTAGGTTGTGATGATTTTAACTAAACTTAAGGATAGGCACAAGTTGGTGACATGATGAAACAAGAGCAAACGTGAGTTATGAGGGCTCCAGAATGTGGAGTTAGACAATCCCTAGTATTCCTGGACGATGGACGTAAGTGCCATATAATGATCCACAGAGTGGGATTGGTCTCCAGTATTCCAAGGATGAGAGCCAATACTTGCAAAGTGTCTAAACCTTGTAGTAGTCATAGTAGTAGGTTGCATGGCGAGGGACTCAACCTTATAATGTTGAGTACGTAGGCGCTTGCCCTAGGACCTATATAGAATGGGATGCATAGATTCCGAACAAGTATGCATTAGTGTCATCATAGTGTAAACACCTGCATTAGGCATTAAGTCATTGCATACGACATGTTTAGGATAGTCACATTTCACACTTTGTTTTACATTCAAATTTGTGTATGCTAAAGTATAAAGAATCGTTATATTAAGACATAGTGAGGATCGATGTTTTATAATATTTCTCAGTTGTAAGTAACTGACGTGCCCACAATTTTCAGTGCAGGGCTTGGAATGGCAAAACGAATGCACAGATGAATTGATGCTAAAGATTGCTTTCGGATTTAAGTTGTTGTTATTAAAGTTGTATTTATCATGTTGTATTTATTTTAATTCCACTGCGTTAATGTAAAAGGATAGTGTTATATGGAAAATTTTTAAAATTCCTTGTAAGATTGTATGAATTTGAAGTAAAAGATCCTGTTGTGCTACGAATTACCATATTTTGGAACATTACACTTCTACCTGGAAGGCTCTGGGGATCCTTCATATCGTCCCTGTGGTAGCAGTTGTAGCCCAAAAAGGAATAAGATGCATGATATGAGTTAAAATACCAGAAGTACTATTACCATTGCCCTGAAAGTAAAAGTTATTTTTGCCAAGCTATAAAACCCAGGTCGTAGCAGCGATGGCGATATATCATGCCTCTTTCGTCTCATGTCGTATAATGGCAAATTTGCGACCAATCCACAAATCCTCATATGTGTTTGGATACTCCCTCGTACCCAAGGCCCGTAGAACCTGTGTTGCCTTACTCCGCTGCCAATCAAGGAACAGATGGTTCAGCGACTCCAAATGATAGTTGCAGAACCCACACTTGGTGGCAATGTTTGGTTGTGTTTTGGCTAGGTTCTCTCTAGTTAGGATAGCATTATTAAGAACCAACCAGAGGAATACCCTGACTTTGAGAGGCACCTTTACCTTCCAGATGATCGAAGCCACCTTGGCCTACATCCCCGAAAGTGAATACAGTTATACAAGGAACATACTGTGAAAGATTTTTCCAGTCCCCAAGATTTTCTGTCTGGGCCGTGCGAGCACTTCACCCCAGTTTGTGCAATGTAGTCTTGGAGGGCTCGTAGCCTCACACTGGATTTCGAATTAAGTCGAATTCTAAAAGATTATTTCCAATTTCCCCTCGTCCACGTCCTGGCCTCAGAGGTGTGAGGTTGGGATGCTTGCTCGTATAAGTCTGGAAATCTCTATCTAAATGTGTGGGTACCGCACCTTTTGTCCACCAGAATTTGGTCAACTGATCATTACTTATAAATACATAGTCACCAAGCAAATGGCTCATTGGCTCTTGCGATCCCTTTCCAAAACCATGATACCTTACCCACCCAGAAACCTAAACTTCTCGTTCCTTTCACTTGCAAGTAAGACTGAATGAATTTCTATCAATCTTCGCCATTTGGATGGAGCACTTTCCACCACCATTTGCCCAACAATGCAACCCAGTCTGCCATGCATTTTTTTCGTGCACGGTATTTTTCCATATGATCAAATGATAGCTTCCCTTATCCGTGTCAGCTCCTTTCCACAGGAATCTCTTCCGGGTGCAGTCAATTCTTTGGATCACTCATTTTGGTAGTTCAAAGAAGGAAATGTAATAAGTAGGTAGGTTAGACAGAACCGAATTGATAAGGACAACTCTTTCACCAAAGGATAAAGCCTTGCCTTTCTATCCCGCTAATCGATCCTCCACACTATTGTAGGATTGTACATCCTTGTCGCATCCTATGCTAGTCACTGAGGAGATCTAGCCCTCTTCCTCGTAGTTGTCCAACATGGTCTTAAGGACATCCACAACAAGGATAAAAAGAAGGGGTGATAGTAGATCCCCTTATCTTAATCCTTTCTTACAAGAGAAGGGGTGACATGTTCATCTGACCGAAATGGATGTTTTACTCATATCCATCCAGTGATGAATCTGTCTGAGCCATCTATCACCAAATCCTCTGTCTATGAGCGTTTCAAACATGCATTCCCAGTCCACAGAATCGTACGCTTTCTCAAAGTCTAACTTCATAATGTAGTTCTTCTCATTTGCAATATGACACTTGTGAATCCCCTCTTCGGCTGTGGCCACACAGTCCAGAATACATCTCCTCGTTATGAAACTAGATTGTTCATGACTGATTAATCCATCCATTATCATCCCCAATCGATTGGCTAGGATCTTGTTGATAATCTTAACTGAGCAGTTAAGAAGGCTAATGGGTCTGAAATCACACACTTTATGAGGTTCCTCCCGTTTGGGGCTGAGGATGACTTCAGCAAAGTTGAACATGCACAATTTCAAACTATGGTCGAAAATTTCTTCCATGAGGTGCATAAGATACGGTTTTGATTTTGTCCCAAAAGGTTTGGTAAAATATCATAGGGAAGCTGTCTGACTCTGGCGCCTTATCAGACCCCATCTGAGTGATTGTCGCTTACAGTTCCTCCTCTGTGAATCGGTCCTCCCAATCACATAGTGTCTGAGCTGCATCTTGATGGTTGTTCTGCCAGATGTTCTCCCTTAGAGGGAATCTAAACTCATATTTTTGCGTAAATAAGTCCTTATAATGAGACTAGAATGTCTGCATGAATTATGTCTTGTTCTGAGATATCCCAGTGTCTGTTTGGATAAATAGGATGATATTAGATCTTCATCGTGCACTAATTGCCCGATAAAAGAAGGCAGTGTTCGTGTCTCCCTCTTTAATCCAGGAATCCGTAGATCTCTGTTGCCACTTGATCTCCTCAAGTTTATATAAGTTTGCAATGTTATCCTTAAGTTTGAGTATTCTGTTCCGCTCCTCCTGGGACAAGTCACGAGACTCCTCCAGTCTCTCTAATTCGTCAATGCCCTACAGAAATGGTTCTTTAGCATGCCAAATATTAGAGAATCTAGTGTGTCTCCATCTTCACAATCTATAGCGTAGCCGCCGGATTTTTCCACACTAGCGGGCTATTGCATCTATACCTCTGGTTGGTAAAGCCCAGCTTTCCATAACCAGGTGGTGAAAAACCTAAATATCCAGCCAGACCTTCTCAAATATGAATTTCCCTGGTTTTTGAAAGTAATGCTCACCGAGTAGAGAATGATTGGGATATGGTCCGAGGTTGGTCTTGGAAGTGATTTTACAAATGTCAGTTGAATTTTTTTTCCCTATCCATGGAAACTAGGACTCTATCTAGTTTAGCCATATATGGGCCGCTTGCATATTCGACCAAGTGAAGAGTCAATCATTAATTGGAATGTCAATCAACTCCAGGACATTAATCACCCGATTGAACTCTTTCCCTATCCATGTCATGGTGTTCAAAATCAAACCTTGTAGGGTTGAAATCACCCCCCAACAACCCAGTCATTCTGCCACCGTGCATGGATTGAAAAGAGTTCATGCCAGAACACGCCTCTAGCAGATGACTGATTTGGTCTATAGACAACCATGACCGTCTGGGACCAGCTATTTGCTCGGCGAAGGGGTCGGACCGACAGTGAATAATCACCTCAGAATTTATTTAGACATGTGCAGATATTCGATTAAATCTGATGGTAATACCCCCTGAGGCTCCAATCGATGGACGTACTTTCCATTCCTTAATTCTAACCACTCATAGTCTCCTGAGCTTAAACCCCTACATGAGCTTGGTCTCCTGTAGATCCACAACCTCTACTATCTAGGCTATGATTCAACTATTAACATTAATGGAAAGCTATCTAGGTTGATCAACTAGTTTTAAATCGAAATAAGTCAATCTACATCCTAACTCAATATACCCAACTTAATTAGAACTCCAAGCCTTAAAATCTGGAATTAATCAACTGTAAAAACTAAAATTAATCAATCTAAAATCTAGAACTAATCAATCAAAAATATGAAGTTATTCGATTTTAAATCTGGAATTTAATTAGAAACAAAATTTGAATTAATTAAAGCACATCTCTACTTTATAAAACTAATCCCTGTTGAACCAAAACCATACTCCAACTCAATCCCGAGCCCTGTCAGTAACCAGAGCCCCCTCTCACATGCTCCATACATTTCGAGTGTCCGTTAGATCCAGTATTTCCAGAGTTGTTCATGTAAGTTTTGTACTTTGTTTTCCCCTTACTAGGATTAGTTCAGGAGACAGAACTATTCTAAGGAGGGAGTGATGTAACACTCCACAAAAA
Organism: Hemerocallis citrina; assembly: GCA_017893485.1. NCBI lineage: Eukaryota > Viridiplantae > Streptophyta > Magnoliopsida > Asparagales > Asphodelaceae > Hemerocallis > Hemerocallis citrina. The sequence continues at coordinate 301,606,288 of CM030358.1, forward strand.
TAAAATAACATTTTTTGTATTATTATTTTTTCTACTAGTTTGTACGTGCAAAACATGTGCATGATAATATGTTATTTGTAGTTGGATTATTTATTTTATTATAATCTTATATTTATTTTATTACTAGGTTTGCCCGTGGACACGTGCTACGGCACGTTTCCGTGACCGACGCAGCATATAAAAAAGCCCTGTAAGAAGTTAAATATATGCACGTCTTCATGAAGAATGATTGATATAGATATGTATTTGGTAGTAGACATTGTTGTATTATGAATTAAGTTGTTTATTGGTTTATATCTTACAGGATCAATTGGCAGGAGCTCAGGATTGAAAAAGAGTACTGTGAATCTACAACAATAGTGGATTGAAATCAGTTGCTATGTGTGACTTAAACATAAGAGATTTCATATTTGATTTGTAATCTGCCATAAGTAGCAATTCAGTTGCTAATGCAGTTATCACCTCAAACTGCATGAGTTAATTCCCCGTTGTCAAATTTTCATGTAGTTAACCATGTATGATTTTAAAATAGGTTAAGAGAGAGAGAGAGAGAGAGAGAGAGAGAGAGAGAGAAAGCTTGTCGTGATGTACATGTGAAGACCTTCTGTTAAATATGATCAAGTACAATTACATCTTCATATTAATATATTTAGTATCCATATACTGGAGAGCCTACTGCAAATTTGATCTGATACAGGCCTGTTAGCCCCAATTTTTGATATATTTCAGTGTATGAGATATTTTACATGTATCTTTTTTTTAATCTATAATTTACATCATCTCTCACACAAAACACATATGCCCAACTATTAGGCATTTCAAACATTAAGAGAACATGAAGATTGCAGATGGACTGACGACTAAACCCACAAAAAATTACGATCAAGGATGAAAAATTATTATAATGAAAAAGGAATCAATCAAGTCAAAACCAATGGTCATTTCTATTCTAGAATACTAATAGGAATTTTAGTAAAAATTTCGACAAAGTCTCCCCTAAAATATTAGCCCATATACAGTAATTCCTTACGGAATTCTGCTAATAATTAAAAATATAACATCACAGGAAGTTAATATCAATCCTCCATAGGCCAATCCAAGCAACATCACACAGGCATCATATATATAAGGCTCTGGGGGCAAAAATTTTCATATGATGCAAGATACAAAATAAAAACCAATATTTCGTTTGAAAACGTAATGAATTTTTAGAAAAACCTTTGAAAAACCACACACAGAACCCAATAATCCACAACTTTGCGTGTACAGGTTCTAACATCACTATATTATATCATCATCCTATACATATACTTACATCATCTCCCAAAATAATAAATATTACACATATTTACATAATCCCTTATTCTACAAAACTTAAGGGAACAAAATATACAACTAATACATCATCCACCAATCCTACTACAAAAAAAAGATTACATGGTTGTTACAATAGGGATCAAACACAATGCATCGAGTCTTCAATATGGGACGAAACATTGAGCCTAAACAAACAGTAAGAGTTTTTCAAGAATCAATCAAAACCAATGATAATTAAAGAAACAAACAGTAAGAGTTTTTTAGGAAATTTATTTTCAAACCAATACCTTTCAAACTGGATGATGTACAAAAGAGATTTCCTTTTAAGTCGAAGGTTTCAACCCAACATGTTCTTCATCACCCTACCAAAAGTTAAAGTATCAATATGTAAATAACGGTTCAGAGTGTAGACGACAATCTGGCCATCAATAAGAAGTATTAAATTAGTGGCAAACATAGGATGTAGTTGCAGTAAATATCAATATCAACTATTGTATTTGAGACAAACTCTGTTGTATAACCTGCCCCTGTGTACGTGTTCACAATAACGGTAGAGGCATCTACGTGTCATCAGAGAATAATGGTATTTTAAGTCGGAATGAGTTTGTCATCTACGTGTTCACAATAAAAGTATCGAAATTATTGTATAATCTGCCCCTGTGTACCTGATTAAATATCCCAAGGATGATTAAATTAAAAAACATTAGAAATTGAAGCCTTAAAATTAAAATGATTGCAAGTGTGATACTTAATGAACATATTTCACTAAATTTGATGTCTATTTTGAAGACAAATCTGAAGCTTACTGAAAACTCTGAACATATCCATGTAAAACCATTTTTGTAACCATCTATAACTAAGAATTATGAGACCTCATAGTAGAACTGTAAACTTTAGTAAACTCACAACAAAATGTTAATCTGTCTCATGCTCAATAATCATCATGAAATAAAATTTTAGGTAAGGGAACAGAAATGATAATGTATAAATACAATTTTCTGCTTCCAACTGTCAATGCCTAATTCATTAAAATTCATTGGATAACACTTTTCACAATGAAAAATGCAACTCCTTTCAATTCTTTAGGTTCCTTCTTGAAATTCTTTTAAAGTCTACCTATAAGATCTAAAGGAAGAGTGTAGTTCAGTAATTTCTAGACAACTATCGAAATTATTGTATAAACCTAGGTAGAATATGAACCCTTTGCTATTCATTCACAGCCAACAGAGTTTGTCATCTACCTTGGGATAAATTTATCTATGCTATAGAAAAGCATAGCATTTATTATTTTACTTTACCTAATTTATGGTATTAAAATTCCCAACAACATCAAATTGACCATTAGCTCCCACCATCTTATATAGATCTTAACATATTGCCACATGCTCTATCAAAGAATTGCACATGCCATGCATGAGCATAGAGATAATAGCTTTTTGTTAGACAAAGAGATTCCTTTCCATCTTAGATTTGTTCTTATTATGGTGGACATGAGTAATTGAATTGTTTTATTTTCTAGATTTCAAATTTTGGATATTTAACTTGGATTATAATTTTCTGATATACATTTATTTGTTGGTTTAATTGTGTAGGAATTGCTGCCTAGAAAGCTGCCATCGGCGAAGAATTCAGTGGAAATAGGTGCACGACCGTGAAGAATTCAGTGGAAACAAGTGCACGACTGTGAATGTCATATATACCTTGTGAACATATATTATATGGGTTAGAAATAATCAAGAGCTAACCAGAGAGTTGATTCCATAAAATTCTATTTCAGGGAACACATTCAAAGTATAATAGGATTTTGTGTACGGTGGGAGATACGAGTTTTTTTAAGTTTCTACATTGAGTTTTAGGTTTGGTATCTCAAGGGTTGTGATTGAGATGTAAAACAGATTTCAGGGACTATGTTCAGAAGAGTGTTCAGATTTGTGTTAGTAATCAGCCACATAGACATCTAGTTTTTCTTTTCTTTTCTTTATTATGGAAAAGTCATAATATCTAGCATTGTTTCGAGTTCTTGTCAGGTGTTTCGTTCCTTTTGTTTTAAACTTTACGTCAGTTGTATTTGAGAAAAACTCTGTTGTATAACCTGCCTCTATGTACGTGTTCACAATAGTGGTAGAGGCATCTACGTGTCATCAAAGAATAATGGTATTTTACATCAGAATGAGTTTGTCATCTACGTGTTCATAATAAAAAGTATCGAAGTTATTGTATAACCTGGCCTTGTGTACCTGATTAAATCTCCCAAGGATGGTTAAATTAAAAAAACATTAGAAATTGAAGCATTAAAATCAAAATGATGTACGAGCTACTGAAGGACCAAATGATCTTATATGCAAATCTGTCATTTAATTTATTCTTGTGTCACTGTTGTGAGAGAAATCTATGTTGAAGGATTGTCACTCTTTCAACATCTTAACCAAAGTGATATTGTCCAATTAAATAAAAAGCATGTAAAGAAAATTCCGAACTAAAATAAGGATTCTAGCAAAAGACAAATCTTAAATGAGAAAAAAATAATAATTATGGGAAGAACACAACTTTAATCAGTCTTCTCAGTGCAACTCGGCGACGGATTTGCAGCAAAGTTGTAGCTTAATTTGAGGATCTCTTTGCCTTTCTTGACGTCATCAATGACTTGTTTCTTTTTTGCTTGCTCGTGAATCATTGCTTCTCCTTGTTTTTCATATTCTCAGTGTACTCTTTCTTCTTCCTTTCTAGTACTTTCTGCTGACATAGTTATGAGCTTAGAATGTGCATATTTAGTTCACTAATTATATTGCATTCTGGAACCTCTCGCAATAGCAGAGAAATCAGAAAAATTGAAACATAAACTGAAGCTTCTTTCAAAGTGAATACTTGATACAAAAAGTGAAACTTCTTTTGAAGTAGAAATTAATACTCTTTTTAAAGTGCAACCTTTTAGAAGTATACTTTTATCTTTTAAGAAATAAACATCATTGTTTTTTCCGCTGTTAAAATTTGTGTGATTGGTGTAGGGTCACAATATGAGACATAAAGTTCAACTACTTAGACTATAAGTGATTTTAGACTGATCATCTATTGCCTTTACTTATTCTACATGATGTCTCATATGCCTCCTCCTCAAGTTATCGACAAATAACTTCAGTCGTTAAGCATAAAAAATTAAACATCCCTTACCTCTTGTTCAAGCTCTTGCCTTTTTGGAAGTCCAATTACGCTTTTCTTCCCCTGTAGGTACCAAACATAAACAACGTACATAAAGACAATGGTTCAAATAAGATAGAAACAAAAGCGATCGCATCAAAAAGCAGCAAGTAAGCAAATATAATTAAGTAAGCAAAAAAGCAGCATGTAAGCAAATATCAAAAAGCATCCTAAAATTATTTCTTTTAGAAGCGTAAACAGTTGGAATGTTGTAGGGAAAATAATATAAGTAATTTCACAATGAAATATTAAAATGTGCATAATATAAGCTTATGGAAAATGACTTTAAAAAGGAAAGGAGGTATACCTTCATGAGAAAATAATTTTTACTCCCTCCCATTTGACTATCTACTATCACCCACTATGTTTACATCCTCTCCCCGAACCAAAGTAATACCTCTTTTTCTCTTTATTAATCAGAAGAATGCAGTTGTTCCATAAATATGTCACTACATACAAAAATTGAAACATCAATGAGCATGGGTAACAATGAGGCATGGGAAAACAAAGAATTCTACACTGTGAAAATCCCTACATTAGATAATTAGAAGGCAAGAGAATAAAAATTGCACATCCATTTGAACTTAGTCAGTTTCTCTACACATAAGGGATTACCACATACTACTTTAACACAATAAGAAACCACTTAAAAATAGAATGGTCATTCTCCAATTTGATTAGCTCTAAATAAAACCGGAAATAAAATTTACTTGCACACTAACATACTCGATTGCATGCATCTAAAGGACATACCATAAAATTCCAGACTAAACAGTGACATCAACCTTGACCTTGTAGAAAAAGTACATAAGACATTTGAATACAGTGAACTGAGAGCATTGTTTGTGACTTCATTGCTAGAAATCAATTAAGTAATATCTCCGCGGATAAAAGCTGAAAAAAAACTATATAGTTAGTTTGAGAAATTCACTCTATATGTGTATATTTAATGCATGGGCTACTGAAGGACCAAATGATCTTATATGCAAATCTGTCATTTAATTTATTCTTGTGTCACTGTTATGAGAGAAATCTATGGTGAAGGATTATCACTCTTTCAACACCTCAACCAAAGTGATATTTTCCAATTAAATAAAAAGCATGTAAAAAAATTTTGTACTAAAATAAGGCTTCTAGTATAAGAGAAATCTCAAATGAGATAAAATAATAATTATGGGAAGATCACTATCTTAATCAGTCTTCATAGAGCAACTCTAAACTCCCCAAAAAAATGGTGGGAAATTCTAAAAGTTCCACATTAACATGCACAAAAGCTCAAAACCCAACGATAAAAAAAAATTAAAACCCAAAATTTCACCCAAATTAGTTACATGAAAAATTCTAACTATAATTCACCTAAATTACCTAGGTTTGCCCGTGGACAATTCTAACTACAATTCACCTAAACTACAATTCACCTAAGCTACAATTCTAACTACTAGTGATGGGTCTTTCCCAAACAAAGCCTATAAGCTACAATTCTAAACCTATGAGAATGAGCATCAAAATCACACCCCTATCAAATTATTCATGTCTGCACTCCTTTGGGACTTGAATTTATGATCACATATCAGCATATAAATTTGAGGACTTCATTTGCTGATATATGTAACTCTATTTTCTGATGAATCCTTGCACTTTGTGATATTCATGGAATCATGATGAGTAGTAGTAGTAACCGTACAATCTTAACTCTGAAACCATCAAGTTTTAGATTTTTCTCCGTCCAATCTTTGTTTGAGAATGAGGATCAAAATTGAAATTTTAACTAACCCATAAGAACATTGAAATTTTAACTAACCCATGACAATGAGCATCAAAACTGAAAATTGGACTGACCCATTAGAGGAGGGGAGGATAAGAAGGGCAGTGCCGTCGACAGAGGTGGGGCGTCGGGGCTACAGGAGGCGGGGCGTCGAGAGGGAATCGGGAAGAGATAGGGGGGAGGGGTCGGGAAGTGAAGAGAGAGAGAGGGGGGAGGGAGGGAGGGGCGGGATGGATGAGAGAGTGAGAGAGACATTTGTGGGGATGAGTGAGGGGGAAGAGAGAGAGGGGTGTTTGAGTTAATGTGTTTTGGGGTTTGAATTTTTTTTTTTGGGGCTTGAATTTTTTTTGGGGGGGTGGGGGGGGATGTGTTTTGTGAGGTTAAATCTTGACCATTGATTTTGAGGAGATTGAAGGAGAGCCACTTGATAGCTTTCTTTGTGTTTTATTACATATATTTTGGATGAAGAATAATTTATTTATAGGCTATTATTGATTTTTGTTTTTATTTGATAGTAATAAAATAGATTTGTTGGGCCCATGAAGCCCGGTCCAAACCAAGCCCAAACCCAAGAGAATGGACTTGGTTTTGGCCGAAAAAATTGGTTGTTAATTGAGGATTTATTATTTGATTTAGTTGGAATTAGGAAGTAAATAATTTAGTTAAGGTAAAAGTTAATTAAAATCTTGATTTGGGGACTTAAATGAAAAATCCCAAAATCCTAACCCTAATGTATAGCCCGACCTTATATATATGTGAGAGAGAAACGCTCTTTTCTTTTATTGAGTGTTGATTTTTGGAAGCTCTAGGATTTTTTGAGGAGTTTTGCTTTTGAAATTTTGTTCAAGAGTCGACTATGAGGTGGGTGTTCTTCTCTTCTTTTTATTTTCTATTGGTCTTGTTATTCAATATAGAGAGCATGCTTGGATGTTTATGAACACTTGTTCTAAATATTATGATGACATAAATAATCTATAATAATTATTGTTTGTATGGCTGGATGGTATAGTGATTGATTTTTAATGAACAAGAACTTCTAACTGTGATGTGTTGATTATGCATAAATATACATATTGTTCATTCTTAAGTACTTAAGGATGTTCTTGACAGCAGTCCAGTGACTCTCACTGGGATCTGACTAGTACCTGCTCGTCATGCTTAAGGCATATGAGACATCTGGATGAGTACATGACATAGTATACATGATAGAACCAATTGCAGATGCATAGGAAATTTTAGTCATGGGGGTCCTCTCATCTTGAGTTGTAGGATATTGAGCCTTAGACAGATGTACACCATGCGACATAGGCAGAAATCCCCCTTTGGACTCTTGCATTTTAAAATGTTTCAATACATTGTCTATGTATGTACTCTGACTCAGGCCAAGCAATCTTCTTGGTCTATCTCTATAGATCTTGATGCATAATACATAGGTAGCTTCACCCAAGTCCTTCATGGAAAAACATTTTCCTAGCCAAGTCTTTACAGACTATAAGGTAGGGACCCCCGACTAATTTGATGAGGAAGGAGCAGAAGTTCGTCTGCGATGGAGCTTGTGACGAAGCCTTCATGGAATTGAAGAGTCGGTTGATGTCAGCACCTGTGTTGACTATACCTGACAGTTCAGGAAGGCTTTGTGGTTCATTGTGATGCTTCGAGTAGAGGTTTGGGTGTTGTGTTGATGCAACGAGGCAGATTTGTTGCTTATTCATCTAGGCAGTTGAGGTCGCATGAAAAGAAATACCCTACGCATGACCTGCAACTTGCAGCGGTGATCTTTTCCTTGAAGCAATGGAGGCAATATCTGCTTGGGGATAGAGTCGAGATCTTCATCGACCACAAGAGTCTCAAGTATGTGTTCACTCAAAAGGAACTGAACATGGGACAGAGAAGGTGGTTAGGGCTGATGGCAGACTATGACATCAACTTATAGTACCGTCCGGGCAAGGTGAACCTAGTACCCGATACCTTGAGTAGGAGGCCTGCTGCTATGCATATTACCAAGTAGAAGGAGATTTTGGAGGATATGAGGCGATTAGAATTGGATGTATTATTTCCTAGTTAAGCATAGCAGTGCATGATGTCGCAATTGCAGTCTTCACTGGTAGAGCAGACTAAGGAAGCCCGGGCAGGTGATCAGTAGTTGTAGAAATTCTGAAGCAAAGTGGAAGCAGGCTTGAGAACTGATTTAGTGAATCACGCCGATGGATCGCTTCGTTTGGTGCCAGACTAAGTGTACCTAGAGGAGAAGTCAGGCATAAGCTACTTGTAGAATCCCATCACTCGTCATATTTTATTCATCCGGGAGGCACCTAGATGTATAGGGATCTGAAGCAGTATTTTTGGTGGCATGGTATGAAAAGGGCAGTGGCAAGGTCTGTGTCCCAATGTTTGATCTGTCAGCAAGTGGAAGCGAAACATCAGAGGACCGCAGGACTTTTGCAACATCTTTCAATCCCGGAGTGGAAATGGGAGAACATCACTATGAATTTCGTGATGGCATTGCTCAGAAGTCCCAAGGGTCACAATGCTATCTGGGTAATAATAGACCGATTGACAAAGAGTGCCCATTTCATTCCATTCAGAGTGGGTCAGTCTACGGAGAGCTTGGCTGAGAAGTACATTCAGGAAGTTATGAGACTGCATGGAGTTCTTGTCAGCATCGTACCGGACAGAGACACGAGGTTCATGTCTCAGTTTTGGGAGTCTTTAAAGAGGTTTGGGTACTAAGTTGAGCTAAAGCACCGCTTTTCACCTACAGACATTCGGGCAATCTGAGAGAACGTTCCAAACACTGGACGACATGTTGAGATCTTGTGTTCTTCAGCTTGGTGGTTCTTGGGAAGATCAGCTGCGCCTGGTTGAGTTCTCGTACAACAATAGCTATCTGGCAAGCATCATGGTAGCTCCGTACGAGGCGCTCTGTGGTCGCAAATGTCGATCGCCAGTTTGTTGGGATGACATTGGCGAGAGAAAACTCTTAGGTCCTAAGTTGATCACGAAGACTGTTGATGCAGTGGCTCAGATCAGGAAGCACTTGCAGACAATTCAGGATAGGCAGAGGAAGTGGGCTGATTGTCAACGAATGTCTCTAGAGTTTGAGGCAGGCAATCATGTTTTCCTGAAGGTTTCGCCATGGAAGGGTGTTATCCGCTTCGGTGGTGGGTACAAGCTGAGTCTCTGATTCATCGGTCCATTCGATATTGTGGAACGAGTGGGCAAGGTAGCCTACAAGCTCGCACTGCCACTGGCTTTGGCTGGAGTCCATGATGTATTCCATGTCTTAGAGCTCAGGAAGTACATCAGGGATGACAATCATGTGTTTGACTACTCAGAATTATCTGTGAGACCAGACTTATCATGCGAGGTCCAACCAATCTCTATCTTGGACAAACGCAAGAAAGTCCTGAAGAATAAAGTCATCAAGCTTGTTCAGGTCTCATGGAGTCCTCACTCGCAGGGTGAGTCGACTTGAGAACTTGAGGAGGAGAATTAGAAGAAGTTCCTTATCTGTTCGAGTTGTTTCTTTTCTTTTCTCTTTGGGTTACCCCACGACCTGAATGAAGGAATTTCAAGAACGAAATTCTTCTTGTGAGGTGGGTAGGATTTGTAGCACCTGTTTCCGGTTTTTCGGATTTTCTTCTGTAACTCTTTTCCGTTCTCATTCGTGTAATTTGTTCTTTGTGTTATTCCTTTTTTATGAATTTTTTTATTCATCTACAACCTGATTGTATTTCTTTAATTTATTTTTATTTCTCATGTTGAACCCTGAAATTTATTTTTTTGCACTCTACTCTCATTTTATCCTTATGTTTTGAGTATCCTAATTAGCCCATTAATGAACTTATTTATTTATCAATTTGGAGCCCAAACCCCCCATTTATTATTGGATCCTAATCCAAACCCGCTAACCCCCATACCCTAAGTCCCACTAACAGCCAATTCCCAGATTACCTACCCATGATCTCCAATATCTGCTAACTATCCCCCTCCCCCGTACCTCCTGATTCTTCTCTTACGCTCATTATTATTCTATTCTTCTTCATCCCCCACTCACCAAAACTCTAAACCCTAATTAATTAAGCCTAACCCTAATTACCCTACTCTCTCTCTCTCTCCCGAGTTCCTCTCTCTCCTCGTCTTCTCCATCCCGAGCGCACCCTCGTCGACAGCCCATGCCATTGCCAACCGCCATTATCGCCCAGTCACCACCACCGCAACTCCCATCGCCCTTCTCCAGCCTCCACCGTTCGACCCCCGTACCCTGATCGTCTTCGACCTGCACCTATTGACCACCGGAGCTCCACTATCGTCGACCTCTGAAGCCCCTCATCTCCGCCATCAACTAAACCCTTGCACCCCCGCCATCCTCGTCAGCTCCACCCCGTCGATGGCCGCCCGTCGCTGCCTGCCTCCATCGCAACTCAGCGACCACCACCCCCGCAGCCGTCGATGCCGTCGCCTTGCTATCGTCGTCCCTTGTGTTGCCGCGGTCTCTTTGCTTACTATTTCTATTGTTGCCGCTTGCTGTTGTTGTTGTGTTCTTGCTGTTGCACGTGTTGCCGCGTGCGTTGCCGTCGGGACTCTCGTCCCGTTATTCTATCATATTCGGAATAATCGACATATAAGGCAAGTCTCCTTGAACATTATTTTTATTCTAGTTCAAGAACCGTTGATCTCCGCAAGTAGTTCGTATTTCTATTATCATAATGAATTGCTTTGATACCCTTCAAAGGGACTACTACAGATTCATCGGCAAAACTAAGTAGTAGTTCCCTTTTCATGCCATACCATTGCATCAATCCCAAGATTTGTTATCCCCATATGCATGCACTACACACACACAAACTACAAATGCTCATATATAGGTGATAAAATGATTGGATGTATATCGATTGAAAGTGTGGTTGCGACTTGATTTATCGTAGTGTTGATTTGTCAGGTGGACAGTAGGAATCCACCTTAGTTGCTAATATCGATGGTAGTTTAAATCATGCTATAGATTTATGCGGGTTGGGTATTTTATTGATCACATATGAATTGGGTTTCTACTATTCTGCCAGTTGTTCCATGTTGCATTATGTTTTTGGCCCTGTTTAGAACTGCATAAATAGAAATTGTAGCCTTATGAGTCTAGTTTCTAGAACATTCGACAGATGTAAATGCCGACTTATAACCTGTAAGTTATCGCACTTTTGGTACTGCTGACTTTTGATTTTTAGACTTGCTGTTTAATGCTACACCAGCATGATTTCTAATTAATATATAATGTTCACAGTATAATTCATATGTGAACTTTTCCTGAGAGTTGCTGGACATGTTTAGGTTTCATCTTATGATTTTTATAAGATTTTATATTGAATTTACAATCCCGTTAGGCATGCAAAAGTTTAACTCTAGGTTGCTGCTAGAATGCTTAACCTACAAAGAATAGGCTAATTGACCCAGATACGGTTAGAATCACTTAGAATTTGTTGAATATAAGTTGTAGCTCTCTGAATCTGGGATCTAGATCATCTACCGATTTTGCGATCCGACTCTCGGATTGTAAGATACGAAGATTTTACTATTGTACTATCGTGATTTTAGGTTCACTATTTTGTAAGGACGTCATCGTGTTTAACTAATTGAAACAGTAAGATAAATTATGAACTATGGTCCATTAAATTCAAGAATACTAATCAACAACTCCAGGAAGTAGTATGTAACTTTTGTAAGAATTTTGGCCTAGTTTTAATCGATTTACACCTATAACAATTCTTGCTTTGAGTTGCTAGCTGAACAGCAGACCCGTAAAGAACTAGCCGGTAGACCAAAATTTCTGTAGTTACAATATGTCGTGTAAATTTGTGTTGGAACCGGCAGGAAGTCTAGTTTCTAGAAACCCTAACGAAACCTGATTTGCTTTCCTGTAGCAACGGGAAAACTGATTTTTGTACAGCAACGTCTTGCTGTCCAGAATGCATGCATATTCATGTTTGACTTTTGCATCTAGTGGATAGAACTAGTTATACCATACATTGCATTGCCTTGACATCTTTTGACATCGCCTCATTGCTCTTATATTCATTACATGTTCACATTTAATATAATAAAATAATAACAAGCCGGGTTAATAAGGGTCGACTTAGTAGTGGACATCATCAGAGATTGTGCTCGGAGAAGGGTCTTTATCTCGTTATTGTTTATCGTTATGCATCGTGGGCTATTGATTTTGGATCATGGAATATTGATTGTTAATTATTGTTTATTGTGACGAGTATACGATCTGTATAGTTCACCACTATTGTCTAAACGATCACTTTTGCATGCACCAAACCTGTGGTGTGGGACACAGTATTACGTATATTGGATATGATAATAAAAGACTAAAACACCTAGAATTGATACTTGCATTTCCTGATCTTGATTATTGTCATTGGCATTGATCATTGCTCGTAATCATTGATTATTGTTGCAACTATTGATTATTGCTCGATAACTCTAGACCCTTGAGCTCATCATTTAACCCTTATTATTGCTTTTGATTTTGTTCTAGTACATTTTTTTGATGTACCATGTTTCCTTTGTTCCTTGCTTTTTACTACTTGCTGTCTGTGACTTGCTCTAATGGAGAATATCCCCCCCTATTTAGTTGCTGAGTTCGCAGAACCTGAGGCGAGCTTAACGAAGGATAGGGTGAGCAAACGTTCTAGTGGATGAAGCCGCTTAGAGTCTAGAATAACTATTTGATCATGTTTCTTTATTTCCTGCATTTTTATTTCCCGTATTTTGTATTCCGGGCTTTGTTGACCCGAAGTATATTTTTCCCAGATGTTGGATGTTACTTTGGTGGATTATTTCATGTTATTGAAATTTACTTATTGTCTATGTGATTGTTTATCCATGCCTGATTGTGTTATTTTCCTCATATTGTTGAGTTAAACTTGTACAACTTATGGATGATGTTTATATCATTCGCTAAGCCTCGGTTACATGCTCGCATTCCCGTACTTTGGGAAGCGAGGTGTGACACAAATGGTTTGGGACTTTGGACAACAGAACAAGATGAGGCATGTCGACTCAGCTGTAAGGCCAAATCTATTAATATTCGTCTTTCTAATGTTAGTTTTAGAAAGAACTGTGCCCTTCGCAACTAATCGTAGGAACCCTTAAACTTAGTAGGCACCTTAATCTTCCAAACATCAATCCATCTTAAAAGGAATCCAAATTGGTAAGAAAAGCGTGCATGGACCTAACCGAGAACTCAGTACCATTTATGTAATTCCATCCTTCTGACACTGACTGTCAGGTATGATTAAGTTAAGCCAAGTAACGAGCATCTTGCTCAAGGATCCTATCTTCTTGTGGGCATCGCCTAAAGATCAGATGTCAAGATCCCCCTTTCCAATAGTACATGCTGAGGGCATCTCTATTGTGAACCAGGTCAGTCAGTTTAGGGAATGTAGTTGTTAATGATAAATTCTGACACCATATTTACTTCCAAAATTTTGTGTTCCTCCTATCTCAAACCGAGCATCTTGTATTCGAGCGAAATACCTCATTGCACTTACCTCCCACCATAGTGGCGAGGCCCACCTGTATATCGTGTTAGCCCCGAATCGTACTCTCTTTTTTCTGTAACATTGGAAAAACCGTCTCCATGGAATGTACGCCATGTATTAAGTTTCTACCGCCATGTAATAGGGTATGTTCAAACATTTGATTTTCTTCTAATTTCATTTAGTTTCTATTGTTTGTATGCAGTATGTCTTAAATCATTTAGTTAGTATTTTTATTTATTAATATATGTAAGTTTGTTTGCATTTAAGTAATTGTCATTTTTTTTGTCAATATGCAAAAGACCCCATTGAGGACTTGCTTAGGGCCCCCTGAAACTCAGGTATGCCCCTGCTTAAGGGGGGCACCTAGATATCTAATAGGGGAATGTCCCAACCCATCCTAAGATATATGCTAGGGCATTCCTTCTTTCTCTCCCCAACCCCTACTAAAAACATACCACTCTTATTATAGTTAATCTGAAAGCCTGACCATACCACAAAGCACAAAAGCAGGCTGCGAATACCCATTACCTCACAGAGATCCTAATGATAGAACAGTAAGATATCATTTGCGTATTGCATGATCGAGAAAAAACCCTTAAAGGGAATTCCCCAACCTTGTTAACTATCAACTTTCCCTGCCTTTTCGACACATCTTAGTTAAGACATCAACCACAATGGAGATACTAGGGGAGAAAGAGCATCTCCTTGGCGGAGCCCACTCTTGCTTGTTGTCTCCCTCCCAATCTCCCCGTTAATTATGTAAAGGGGAACTCCCTCCCTTAAGACACTATCATCCACCTTAGCCTTCTGGGGCCGAAACTCCTAAGAGCAAAGGCTTCTTGAATACAATCTCAATTCACTGTAATACAATTCTTTAGACCAGACATAACAAGTTTTTCCACTGTAGTGACATTATCAAAAATATCCATACCCCTAATGAAACCACTTTGAACATTTTAATTAGAAGTATGGAGTTTGGGCATAAGTCATTCTACCAAGCCCTTGAAAAATAATCTCAAAGGATCCATTAAAGAGAATGATGGGATGAAGATCCGACACTCATTCCACTTTCTCTTTCTTATGGATTCCTATCAACAACCACATGATTAAGTTAACTCAACCTTCCATTTGATCTTACCCAACCTCGTCCCAGAAAAGAGTAAAAGAAAGTACGGAACTCATCAGGCCATGCCCTCTACCCTGGCCCAAATCGTTAATCGCTGCAACCACCCTTTCTTCAAAGAATGGGGTTTCCAGATCTTCCGAGTCATTGACTGCCATGCCCCGCTTCCCAAAATACGGGAATACGAGCACACAACTAAGGCCCAACGAATGATATATATATGTAAATCATTCATAAGCTGTAACAATCAACTCAACAATATAAAATATAATCACAACAAAGCATGGATAAGTAATCACACAAACAATGAATAAACTTCAATAATCCATGAAATAAATCCACAAAAATAATATCGAACATCTAGAATAAACTTCGGGACAAAAATTCCCGAAAAACAATTTATGAAAACAACAATAATGACTAGGAAAGCATGAAAACAGGAAATAAATGCAGGCTAAGAATCCAGTTTTGTCGTTTAGAATATTTGTTCACCAAGTCCTTCAGTTCATCTCCTGTACCTGCAATCTCAACATCTAGAGTTTGGGAAAATAATGTCTGTTAGAGCAAGTTACAGGCGATAAGTAGTAGCAAGCAATAAACATGATATAACAAGAAACAAGCAACAGGAACAAGGAATCATATGATCAAGTTTGGAACAAGTAACAAGTGTAACATGTAAACAGAAAACGGGAAAACATGTAAACGTGTAAACATGGATCATGTAACTTGTAATCAAGAATCATTAACTTATAAACAGGAATCATGCACGTGCTCAGTGTTAACCTTAAGTCTATCGATATTTTATCAATCCTATCTAATGCACGCAACCATGCATTCCATAATACAGGTTCGGATGTACACAAATATGTTAACGTTTATACTCTAATAGTGAATTCTATATGATTATATACTAGGTTCTTGCAGTTACAATAATAAGAAACAAGAACATGTGATCAAGTGATGGGCTCTAGATATAACCCCCACTGATCTAGAGGTGGCCCTCGTCGACCCACGGTGTAGCACTTAGTTCTACGTGGCACTTAGTTCCATATAACTTGTAAATATGTATCATGTAAACATGAAGCATGTAGTCAGGTAATGGGCTTTAGAGGTAACCCCCACAGGATCTAAAGGTGGCCCACGTCAACCCACGATGTGGCACTTAGTTCTGAGTTCCATATAACTTGTAACAGGTGTAATATTCCGGACGGATATTACCTTGTATAAATTATTATTTTATTATTATCTTATTATTATTTTGTTTTGATTCCAAAATTGAATTATTTTGGTGATTTTCACCCGGTTTGTTCATAGACAATATCTGTACCCAGATACCAGTCAGTATACATCCATATTGTATCAAATTGATACCGTGATCTTCCGAACTAATAATAGAATTTATTTTATTATCATTTCCGAGATTAAATTATTTTATACGGATTATGCAAGGATTTTCGGTATACATACATATATGCGCACATACGTGTAGTATGTCGATTAGTACATTCTACAAAGTATATGGTATGTATTTTATGGATAAAATTGTTCTCCTTGTCATGACAATCCTAATTAGATAGTTAGGATTGTAGGAAAATTAAACATAGGATTAAGATGCATGCATAAGAGAATTAGGAGGTATTCTTCTAGAAACCTTCTCTCCTCCACCTCACCTAAAACACCATACCCTCACCATACCTCCACCTCATCCACACCTCCCCTAGGCAAAACCGGCCCCATATTGTGGAGGGATTTTTGTGCAATTGTGTGTGTGTGCACATTTGCACTCTCCACCCTTCTCTCCACCTATAAATACCCCCTTCCTCCACCTTTGTCTCATTTTAGAAAGATCATAAAGAAAGAAAGAAAGAAAGGAAAAGAAAGAGAGAACACCATACTAACTTGAGAGTTTTCCCATTGTAGGTTTCATAAGGATTTCTAAGAGCTTAGGAGAAAGAGTAGGAGTGATAGCAAGTCCTTCCTACAAGAAAAGAAGGTGGGGGTTTCTCCACTTGTTTCTTTGTTTGTTTAAGTTGTTGTTTTGGTGCTTCTTCTTCTCATCCTCCTTGTTTGTTTCTTTTCATTTGGGTACTTTCTTGTGATGTTTTTGGTATGATGTTTGTGGTATGTGGTGTAACTTGTATGGATGAAATGAAGTAACTAGTGGTAATGCCTAATAAACACCTAAAGATTGAATCTTTATAGTAGTAGTAGGTTGTTTTGTGTTTGTTAATTGGACTAAAATGACATAAGGCATATGGACTTGTACATACAACCATTTGGGGATTTGATGTGAACTCATACACAAAGCATATGAACCTTTTATACAACCATTTTTGGTTGTAGGACATGTATTGAACTTGGACTAAAAAGATAGCATATGTTGGTTGAACTAAAATAGAAGGTTCTTAATTTATTTCGTTATTATTTGTTCTCTTTTATAGTCTTAAGAAAGAAAGAAACCCTTGTGGATGTTAATTCTATTAATGGAAAAGAAACTATCTAAATCACTAGTTGTAGAATGGTCAAAAAGATCTCTTTTTATGTTCAAACTAGTGTTAATAAGAAATAAATACTAATGAAGATTTGGTAGAAATGTTAGTAGATGTTCATATTAAAATAAAGTATTAACAGTAGTAGATGATTAAAAGAAGTAGTTGTAGATATTTTATGTTCATATTAAAATAAAGTAGTAGTAGTAGTAGATGATTAAAAGAAGTAGTTGTAGATGTTTTATGTTCATATTAAAATAAAGTAGTAGTAGTAGTAGATGATTAAAAGAAGTAGTTGTAGATGCTTTATGTTATGTTCATGGTTAAAATAAAGTAGTAGTAGTAGTAGATAGTTGTAGATGTTTTATGTTATGTTCATGGTTAAAATAGAGTAGTAGTAGTAGTAAAATATTGTAGGATTCATGCTAAAATTATCTATCATGTTTAGGAGTGATATACATGTTGTAGGATTCATGCTAAAATTATTTATCATGTTTAGGAATGACATACATGCTTAGAATGTTGTAGGATAAATGCTAAAATTATCTATCATGTTTAGGAATGATATACATGTTGTAGGATTAATGCTAAAATCATCTATCATGTTTAGGAATGATATACATGTTGTAGGATTCATGCCAAAATTATCTATCATGTTTAGGAATGACATACATGCTTAGAATGTTATAGGATAAATGCTGAAATTACTTACCATGTTTAGAAGTATATATATATACTTAGGAATGTTGTATGTTCATACTAGTAGTTATCCATGCTTAGTAAGATATTCATGCTTAGTAGTTATTCGTGCTTAATAAGATTCATGTTTAGATGATAGTAGGAAAGTAGTATACCATGATAGATTAATTTGTCTATGCTTAGATGATAGTAGGAAAGTAGTATACCATGCTAGCTTAATTTGTCTATGCTTAGATGTTGTAGGAAGGTTGTATACCATGCTACATTAATTTATCTATGCTTAGATAATTGTAGGAAAGTGGATATCATGCTAGATTAATTTATCCATGATTACATGTTTGTAGGAAAGTTGTATACCATGATAGATTAATTTGTCTATGCTTAGATAATTGTAGGAAAGTGGATATCATACTAGATTAATTTATCCATGATTACATGTTTGTAGGAAAGTTGTATACCATGCTAGATTAGTTTATCTATGCTTAGATAAGTGTAGGAAAGTGGATATCATGCTAGATTAATTTATCCATGTTTACATGCTTATAGGAAAGTTATATACCATGCTAGATTAATCTATCTATGCTTAGATAATTGTAGGAAAGTGGATATCATGCTAGATTAATTTATCCATGTTTACATGCTTATAGGAAAGTTGTATACCATGCTAGATTAATCTATCTATGCTTAGATAATTGTAGGAAAATGGTATACCATGCTAGATTAATTTATCATGTTTACATGCTTATAGAAAAGTTGTATACCATGCTAGATTAATTTATCTATGCTTAGATAATTGTAGGAAAGTAGATATCATGCTAGATTAATTTATCCATGTTTACATGGCTTATAGGAAAGTTGTATACCATACTAGATTAATCTATCTATGCTTAGATAATTGTAGGAAAGTGGATATCATGCTAGATTAATTTATCCATGTTTACATGCTTATAGGAAAGTTGTATACCATGCTAGATTAATCTATCTATGCTTAGATAATTGTAGGAAAGTGGATATCATGCTAGATTAATTTATCCATGCTGACATGCTTATAGGAAAGTTATATACCATGCTAGATCAAATAAATATTCATGCTTACATGATATCCATGCTTAGATAAGTATATGTTCATGCTATGTTAGTAGATGATCATGCTTAATCATTATTCATGCTAAGTTAGTAGATGTCATGTTAATTATTGTCTATGTTAAGTTAGTAGATGACCATGCTACGATTGTTCATGTTAAGTTAGTAGATGTCATGCTAATTATTGTCTATGTTAAGTTAGTAGATGACCATGCTAATGATTGTTTATGTTAAGTTAGTAGATGACTATGCTAATGATTGTTTATGTTAAGTTAGTAGGTGACCATGCTAATGATTGGTTATGTTAAGTTAGTAGATGATCATGCTTAGATGATATCTATGCTTAAATAGTGTATGTTCATGCCTAAATGTTGTTCAAGATCGAACTAGAAGATACTCATGTTTAACAAATGCCATGATAGATTAAGGTAGGGATTAATCTACCATGCTTAGAATGTGTAGGAGTTATAATTCATGCTTTGAATATTGTAGGAGTTACAATTCATGCTTGGGTTGTGATGATTAATCATGTTAAGCAATGAAGATCCGTGCTTAAGGTGGTAGTAGAGATATATACCCTAAGTAGTAAGTATTCACACTCAAGTTGTAGCTTATGCTTGACTATAGTAAACTTCATGTCTAGATCATAGTGATTTTCATGCTTAAGCTTGATATAAGCACATGCTTAAATCACATTCGTACTTAGGAGTATTGTGGTAGGTGGTTATGTTATGTACCATAATTAGATTGTCGTAGGTAGATGCTTGCAATTGTATGCCATGCTTAAGGCGCTATAGGTTGAAGTAATATGGATTGGGAAGACCACTAGTAATAATTAGTTGATAAAGGTTGTTACGTCGCCTTCGGTTTTTCATTGGTAGAATACCGACCATAGACTGTTAGTAGATTCTTCTGTTGCTTCTAATAATAGAAGATCAAGTTTGCTAGTAAGCACGTTTGGTTGCTTCTAGGATTGATTATCTGTATGGTTGTTTGCATATGGTTGTGCTCGTACGTGGCTCGACTGGCCCGTATGAAGCTGTGGGTCTCATACATAGTTTATTTGGCTCGTATGTAGGTTGTTGTCTCGTACGCGGCTCGACCGGTCCGTGCGTAGCTGTTGGTCTCATACGCGGCTTATTTGGCTGGTATGTACGTTGTTATCTCCTACGAGGCCCGCCTGGCTCGTAGGTAGCTATTGTTTCATACGTAGCTTATCAGCTCATATGTGGTTGTTACTCGTGTATAGCTTGTTAGCTAGTACACTGCTCGTTGTGCTCGTCTAGGGTGATATTACCATCTTAGGGGCTATCGACCATCAAGACATATGTTTTCTACCCTAAGGAACTGTGGAGGAGTCACTCCTTGTGTACCATCGAATCTTAACCAGTGTAGGTTGATCGAGGACCGGAGTATAGACGGAATTCATGTTTAGGGTAGCGGCATGCATATATATTCGCATTGCCGAGGTATTGGATCGATAAGCCACGAACCGGATCCTGAAGGGTTCTGGTAAGTCTAGGTTGAGCAGCCTAGTAAAGTTGTCATGCGAAGTCTAATTTAAGGCCTAGCATATTGTGTTTATCATATTGTCATCCCTAGGATTGTTCGAGTCAAGGGACATCATTAAGGTAGTGACTTATAAAGATCATTTTCCATAGACCCTTGTCGAGAAGAGAGGAGTTGGTTGTATGGGGCACCTTGCGACCAACTTGTTCCTTGAGGCAGGCCTTAGGCGGTGATATTGGGTTGTACCTTCCCGTCAAAGGGATACGTACGGTGTCGTCTCACAAGTTGAAGACACGGGTTGCGTATCTCGCGCTGTTAATTCCTGAAGTGCCGTGGTTGGGGGTGCCACAGGATGCATTGTGCAGTCCTGCGCTTACGAGACCCCAGAGGGTGCCACAGGGTAGGCTTCGCGCTGCCCTGCGCTTGCGAGACCCTATGATTTTGGTTTTTGGAACGACGCCCGATACATTGGGTTCGTCTATTTTTGAGTGAGGTCTGGTTAGCCGGGTAGCAGTGGCGAACATAGACACCACTGGCGGACTGCATTAGTGGGACTTGACCACGTCTGCAAACTCAATTAGTCACGTGTAGGTGTCAGGAACAGGTTGTGTACAATTAGAATTCATAACGCGGGTTCAAATTCCTATATATGGAGAAACAGCTTGAGATGGGGTCACATGTAGTATGGGCTGCATGTTGCTTCGGAGACTCGCTGACATTAGAATAGGAGCATCCTAGTTTTATTTAAATATCGCATTAGAGTCTAGTCATAGCACTCACGAACACTTAAACTACACCAACACCATTGCCATGTTTTGTATGTTGTTTGGGAGATTCGCTGCTTTGTTATCAGCCTTTAAGCGTCAGTGAATACTGACGTCCCCACTTCCATAGGTACTGGATCGCCGAAGTACAAGGGCAAGATTCAGGAGGACTCAAGGCGAGGAAAGCAAGGAGTCAATGTCTTATTTAATTCCGCTGTAATATAAGTGTTGTTATCTCAAGTGAGAGTTACCAAGTGTTGTTCTTCATTCCTTGTACTCTGATGTAAGATGTTGAAGGTTGTAATGCTTGGAAATGTAAAGGTAATATTGTAACTCTATTGTAAGTGTATTGTAGTTGTATAATATTCAGACTTGTAATACATTGGGTGTTGAATAAAAAGTTTTAAATTCTCCTGTTTTTCTGTGTATTGTGACTAATTGAAGAAAAGGTCTTGGCTCGTGTCTCGGTTTTCCCAGTATTGGAAATCGGGGCGCTACAACAGGTATCATGTAAACAAGAGTCACTATTACGAGAAACACAGACCTCCTTCCGAGTACATTTTTCTATATTGTCCACTACTAGGTCTATTTCTTATTACCCCGGCTTCTTATTATTTTTACAACAATTATACATGAACATGTAATCGATGAGGGTGTCAGATCAGGATCAAGAAGATATCAAGGGGTATGCAATGCAGGATTTAGATTTCAATTTATTAAATCCGAGAAATAGACATTCATATTTAAATACATGGAGATACAAATTCTGGACAATAGTACACTACTGTACTAAAATCCACTTTTCCGCTACTACATGAAGGAAAATTTAGTTCTGTTAGGAGTTCCAGAAAATAGATTCCCTGCCAGTTCCAACACATATTCACATGATATATTATAATCATAGTAGCTATGTGTATAATTTCATTCTTTACTGATTTCCTGTGCAGGCAGCATGTCAGTGTCAAATTCTTGTATATAAAAATTGACTGTGAATTCATTTAAAAATCTCACAAAAATTATAAATTAACCCCTAATCATGCCCAATAACATCTTAGTTAATCTCAAGTCTTAACTCTACTGGTAACACATTATTTTAGTCACTTAATCATGACGATGTACTCCTAAACAGTAATATAGAATTAACGACGTTATAGTACTAAAATCAGTATATATCTTGCAATCTACAAGTCAAATTTCAGATCCGTTAGTTGTTCTGGATTCTAGACGCGGCAGGCTACAACTTTCAGTTATCAAGTCCTAATTTATTTTAACAGGAACTGGGTCTAATTCCTAGTACAAGTTTGGGTAGATGGCAGGGCAGCAGATTAATATTCTCACTTGCAAGAATCATGATACATGATTTATATATTCGTATAGCCAGAATTGAACTAGTATTTGCATGCAATAATTCGGATATTCCGACTGTTAACATGACGGGAATCTATATTTCTACGATATTAAATTACGACTATAATCATACTATAACATAACAATCAAAATTCATTCAAATCATTATTTCTTTCACACATATGTATTTCTAGTTCATATTCGTGTAGTGTATGCATTTATAAGGGATGCTCATGATTTTCTTCTATGACTTTTAAATCGATGAGAGTCGAGTATAATGATATATGATAGATGATTCAATTTCAATTAACATGTGACGGGATCAACAAGATTAATAACATGAGGGATTGCAATGAAATAGAACTACTACTTGCGGGAGGTCAAACTATGCCTATATTATAGCAAATGTGTTACAACTACATGGAGAGTAGATTACCTAAAACAAGCATAGCAATCGTTCTCATGTTTAACGCTATAATTTAAAACTTTCCAATTTTAAGAAAAGTAATATACTAATAAGAAAGGTAGCTCACAATTACAACTAGATGCATTGTTCTATCCGAGGAACCATTTTATATTCGAGAATCCAGCAAATGTTTAATGGAGTGCACATTAGACGTGCTATGTTTTGTGATGTGGCTCATAGAACTTATGCTATAAAACATAAATAATCAAACACCTGTATACATAACAAGAACGACCTAGGAACCTTTCAAAGGCAACCCAATTACGCTGAATTTCAGATTCATTTAATAGGTTAGATGGAAAACACAACAAATCATCAGAAAAGACACTACCGCAATATCGCGGACCAGCCAGAAGGCTAGATATGTAGTCGTCAGGAGCACGTTTTTTCCCTTCTTGTTCCTCTATCAGATAATATGCAATCTGCATGAGCAACAATCCATCATCAGCATCTCCACAATCATTTCCATTCTACTTTGTAATGCCCAGTTTCATTTTGTTAGCAATATCAAGATAAACTACTCAACCAGACAATAACTTGTACATGTTCTATAAAACTTTTGCTATGCTTCGGAGATAATGGGTAATGGCAAATTGCAATAAACTGATAATAAATGAAGAAGAAACCCTAGCTTGTGAGAGAGTGAAAGAGAGAGATACCTACTTGAAGTTGAGTTCGAAGAAGATCTGCCAAGCCAGAGGCGATTTTCGCAAGCCAGCGATGGCGATTTGGGAAGGGGAAGAAGTAGTTCGAAGATCGAAAATGGGTATAAGGAAGGAGATCAACTGGATTTCAGATTTGGGGGAAATCAATTGGATTTCGGTGGGGGGGGGGGGGGGTGGGGAGGAGGACGAAGGTCAGAAGGTTCAGTCAACAATCCATTATATATATGAGGTTTTCTAAAAATTTTGAGACCCCCGCAGATTTTTTCCCAAAATGACCCACTTTTGGAAAGTTTTTCCCAAACTGACCTACTTTTGAAAAAATTCCCAAACTGACCTATTCGTTGTCTCAAAAAGCGAGTTTGGTAAAAATCTCATCACTTTTTGAGACAGTGAGTGTGAGGTTTGGGTTTTTTTTATTTCTCCCTAGCCAAGACTCGTTGTCTGAAAAAGCAAGTGAGTTTCTCCCAAACTCGCTTTTTGAGACAGCGAGTGTTGTTTGGGGGTTTTTAATACCCCAGACTCGCTGTTTCGACCTCACTCTCTCTTTCAACTCTCTATCTCCCTCTTCCTCTTCTAACCCTAAAATCCTAACCCATTTTGTCGATCTTCTCTCATCGATTGTAGGCGAAACCTCCTCGCTTTCTGAGAAAGCAAATGTTGAGTTGAGAGATTTCCAGAGACCAACTGGTCTCTGGAAATTTCTCAACTTCACAGTCGCTTTCTAAGAAAGCGATGTGGTTTTGCCTACATTCGCTTTTTCAGAAAGCGACTGTAGGCAAAATCCAATCGCTTTCTAAGAAAGCAACTGTTGAGTTGAGAAATTTTCAGAGACTAGTTATGCTCTGGAAATCTCTCAACTCTAAACTTGCTTTCTCAGAAAACGAGGAGGTTTAAACAAGAATCGCTATCTGAGAAAGCGAGTTTAGAGGAAAAATATGGATCTTTCGGTATGGGTAGAAGAGTTGAAGTTGCTATCTTCTTGAAGTTTATCAAAATTCCAAAATATAGATCTTTCGAAAGATGAGTTTAGGGTTTTGAAAGTAGAAGGTGAGAGGGTTGGAAAAGATTAAGTGAATATATTTAGATTTATAGGAGATTTTGTGGGTAGGAGGTCGATTTTGGGAGGCTAGGGTTTTGGGTTTCGGAGTTAAGGAGAGAGTAAGAATGGAATAAGAAAGAGAAAGAATGGAGATAAGGAGAGGAAAAAAATTTGAGTTTGGGGTATTAAAAACCCCCAAACGACACTCGCTGTCTCAAAAAGCAAGTTTGGGAAAAACCCACTCGCTTTTTGAGATAGCGAGTCTTGGCCAGGGAGAAATCAAAAAAAAACCCAAGTCTCACACTCGCTGTCTCAAAAAGCGATGGGATTTTTACCAAACTCGTTTTTTGAGACAGCGAGTAGGTCATTTTAAAAAAGTAGGTCCTTTGGTAGAATTGAGCAAATAATCGGTAAGTTCCGCCATTGATTATTTGCTCAATTCTACCAAAAAAAAATAATTACAAGTGCAAAGTTAATGTACTTGCCACACCTCTGGATGAATTGAACATCCTATTTTCACCTTCCACTTTGATTCCTAATCGGAGTTTACATCATACATTCTCTACATTTGTGAGGGGCCTCTTAAACTTTGTAAGTCTCTTCAAATTTATCTAGTACAAAAGTATATATACTTAGCTTTAAACTTTTTTATTAAAAAAACAACAAAAGGGAAAACTACTGCTTCAAACACTACTAATCGTAATGGATATAACGGCAAATCTATCCCGCCGTGTACACCCAAACGCCGGGATAGATCGTTGTTATAAAAAAAAACTAATATAGTATGTCTATGTCGGCGTTTATATATAACGCCGTCATATATATGATATATAATGGCGTTTATGAATATAAAACACCGTGATAGACTGTCGTATCTTTGTGCTAAATAAGGGGGATGTATGCTACGGCGTTTATGATTTAAAACGCTGTGATAGGATGAAATGGTAGCATTTTTTATTTCGTCCTGCCCTCACTATTCATTTCCCCCCAAAACTCCTTTTTTCGCTAACCCTAAATCCTCCGTCCCCCTCATCTCTCTCTCGCGAACTCTCTCTCTCTCTCTCTCTCTCTGACCACTCGCCTCCTCTCCTCCTCAATCTCGCCACTCACCCCTCTCCCTCTCAATCTCGCCACTCGCCGCCGCCCTTCCCTTGCTGCTGCCACTTCGTCTTTCGCCACCGAGATTCCCTTGCTGCCTCTTATTCCTTCGCCGCCGCCCCTCCCTCGGTTGTTGTGCCTCCCTTGTCTTCGCCTCGTATACCTTTGACGCCACCCCTCCGTCCACGTCCCTCTTTCGTCACCGCCCCTCCGTCCACGCCCCTCTTTCGTCACCGCGCCTCCGTCCCCTTTGCTGCCCCGGTGCTCTCTACCATCGTCATTAGTATTAAGGTAATTTTCAGTGATGTTGATGTTGGGTTTGAAATGAATTTACTTTAAAATGAGTTTATGATCTTTGGGTTTTGATGTTTGATTTGATCTATTACTGACCACGAGTTTATGAACTATTACTGAGCACGAGTTTGTGATCTTTGGGTTTTGATGTTAGATCTGAATCCTGATTCTCTGTGAGTGATTTGAATAGGTTCTAACAGAACTGGTTAAGTAAACAATATATACTTGAAGAAGATATAAGTGAATACATTGCATGTTGATATATGTACTGAACCGGAAGATGATATTTTAATGACAGATTCTTTGTCTTTGTCAGTCCTTGTTTAGATGTTTGTTAGGGAAGTAATGGCATCACAGTCAGCTTAAAGAGTTCATTAGCTTGGTTGGAGTGATTGAATTTTGAACTAGGCTTGTCATTAAGATTAGTATAGGTTTGTTGGTTGAAGGAAGGGCTCAGTCTTGTAAAATCATTAAATCTGTAATGGAGAGAACACTCTCCAACATTGTTTATAAATTTAATAAGAGAAAATAAGTACAACAGTTCATGAAATAATTAAGGGAGCCTTTGGTGGATTAGATGATTTTTGGGAATGTGACAGTATTTGGTGGATTAGCTTTCTTTCTATATTGAATCTTAACAACATGGTTTGTCATTGAGTTGTAGCTCATATGCTAAAGGTTAAAATGAGTAAAAAGAAAGTCTCAGGTTTGAGATCACGCTATGACATATCCCTTTATTAAAAAATTAGAATCGAATTTGGAACGTTGTTTACTTGAAGTCATATTTTATATAGACTTAAACTTTCATGCCATCTTTGTTTCCATCTAGCTAGAATCAAGCTTTATAATAATTGATTGAATTATGTCCTCTTTAGCATGATAGACATACAAATGTATGTCTCTTCTTCACCATTAACTTTTGCATTCTGGTTTATGGGTTGCTTTCATACCTTCACATAATCATAAGATATTTCTAGTATTATAACTCCATAAAAGAATTTAGTAAACTAAATTTTCAGGATCTGGATTTTACTCATTTTTCACTTTTTCTATATGCACATATGTTAAACTACATAACTATTTTTAACACTATATTGATCAATAAGATTATTTGATTTAGATTTTTTTTCATGTACAATTGAAATTTAGTGAACAAAATTAAATATTTTTTACTAAAAATTTATACTATAGACAAGAGCCAACACAAATTTTAAAAAATCTAAATTTAAAGTCTTGAAATTTATATTGGTTAGTTTGTATAGTAGATATGTACAATTATGTTCTACTATGAGAAACGTGAATTTGACCTTCACATGCGCACATCCTGTTTAGGTATGAATTTGTGTACACTTTCTTCTCTTTCAGTAGTTAGGTTTTAGGATAAAGAAAAAATCATGATGTTGATCCTGGCATACTTATATTTCAGACTAACTCATATTTTTCAAAATGGATAAAATTTGGATTAATAAGCCACGATTATCGAAGGCATATCGGGATGGTGTTAAAGATTTTATTAACTTTGCAAAGAGCAATTCTCCTTATCCGAACATGATTTTATGTCCATGTTTCCGATGTTCAAACTATGATTTGAGGACGTGCGACGTAGTTGAGACACACTTGATTTTCATTGGTTTTCTACCAGGGTATACACATTGGTTTTGTCTTGGAGAGTCTGCTCGTTTAGTTTCTACTAGTCCGGTTGTGAATGAAAACGAGTCTTTATTTACAAATGATCTAAGTATTGTTGATGAAATGCACTCTCTAGTGCGGGATGGATTGGAATTCCATAACTTTGAAGCTCACATAAATAATCCAATCAATCAAGTCCACAACGAGTCAGCAGAAACATCACATCAAGGCGACGGGGTGGCAAGCCCAGTCCTGAAACTAATAAAGAATACGAAGCTTTTAATAAGTTGTCAGAAGATGCAAATACTCCTCTGTATCGTGATTGTCTCAAGTTCTCTAAGTTTTTTATTGATTGTTAGACTGTTTCAGATTAAATGTCTAAATGAGTGGTCTGCCAAGTCCTTCACTTTGCTTCTTGAATTGTTGAATGAAGCTTTTCCTCATATCTGTATCCCCAATTCAGCCCAAGCCCCAAAGAAATTCCTCAAGCATTTTGATTTAGGGTATGAGAAAATAACATCATGTCCACATGATTGTATGCTATTTCGGGGGGATAAGGAGACTCTCGAAAATTGTCAAGTATGTGGTACTTCAAAATGGGTGAAAATGCCGAATGATTTTCATCATCCATAAGCTGTCAGGATCTTTACAACAATTCACAAGAATAATCAGAGTCGGAAGCAAGAAAAGTCAACCAAGTATGCATAATTGAGTCAAATATACCAACAGAAATTTACTTGAAACCAAAATATATTAATCTCAAATAAATCAGATCTGAATAAGTCAACATCCTGGGTCACATTGCCCAAATACAAAAAAAATAAATCTAAGTACAAATACAATTATTCAAATAAGTAACAGAAATAATAATAAAAACTCCAGCACTAGTATCTCATATCGCCAACTCCATCCGGCAGCTGATCATCCTGATCTGCCAATTAATAAATTGCAGGAATAAGAAAAAAGAAAACAAACTGCCATCAATGCAAGTTACGGGCCGCTTGTAGTGCACGATACAAGTACATGGGAAAGATAAACAAATAGCATGGAACATGCATGATAATAAAATAGAACAACTAACATGAATCAG
Source organism: Hemerocallis citrina (assembly GCA_017893485.1). Taxonomy (NCBI): domain Eukaryota; kingdom Viridiplantae; phylum Streptophyta; class Magnoliopsida; order Asparagales; family Asphodelaceae; genus Hemerocallis; species Hemerocallis citrina. The sequence continues at coordinate 301,635,404 of CM030358.1, forward strand.
GAAACAAAGTCAAGTAATATGATATACTAACAGGTACAGGTAACATGCATCAAGTGTCAAGCAAGTAGGTAAACAGGTAACAGGTATCCAGTAGCATGTACAGGTAACATGGAACAGGTAAGCATGTAACAAGTAACATGGAACAGGTAAGCATGTAACAGGTAATCATGTTATGTCATGTCAAGTCTGGTATTATTACTATCTTGGTAACACTTCATGCATCCACACTTTTACCACATGGTTTCTACATACAATCAAGTTACGTTTAGATTTCGTATGGAATTCTATAGGTCATGTACTCGGGTATTCACAGAATCACAGAACTTGGTCGGTAAACTTAATCGATAACTTGATCGGTAAACTTGATCAGTAACTTGGTCGGTAAACTTGCTCGGTAACAAAAATGAACTTGGTTGGTAACTTGATCGGTAACTTGGTCGGTAAACTTGTCACACGGGAAACACGAGTCTCCTTCTGAGTACAGGCTCCTATATTGTCCACTACTAGATCTTTCCCTTAACCCCGGCTTGGTTATTTATTATTATTATCAAACAGGCATGTATGTGTTACAAACAGGGCAAGTATAACATGGCATAAGCAAGTAACAGGTTCAGGTTGAAGGATAAATATGTACAGGCGAAAGATAACTCATAAAATGACATAACAACGAAAATCCTATTTCAGGACAGCAAGACAGTACTGCACTAAATCTAGGATCCCCGATGCTAAAAACGTGCAAACCTGGATCTGTCAAAGAATATGGAAAATAGACACCCGTCCGAATCCAGAAAATATATATAAGTCATATAGTGTTTCACAAAAACATGAGTCAAAACTGAATTGAAACCAGAAAACGTGTTCAGCCAGAAATCAGAAGATCGTATTCAAGAACAGGAAAACAGCATGAAAACTTAATAATTAAATCCACAAAAAATATGGCGTATTCCTTAGTATGTTTAGTAACAGAATATAAAGTTTCATAATTTTTCAAAATAAATAGTTTAGTCACCAAAAATCAGAAAGCAACAAAGTACAGCAGTTTTGTAAATCTGAAATTATAAACACTGCAGTACGAAAACAGCAATATCTTACAATCCGTAAATCCAAATCCAAATCCATTGAAAAGGTGATTAAATAGACACAGTAGGATAACTTTCGTATTCCGAAATATTTTACAAATAACAAGTAGAATTAGGTCGAAAATCAGGTTCTTTACTGAACAGTATGAAAATTCTGCATGTATAGTAATTGTTTGGAAACATAGAATGGTTTGTAAAACTCATCAAATAATTCCACAAAAATTCAGGGTTAATCCCAATCAAGTCTAGTTGTATTGTACAAAATATTGGATCAAAATAATACTTTTAACATCACTATAAAAATAGATTACTCTTCAGAATTCATAGAAAATAAAATCTGGAAATCTTTCAACAGCTCTGTAGTAAAATAGACATTACTCACAATTCGTAAATCGAAACTGAGATATGACAGAAGGGTTGAAAAATAGACAGAATTCTCTACAGTTCATGTTCACAAATTATTTTCAAATACTGACCTTAATAGGGTCTAAAATACTGATCAAAACGGAAAAACGAGCAAAACTGAAAATATCCTTCATGCATAAGATTAACTAGTTCACATAAAACTCATACAAATAATAACCAAACATTAAATATGGTACACTAGATGTCCAAACAACATGGTATAGGGTATTAGACAAGTCCACAACAAGTCTACTACAAATAACACGAACGAGCACATGATATCATATGAACAACATGCATATATACAACAAGATGTGGTAAATCCTACGTTATATCATGTTATGTATGTCGTGAGGCAACTATTGGTCAAATCATCACTATAGAGACAATATCAACAAGGACCGGACCTCAAACACATTGAACAACGAACCCAATGAACACAACCTCGAGCACACGCACACGATGAAACCAATCACACGATCACTCTCGCACATAAGAGAGAGCAGCGATGGCATGTGTACGCTGCGAGAGAAACAGTGACCGTAGCAAGGTTTTCTGCCATGGTTTCTGCGCTGACTGCCATAGCGTCATCGACTGACTAGCGGCGCAGGTGGGCGGAGGAGTCGCAAGTGCTGACTGGCTAGCGACACGATGTCGCGTCGGGGCTGTGTTGCTGCATCGCAGAGGAGAGGACAGCACAGTAGGGTGTTTGCCTGGGTGTTGCAGCGACGCGAGGAGGACGGGGGAAGGTGCTGCGATGAGACGACAGCTGCCAGGGGCTGCACTGGCTATTGCGAGCTTGCTGGGCAGTGGAGACAGTGCACAGCAGTTGAAGAGAGGAGCACACAGGGGATGACGGTGATCTGACGCGTCGCTGGCAGCTGAGCAGGGAAGGAGAGGGGAAAGACAGAAGGAGAACGGGGTAGGGGTGAAGTAGAAGAGGTGGCTAGGGTAGATGAAGAGACTGAATTTGGGTTAGGGTTACACAGGGGCACATATAGGGGGGAGAAGAAGGGTTTCGGGTAGAGTAATATATAATGGGTATTTAGGGTAAATGTGCAGGATGGGGGGAATAGGGTTATCGGGTATAGGTTGGGTATTATTGGGTATTGGGGTTGTATAAAGGGGTATGGGTTTGGGTAGTTTTAAAACAATGTATTAGGTTTTAATGGGTTTTAAAATTGGTTTTTAAAAAAAAATCAATAGAAGAAAAATAAAATACCCTATAAAAATAAGATTTATAATAAAAATGTAATTTATATTACCATACAGAATTTATTTTGAAACAGCTACAAATGCAATTAGCACATAGAAATGGGTTTTTAAATAAACAAACAAAGGTAATAATAACAACAATAACAAATATAACAATAATAATAATAATAATAATGATATGGCTAAAAATAGGGGTTTAATCAGAATCTTGAAGCCCAGGGGTAAAACGGTAATTTCACCCACCAATGGATCTGAGATGGGTACTGGATATTTTTGTCAAAGATCCAATAACCCACGAACGGATCCATCTCAATCGGGTGCGGGTTTCAACCACCGGAAAGCCCGATCCAGAAGGATAGAATTAGGGTTCCTGGTTAAATCCTAATCAACGGCCCTGATTCATGCCTATCCTTCCACTGGGAATTAGGGATTGCATTCCTAATCTGTTTACAAGGGGAATATTCCTTATCAGATCACAGGAATTACATGCCTAATCTGCTCCCTAAGACGCCTATAAATACCCCCCATCCATCTCCATTAAGAGGTAATCAATCTTTCTCCAGTTTTTGCGCTCTTTCTTAATCATCCCTGATTACTGACTTGAGCGTCGGAGGGTGCGTCGCCGGGAACAACCCCGGTGTGTCGCACTTTTTGCAGGTATACGGCGGGAGTCAGCGTCAAACTCCGACGGAACAGGTATACAGGTTTGCTATTCAGTTTTCCTAAGAATCCACAAATACTATCTGTTTGCCCCCACACCAAATTTAGCGGCAACAGATTGGCGCCGTCTGTGGAAAAGAAACGAATAGCAACCTCCCCTCTTCCCGTTGGACAGATCTCCTCCAGCCATGCCTCCTAGGAAGGTCAGATCCAGAGGGTCCAACCGAGGACCCAACCCCGATCAGCAACAAGACATCCCCATCCAACCCGCTCCGCAGCAAGGGCAACTTCCTCCTCCAGCGGAAGACCCACTCCAACAGGACCTGCCTCCTCCGCAGAACCAACAACCTCCTAAGGGTCCTAATCCGCAAAAACAGCCCCTCCATCCGGACTACGTCTCCATCCACAACGCTTCTTCGGACTCTATGGCCTCCCATCATCCCCGAGCTTCCAATCACCGCAACACCGCCCTCAACCGGCAGAAGGACGAGGATCTTTCGCCGCCATCTGGATGAAAAGCGGGCCCGAGAGGGAACCTCCCGCCAACACCGTCCGGATGAGCGATCTCCTCGCCACCGAGAATACAGAAGGACCCCTACCCGAAGGGGGCAGAGAGAGTCCCCCGAGCATTACAGAAGAAGGCCGCACTCCCCTGCAGGTCGGCAACAGCCTAGGAACGATGAGGCACCCATCACCCGTGCCGAGTTCCAGCAGTTCCAAGCGACCGTCCTACAAGCTCTCAATCTCCGTCCCAACACCAATGCTCCCAAGATCCCCTCTCCTCCTCCGGTCTGAAGTCCTCGCCGACGGTCCCTATCTCCTCCTCCCGCTCCTAGCAACTCCCGGCATATCCCAAGTCCTCGCCACTCCAGGAGCTACCGTCGTCATAGCCCTCGTTCTCCCTCGTACGAAGACGTGTCTAGAGGCTCGCCCGATTACCGTCGAAGGGATGACGTTGTATACCACCGTCTCCATGAGATGGAGAGGCGCTTGGGCCAGTTAGACCGAGAAGAAGAGCTCAGAGGAAGGACTCTGCGTCCTAGCATACCTCTTTTTTCCCGAACCATAATGGATGCACCTGTACCAGTCGGCTTCAAGCCTCCTCAATTCGAGACCTACTCTGGGGAAACTGATCCCGTCGATCACATCGAAAGCTTCAAGACCCTAATGCTCATCCATCAAGCTTCCGATGCCCTCCTCATCAAAACCTTCCCCGCAACTCTCAAGGGCCCAGCTCGAGAATGGTACTCTCACCTTGCCCCGTCCTCGATATTCTCCTTCGAGCAATTCGAGACCCTCTTCGTCACCCATTTCGTAAGTAGCCGTAGGACTGAGAAGACCAACATCTCGCTACTGTACCTCCACCAGAAGAAGGGTGAGAAGTTGAGAGACTATGTGAAGAGGTTCACAGCTAAAGCCAGGTCCATAGCATCCCTCGACCAGTCGGTCGCGGCAGCAGCATTTTAGTCTAATGTCCTCAATTCCAACCTCCGCTCCTCCCTCGCCAAGAAGCCCCCACAGAACTTCTCTGACCTCCTCCTCCGAAGTGAAAAGTACATTCGGGCCGAAGAAGCCGAGCACCGCCCCAACTTGGAGGGGTCTTCCTCCGGATTTAAGAGGAAGGGAATAGAAGAGGAAAGAGCCAAGAAGCTCCAGAAGGATAATGCCGGCCAGCGCCGACCTCCCCCTAGATTCGAGAAGTTTACTCCCCTTACCGCTAATGTCTCTACCATTCTGATGGAAGTTGAGAAGGAAGGGATCATACCTCCGCTCCGAGGATGAACACCCCTGCCAAGAAAAGGGATAAAGAGAAGTGGTGCCGTTATCATCGGGACTACGGCCACGACACCAACGATTGTCAGGCCCTGAAAAATGAGATAGAATGCCTCATCCAGAGGGGGCAGCTGACCAGGTTCGTAAGAAAGGACCAAGCCGAACTTCCTCCCCCGCCTCGGGGGGCTAATAAGCGTCCGGAGCGCGATGAAATGCCCGACTTCGAAGAGGAGCGTGTCCTACACCTCATCCATGGGGGCCCAATGGGGGGCTCCTCAAACTCCTCTCAAAAGGCATTTATAAGAGAAGTCAATTCGGTTCGCACCACCCCTCCTCCCAAAGGCCTCGGAGTGCCTGTCACATTCTCAGACGAAGATCTTGAAGGTGTCCGCACCCCTCATTGTGACGCACTCGTCATCAGCCTCTACATGGCGAACTTCAAAGTAGAGAGGATCCTAGTGGACAACGGCAGCTCCGTTAACATCCTCTTCCTCGCCGCTTTTAAAGGCCTAAAGCTCTCCCGAGACAGACTCAATCCCGCCGGCTACACGCTCCATGGGTTCACGGGAGTGCCAGTGACTATTGAAGGGGTGATCACCCTCGACGTAACCGCTGGCAAAACTCCTACTACCCGAACGGAGTCGATGGACTTCATGGTCGTAGATATCCCCACAGCCTACAATGTCATTTTGGGCCCGTCCGGCCTAGCTGCCCTTGAAGTCGTCCCCTCTGCCTATCACCTCAAAATGAAGTTTCCAACTCGGGCCGGGGTAGGGGAGGTAAAAGGCAATCAGGAAACAGCCCGCAAGTGCTACATGACCTCTACCCAGTCCTCTCCTTAGAAACTCTGGAAATCCCCCAAGATGTTGCCCGACCGACGTCCGAGCCGGTGGACGAATTGGAGGAAGTGCTCTTCTCTGAGTAGGATCCAACTCGGAAGTTCTTTGTAAGCAAGACCCTCCCGTCCGCCCTATGCTCGGACATTGTACAGTGCATCAGAAGGAACCGAGACCTCTTCGCTTGGTCAGCTGCAGACATGCCCGGAATTTCCGAAGAGCTTTTAGTCCACCACCTCAGCGTTGTTCCGGGGTCCAAACCGGTTCAGCAGAAGAGGCACAAGTTCGCCCCGAGCGCCAACTAGCCGTAAAAGAGGAGCTGGACAAGCTCTTGAAGGCCCGGTTCATACAGGAGGTGAACTATCCCGAGTGGTTGTCGAATGTAGTAATGGTGAAGAAGTCCAATGGGACTTGGAGGATTTGCATTGATTTTACCGATCTCAACAAGGCTTGCCCCAAGGATCCCTTCCCTCTTCCGAGTATTGACACTCTGATCGATGCCACCTCGGGACATGAGCTCCTCAGCTTCATGGACGCCTTCTCAGGCTACAACCAGATTCGAATGTTCCCTTCGGACATCCCGAAGACCTCATTCGTGACCGACCGGGCCTCTATTGCTACAGGGTCATGCCCTTCGGTTTGAAGAATGTCGGAGCCACATACCAACGCCTCGTCAACAAGGTTTTCCAAGCTCAAATCGGCCGCAATATGAAGTATATGTTGAGACATGCTTGTAAAAAGCATCCGAGGTCCTGATCATGTAACCGACCTCCAAGAGGCGTTTGATGTTCTGAGAAAGCACAACATGGGACTCAATCCGAATAAATGTGCGTTCGGAGTCTCGTCAGGAAAGTTCCTCAGCTTCATGGTTAGCCAACGAGGAATTGAAGCAAACCCTGAGAAAATCAAGGCCATACTAGACATGGCCTCTCCCAAGAATGTTAAGGAAGTTTAGAGGTTAACAGGCCGCCTAGCCGCCATAGGGCGCTTTCTTTCGAAGTCTGGGGAGAAATGCCTCCCCTTCTTCAAAGCCCTCAGAGGGGCTAAAGGTTTTGAATGGGGACAACAGCAACAGGAGTCCTTCGACCAGCTCAAGGCTTACCTCGTCAATCCCCCTCTCCTCAGCAAACCAATTCCTGGTGAACCCCTCTACCTCTACCTGGCAGCCTCCGAGCAGACCCTCGGTGCGGTTTTGGTAAGGGAAGAAGACCGGGCTCAAAAGCCCATTTACTACGTGAGCAAGGTACTTTGGGATGCCGAGCTCCGCTATCTGAAAATAGAAAAGATGGCTTATGCCCTGGTGATGGCCGTGAGAAAACTTTGCCCGTACTTTTAGTCCCATTCGGTAGTCGTTCTAACCTCGGGTCGCCTTATGAAGCAGGTCCTCCACAAGCCAGAAACCTCGGGTCGCCTTATGAAATGGTCTATCGAGCTGAGCCAGCATGATATAACTTATCAGCCTCGGACCGTGATCAAGGCTCAGGCCTTAGCAGAATTCATAGTTGAGAGTACCATCCCCGAGTCCAGCCAAACAGTGAAGGGACCACCTGTCTGGTCGGTCTATGTGGACGAATCCTCCTGCAATGAGGGAAGTGGGGCAGGGGTCATTCTGGTAGGCCCAGATGACTTCATCCTCCAATACTCCTTCCGTATCAACTTCAAGGCCTCAAACAACGAAGCAGAATACGAGGCACTCATAGCCAGCCTTGGAATGGCTCGAAATGCAGGGGCCCAACGCCTCCGGATTTTTAGCGACTCTCAGCTAGTCGTAAATCAGGTCCTCGGCGAGTATGAAGCACGTGATGACAGGATGGTTAAATACTTAGCCAAGGTGAAGAGCCTCATGGTGCTATTTGAAGAAGCCTTCATCCAACGCATACCCCGGGAAGAAAATGCTCAAGCCGGCACCCTCTCCAAACTAGCCACTTCCTCCCTTCAAGGTCTCGAGCAGACCGTATTGATAGAGGTCCTTCTGAAGCCGAGTATTGAGGACGAAACTCCCAACTCTATGGAGTCGCTGCCTGTCCTGCTCGAAGACAACTGGATGAAACCCCTCGTCGAATTCTTAAGGGATGGACTCCTCCCCGGGGATCCTAAGGAAGCTCGAAGAGTGAGAACCCAAGCTGAGCGTTACACACTAATTGGAGGTATCCTATATAAACACTCCTTCACACAGGTTGACGGCCGGCCTTACCTGAGATGCCTCTCCCCCAAACAGGCCGACTACGCCCTGCAAGAACTTCACGAGGGCATCGGCGGGGCACATTCGGGATCCATATCCTTGGCCCGCAAAGTATTAAATTACGGATATTTCTGGCCCACTCTCTTACGAGATGCCGAACGACACGTTCGGCAATGCAGCTCCTGTCAGAAATACTCCGACATCTGACGTCTCCCACAAGCTCCACTAACTTCCCTATCAAGTCCAGTCCCCTTTGCAATGTGGGGGATGGATTTACTAGGGCCATTTCCACCAGCTTCCGGACAGTTCAAATTCTTAGTCGTGGCGATCGACTACTTTTCAAAATGGATAGAGGCCGAGCCCTTGGCCACGATCACCGAGAACAAGGTTGTTCAGTTCTTTTGGAAGAGCGTGATCTGCCGATTCGGCGTCCCTCGGGTCCTGATAACAGACAACGGAACCCAGTTCACCGGGGCTACCTTCCGAGCTCTATGCGAAGACCTCGCCATCCAACATAGGTTCTCCTCCGTCTCACATCCCCAGTCGAATGGCCAAGCCAAAAATGCTAACCGACAGATCCTCTCCGGCATTAAGAAGAGGTTGGATAAGTGTTCCAAAGGCTTATGGGTCGATCAGCTCCCCAACGTGCTGTGGAACTACCGCACCACAAAACGGACCCCCACAGGAGAGAGCCCGTTCAATCTCACCTATGGGTCCGAGGCCATCATCCCCCTAGAAGTCGGAATACCCTCTCCTCGCCTCATAGCTTACGAAGAAGAGCAAAATGCCAGAGTGCTCAGAGCAAATCTAGACCTGATAGATGAGATCAGAGAAAGAGCTGCCATTCGCCAACGAAGCTACCGAAGAAGGATCGAGTTGGCATACAACAAGAGAGTCCGCCCTACGGACCTCAAAGAAGGGGACCTGGTCCTCAGAAAGTTGGCCATCTCCTTTCCTAGTAAAAAGAGTAAACTCGCTCCAAATTGGGAGGGACCTTACAAGATCGTCAAAGAAGTTCGGCCCGGTACATACAGACTAGAAGACCTCGAAGGCAGGGAAATCCCTAGGACCTGGAATGCCGACCATCTCTTAAAATACCAAGAGAGAGCACCAACGCCTCTCTAAGTATTTCGAGATGTCGAACCGTTCCTCTCCTATTACTTGTAATGATTTTCTTTTATTTTGCCCTTGTAATAATGGCTAGCAACTTTAGAAGCAGCCAACTATTAATCATTAATAAAGAAAGCTTTTTCATACTTTACTATTGTTTACATCTCTCTGCTTTCACTCTTCAATCTAACGATGGTTCGGAGTCCAACACTTGGCTCGATTCTACTTCGCAAGTTCGCTCCTAAGCGAACTAGGAGTAGTTCGCCATTCGGAATTGCTCCCACAACCGTTGAACTAATCTAACGATGGCTCGGAGTCCAACACGGCTCGATTCTACTTCGCAAGTTCGCTCCTAAGCGAACTAGGAGTAGTTCGCCATTCGGAATTGCTCCCACAACCGTTGAACTAATCTAACGATGGTTCGGAGTCTAACACTTGGCTCGATTCTACTTCGCAAGTTCGCTCCTAAGAGAACTAGGAGTAGTTCGCCATTCGGAATTGCTCCCACAACCGTTGAACTAATCTAACGATGGTTCGGAGTCCAACACTTGGCTCGATTCTACTTCGCAAGTTCGCTCCTAAGCGAACTAGGAGTAGTTCGCCATTCGGAATTGCTCCCACAACCGTTGAACTAATCTAACGATGGTTCGGAGTCCAACACTTGGCTCGATTCTACTTCGCAAGTTCGCTCCTAAGCGAACTAGGAGTAGTTCGCCATTCGGAATTGCTCCCACAACCGTTGAACTAATCTAACGATGGTTCGGAGTCCAACACTTGGCTCGATTCTACTTCGCAAGTTCGCTCCTAAGCGAACTAGGAGTAGTTCGCCATTCGGAATTGCTCCCACAACCGTTGAACTAATCTAACGATGGTTCGGAGTCCAACACTTGGCTCGATTCTACTTCACAAGTTCGCTCCTAAGCGAACTAGGAGGTAGTTCGCCATTCGGAATTGCTCCCACAACCGTTGAACTAATCTAACGATGGTTCGGAGTCCAACACTTGGCTCGATTCTACTTCACAAGTTCGCTCCTAAGCGAACTAGGAGGTAGTTCGCCATTCGGAATTGCTCCTACAACCGTTGAACTAATCTAACGATGGTTCGGAGTCCAACACTTGGCTCGACTCTACTTTGCGAGCTCGCTTCTAAGTGAGCTTGAAGTAGCTCGCCAGTTCGCGAGATTGAGTGACCGAAGGGCAGTTCGGCACCACCGGCTGAATGCTCACGTCGCCGACCCTCACACGAGAAAAAGACTAACTCAGGGACCTCGGCACGACGAACACAGTTACAAACAAAACGACTACACAGAGCTACAAAGATCGTGCAAGTTCAAGAAAGAAATATTATTAATAATTGGGGTGCAGTACAAAGCGACTCTTCCGTACAACAAGATTACAAGGCCTTAAAAAACAAAAATTACAATGCCGACCCACTACACTAAATACAAAAGCTCCCAAAAACAAGATTTTCAACGCTTCTGTGGCACCGGTGCATTCCGCTTCAAGGACACTCTAGGGCGGCGACGTTTATCTCCAGAGCTCGACCCCAAGCCGGCAAGTTGAAACGTGTCCTCGGTGCCACTCCTAGCAGCCGCTCCGACGGATACCCCGCTCGACGAAATGGCCACCGAGCTTTGTGCATCCCCCGGGCTAGGATGGCCGAGGGGCGGACGGGTCACCATCTCGTAAAACGTGATGCCCCGATCACTCTCCGTGCGAGTACACGAAGTGCTCCTCACATTGATCGGCCCCGAACGCGGTTTTAGGCAAGCCACCTCCGCCTCCAGCTCTGAGATCCGGTCTCGCAATGAGTCATCTTTTACATTGACCTCGAAGCGAGGAGGTATTGCGGAGTCCGGCACGCCAGAGCGACTGGCTATGAGACGGCAAAGATGAGTGACCTCAATGCTCTTGTCTACCGTGGCTCACTTCAGTGCATCGACCTCGGCCGTCAGCTCGTCCCGTTCGTTTGTCAGTTTGGCAACCTCGGCCATCAGTCCCTCTCCCTCTGTCCGAAGCTCCGCCTCTACAGTCTGCAGGTGACGGATCTCAGAAAGCAGATCGTCCCTCTCGCTGTTATTTTTGACAAATTGTGTCGAATGCACTGCATCCGAAGCCCGTTGCTAAAGGCGGTCGGCGAACCTTCGTCCTCTCCTATGGGGGTCATCTCGGTGATCCTGCTCTCCAGACGCCAGATCTCGATGTCTCGCCGACCTAGGATGAGCTGAAGATGGTTCCGCTCGCTTTCGGCTCGGCGCAATCCCAGCTCGACTTCATAGAGCCGCTCTCGGCACCTTGCCAAGCACAGCCTCGTCGCCCCCAAGCCAGTCTCGGCTCGAGTGTTGTCATCCGGGCAAGTGGGCTCGACGTCTTGAGCTACCACCATGAGCTGAAAAGAAGTCGAGACAAACACCAAAATTTCAAACAATGCCGAAGTCCAACACTTCAAGAATCTTCGAACAAACTTTGAACAACTCAAGTACGAAAGACACAGAGTCAAACCCAAAAAGATTAGCTTTTCATTCATTTCAAAACAGCGGTGTCCAGTCCACTATTAGGCATTACACTTCAAAAAAAAAAGAAGAAGAAGAAGAACAGAAGAAAAAACGAGAGGAGTCAGGGCCCGACCTCTTTCCCAGGGCGGCGAGCATGGGTGGGGGTCGGCGTCTCCAAAGGGGGCACCACCGACAGCGGTGTAACCACGGAGCTCAGGACCTCGCCAATGACTTCGACTTCGGTCTCGGCATCGTCCTCCCCTACTTCTTCTTCCCCCTCTGATTCAGGGTCGAAGCCCTCAACGTGGCCGGAGAACAGTCTCCATCCCGAGCAGTCCACATCGGGAAACATCTTCGTCACCCGGGCTATGGCTTCGGCGTAAGCTTTGGCCATGTTTTGGGTGAGGAACCCTTGCGCCTTAGTCAGGGTCGCGTCCTCTGCCGCTTTCACCGCCGCCGCCTTCGCCTCTTCAGTTCGGCCAATTGTCTGGCCGTCTCCTCCTTCTGGCGGAGAAGGTCGCTCTCCAGCTTCGCGACCTGCCCCTCGAGGTAGCTGACCCTCGTCGACTTCGCCTCGAACTCGACCTTGAGCTTGTCGAGCTCGTTCCCCATCCAAGCCTTCTCATTCCGAGCCTGGTCGGACTCCTGCTTCAGCTCCTTCTCCAGAGCTGTCAACCTCTCGGTGAGGTGTCCGAAATGGACGATGATCTGCAACAAAGAAAGAAGGATTGAAAGAGTTAGAAAATTTATAGCTAAAGAAATTCAACGACAAAAAAAATCCAACACTTACCGAGACCGCCGAACGAGCAATCTCAATGACGTCGTCCCCTTCCTGCCCGGCCTCCATGGCGGCCCGGTCCTTCGGCGTGGCGAGGTGCTTGACGGCCTGCATGCTCGCCAAGGTGTTGCCGAGGAATCCATCGTGCTTCCGAACTTGCCAGTCCGGAATATGGATCCTCCGGTGCTCCTTTGTCAGGAGCTCCTCGGCCGCCACTGTCAGTGGTGGCGTCATCATCCCGAGGGCTGCGGCGATGGGGAACTCGCCCCCAGCATTTGATGTCGAGGCGCCTGCACCAGCAACGACCGGACTACTGAGGGTCTCTGTCACCTCGATCGTCTCCGTGACCCTTGGAGTCTTTAGGGTCGGCAACTTGATGGCCACCCTCTTACGCTTCTTCGGAGCCATGCTGGCGAGGCCTGCCCTCAAAGCTAGCACCGTGTCGTAGTCCATCGCCTCTGCATCAAAAACAAAGTTCGTCAGAACAACAGGACTCATGCAAAATAAGATATGAAAAACAAAGCAAAAAGAAGCCACGTACTGGGATCTATGCGGCAGAGCCCCCCTTGAACAAGATGTCCTCGGTCAGCTCCTTCCAATCATACTTCGGCCAATCGAGAAGTGTCCGGACTGCCTCTTCTTCTTTAGGACGAAGCTTGGGCAGCGCCCTCGTCCTTTTCGGCACCCCTTCCACCCAACCGGAGGGGATCGGCCAGGCCTCTGGACTCCGCACTATCAAGAACTTCTCGCGCCAGTGCTTGATGGAGTTGGGGCATATGACGAGCCTGCCGCCATGCCTCGAAGCCACATAATATTGGTACTCCGATTTGTTCCCTTGATGTAGCCGATAGAGTGTCCGAAGCACGTTCAGCTCCGGCTCGATCCCCGCGGCTTGGCAGTGTAGTACGAAGCCGTTTATCACTCTCCATGCGTTCGGCATGAGTTGGATGGGGCTGACCCCGAACCAACTCAGCACAGTAACAGCGAACGGATGGAGAGGTAGCCGAGCCCCTGGCGATGAAGGCATCAACCGGCCAGCAACACATGGTCACTGGCAGCGGCGAGTTGGCCCTAACCCCGGGACCCGGCAACATGAGCTCGTACTCATCCGGGATATGGAAACAATCCCGGATCACCCCCAAGTCCTCCTCGCAAAGGATCGACACCGTCTCGTCCGCCTCCGTCGTCTCCCTCGCTGCATTCTCCTCGAAGGACCTCCCCCTCCCATGAACTATGCGCTCGGCCTGATCCTCCGGAAGCTCCCGAACCCTGTGAAGTCCCGTCAATAGCCCCGACAATCTTTCGAACTCCCCCATCTGCTTCGGATCCTCCACGATCGAATCTTTGCCGAACACCTTCTTGCCCTTGTCTGGCCGACTCGGAGTGTGGGCTTCGGTGACTTCAAGGGAGGGCTCTGACCAAGAGGTCGACTCGGAGACAGAAGCAAGAGACATAGTTTATGAAACAAACTGAGTATAAGTTACCTTAAAGGATTAGCTTCCGGAAACTTCACCAGAAAACGAACGTCGACCACCGAAGATACTCGCTTAGCACAAAAGATCGCCTGAGCAAAAGAGAAGAGAAGTGAAAAATGAGAGGGGGGTGAGGTTTTATAGAGAGTGGCGTGCCAAACGAGGTTAATGGGCATGTACTACCGGCCCATTCACACGAAATGACAAAAGCGACCTCAATCGTTGCCTTGTTTACCGAGCCAAGCCGTACACCGCATTAATTACTATCCCATCTGGCAGAAGCTTAGAGGTCACAGCATTAAATGAACGTCTCATCTGTCAGAGCTGTCAGAAGTTCAGAAGGCACGCAGAAGCCACCAACTCCTACACCAAAAAATGACAAGTTATGGACCTCGGCACCAGCTGCCGAGCGCTCTTGACACCGACCCTGTTACGGGGAAAAGTTGGACCTCGGCACCAGCTGCCGAGCGCTCTTGACACCGACCCTGTTACGGGGAAAAGTTGGACCTCGGCACCAACTGTCAAGCGCTCTTGACACCGACCCCGTTATAGGGGGGAAATGGGGTTCGGCACCAGCTGCCGAGCGCTCTTGACACCGACCCTGTTACGGGGAAAAGTTGGACCTCGGCACCAGCTGCCGAGCGCTCTTGACACCGACCCCGTTACGGGGAAAAGTTGGACCTCAGCTCCAGCTGCCGAGCGCTCTTGACACCGACCCTGTTACGGGAAAAAGTTGGACCTCGGCACCAGCTGCCGAGCGCTCTTGACACCGACCCTGTTACGGGGAAAAGTTGGACCTCGGCACCAGCTACCGAGCGCTCTTGACACCGACCCCGTTACGAGGAAAAGTTGGACCTCGGCACCAGCTGCCGAGCGCTCTTGACACCGACCCTGTTACAGGAAAAAGTTGGACCTCGGCACCAGCTGCCGAGCGCTCTTGACACCGACCCCGTTATAGGGGAAAATGGGGGCTCGGCACCAGCTGCCGAGCGTTCTTGGCACCGATCCTATTACGTGGAAAGATTGGACCTCGGACTTCGCCGAACTCCCTCTCAGCACTCGCAACCAAGCCGAGGCCCCTCTCCTTTTCGGAAAGAGGTGCCGAACCACCTACAAACCTCGGCCTCCTAGCCAGCGAGCTCTGGAAGGGGTCGGAAGTGTGATACAAGCATGTAAACCTCTCAACAAAGGAAAACGACCGAGCCATTCAACTAGAAATCGCGAAAAAACAATTAAAATTTTGGGAAGTTAAGGAGGAACTCCTGGAAAGCAATTATTGCCAAGAACAATCTCCTAAAGACCCCCGAACGACGAATTGACACTTCGCAAATTTAAAAGGACATTCCTTCAAGATCACCACATGACCATAAGAGCTCAGGAGCGACCCAGAGTTCAATCCGCCTGAAAAATCACCACACTACCTCCTTCAAGATTCAAAACCTTCCATTTGGGCTCCGATACAACTCCACTAGCCATTAAAACAGTAAAACTACTCCTCAAAGGCTGATCAAGCTCAGTCTTTGGGAGTGGGGGGCTCGTGATATGGCTAAAAATAGGGGTTTAATCGGAACCGTCCAAATCGGGCGCGAATCTTGAAGCCCAGGGGTAAAACGGTAATTTCACCCACCAATGGATCTGAGATGGGTACTGGATATTTTCGTCAAAGATCCAATAACCCACGAATGGATCCATCTCAATCGGGTGCAGGGTTTCAACCACCGGAAAGCCCGATCCAGAAGGATAGAATTAGGGTTCCTGGTTAAATCCTAATCAACGGCCCTGATTCATGCCTATCCTTCCACTGGGAATTAGGGATTACATTCCTAATCTGTTTACAAGGGGAATATTCCTTATCAGATCACAGGAATTACATGCCTAATTTGCTCCCTAAGACACCTATAAATACCCCCCATCCATCTCCATTAAGAGGTAATCAATCTTTCTCCAGTTTTTGCGCTCTTTCTTAATCATCCCTGATTACTAACTTGAGCGTCGGAGGGTGCGTCGCCGGGAACAACCCCGGTGTGTCGCACTTTTTGCAGGTATACGGCGGGAGTCAGCGTCAAACTCCGACGGAACAGGTATACAGGTTTGCTATTCAGTTTTCCTAAGAATCCACAAATACTATCTGTTTGCCCCCACACCAAATTTAGCAGCAACAAATACTAATAATAATAATAATAATAATAATAATAATAATAATAAATAAATAAATAAAAATAACAGTAATAATAATAATACAGAACAATAATAATAACTACAACATTAATATGGGTTGTATAATATAAAAATCGTTTGAAGACAACAATAAATACCATTAATGAAAAGAACGATTTTTAGCAGGAGATACAAAAATAAATTTGAACTTAAACGAATTTAAGAAACGAAAAATTTCATAAATAACCCAAACTCAAATAATACACAGAAAAAGAAAATACACCCAAAATACATAAAATGAAAAATATGGGTTACAAATTCTGCCCACCTTACAATAAAATTTCATCCTCAAAACTTGCTTAGGCAGTACATAGGACATGGCAAAAGCAAACTTGGGGCAGGGTAACAAACAGAGGATTAAGGGAAAGGAACAAAGCAGTGGCAACACCAGAAAAAAAAAGGAAGTGGGAAACAATGTGATCAAATGAAATGCATGAAAGATAATAAACAGTATCAAATGGAAAGAAACAACACAAGATAACAAAGCAAGATAGAGAGTATGCAGAACTGCAATCAAAGAGAGAAAATACAGGGAAGAATTGAATCAAACAATGAATAGGTGTATGATGGCAAAATGGAATGAAAGAAAGAAGTAACCAGTATAAAAAATGAAAAAGAAACTACACAAGACATGCAAGATAACAAAGCAAAGAAAGGATGGACAAGGAAGAGATGAACCAAGCAATGAGTCAACAGATGAAGATGAATGCAAGGGATAGAGAAGAAAACAATGTAGGAAAGTAGAAACAACAAGAGAATCTTTGGACTTGTGGGTTGTGGGCCCACCACGCTTTCGCTGCGCCACTCTGATCGGGGAAGACTCTGCCAATAGCATCCAGCGATGCCGACTGACGAAACAAGCAAAAAATAGAAAAAGAATGAATGGAAACAAAATCAGAAGGATAGGGGTACGACAAGAATGAATTCATACCCAAGAAGAAATCAATCAAAGAGGACGACTGACAAAAGACGAAAGAATCAAGGAATCAAGGAATTGAATAAGAAGGGATCAAGATGAAAGGAATAAGACTAGTATCCATATCGATGTTGATTTTAATTCATTTATGCATGCATAGTTGGTGAAATGTGGAGCTGATCCCAGTTCGAGCCAAGCTTGTCAATATATCAGTCAAACTAATACTTTAGCCAAACCTGGGCTCTGATTCTACTAAAAACCTTATCACGTCCCGCTTCCCAAAAAGAGAATACGGAATTTGGATACATGACTAAGTCCAGCGAATGATTTTCATCATCCATAAGCTGTCAGGATCTTTATAACAATTCACAGGAATAATCAGAGTCGGAAGCAAAAGAAGTCAACCAAGTATGCATAATCGAATCAAATATACCCACAGAAATTTACTTGAAACCAAAATATATTAATCTCAAATAAATCAGATCTAAATAAGTCAACATCCTGGGTCACATTTTCCAAATACAAAAAAAAAATCCAAGTCCAGATACAATTGTTCAACTAAGCAATAGAAATAATAATAAAAACTCCAGCACTAATATCTCATATCGCCAAATCCATCTGGCAGCTGATCATCCTGGTTTGCAATTTAATAAATTGTAGGAAGAGGAAAAAAGAAAACAAACTCCCGTCAATGCAAGTTACGGGCGGCTTGTAGTGCAGGATACAAGTACATGGGAAAGATAAACAAATAGCATGGAATAGGTATGATAATAAAATAGAACAACTAACATGAATCAGGAAACAAAATCAAGTAATATGATATACTCAGGTACATGTAACATGCATCAAGTGTCAAGCAAGTAGGTAAACAGGTAACAGGTGTCCAGTAGCATGTACAGGTAACATGGAATAGGTAAGTATGTAACAGGTAACATGGAACAGGTAAACATGTAACAGGTAATCACGTTATGTCATGTCAAGTCTTGTATTATTACTATCTAGGTAGCACTTCATGCATCCATACTTTTACTACATGGTTGCTACATACAATCAAGTTAGGGTTAGATTTTGAAGGGGATTCTACAGGTCATGTACTCGAGTATTCACAGAATCACAAAACTTGATCGGTAAACTTGATCGGTAAACTTGATCGGTAACAGAAATTAACTTGTTCAGTAAACTTGATCCATAACTTGGTTGGTAAACTGGATCGGTAACAAAAATTAACTTGGTCGGTAAACTTGATCGGTAAACTTGTCACACGGGAAACACGAGTCTCCTTCCGAGTACAGTCTCCTATATTGTCCACTATTAGATCTTTCTCTTAACCCCGGCTTGGTTATTTTTTATTATTATCAAACAGGCATGTATGTGTCACAAATAGGGAAAGTATAACATGGCATAAGCAAGTAACAGGTTCAGGTTGAAGGATAAATATGTACAGGCAAAACATAACTCATAAAATGACATAACAACAAAAATCCTAGTTCAGGACAGCAAGACAGTACGGCACTAAATCTAGGATTCCCGTTACTACAAACGTGCAAACCTGGTTCTGTAAAAGAATCTGGAAAATAGACACCCGTCCGAATCCAGAATTAATATATAAGTGATATAGTGTTTCACAAAAACATGAGTCAAAACTGAATTGAAACCAAAAAACGTGTTCAGCCAGAAATCAGAAGATCGTATTCAAGAACAGGAAAACAACATGAAAACTTAATAATTAAATCCACAAAAAATCTGGAGTATTTCGTAGTATGTTTAGCAACAGAATACAAAGTTTCATAATTTCTCAAAATAAATAGTTTAGTCAACAAAAATCAGAAAGCAACAAAGTACAGCAGTTTTGTAAATCTGGAATTATAAACACTGCAGTACGAAAACAGCAATACCTTACAAACCATAAACCGAAATCCAAATACGTCGAAAGGGTGATAAAATAGACACAGTAGGCTAACTTTCATATTCATAAATATTTTACAAAAAGCAAGTAGAATTAGGTCGAAAATCAGGTTCTTTACTGAACAGTATGAAAGTTTTGCATGTATAGTAATTGTCTGGAAACATAGAAAGGTTTGTAAAACTCATCAAATAATTCCACAAAAATTTAGGGTTAAACCCAATCAGGTCTAGTTGTATTGTACAAAATGTTGGATCAAAATAATACTTTTAACATCACTATAAAAATAGATTACTCTTCAGAATTCCTAGAAAACAAAATCTGGAAATCTTTCTACACCTCTGTAGTAAAATAGACATAACTTACAATCCGTAAATTGAAACTGAGATCTGTTAGAAGAGTTGGAAAATAGACAGAATTCTCTACAGTTCATGTTCACAAAATATTTTCAAATACTGATCTTAATAGGGTCTAAAATACTGATCTAAAAAGAAAAACGGGCAAAACTGAAAATATTCTTCATGCACAATCTTAACTAGTTCATATAAAACTCATCCAAATAATAACCAAGCATCAAATATGGTGCACTAGATGTCCAAACAACATGGTATAGAGTATTACACAAGTCCACAACAAGTCTACTATAAATAACACGAATGAGCACATGATATCATATGAACAATATGCATATATACAACAAGATGTGGTCAATCCTATGTTATATCATGTCATGTATGTCATGAGGCAACTATTGGTCAAATCATCACTATAGAGACAATATCAACAAGGGATTTCACACACAAATTGTCTCTAGAACCCAACTACATTACATGCGGTATTTAGTACTTGTATTACACAAAGAAAAGAATACAAGTTACTTGCCTGAGAGACGACGATGGAAACGACATAAAAGCAAGAATAACGAGAACGGATTCCTGGGCAACAAACACAGCGAACGAAACACGAACCAGACCTCAAACACAACAAACAACGAACCCAATGAACACAACCTTGAGCACACGCACATGACGAAACCAACCACACGATCACTCTCGCACACAAGAGAGAGAAGCGATGGCGTGTGCACGCTGCGAGGGAAATAGCGACGGCAATAAGGTGCTGTGCCGTAGTTGCTGCGCTGACTGCCGGAGCGTCGCTGGCTAATTGGCGGCACAGGTCAGCGGAGGAGTCGCAGGTACTGACTGGCTGGCAACAGGAAGGTGCGTCGGGGCTGTGCTACTGCGTTGCGGAGGAGAGGACAGCGCAGTGGGGTGCTATCCTGGGTGTTGCAGCGATGCGAAGAGGACGTGGGAAGGTGCTGCGGTGAGACGACGGCTGCCAGGGGCTGCACTGGCTGTTGCGAGCTTGCTGGGTGGCGGAGGCAGTGCGCGGCAGTCGACGAGAAGAGCACACAGGGGATTACGGTGATCTGACGCGTCGCTGGTGGCTAAGCAGGGAAGGAGAGGGGAAAGACAGAAGGAGAACGAGGTAAGGGTGAAGTAGAAGAGGCGGCTAGGGTAGATGAAGAGACTGAAGTTGGGTTAGGGTTACACAAGGGCACATATAGGGGGGAGAAGAACGGTTTCGGGTAGGGTAATATATAATGGGTATTTAGGGTAAATGTGCAAGATGGGTGGAATAGGGTTATCGGGTATAGGTTGGGTATTATTGGGTATTGTGGTTGTATAAAGGGGTATGGGTTTGGGTAGTTTTAAAACAGGGTTTTAGGTTTTAATGGGTTTTAAAATAGGTTTTAAAAAAAATCCAATAGGAGAAAAATAAAATACCCCATAAAAATATGATTTATAATGAAAATGTAATTTGTATTACTATACAGAACTTATTTTGAAATAGCTACAAATGCAATTAGCACATAGAAATGGGTTTTTAAATAAACAAACAAAGGTAATAATAACAATAATAACATATAATAATAATAATAATAATAATAATAATAATAATAATAATAATAATAATAATAAATAAAAATAACAGTAATAATAATAATACTGAACAATAATAACAACAACATTAATAGGGTTTGTATAATATAAAAATTGTTTGAAAACAACAATAAATACCATTAATGAAAAGAA
This sequence comes from Hemerocallis citrina, assembly GCA_017893485.1. Classification (NCBI taxonomy): domain Eukaryota; kingdom Viridiplantae; phylum Streptophyta; class Magnoliopsida; order Asparagales; family Asphodelaceae; genus Hemerocallis; species Hemerocallis citrina. Next base: position 301,656,540 of record CM030358.1, read on the forward strand.
CAGATTTTAGCAGGAGATACAAAAATAAATTTGAAATAAAACGAATTTAAGAAACGAAAAATTTCATAAAGAACCCAAACTAAGATAATACACAGAAAAAGAAAATACACCCAAAATACGGAAAACGGAAAATAGTGGTTACAGATTGTCCTTGTTGTGCTAAGCAAACTGTTTCAAAGTGGCTATATAAAGGCAGAAAGTTCTACTACATGGGTCATAGGAGATGGTTGCCTACCACACATATTTTTAGGGCAGAAACATCGACATTTGATATTACTGATGAGTGGAGACATGCTCCTATAGTTAATTATGGTTCAGATGTGTTAAGTCGGCTAGAAGGCCAGCAGTTCACTTTGTCAAAGGAACCCAAAGTCATTAAAAATGCCAAGAAGCGAGCTAGAGATGAGAAACAGAATACTGATGAATGTGATGCAGATGAATGTGATTGTCATCTTGGTTCAGGGTCATGGAAGAAGAAGAGTATTTTTTTTCCAGTTGTCGTACTGGGAGTTCAACTTACTGTGCCATAACATAGATGTGATGCATCTCGGAAAAAATATTGGTGAAAATTGTATAAGAACAGTTATGGGGATGACTGGAAGACAGAAGACAATCTTAAGTCTCGCCTTGACTTTGTAGAAATGAGTATACATGAGTTGCATCCTGAAGATTTACCCAATGGCAAAGTACAGCTTCTTCCTGTAATCAACTCAATGTCAAAAAGTGAGTTAGAGATGTTTTGCAAAGTTTTACAGGATCTTAAAGTCCTTGATGGTTGTTCATCTGATATATCAAGATGTGTCAGCTATAAGGAGAAAAAGCTCCAGGGTCTAAAGTCACATGACTACCATATCTTGATGCAAGATCTCCTTCCCATTGCTCTAAGGTCTGCAATGTGTGAGCAAGTCACTTCCGTCCTGAAATATTTATGTAATATATATAAAGAATTTTGCTCGAGATTGCTACGTGTTGAAGATATTGACAGATTAGAGCAGAGTGCTGCATTGACACTTTGTCAAATAGAGAGGATATTCCCCCCATCATTCTTCACTATAATGGTTCACTTGATAATCCACCTAGCCGATGAAGCAAGACTTGGTGGACTAGTACATTATCAATGGATGTATCCCATTGAGAGGCAGTACTTCATCCCTCATTAAGTTCATTAAATCTGTACTTCTTAGGTGTGTAATTTCCAAACGTTTTCCAATCCAAATATGCTTGTTTAGGTACCTTTACTGACTTACGGGTTGCGTTAGAAATAAAGCTTATCCAGAAGGCTCAATAGCAGAAGGTTATCTTTCGAAGGAGTGCTCCAATTTTTGTTCAAGGTATCTTCAGGGTGTGGAGACATGTCTGACTAGACCAAGGAGAAATTCAGACATTTCCAACCTCAAAGGGGCTAAATATCTCTTTCAGACTGCGGGCACTACATTCAGAAAAATCGATGCTTTTGAGTTAGATTACTTAACATGGGAACAAGCACATCGATATGTGTTGGATCACCATGCATCATGTGAGCCATATCGAGCGTAAGTTGGATTTGTCATTAGTGTGAATTTATTTCTTACAATTAAAGAGTAGTTAACCTAAATTTTAATTTACATTCTTTCTTATCTTGTTCCAGCGAATTTATCAGGAAAATGAAAAGAAGGCATAGACCAAAAAACTTGAAGCCACGTGAGCAACATAAATTAATGAATGAGCAATTCCACAAATGGTTTGAAACTCACGTAAGTGACCAACCAAGGTTTGAATTAAGGTATTGCAAAAAATAATTTAAAGTCTGATGCTAATACCATTTACTATATAATTGTAGGTTTCCTCGTTGGGCAATGATGTGACTTCTGAAGTAAAGATTCTTGCCAAAGGTCCCCATAAAATGGTTAAAAGATACAATGGATATATATACAACGGCTTCAGATTTCATACTAAGAAGCGCGAACGCAACTTGAAGTCTCAAAATAGCGACATTGTAGTGACTTCAAAAACTAGAAGCTATGCCTCTGATAAAGACCCGAATCCTGTAGACGGGGATGTTGATTATTATAGGGTGCTCACAGATATCATAGATTTGGATTATTACGGGCACTTTCGAGTAGTATTATTTCATGGCGATTGGGCTATGTTAAGTAACAACCACCATGATAAGTTGGGTTATATAGTTGTAGATTTCTCACATTTGATTCACACTGGAAAACACATTAGTCATGAACCATTTGTGTTCTCATCTCAAGTGCAACAAGTTTTCTATATTCAGGACCCAGTAGTGCAAAATACTTACGTGGCACTACCTATGTAACCAAGAGAACAATTTCACTGCTTCTGAGTTTCCTACATTTGATGTAAATGTTTTTTATGTCAATAGTTGCCCTACTTGGCTCCGTACGGATGGAGAAGAGGGAGATCTATTTGATGATGTTGTAATATAGTATCTTATACACTTTTTTGTTTTTGTGTCATTTCAGATGTGTGTTAATTATTTTCATATATTTCATTGTAGTTAATTAGTGGAACTTATTGTTTACATGATTATAATTAATGTTATTTGACGTAAAAGCTTGAAATTGTTGGTATATTGTGATGATTTATGGTTGTTTAAGTACCTTTTGTTTTAATGTCATTATTTGTTCATATGTTCGATTTATTGATTAAATTATAATTAATCTGATTTCTCTTTAAACAGGTCGTATATGGCTAGAACGAAGAGAAAGTTGGCAATGATTGTGCACAACCAAGAGGAGGCCATAGAGCAGCCTAGCAGGGGACCTACTACTCAGCACCCGACGAAAGAGCTTGGAGGGGTGGCGGATGAATGTGCTACTACAGACGAGGGTGGTGAAGGTACCACCCCCACCACTTTGAGGAGGTCGAGGAGGCCGACGAAGATGAAGGAAATATGGAAGCTCCCAAACAATGAAAAGATAGTGGTGAATAGCAACAATGTCAATCAACCAATTGGAGAGGCCGGGAGTAAGCTCGGGAAGTTTTGTAGTGTCATAGCAAGAAATCCTCGTATCCTTCCCCAAAGCTACGAGAGTTGGTCGAAAGTACCAACGACGACCAAGGTGACAGGCCATCGATGCGATTAAGGTATATTTGTTATCGATGCTAAACTACTCTCATATTCCTTGCTGAAAATGCATTTTAAATTGTAGCAATTTATACTAATTTTAGAACTAGTTTATATCTTTATGAGGATTAGGAGTACATATCAATATGGAGGGTATTTATCCTTGGTTCTTCTGAGCTTTATGGGGTCCTCTGCTAACCTGGTTGGTGTCGAGTTGATTTTTGAAAATAGAACACAATGAACTATTATTTTTCTTGACGAATTAAAGCTTGACGAATTATTTCATATAGTATTTAGGAAAGCTACATATATTTGTTGCATTTAAGATATACTCGTGTTTCAACTGAATGTAGAGAAAAACTGCAGGTATGAATGTGCTGCTTTTATCTGATAATTACTCGATCCTCATATCATATTATTCTGGACCCTAAACAATCAGAGATAATTTGGTTTTTCAATCTTGTGAATCAAATAGATCATACATGCTCTCTTGCATATAGATAGTAGATCATCAGAGACACATTATGTAAGTTATTGTTTATAAGTATCTATTTTTGGATAGCCCTTTCTATTCATTGTGGCTCTTTTCTGCAGTTATGTTATTCTACGGTGCAAAATTACCCTAGTGTTCCGTTTATTTAAAGAGATAACCATTGGAACCTTGCATTTTTACCTATCAGTGACTGAAGATCCTCATTCTCACGTATCTTTAATATTGTTCTGGTGCACGATTGACTTATGCCTCTGTCTATGCCTTGAAGTGAAGTGATTCTTCAAATCTGAGTCTTGTTCTTGCACCCAAGTTGGCATTATTATGGCTGCATTTCAACCCACCTCAACCATGTTTCCACTATTGTTGTGTTTGTTACTGCTTGATTCATAATGCAATGCTATTGTTCTCTGGATGTTGTTGCTGAATCATTAGATTGTTCTTAGTTTTGCAGCTTGGGTTAGCAGAAATATAGGAATGTACCCTTTGTTATTTCTGCATTGAGCGCTCTAATTGATATTTACTGCTCAGGCTTCAAGTTGAATATTTTATATGCATAATGCATGGAAGCACACTTTGTCGTGTATTGTGTATGGTTGATATGCATCCTTTATATCTGTATGTATTGCTTTTCATGTGCCCATAGAATTTAAATGCAAGAAAGTGATGAACCTAATCGTTTTGCAGCAAAAGTTTGCAATCCCTTACGTTCTTGAAGGATGGGTCGATAAATCGATTTCGAAAAAATGGAAGGATCACAAGAGCTTCTTGAAAGAGAAGTAATATGACGAGGAGAAGACAGAGGCCGAAAATGCAAGGTCGGTCCCCAAATCCGTGACGACACAAGATTAGCAATTTCTTGTCAATTATTGGAAATCGGATGCTGGAAAGGTGATCATATTTCATTGTTTATATATATTATTGATGATATAAATTATTGATTATGGTAAACATAAGCATATATTCCAATTAATAAAATTGTATAAAGGAAAGCTGAGATTGGTCTAAGCTGCCGTAGGCAGATGAAGGTCATTTTAAAAAATGACACTACGGGGAGCTGCAGCTTTGCTGTTGTGCGGGATGAGCTGGTAATGAAATTTTCATTTTATAGCAAGTCATTTTAAAAATGCTTTGAAGCTTTTTTTTTGCCAATTTCTCCCTTGGTATGATTTAACTACTGCATCTGACTTATATATAGGATACGTCAGTCGAGGGAGAGAGTATCGGTGATATGGCTAAAAATAGGACTAAATCGGGACCGTTCAAATCGGGCATGAATCTTAAAGCTTTCAGGAGTAAAACGGCAATTTCACCTACAAACGGGTCCGAAATGGGAACTCGGTCTCTTCTCCAAAGCCCAATAACCCATAAATGGATCTGTCATAGTGGATACGGGTACCAACCCGTTACAAACCAGTTTAGAAGGATAAAGAGGGATTTAGATTCATAATTATCCCTAAGAGGTGGTTTTAACCACTTCTATCCATCCACACCGGGAAGTAGAGATTTGTTTTTATCTCGAAACGGATCCCTAAGGCGACTATAAATACCCCTCTCCCCCCACCATTACAAGGTAATGAATCTTTGCCTACCTAAAGCTCTTTCTTAATCTTGGAGATTACTGACAAGAGCGTCGGAGGGTTCGTCGCCAGGATCCATCCCGGTGTATCGAACTTCGTGTAGGTTCAGTGCAGCGGCAAGGAAGAGTCAACGCCCAGGTGGAGTCAACAGGTTTGCTTTACTGTTTTCCTAAAGAACTCATAAATTCATCTGTTTGCTCCCACACCCAAAATTAGCAGCAACATATTGGCATCATCTGTGGGAAACAGAAGCAGCGATCCAGTTCTCTCTCATCAGCCAAACTAGTTTCCAACCATGCCTCCTAAGAAGGGGAAGACAACGGTCTCTAACCGTAGGGCCACTCCCACGCCTTCTCCTCCTCCAGTCCAGGAAGTTCCCCCTCAACCCACACAACAAGTCCAGCAGCCTGGACATCCTCTTCTTCTACCCGTCCAGCAACCATAGCCTGGACGGCCTCTCCCTCAACAACCTCACCACCACCTGGCTCCTCAAGGGCCACAAGAGGATGCCAGGGACCCTCCCGCCGAAGTCGACAGGGGCAACATCCTCATCGCGACCATGTGTCGGTACACAACCCCTTGTTCGACTTCATGGCCTTGCACAGTTCCCCTACGCCGAAGGACCTCTAGAACATCATCGTCAATACACAGAATGGGGTGGTTCTCTGGACCTGCTTAGATGAGAGGCGGACCTATGACGGGATACCCCGTCGAGAACATCACAGGGGTCCAACGATCTGGTCCCCTAGAGCCCGATCCCCTCATAGGCCAGATCGCAGGAGGTTCAACTCTCCCAGGAGGCAAAGGGAGTCGCCCCAGTGACATCAAAGGATAAGTCGCTCTCCAGTCGGTCAACCCGTTCCTCGGGACCATCGAGAGCAGAAGGCCCCCGTCACGAAGGCAGAGTTCCAGTAATTCTAGGAGGCAGTCTTGAGGGCCCTCAATGTTGCCCCCGACCACGGTCAGCGAGCGCCCAGTCCTCAACCTGCCCAAGACCATTGGCACCAAACGCCCAGTCCTCAACCAACCCCGAGCTATCGTCGTCGCACTCCCAGTCCCCTTCCGCACGAAGACGAATCTTGGGCCTCAGCAACGTACGACCGGAGGGAAGGTTCGGTCTACCGCCGTCTCCACGAGATGGAGAGCCGCCTTGGCTGACTAAATAGAGAGGATGAGCAGAGGGCAAGGAATTTCTGCCCCAGCAGACCCCCATTATCTCGGACTATAATGGAGGCACCGGTCCCAGATAACTTCAAGCCTCCTCATTTTGAATCAAACAACGGGTAGTCCGACCCCGCAGACCACATGTAACACCCCTGCCCCGAGCTCGGACAATTTTATACAATGTAGAAGATAAATTGGATACTATGTAGTACAACTGCCTACTACAGGCTGCCTCTCAAAAGGTGGTTAACCGAATTAGTGACTCTTGATCATAGTCTATTATACTTATTAATATTATAATCTTGATCAAATCCCGATATGGGACAAATCTCTATCTTTTATCCTCGTTCTCTCTCCGAGAGCAAACACCCACGTAGGCCCCAGCCCCCCATGCCACATCATATCAATGACGTCAAATAGCATGTTTCTTGCTTTTAATCAACGTGGGCCCCCCTCCTTTCAATATTTCATATTACCATCTATGCCATCATGCATATATTCCAACAGCCAACAATACTTTTCAACATATATTTATATATATATATATATATATATATATATATATATACTCTTTGAAAATTACGAGGTGTTACACACACCCCCCTTAAGAAATCAGCATCCTCACTGAGCATGGGGATGCACAATCTAGTGCAGGATCTCCTTTCTAGCCGATGTGGAGCATCTGCTCTCCTATCTGCCCGACTAATCATGATCTCGGAATCCACCATCCGATCAATCATAGTCTCGGATTTAATGAGCTGCTTTCCTATCCGCCCAATTAATCATGATCCTGGAATCCACCGGCCGATCCATAATCCCGGATTTAATTGAGGCACCACAATCCCGGAATCTACCGCCCGACTAGGTCTATATGCCCCACGCTCGGTGTCGAAAGTCGGCTCTGATACCACTTGTAATACCCCTACCCCGAGCTCAGACAATTTTATACAATTTAGAAGACAAATTAGATACTATGTAGTACAACGGCCCACCACAGGCTGCCTCTCAAAAGGTGGTTAACCAAATTGGTGACTCTTGATCATAGGCTATTATATTCTTGATCAAATCCTGATATGGGACAAATCTTTATCTCTTATCCCCGTTCTCTCTCTGAGAGCAAACACCCACGTGGGCCCCAGCCCCTCCCCCCCCCCCCCCCCCCCACATGCCAAGTCATATCAATGATGTCCACACGAAAGGCAACAGCATGTTTCTTGTTGTTAATCAACGTGGGCCCCCTTCCTTTTAATATTTCATATATTACCATCTATGCCATCATGCATATATTCCAACAGCCAACTATACTTTTCAACACATATATATATATATATATATACACTACATATTTAGAGCTCTGATACCATTTGTAACACCCCTGCCCCGAGCTCGGACAATTTTATACAATTTAGAAGACAAATTAATTATAATATAGTCCAACTGCCCACCACAGGCTGCCTCTCAAAAGGTGGTTAACCGAATTGGTGACTCTTGATCATAGGAAAAGTTATTTATTATTAACTAATTTTTGTTCAGCTCCCGATATAGGAAAAACTCATCATACTTCTCTTCCGTACTCACAGCAGAAGCCACACAAACGGGCTCCTGCCACGTCATCGGAGAGAGAGAGAGAACAGCAAACTCCTCCTATTCCGATGTCCCCCTCACATGGGTGGGCCCCACTCTTCCTCCACGTCAGCGTGGCTGACGCCACACAAGAGCAGCAGCAGCATCTCTTTTGTTGCTGTCTCTTTTCACGTGGGTCCCCCCCACCTTCCATCTATTAAATCCCATAGAAATCCCCCATAGGAAACTCTATAGGCAACAATTTCATTATTTCATATATATATATATATATATATATATATATATATATATATATTATTTACTATTTGAAAATTACGGGGTGTTACACACCCCTCCCCTTCAGAAATCAGCGTCCTCGCTGAGCATGGGGCATGCACAGCCAGTGCAGGATCTCCTTTCTAGCGGATGTGGAGTGGCATCCTCAATCCCGATAATTTCGGAGACTAGTCCCATACCGCATGTAATTCCGGAGACTATTTTACTCACACCTCGATAATTTCGGGGACTATCTCACACCGCAGATCATACTAAGGCCCTCTTCCACACCCGGTGTCGAAAGTCGGCTCTGATACCATTTGTAACACCCCTGCCCCAAGCTCGGACAATTTTATACAATTTAGAAGATAAATTAATTATAGTATAGTACAACTGTCCACCACAGACTGCCTCTCAAAAGGTGGTTAACCGAATTGGTGACTCTTGATCATAGGCAAAGTTATTCATTATTAACTAATTTTTGTTCAACTCCCAATATGGGACAAACTCATCATACTTCTCTTCCGTACTCACAGCAGAAGCCACACAAACGAGCTCCTACCACGTCATCGGAGCGAGAGAGAGAACAGCAAACTTCTCCTCTTCGGCTGTCCCCCTCACACGGGTGGGCCCCACTCTTCCTCCACTTCAGCGTGGCTAACGCCACACAAGAGCAGCAGCAGCATCTCTTTTGCTGCTGCCTCTTTTCACGTGGGTCCCCCCTTCCCAATTTCTTATACATTATCCCCCATAGGAAATCCTACGGGGCTAACAGCCAATATCCCTTTATTATTATTATTATATATATACCATATATTATTTAAAAATTACGGGATGTTACACACATACACACCCCCCTTCAGAAATCAGCATCCTCGTGAACTCGAGGCAGGGGTACTCTGTAACACCCCTGCCGCGAGCTCGGACAATTTATACAATTTAGAAGACAAATTAGATACTATGTAGTACAACTGCACACCACAGATTGTCTCTCAAAAGGTGGTTAACCGAATTGATGACTCTTGATCATAGGCAAAGTTATTTATTATTAATTAATTAGTGTTCAATTCCCGATATGGGACAATTTCCTTTTACTTTTCCCCATTCTCTCTCCCGAAGTCACTCTCTCACGTGGGCCCTCGCCCACATCAGCATGAACAGGAGGGACATAGTGGAAGCAGCAGCAGGTTACTTCATGCAGGTGGGCCCCTCAACCACATGCCACGTCAGCCAACGAAGTGAACAAACAGCCCATTGTTGTTTCTTTCTTCAATGTAGGGCCCCCCATTCCATATATTTCATATATCATCCCCCATAGGAAATCCTATGGGCTAACAGCCAAACTCTTCATATATTATATATATACTAGGTTTGCCCATTGACACGTGCCTACGGCACGTCTGCAGAACGGTGTATCTTGTTTGATCATATAAAATAGTTTTGGAGGTCCAGCAAATTAATTGAATTGAAAAAACATAGAGCAAAAAACAAAAAAAAACGATGCACCTTCTTCGATCATTTATTTTTTAAGTTTTTAAATTTTTAATTTTTTTAGTTATTTAATTTTTTAAAATTTTAAAAAAATTTATTTTCTTAACTTTTTGAATAGAAGAGGGAGGGAGAGAGAGAGAGAAAGAAAATAAAAAAAATATAGGAGTTGTTTTGGGTGGGGAATTTGAATTTGAGTTTTGGGGGAAACTTTTGGAGGGAAAATATGTTTTGTAAGGTTAGATCTGGGCCTTTAATTTTTGGGGAGATTGAAGAAGAGCCACTTGATAGCTTTCTTTGTGTTTTATTATATAGATTTACTCTGTTTTTGAAAATTACGGGGTGTTACACCATATCGAGAGTTTTAAAACACTCATGATGATACACCAGGCATCGGACGCGCTCCTCTGCAAGATTTTTCCAGCCATGCTGAAGGGGCCTGCAAGGAAGTGGTATTCTCGTCTAGCCCCGGCCTCCATCTTCTCCTTCGATCAGCTCGAAGGCCTCTTCCTGACTTACTTTGTGATCAGCCGACGAGCTTAAAAGACAAGCACCTCCCTGTTATTGCTTTACCAAAGGAAGGATGTGTGGTTGAAAGACTATGTCAAACATTTCACCACGGAGGCCAGATCCATCGCCTCCTTAGACCGGTCCGTAGCCTCCACAGCCTTCCAATCCAATGTCGCTAACGACAGTCTCCGAGCATCCCTTGCCAAGAAGACTCCTCGGGATTTTTCAGAACTCCTGCTCAGGAGTGAGAAATACATCCGAGCAGAAGAGGCTCTCTCTCGCCCTGCTTTTGAAGGGTCTTCCTCTGGGAACAAATGAAAGGGCGCTGAAGAGGAAGAAGCTAAGAAGCTCCAAAAAGACAACGGAGGCCAGCGTTGTCCTCCTCCCTACTTCGAGAAGTTCACTCTGCTCAACGCGAGTGTCTCTGCCATCCTGATGGAGGTTGAAAAAGAGGGTATTCTCCCGCCACCTCCGAAGATGAACACCCCGGGGAAGAAGAGGAACCATGACAAGTGGTGCCGCTTCCACAGGAACCACGACCACGACACGGATGACTGTAGGGCCCTAAAAGACAAAATTGAGGCCCTCATTTAGAGGGGGCAGATCTCCAGGTTCATGAGGAATGACAGGGAAGATCCTCCTCTGCCCCCATGGGGGGTAATAAGCAATCCGAGCATCTTGCGGAGACCCCGAACTTTGAACCAGAGGCCATCCTCCATCTCATCCACGGAGGCCCAATACGGAAAAATTCCAACTCCTCCTGAAGAGCCTTCGTCCGGGAAGTAAATTCCGTGCAGAATCATCCTCCCCCAAGTGGCCTGGGGGGCCCGGTCACTTTTTCAAATAGAGACCTAGAGGGCATCCGTACCCCCCATTGCGACGCATTGGTAATAAACCTCCACATGGCCAACTTTGACGTGTGCCGGGTCTTAGTTGACAACGGTAGCTCGGTCAACATTCTCTTTTTGGAGGCTTTCCAGGGGCTCAAGCTATCCAGGGATCGGCTCAAGCCCGCGGCTACACTCCGCACGGGTTCACCGGAGTGCCAGTGACAATCGAGGGTGTCATAACTCTCGACGTAACTGCTGGTAAAACTCCCACCACCCGAACCGAGCCGATGGACTTCATGGTGGTGGATGTGAAAATCGCCTACAACGTCATCCTGGGCCGACCAGGCCTAGCAGCTCTCCAGGTCATACCCTCGGCCTACCACATGAAGATCAAATTCCCTACCACGGTGGGCATGGGAGAAGTCAGAGGGAGCCAGGAGGCAGCCCGCAAGTGCTACATGACCTCGGTGGGAGGACCAGTCCTCTCCCTCGAAGCTCTTGAACTCCCCCAAGGGAGTAACCTGCCAATATCGGAGCCGGTCGATGACCTGGAAGAGGTTGCCTTCTCAGAAGGAGATCCAACCCGAAAATTTCAGATTAGCAAAGTCCTCCCCCCTCCCGTTTGCTCCAACATTATCCAGTGCATAAGGGGAAATCGAAACCTCTTCGCCTGGACTACAACTGACATGCCGGGGATCTCCGAGGAGCTCCTCATGCATCACCTCAGTGTCACCTCGGGGGCCAGACCAGTTCAGCAAAAGCGATGCAAATTCGCTCTCGAGAGCCAATAAGCTATCAAAGAGGAATTACCATTTTACCCCTAGAGCTTTGAGATCCATGTCCGATTTGGACGAGCCCGATTTAACCCCATTTTTAGCCATATCACGAGCCCCCCACTCCTGAAGACTGAGCTTGATCAGCCTTTAAGGAGTAGTTTTACTGTTTCCATGGCTTGCGGGGTTGTATCGGAGTCCAACGGGGAGTTTCGAATCTTTGTATGAGGCAGTATGGTGGTTTTCCGGGTTAGTTGCATGCTCTAAGCTGTTTTAGAGCTCCTCCGGTCTGCTGGCATTTTTCCTTAATTTTTACCTATTCTTCGGATTACTTATTTAATTTTGCGAAGTGTTGATTCGTCGTCCGGGAGTCTTAATCAACCATTCTAGGAAATAATTACTTATTTCAGGGGCTCAAAATATTTCCCCGAATTTATATTTATTTCCTAAAATTTTTAACTAATTTTCCCGAATTTTAATCATTTTTTCGCAATTTTTAAACAAATAAAATGTTTTTATTAAATAAAAATTAATTTATAATACCGAATTATGACGTGGCGCGATCTGGACCCTTTATCGTCGCCGAGTGCGATTTTCTGGAGGATCGGACGATATGTATGGGTCGGCTGATACTTTCTACGTATGTGGAGGTCGGTGCCTCGGCACCTCGGCTCAACTCCTCGGCACCTCGGCTCAGAACGCTGGGATCTGCCGAGCTACGTGGCACGATCCTGAGCGTCCATCATGGCGCGAATCACGAGAACGGGGTTCAGATCACGAGAAAACGTTATTTTGTCGTTTTGTGGGCGTGGCGCGATCTGAGCCGTCCATCAAAATTTGACACGAATTTTGGAACGATCCGAAGGTGAATCTGGCTCGGCAAAATTTTTCTTCATATGTGGAGGTCGGTACCTCGGCACCTCGGCTCGACTCCTTTTGCAGCTCGGCTCGGAGCGCTGGTATCTGCCGAACTACGTGGCACGATCCTGAGTGTCCATCACGGCACGAATCACGAGGACGTGGTTTAGATCATGAGAAAACGTTATCTTGTCATTTTGTGGGCGTGGCGCGATCTGATCCGTCCATCAAGTTTTGACACGAATTTTGGAACGATCCGACGATGATTCTGGCTCGGTAGAATTTTTCTCTGTATGTGGAGGTCAGTACCTCGGCACCTCGGCTCGGCAGCTAAGCGAGTCCTACCATGGGTTCGGCGGATCGCTCTTCCACCTAGTAGCTTGGTTGCTTAGCCAAGCTGTTCGGTAGCTCGGTTATGCAACCTGGTGGCCAAGTGATGGAGTTGAGCATTTTGACGAGTTCTTGTCTTGAAACGTCGCCACCCTCCAACCCAGTAGCTCGGTTGCTTAGCCAAGCTGTTCGGTAGCTCGGCTATGCACTCCGGTGGCTGGCAGCTAGGAAGGAACGCGTGGCTAGATCTGGGGCGTTCATCACGGTGGGAATCACGAGGACGGGGTTCAGATCACGAGAAAACGTTATCTTGTCGTTTTGTGGGCGTGGCGCTATCTGAGCCGTCCATCAAAATTTGACACGAATTATGGAACCATCCGACGATGAATCTGGCTAGGCAGAATTTTTCTCCATATGTGGAGGTCGGTACCTCGGCACCTCGGCTCGGTAGCTCGGCGAGGCTCACCGTAGGTTCGGCAGATCGCTCTTCCAAGTAGTAGCTCGGTTGCTTAGCCAAGCAGTTCGGTGGCTCGGTCATGCACCCCGGTGGCCGAGTAATGGAGTTAAGCGAATTTGAAGAGTTCTTGTCTTGAAATGTTGAAACTCTCCGTTTTGTCGATTTGCCTTCTTTTAGTGGGCCCTTAACCACCTAGGGAGCCCAAACGTCACTGTCTCAGCTATAAGTTCTCACCCCCCCTTCACCCCTTGGCTCATTCCCACTTTTACTTCTTAGTTTTTACTCTTACTCTCAGTTTGCTCTGTTAGCGGCGATTGTGCTCCAAGGTGGTTGCGCTAGCTGTCGCTTGGGCCAGGCAATTTCGGGTGATCTAATTCCGACCGTGAATGTCACATCAAGCCCACGTCACATCAAGGTCAGTATATTTGCCTTATACTTTTTAAGAGATGTCAAGGGTAAACTCGGGAAGTGAGGCCTCGTCCTCGGATGATAGTGGTGCCGAGGAGAGGAGGCAAGTGGCAAGCTGGAGAAAGGAGAAGGAGTTGGTAGGATCATCCGTGACGAGGGGAAGAGGAAGAAGGTAGTGGCCCGGTCTCCTGTAGTCGAGGAGATCGTGGAGACTGAGAGGCGAGCCCCTGAGTCGAGCCGGTACCCTAGTGTGCTGTCCGGCCACGCCGGAATTAGGCAGTACAAGGGTGATCTTCTGAAGAAGGCGATCGTTGGTAGGTCGGCAGTTTACAAGGAAAACAACCCAAGGGAGACTACCGAGGTGGACGACATTGCCTCGGTATTATCTGAGAAGGTCCTACTCCGGATTAGAAAGGGGTTCGCCATCCCTCCGGAGTACCAGCTGATCCTCCTCGGCCCTGGGATGCGGGCGAACTTCGAACTGTCGCCGGATACGTGTGTGTTCGACTTCGACTCTTTGAGCGCCGGCTTGTGCTTCCCTCTGCATCCCTTCGTGTTAAGGGTACTTCAGTGGTATTGCCTGGCACCGACCCAGTTTATGCCGAACTCCTGGCGCCACGTGCTCGCCTTCTTGCTGCAGTGCCGCATCGCCAAGGTCGAGCCTGACTTGGTGGTCCTCCGGAGCCTGTATCGAATCCACCGGATGAATAAGGCTGAGCCTCACTACTACCTGTCACCCCAAAATGGCGTTAGGCTCATAAAGAATCCGGATTCGATAAAAGGTTGGAAGGAGAAGTTTTTTCTGTTGAAGGGGCCCTCGACGCTGGACTTTCCGAAACGGTGGAAGGTAGAGGTGCCGAAGTTTCCAAGGGTCGACCCGGTGCTAACTGCGGCCGAGGAGGAGGTGGCGGCGAAGCTCATTGCTCTCCCAATGTTGAGCTGGAGAGAAATGACCGAGGAGGTGCTACACGGGTCAGTCCTTAGTCCGATCGACCCGAGAATGCCCTTGACATCTTGTCGCAATTTTTCCTTTAAGTTTCTTGTTCGATTTTCTAACTTGTTGTTTGTTTGGTTGTTCGGAACAGAAGCACCGAAGATGGATTTCATGGGGATGATGAATGAGCGAGGCAAGGTTGCCGACAGTAGGAAGAGGAAAAGGACAGGCACGGGTCCTTCGTCCGGCCGCCCTACCAAGGCTCCCTTGGTAGTCGCCGACCCTACCCCCACTACTCAAGCTCCATCATTGGTGGTGGCTGTTCCTGCCGACCCCTCGGCCCCTGCTTCGTCTGCCATGGCCGGTGAGACCTTCTCCGTCTCGGCGGCACTGCCACTCGAGGCTCCTCCCCTGACGACTCAGCCGAGGAGATTCTGATCGAGCAGCACAAGAAGCTGTTCGTCCCCGACTGGCGGGTGAAGAACCATGACGGCTTCCTTGGCAACTCGCAGATGTGTATGCAGGCTGTGAAGCATCTCGCGACCCCAAAGGACCGAGCTGCTCTTAAGGTGGGGACGACCGGCGACGACACCTATGAGGTCGCCCGGTCGCTTATGTCGGTAAGTCTTAATTTTCCCCTTTTTAAGAATTTCGCCTAAGTTCACAGCTCGGCTCTAACTCCTTATCACAGGCCACCTGTCACTTCGGCCACCTTATTCAGGAATTCGCCGACCAGGAGAGGGAACTAAAGGCCGCCTGTGACAAGGATAGGGCGGAGAAGGCGAGGGTGGTTAGGCAGCTCGAGGCGGAGCAACGTCGCTCAGATGGCTTGGCGGTTCGAGTCGCCGACCTCGAGGCGGACTTGGAGCGAACGAAGGAGCAGCTCGCCACAGAGGTCGCCAAAGTTGCTAAGGCTGCCGAGGAGTTGGCAGAATCGACGAAGGCCCTGGAGGCGGCGAAGGCGGAGAAGGACATCGCGGCGGCAGTGATAAGGGCGGAAGTCGAAGCCGAGGCGAAGAAGCACATGGCTGGGAATATGGAGAAGTCCTACGCCAGGGCACTCGACCATGTCCAGGCTCGGGTCCCCAGCTTTCAGAGAATTGGGTACCGGCTGTTGCCTGGCCACGAGGATGAAGGCGAAGAAGTTGAAGAAGACGACGATTGGGAAGAGGAGAATGAACCTCGGGATGGGGAGGTGCCAGCCGACCCCAAGACCGCGTCGGCCGATCCTCAAACCGAGGTGACGAGGGGCGAAGGTCCATCTGGCGAGGCACCGGTATCTGAGCTGCCGCCCCAGGTGGATCCCTGATTCTTTTGTTTTTGTAATTTTTCTTTTTGTGTAAGCCTTATAGCGGACTGGCCACCGCTCTTTTGATGTGAATGAAAATGCTTCTTCTCGAAAATTTTGTTTTGAATTTGTCTAAGTATCTGGCTTGGATATAGTCTTTCAATGTGATGCCCTCGTCTTTCAAATCGTCGAACTTGATTCGGACACCGCAGCAGCTCGGCGTCGTGCGGAACTGTTCAAGCGGTCTCGCGAAGCTCGTCTCGAGGGCGAGATCGAGCTGATCCGGAGAGTGTTGTTCAACGTGGAGAAGAACAGTGAGTTACTGGCCGAGGTGCACACTTGCGGATAGCCGAGGAAGAACTCTTGGCTAAGGAAGAAGAGTTGGCCTCGGCGGTGGCCAAGCGAGACGAGCTCGCAATGAAGGTCGAGCAGTTGCAGAGGGTTACAGTCGACAAGAGCATCGAGGTGACCAATTTGCATCGCATCATATCTGATAGAGTACTCGGGCTCGGCAAAACTCCCTTGGCTCAAGATATTGGTGAAGGACGACACTTTGAAAGATAGGATCGTCGAGCTCGAGGAGGAGGTCGCTCGTCTTAAGCCTCAGCCCGTGAGGATTAACGTCCACAGCACCTCGTGTACCCGCGAGGAGTGCGAGCGAGGGATCTCTTTCTACGAGCTCACGACTCGTCCTCCCGTCACAGGTCGGACCGCGGCCGATGCCCAAAGTGGTGTAGCAGTTTCCTCGAGCGGAGCTTCAGTCGGAGCAACCGTTAGAGTTAGTGGCGAAGAGGCGTCTCGGTTCGTCGGCCTAGAGACGACCTCGGAGGTTAAGCGACGCCGACCCCGAGTGTCTCTGAATCGGAATGTCCCCGTTCCGAAGAGGCGTTGAAAAAGTTGTACTAGGTTCTCGAGTTTTTGTAGCGCCTTTTTGTAGTAACCTTGCCTTATAAAAATATTAAGTTGTTTTAATAAAATTGGAGTTCGTCTGCTCGCTGTTGTGCCGTAGTTACTTTACTTTTGAAATGAACCATAAGAACCAAAAGTTAGCTCCTTTTATTCATTCTAGCTGTAGAATTTTTGCTCTTGCTCGGGGTGTGCCGAAGTCTTTTTGCTCTTCGACAATTAGGTAGCTCGGATTTATGGCTGAGCTATGTGGCTTAATCTGGCAGTGGATCATGATTATGGTGCGAATCACGAGACACAAGGCTCAGATTCTAAGAAAACGTTATCTTGTCGTTTTGTGGAGATGTGGCGTGATCTGAGCCGTGCATCATGTTCTAGCATGAATTTTGAGATAATCTGACGGTGAAACTGGTTCGGCGGTATTTTTCTCCATATGTGGAGGTCGGTACCTCGTCCACTCGGCTCGGTAACTCGGAGTGCTTAAGGAAGCGGAGTCGAGCCAAGTGTTGGACTCCGAACTCGTCGTTAGAGTTATTCAATGGTTGTGGGAGCATTTCCGAATGTTGAACCACTTCTAGCTCGCTTAAGAGCGAGCTTGCGAAGCAGAGTCGAGCCAAGTGTTAGACTCCGAACTCGCCGTTAGAGTTTGTTCAACGGTTGTGGGAGCAATTCCGAATGGCGAATCACCTCTAGCTCGCTTAAGAGCGTGCTTGCGAAGCAGAGTCGAGCCAAGTGTTGGACTCCGAACTCGTCGTTAGAATTTGTTCAACGGTTGTGGGAGCAATTCCGAATGGCGAACTACTTCTAGCTCGCTTAAGAGCGAGCTTGCGAAGCAGAGTCGAGCCAAGTGTTAGACTCCGAACTCGTCGTTAGAGTTTGTTCAACGGTTGTGGGAGCAATTCCGAATGGCGAACCACTTCTAACTCGCTTAAGAGCGAGCTTGCGAAGCAGAGTCGAGCCAAGTGTTGGACTACGAACTTGTCGTTAGAGTTGTTCAACGGTTGTGGGAGCAATTCCGAATCGCGAACCACTTCTAGCTCACTTAAGAGTGAGCATGCGAAGCTGAGTCGAGCCAAGTGTTGGACTCCAAACTCGTCGTTAGGGTGAAGAGTAAAAGCAGAGAGATACAAGCAATTTTACAAGTAAAATATGAAAAAACGTTCTTTATTGATAACTAATAGTTGGCTGCTTCTAAGTTGCGAGTCGTTATTACATAGGAGAAATAAAGGGAAAAAATACAAGTAAAAGGAGAGGAACGGTTCAACATCCCAGAATACTTAGAGAGGCATTAAAGCGCTCTCTTGGTATTTCAAAAGATGGTTGGCATTCCAAGTCCTGGGGATCTCTCTGCCTTCGAGGTCTTCTACACAATATGTCCCGGGCCGAACCACTTTGCTGATCTTGTAGGGTCCCTCCCAATTTGGAGCTAGTTTACTCTTCTGACTAGGAAAAGAGATTGCTAACTTTCAGAGGACCAAGTCCCCTTCTTTAAGGTCGGCGGGACGGACTCTCTTATTGTACGCCAACTCGATCCTCCTCCGATAGCTCTGTTGGCGGATTGATGCTCTTTCCCATAGCTCGTCGACCAAGTCTAAGTTTGCCCAAAGTTCTCTGGCATTCTGTTCTTCTTCGTAGGCAACAAGGCGAGGAGAAGGTATGCCGACTTCCAATGGGATCACAGCCTCGGACCCATATGTGAGGTTGAATGGCAACTCTCCACTGGGGGTCTGTTTCGTGGTGCGGTAGTTCCACATCATGTTAGGGAGCTGATCGAACCATAAGCCTTTAGAGCACTTATTCAGCCTCTCCTTAATACCGGAGAGGATCTGTCGGTTAGCATTCTCCACTTGACCATTCGACTGTGGATGGGAGACAGAGGAGAAATGTTGTTGGATGGCGAGGTCTTCACATAGAGCTCGGAAGGTAACCGCGGTAAATTGGGTTCCGTTGTCTGTTATGAGGACTCGAGGAACACCGAATCGGCAGATAACATTCTTCCAGAAGAACTGAATTACTTTGTTCTCGGTGATTGCGGCCAAGGGCTCGGCCTCTATCCACTTCGAGAAGTAGTCGATTGCCATGACTAAGAATTTGAACTGGCCGGGAGCTGGTGGGAATGGCCCTAGTAAATCCATCCCCCACATTGCGAAAGGGATAGGACTTGATAGGGAGGTGAGTCAAGCTTGTGGGAGGCGACGGACGTTGGAGTACTTCTGACAAGAGTTGCATTGTCGAACGTGCAGTTCGGCATCTTGTAGGAGAGTGGGCCAGAAATATCCATAATTCAACACCTTCCGGGCTAGGGATCTGGACCCTGAATGTGCCCCGCCGATGCCTTTGTGGAGCTCTTGCAGGGCGTAATCGGCTTGTTCTGGGGAAAGGCATCTCAAATAAGGCCTGCCGTCTACTTGTCTGAAGGAGCGCTTGTATAGGATGCCCTCGATAAGCGTGTACCGCTCTGCTTGGGTTCTTACTCGGAGAGCTTCTTTAGGGTCTTCGGGGAGGAGCCCTTCCCTTAGGAATTCTATCAGGGGTTTCATCCAATTATCTTGAAGCAGGACAAGTAGCGACTCCATCGAGTCGGAAGTTTCATCTTCTATACTTGGCTTCAGGATCACCACGATCAAGACGGTCTGCTCGAGACCTTGGAGGGAGGAGGAGGCTAGCTTGGAGAGGGCATCGGCTTGAGAATTCTCTTCTCGGGGGATTCGCTGGATGAGAGCTTCTTCAAATAGGGCCGTGAGATTCCTGACCTTGGCTAGGTACTTAGCCATTCGGTCATCTTGTGCCTCGTACTCGCCTAGGACCTGATTTACGACCAGCTGAGAGTCGCTAAAGATCCGGAGGCGCTGCGCCCCTGCCTTGCGAGTCATTCCGAGGTCGGCTATGAGTGCTTCATATTCTGCTTCATTGTTAGAGGCCTTGAAGTTGATGCGGAGGGAGTATTGGAGGACGAAATCATGTGGGTTGGCCAGAATGACCCCGGCTCTGCTTCCCTCGTTACAAGAGGATCCATCTACGTAAACCGACCAGACATGCGGTCCCTTCATTGCTTGGCTGACCTCGGGGATGGTACTCTCGACGATGAATTCAGCTAAGGCCTGAGCCTTGATTGCGGTCCGAGGCTGGTATGATATGTCGTGTTGGCTCAGCTCGATAGACCACTTCATGAGGCGACCGGAGGTCTCCGGCTTGTGGAGGACTTGCTTCAGTGGCTGGTCGGTAAGAACGACCACCGAATGGGACTGGAAATATGGGCGAAGCTTTCTTGCGGCCATGACTAAGGCGTATGCCATCTTCTCTATCCTCGGGTAACGGAGCTCGGCATCCCGAAGTACCTTGCTCACGTAATAGATGGGCTTTTGAGTCTTATCTTCTTTTCTCACGAGGACGGTGCTGAGGGTCTGCTCGGAGGTGGCTAAGTAGAGGTAGAGGGCTTCCCCGGGAACAGGTTTGCTGAGGAGAGGAGGATTGACTAGGTAAGCCTTCAGCTGGTCGAATGAGTCTTGTTGTTGCTGACCCCACTCGAAGCCTTTAGCCCCCCTGAGAGCTTTGAAGAAGGGAAGACACTTCTCCCCTGACTTGGAAAGGAAGTGCCCTATGGCTGCCAGGCGACCCGTTAGCTTCTGAACCTCTTTAACATTCTTCGGGGGAGCCATGTCTAATATGGCTTTGATCTTCTAGGGTTTGGCCTCGATTCCTCTTTGGCTGACCATGAAGCCTAGGAATTTCCCCGACGATACTCCGAACGCACATTTGTTCGGATTGAGCCTCATATCGTGCTTCCTGAGTACGTCGAATGCCTCTTGCAGATCGGCCACATGATCGGCCTCATGGATGCTATTCACAAGCATATCGTCAACATATACCTCCATATTTTGGCCGATCTGTGCTTGAAAAACCTTGTTGACGAGGCGTTGATAAGTGGCACCTGCATTCTTCAAACCGAAGGGCATTACCCAGTAGCAGTAGAGGCCCTGATCGGTTACAAAGGAGGTCTTCGGGATATCCGGGGGAAACATACGAATCTGATTGTATCCTGAGAAGGCATCCATGAAGCTGAGGAGTTCATGGCCCGAAGTGGCGTCAATCAAAGTATCGATGCTTGGAAGAGGGAATGGATCTTTGGGGCATGCCTTGTTGAGGTCGGTAAAGTCGATACAAATCCTCCAGGTCCCGTTGGACTTCTTCACCATCACTACATTCGAGAGCCATTCGGGATAATTGACCTCTTGTATGAACCGAGCCTTCAAGAGTTTGTCCACCTCCTCTTTTATAGCTTGCTGGCACTCGGAAGCGAACTTGTGCCTCTTCTGTTGGACCGGTTTGAACCCCGGAGCGATGCTGAGGTGGTGGACTAGAAGCTCTTCGAAAATTCTAGGCATGTCAGCGGCCGACCAGGCAAAGAGGTCGCGGTTCTTTCTGATACATTGAACTATGTCCAAGCTTAGGGCAGATGAGAGGGTCTTGCTGATAAAGAACTTGCCGCTCTGATCCTACTCAGAGAAGAGCACTTCCTCCAACTCATCCACCAGCTCGGACATTGGCCGGACAACATCTTGGGGGATTTCAAGAGTTTCAAGGGAGAGGACTGGACCCATGGTAGAGGTCATGTAGCATCTGCGCGCCGTTTCCTGACTGCCTCTTACTTCCCCTACTCCTCCCCGAGTGGGAAACTTCATCTTGAGGTGATAGGCGGAAGGGACGGCTTCGAGAGCTGCTAAGCCGGGCCAACCCAAAATGACATTATAAGCTGCAGGGACATCCACGACCATAAAGTCCATCGACTCCATTCGGGTAGTAGGAGGTTTGCCAGCGGTTACGTCGAGGGTGATCACCCCTTCAATAGTCACTGGCACTCCCGTGAACCCATGGAGTGTGTATCCGGCAGGTTTAAGTCTGTCTCGGGATAGTTTGAGGCCTTTGAAAGTGGCGAGGAAGAGGATGTTAACGGAGCTGCCATTGTCCACCAGGATCTTTTCCACTTTAAAGTTCGCCATATGGAGGTTGATGACAAGCGCGTCACAATGGGGGATTCGGACACCCTCAAGGTCTTCATCTGAGAATGTGACGGGTACTCCGAGGCCTTTAGGAGGAGGTGTGGCGCGAACCGAATTAACTTCCCTTATAAACGCCTTTCGAGAGGAGTTGGAGGAGCCCCCCATTGGGCTCCCATGAATGAGGTGTAGGACACGCTCCTCTTCAAATTCGGGCGTTTCACCGCGTTCAGGACGATTGTTAGCCCCCCGAGGCGGGGGAGGAAGATCGGCTCGGTCCTTTCTCACGAACTTGGTCAGCTGCCCCCTCTGAATGAGGGCTTCTATCTCGTTCTTCAGGGCCCGATAATCATTGATGTCTTGGCCATGGTCCCGGTGATAGCGGCACCACTTCTCTTTGTCCCTCTTCTTGCCAGGGGTGTTCATTTTTGGCGCAGGAGGTATCACCCCCTCCTTCTCGACTTCCATGAGAATTGTGGAAATATTGGCGTTAAGAGGAGTGAACTTTTCAAATCTGGGCGGAGGTCGGCTTTGACTGCCATTGTCTTTCTGAAGCTTCTTGACCCCTTCTTCTTCAGTTGCCTTTCTTTTTGTCCCGGAGGTAGACCCTCCGAAGATCGGGAGGTATTCGGCTTCTTCGGCCCAAATGTACTTCTCGCTCCTAAGAAGGAGGTCGGCAAAATTATGCGGAGGCTTCTTGGCGAGGGAGGAGCGAAGGTTAGAGTTGAGGACATTCGATTGGAAGGCGGCCACCGCAACTGACTGGTCGAAGGAGGAGATGGATCTTACCTCTGCAGTGAACCTCCTCACGTAGTCTCTCAATTTCTCTCCCTTCTCCTGGCGGAGCTGGAGTAACGAGATGTTGGTCTTCTCTGTGCGTCTGCTACTCACAAAATGAGTGATGAAGAGGGTCTCAAACTGTTCGAAGGAGAATATGGAGGACGAGGTGAGGTGGGAGTACCATTCCCGAGCCGAACCTTTAAGAGTGGCGGGGAAGGTCTTGCACAGCAAGGCATCGGAAGCTTGGTGGATTAGCATGAGGGTTTTAATGCTTTCGATGTGGTCCACGGGGTCTGACTCCCCGGAGTAAGTTTCGAACTGCGGGGGTTTGAAACCTCTTGGGATAGGAGCCTCCATGATGGTTCGGGAGAAGGGAGGTCTGCTCGGGCGAATGGTTCTTCCTCTTAACTCCTCATCCTTGTCTATTCGGCCGATGCGCCTCTCCATCTCATAGAGACAGCGGTAGAGAGCATCATCCCTCCAACGGTAGTCAAACGAGCCCCTGGACTCGTTTTCATAGGAAGGGGAGCGGGGACTACGGCCATGGTAACCCTGGGAGCGGCGAGGACTAGGAATATGCTGTTGGTCGTTAGAAGCCGGAGGAGGAGTTATGGACCGATGGTGAGGACTTTGGACCTGCGGAGGAGTAGGAACCCTTTGGGTGTTTTGTTGGGTCGGAGGTTGAGAGCTTGCAACACCGTTGCTTGGAATTTCTGGAACTCGGCACGGGTGATGGGTGCCTCATCGTTCCTCGGATGTTGCCGACCGGCGGGGGAATGGGGTCTTCTCCTGTGATGCTCGGGGGACTCTCTCCGCCCTCTTCGGGTAAGGGACCTTCTGTAGTCTCGGCGGTGAGGAGATCGCTCATCCGGACGTTGTTGGCGGAAGGCTCCCTCTCGGGCCCGCTTTTCATCCAGACGACGACGAAGATCCTCATCCTTCTGCCGATTGAGGATGGTATTGCGAAGGTCGGAAGCTCGGGGATTGTGGGAGGCCATAGAATCCGTAGAGGCATTGTGTATTGAGACACGGTCCTGATGGAGAGGTTGTTTTTTCGGGTTGGGATGCGAGGCCCCTGCACCGGCATTTTGAGGACCGGGGGGACCCTTAGGAGGTTGCTGATTCTGAAGAGGAGGCTGGTCCTGTTGGAGAGGGTCCTCAGCTTGAGTAGGAAGTTGCCCCTGCTGCTAGCAGGTTGGATGGGGACTTCCTGTTGCTGATCAACGGGGTTGGGTCCATGGTTGGACCCTCTGGATCTTACTTTCCTAGGAGGCATGGCTGGAGAAGATCTGACCAACGGGAAGAGGGAAGGCTGCTATTAGTTTGATTACCACAAACGGCGCCAATCTGTTACCGCTAAATCTGGTGTGGGGGCAAACAGATAGTATTTGTGGATTCTTGGAAAACTTGAATAGCAAACCTGAAACCTATTCCGCCGGAGTTTGACCGTTGACTCCTGCCGTTCACCTGCAAAAAGTGCCAGACACCGAGGTTGATCTCGGCGACGCACCCTCCGACGCTCAAGTCAGTAATCAGGAATGATTATGAAAGAGCGTAAATTGGCAAAAGATTGATTACCTCTTAATGGTGGTGGATGGGGGGTATTTATAGTCGCCTTAGGGATCAGATTAGGAATGTAATCCCTGTGATCAGATAAGGAATGTAATCCCTGTGATCAGATTAGGAATGTAATCCCTAATTCCCAGTGAAAGGATAGATGTGAATCAGGGCCATTGATTAGTATTAATCAGAAACCCTAATTCTACCATGCTGGGTTGGGTTTGCTGCGGGTTGAAACCCGCACCCAGTTGAGACAGATCCATTTATGGGTTATTGGGCTTTGAATAAAGACCCAATTCCCATTTCAGACTGTTAGTAGGTGGAATTACCATTTTACCCCTAGGCTTTGAGAACCGTGCCCGATTTGGATGATCCCGATTTAACCCCATTTTTAGCCATATCACTCTCCATATCCGGGGAAAAATGCCTCCCATTCTTCAAGGCCCTCAGGGGGGCTAAAGGATTTGAATGTGAGCGACAACAACAAGAGTTCTTTGACCAGCTCGAGGCCTACTTAGTCAACCCCCCACTCTTGAGCAAGCCAAGGCCCGGGGAGGTCCTCTACCTATACCTTGCCTCTTTGGAGCAAACCCTCAGCACCATTTTATCAAGAGAAGAAGACAAGACGCAGAGGCCCATCTACTATGTGAGTAAAGTTCTTACGAACGCTGAACTCTGTTACCTGAAGCTAAAGAAGATGGCCCATGCCTTGGTCATGGCGGCCTGAAAGCTCGGCCCGTACTTCCAGTTTCACTCGGTAGTCGTTCTTACCAACCAGCCACTCAAACAAGTCCTCCACAAGCCCGAGACCTCCGGGCACCTTATGAAGTGGTCCATTGAGCTAAGCCAACATGATATCAGCTATCAGCCTCGAACCGCTATCAATGCTCAAGCCTTAGCCGAGTTTATAGTGGAGAGTACGATTCCTGAGGCTAGCAAAGCAATAGAGGAACCCCCTTTCTAGATGGTGTATGTAGATGGGTCCTCGTGCACCGATGGAAGTGGAGCAGGAGTCATCTGGCAGGCCCAGATGATTTCATCCTCCAGTACTCACTCTGCATCGACTTCAGAGCGTCCAACAACAAGGCCGGGTATGAAACCCTTATAGCAGGCCTGTACATGGCTCACAAGGCAGGGGCAAAGCATGTCAAGATATTTAGCGACTCGCAGCTGGTGGTGAACAAGGTATCAGGGAAATACGAAGTGCGAGATGGTCGCATGGCCAAGTACTTGGCCAAGGTCAAAGACCTGATGGCCTCTTTTGAGGAGGCACAACTCCAGCAGATCCCCCAAGAAGAGAATGCACAGGCAGACGCCCTCTCAAAACTAGCTTCCTCCTCCCTCCAAGGGCTCAAAAAAACTGTCTTGATAGAAGTTCTGCTGAAGCCCAGCATCGAGGAAGAAGGCCCTAAGCCGATGGAGACGCTGCCTTTACAACTCAGGGAGAATTGGATGAGGCCTCTGCTCGAGTTCCTCAGAGATGGGATCCTCCCCTTAGATCCCAAAAAGGCTCGGAAGATCCGAACCAGAGCCGAGCGGTACACACTCATCGAGGGAGTCTTGTACAAACGCTCCTACACCCAAGTAGACGGCAGACCCTACTTGAGTTGTCTCTCCCCCGACGAAGCCCAGTACGCTTTGAAGGAGGTACATGAAGGGATATGTGGCGCTCACTTGGGAGCAAGGTCCCTCACCCGCAAGATCTTGAACTATGGATATTTCTGGCCTACTCTCCTTCGATGCCGAACAACACGTTCGGCAATGCGGCCCTTGCCAAAAATTCTCAACAATCCGCCGCCTACCACAAGCTCAGCTGTCTTCTCTATCCAGTCCAACCCCTTTTGCAATGTGGGGAATGGACTTGCTCGAGCTGTTCCCTCTAGCACCGAGCCAACTAAAGTTCCTTGTTATGGCGATCAACTATTTCTCTAATTAGATCGAAGTCGAGCCCCTAGCAACGATCATGGAGAATAAGGTGTAGCACTTCTTTTGAAAAAACGTTGTCTGCAGATTCGGCGTGTCCCGAATCTTGATAACGGACAATGGAACTCAGTTCATAGGGGCAGCCTTCCACACCTTTTCCACAGACCTTGGCATTCAGCAACGATTCTCCTCGGTCTCCCACCCCCAGTCCAACGGTCAGGCAGAGAATGCCAATCGGCAAATTATCTCCGGCCTGAAAAAAAGACTGAGCTGGTTGACTAAGGGGCTATGGGTAGAGCAGCTCCCCAATGAGCTGTGGAGCTATTGTACTACGAAGAAGACCCTTATGGGAGAATCGCCCTTCAACCTCACTTACGGCTCCGAAGCCGTTATCCCTCCAGAGGTGGGTCAACCGTCCCCCCGCTTCATTGCTTACAATGAAGAGCAAAATGTGAACAAGCTTCGCAGCAACTTGGACCTTATCGATGAGATCCATGAGAGATCCTCTATTCGACAAGAAATCTATCGGCATAGGATCGAGCAATCCTACAACAGGAGAGTCCGCCCTACTAATCTCAAAGAATGAGATCTGGTGCTCAAGAAGCTATCTATTTCTTTCCCTACCAAGAAAGGAAAATTGGCACCCAATTGGGAAGGACCATATAGGATCTCCAAAGTTGTCCGCCCGAGCGCTTAACAACTTGAAGATCCGGGGGCAAGAGGGTGTCGAGGACATGGAACGCAGAGCATTTGTTGAAGTACCAAGAGGGTGTTTAAACACCGCTCCAAGCAACTTCTCCAAGAGTGTTCTCCTTAGAGCATGTTAAAGTTTCTCTTTTTCTTTATTGTGTAATGATGGCTCGCAACTTAGAAACAGCTGCTTAATTATTTTCAATAAAAGTGATCTACCTCTGGAAATTCCCTATTCTAAGCATTCAGTTGTACTATTTTTGGGCCTACAAAAAAAAACTTATTAAACAACAAGTTCGGAGTCCAACACTTGGTTTGATGCAACTTTTGCTACTTGCGAACGAGCAAGTACAAAGTATCTCACCATTCGGAATTGCTCCTACAACTGTCGATACTCTCTAAACGACAAGTTTGGAGTCCAATACTTGGTTCGATGCAACTTTTACTACTTGCGAACGAGCTAGTACAAAGTAGCTCACCATTTGGAATTGCTCCTACAACTGTTGATACTCTCTAAATGACAAGTTCTGAGTCCAACACTTGGTTCGATGCAACTTTTGCTATTTGCGAACGAGCGAGTACAAAGTAGCTTACCATTCAGAATTGCTCCTACAACTGTTGATACTCTCTAAACAACAAGTTCGGAGTCCAACACTTGGTTCAACGCAACTTTTGCTACTTGCGAATGAGCGAGTACAAAGTAGTTCACCATTGAGAATTGCTCCTACAACTGTTGATACTCTTGTAAGCATTAACGAAACAAAAATTCTCACAAGAAGTTCGAGAAATGGGTATATTAATCAAAATTTGAGTTACAAGTCTAATTCTAGACCAAAAACTCACATTATTACATCAAGATGCAAGACTCATATGAAACGGAGACTACAAGATTACAAAATTTTGCCCTAGCCCCTCCTAGGGAACGGGATGCTTCTATTAAGAGATACTCGGGGTCAGCGAGTGCTGTGTTGTTGTCATCTCATTTACATAGAGGTCTCCAAGCCGGTGAGCCAGGTAGCGTCACCAGTGCCTAGGAGCCTAACGGTTGCCCCGACAGATTCTCCGGTCAATGAGCCGGCTACGCCACTTTGCATGTCCCCGAGGTTTCGCAAGATAGACGAAGATCGAAGAGCTAGCTCATGAAATGATCTTCCTTGGGCATACTCACCCCGAGAACAGGAGGTGCTTCTGACATTGTTCCCCCCAGACAGCCGCCGCAGGCATAGATTCTCTGCCTCCAGTTCAACAACTCGCTCTTTGAGAGAGTCATCAGTCACTCTGATCTTCAAACGAGGCAGTCAACTCGAGCCGCCCCCACGCAAAGCATCGGAGATGTTCCGTCGGAGATGTGCCGCCCCTATGCTCTTCTCGAGCACCACATTCTTCAATTCGTCCCTTTCGAACCTTGCCTTGAATAAGGAACGACGAAGGAACTTGAGTCTCTAACCCTGATTAACAACCATCGAGGGGCAAACCTTCTCACCTTCCGGTGGCACTTCGCGAGCCTTCTCCTCTAGGCAATTCAGCTCGGAGTCTCGGCGGGCCAACGTCAGCTTTAGATGACTCAACTCTAACTCGGCTTTATAAAGCCTCTCTTGAGATCGAGCGAGGCCCAACTTTGCGATGCCTAGACCAGATCGAAGGCGTGATACCTCAGCAATCTAAAAAAGTTGAAAAAAATATAAATGCCTAAGTCTAAACGAGGCAACTCAAAAGTCAGACGAACACTCAATCATTTCAAAACCTTACCACCACTTGTTCAATAAAAGATATTTCATTAAAAATTTCACAAGTACAAAAAGGCAGTGGCAAGTCCGCTATAGGGCTTCCATATAAACAAAAGAAAGAGCGACTGAAAAGTGCGATGAAGGTACGAAGGGGATCACGGGACCACCTTGGTTGGCGCCACCGACTGTTCGACAACTCCACAGATGTCCTCCCCGATTGTCTACACGATCGTGGCGATGCCCTCCCCCTCTTATTCTTCTTTTTCTTCTTCTTCTTCTTCCGCTTCCTCTACTTCGACCATCACCTCAGCCGTCGGAGCAACCTCGCCCTCGAGGAGGTCGTATAAGTTGTACCCCGATCCATCGAAACCGGGGACACGCGCCTCCACATGCCTCAGGGCCCGAGCGTAAGACTGCTCCAAGTTGGAGCGCATGTGTGCCATAGCATCGGCCCTACTCGCCTCTGCGGCAGCCTCCCTCTCCCTCACAGCGTCATCGACTGCCCTTGCCGCCATCTCCTTCTCCTTGGCGGCCCGCTCCACCTCTTTGTCTGCCCTCTCCTTCCCAAGAGACAACTGCTCATGTGCCTTGGCTAACGCGGCTTCGAGGAGCTGGATCTGGGTCGCTGAGATTCTAACAATCGCCTCTCTGCCTCGAACATCTTGAAAGCCTTGGCAAGCTTTGCCCTGTCTCGGTCACTAGCCGCCTTGAGCTCTTTTTCCTGCTCGGCGATCTGCTCCATCATGTGACTGAAGTGGCAGGTCATCTGCATGAACAAATACGGGACCCTTTGAGCGAAAATGATAACCGAAGAAGAGACAAGGGGATCGAGACTAAACTCACCGACATGGTTGCCTTGGCGATCTCAAGCGCATTATCGCCAACCGTCCCTGCCTTCAGTGTCGCCCGATCCTTAGGGGTCGGCAAGTGCTGAACTGCCTGCATACAACAGAAGGCATCCCCAAGGAAGCCATCGTGCCTCATCACTCACCAATCTGAGACGAACAGCTTCTTATGCTCCTCGGTGAGGATTGCCTCTGCTGCCGCTGTTAAGGGGGGAGCTTCGAGTGCCGACACTTGATCGAGAGAAGTCCCTTCGGCAGTCAAGGTAGGGCAACCAGGGGGAGCAGGCGACTCCGACTCCAAATTGACAATCTGCGCCGTAACCACAGGGGCCTTTACCACCTTGGCAGCCGAAGGACCTGTGGTCGTCCTCTTCCTCTTCTTACCATTGGGGGCCTTGTAAGCCACCCTGGTTCGATCAGACTGCATCGCCCTGAAATCCATACCTACAGAAAGAGAAAACAGAGATCGGCACATGAAGAAATTAAACTTAAACTAATGACAAAAAATAAAATGCGAAGCATACTAGGGTCGATTGGACCGAGACCCCCACCGAAGAGGACCTCCTCGGTCAGCTCCTTCCAGCCCAATGGTTCACGAGCCATAAGTTTGGCCACTATGTCATCTTCCTCCGGAGTCAACACCGGCTCAGTCTTCGCCCACTTCGGTACCTCCTCCCTCCACCTAGTCGGAATGTAACACGGAGCATCACTTCGGATCAAGAAGTACTTCTCCTTCAAAAATTTGATGGAGTCCGGGTTCTCGATCAGTTTTATGCCCCGCCTCGGTGATAAGTAGTACCGATACTCCGTCTTGCTCTTCCGATAAATACGATACATATCCCGGAGAATAATGAGTTGGGGCGCGACCCCTATCGCTTGGCACTGAAGGATAAAACCGTTGATGTGACGCTACATGTTCGGCATATACTGGACTGGACTCAAGCCATACCATTGTAGCACTTCAGTTATGAATGGGGGCATAGGCAAGCCTGGTCCAGCGAAGAAGGCATCGAATGGGAATATACACATGTCGGGGGAAGTCGGTGTGCAAGCTCTGACACCCGCAACCGGAAGAAGGAGCGTGAGTTCCTTCGGAAGCTGCAAGCTATGTCGGATCCGAACCAGGTCCTTCTCCGTCAGCATGCTCGACTTCTGTGTGCTCCCTCACCCTGCTCTATTCATATGAGGCCGACCTCCCATACACAACCTTTGCTAGGAGGTCAGCGAAGTATTCTCGAACTCTGCTGAGGTTCGATAAGGGACCTGGGAGCCGACCCAACACCCCGGCCCTTCTCTCCATCTCCACTATCGTCACAGACCTTACTGCCCCTACCACTACATTCCCCTTGTTCGAACTCGGAGCCACAACCAAAGGCTGTTCCTCTTCGTGGTCCGGAGTGGAGGTCTCACTACCCAAAGAAACCCTCGACATATCGCACTATATACGAAAGAGAATATATATTTACCCTGATGTGACAACTGCGGTCAGAATATCTCGGAGGAGAGCCTAACACCTTGCCGTGACCGCTAGTAGAACCGCTCGAGAGTGGAAAAAATTCTCCAAGAGTAAAAGTGAAGAATTAAAAAAGGAGTTTGGGGAGACAGACTTATATTGTGTGAAGGTTGCCGCTTGGGCTTCTGGGACAATTGGGCCCCCAGAATGGGAAAAGCGCAAGAATGCTAAATGATGGAAGGTGTAAAGACAGAATTTTAGGTAACACCATGAAATTGCTGATAGATCGATCGCCTCAATATTCGCGCTAGACCAGGATCAAGCGGCCCAGACCGAGCCACATCCCTCGGAGTCAGATCCGAACAAACATGGCTTCGAGCATGAAATTGGCCAAAACGCTGCCTCAACATTCGCGCTCGACCCAGATCAAGAGGCCCAGAGCGAGCCACGTCCTCGGCACTAGATCCGAACAAACGTGGCTCCAAACATGAAATTGACCAAAATGTTGCCTCAACATTCGCGCTTGACCAACATCAAGCAGCCCAGAATGGGTCACGTCCCTCGGAGTCAGCACCGAGAAAATGTGGCTCTGAGCGTGAAATTGGCCAAAATGCTGCCTCAACATTCGCGCTCGACCAAGATCAAGCGACCCAAAATGAGCCACGTTCCTCGGTGCCAGATCCGAACAAACGTGGCTCCGAGCGTGAAATTGACCAAAACGATGCCTCAACATTTGCGCTCGACCAGGATCAAGCAGCCCAGAATGGGCCACGTCCCTCGGTGTCAGCATCGAGCAAACGTGGCTCCGAGCATGAATCTGGCCAAAATGCTGCCTCAACATTTGTGCTCGACCCGGATCAAGCAACTCAGAGCAAGCCACGTCCCTCAGAGTCGGCACCGAGCAAACGTGGCTCCGAGCGTGAAATTGGCCAAAACGCTGCCTCAACATTCACACTCGACCCAGACCAAGAGGCTCAGAATGGACCACGTCCCTCGGAGTCAGCACCGAGCAAACGTGGCTCCGAGCGTGGAATTGGACAAAACGCTGCCTTAACATTCGCGCTCAACCCCAGGTTAAGCGACTCAGAGCGAGCCACATCCCTCAGAGTTAGCACCGAGCAAAGGTGGCTCCGAGCGTGAAATTGGCCAAATTGCTGCCTCAACATTCGCGCTCGACCCTGATCAAGTGACTCAGAGCGAGCCACGTCCCTCAGAGTCAGCACCGAGCAAATGTGGCTCCGAGTGTGGAATTGGCCAAAACACTGTCTCAACATTCGTGCTCGACCCAGATCAAGTGATTCAGAGCAAGCCACATCCCTCGGAGTCAGCACCGAGCAAACATGGCTCCGAGCGTGGAATTGGCAAAAACACTGCCTTAACATTCGCGCTCGACCCAGATTAAGCGACTCAGAGCGAGCCACGTCCCTCGGAGTCAGCACCGAGCAAATGTGGCTCTGAGCGTGATTGGCCAAAATGTTGCCTCAACATTCGCGCTCGACCCAGATCAAGCGACTCAGAGCAAGCCACGTCCCTCGGAGTCAGCACCGAGCAAACGTGGTTCCGAGCGTGAAACTGGCCAAAATGCTGCCTCAACATTCGCACTCGACCCAGATCAAGCAGCTCAGAATGGACTACGTCCCTCGAAGTCAGCACCAAGCAAACGTGGCTCCGAGCGTGGAATTGGCCAAAACCTTGCCTCAACATTCGCGCTCGACCCAGATCAAGCGACTCAGAGCGAGCCACGTCCCTCGGAGTCAGCACCGAGCAAACGTGGCTCTGAGCATGAAATTGGCCAAAATGCTGCCACAACATTCGTGCTCGAACTAGATCAAGCAACTCAGAGCGAGCCACGTCTATAACGCCCCGATTTCCATACACTGGGAAACCGTGACATAAGCCAGAAATCTTTTCCTTCAATTAGCTACAATACATAGAAAAACAGAAAAATTTAAAACTTTTTATTCAACACAAATGTATTACAAGTCTAAATGTTATAAAACTGCAATACATTACATCATTGTTACAATAATACCTTTACAATTCCAAGTGTTACAACTTTCAATAATTTACATCAGAGTACAATCAATAAAGAACAACACTTGGTACTTCACTTGGATTCTTTCCAACAATAAATAAATTACAACAATATTACAATTGAAATAATTCAACACTTTGCTTCTTTTGCCTTGAGTCCTCCTGAATCCTATACCTATAGTTCTGCAATCCAGTACCTGTAATTTTGCAATCCAGTACCTATAGAAGTGGGGACGTCAGTACATATACTGACACTTTAAGGCTGATGACTAGCAGTGATTCTTAACTTTAAACAAACAGATTGATGAAAAGAGAAACGTGTATATATAATTGATGTGTTAGTGTATGCTATGAATTAGACTCTAATACAAGATTACTAATGCAAGGATGCTCTTATGCTAATGCAAGCAAGTCTCCAGAACAGTATGCATCCCATACTACATATGCCCCATCACAAGCCGTTTCTTCATATATAGGGATTTGAACCCGTACTATAAATTTTACTCTTGTACTCAACCTATTTCTGAATATACGACGTGACTGATGAGGTTGCTCTGAAATGGTCTAATCCCACCATTCGCGGTGATATAGTGGTGTCTCCGTTTACCACTATTGCCCGGCGTACTGGACCTCACTCAAAAATCTGACGAATGTAGGGTATCCGATAGCACAGGTTAGCTCGAAGCATCTCCTGTGGCCCCCCTAGCAGGTATCCAACAACACAGGTTAGCTCGAAGCATCTCCTGTGGTCCCCTTGCAGGTATCCGACAGCACAGGTTAGCTCGAAGCATCCTCTGTGGCCACCTAGCAGATAGACCGTAGTCTATGGTTTGTTCGCCCATAGATATAGAGCTTGACAGAGTTTCGAGGGTCCATCCCCTAGCTCCGACAGGAATCGCTCCTGCCCTTATCATGGCACTTCAGAAATTAACAGACGAGATACGAATTCCGTGCTCCCAACTCGTGAGAAGGCACAGACTGTATCCCTTCGATAAGAAGGGTACAACCCAATAACACCACCTAGTACCGGCCTATAGGACAGGTCGGATCATAAGGTATCACCCTTAACACCAACTCTTTCCCTTCGGCAAAAATAACAGTAATTAAAGGTTAAGTAGTAATAGCCATAAGTTACTGTCCTAACGATGTCACTAATCCTAAACAACCCAATGGATGACAACAGTACTAACACAACATGCTAAGTCTTAAGTTAGACTTCGCAAGATAACTCTACTAGGTGCTCAACCTAGACTTACCAGAATCCCTAAGGATCCTGTTCACAGCCTATCGATCCAAGACCCCGGCAATATGAACGTATTCGCATGCTACTACCCTGAACATGGATTCCGTCTACGCTCCGGTCCGTGATCAACCTATACCGATTAAGATCTGACGGTACAAGAGAAGTGACTCATCCACAGTCCCTTAAGAGTAAGGTAAACACACGTCTTGATGGTAGATGGCCCCTAGAGCAATGATATAACCCAGGACGAGCACAACAAACTGCGTACTAGCTAATAAGCTACATACGAGTAAACAAAATACATACGAGCTAAATAAGCTACGTATGAAACCAACAACTACATACGAGGTAGGCAAGCTGCGTATGAGACAACAATATACATACGAGCTAAATAAGCTACGTATGAGACCAACAATACATACGAGTCAGGCAAGCTGTGTATGAGACAACAACATAGATACGAGCCAAATAAGCTACGTATGAGACCAACAATTACATACGAGCCTGACAAGCTACGTATGAGCAAAACAACATATGGAAACAAGCATACAGGTATTCTAATGACCTAGAAGCAACCAAACGTGCTTATTAGTGAAACATGATCTTTTATCATTAGAAGCAACATAAGAATCTTCTAACAGTCTAATATAAACATACTATCAATGAAAACCCGAAAGCGACATAAAAAGCCTTTTAATACCCTAGAGGAAAACAGTGCTACGCTCATCGGAATTCGACAAAATTAGACTTTTTAG
The DNA here is from genome assembly GCA_017893485.1 of Hemerocallis citrina. NCBI lineage: Eukaryota > Viridiplantae > Streptophyta > Magnoliopsida > Asparagales > Asphodelaceae > Hemerocallis > Hemerocallis citrina. The sequence continues at coordinate 301,691,475 of CM030358.1, forward strand.
AAAGGTGAGAACATCTCCTACAACTTCCTAGTTGAACACTTTTTCAGATTCCGTAAATAATTCAAAATCAGGTCCGTTAAACACACGCAAACAGTTAACCAATCTGCAGAATTTCAACAAAAAGCTGAAACTTCTATAGCTTGTAACTTTTGCTTTACTTGTCGGAATCTAACCGAATCATACAATTTAGAAAGGTGGGAACATATACTACAACTCTTTAGTTGAACACTTTTCCAGATTCATTATGGAATTCAATCCACCTTCCTTTGAACACACGCAAAAATTAACCAACAGCAGATTTCTTAACAAAAAGTTGAAACTTTGAAAGCTTATAACTTTTGTTCTACTTGTCGGAATTTAATCAAATCATACAATTTAGAAAGGTGGGAACATATACTACAACTCTCTAGTTGATGACTTTTCCAGATTCCTTATGGAATTCAATCCACCGTCCTTTGAACACAATACAAAGACAACAAAAGACAGCCAAAAGCTACAGCAAAGGTGAAACTTGAAGAGGTCGTAACTCCTACTCTGCTTATCGGAATCTAACCAAAAAGGGCATTTTGGAAAGGTGAGAGACTCTACTACAACTCTCTAGTTTATCACTTTTCCAGATTTAATCAATAAGAGGTGCAAAAGCTTAAAGCAAACCAACCAGCAAACATTCAGCCAAAGCTGGCTGCTGTGTTTTTGTAACGGTCATAACTTTTGCTCCACTTATCGGAATCTAACCAAATAGGACATTTTGGAAAGGTGAGAGACTCTTCTACAACTCTCTAGTTTATCACTTTTCCAGATTCAATCAATAAGATGTGTAAAAGCTTCAAGCAAACAAACCAGCAAATATTCAGCCAAAGCTGGTTGCTGTGTTTTGGAACGGTCATAACTTTTGCTCTCCTTATCGGAATCTAACCAAATAGGGCATTTTGGAAAGGTGAGAATATCTACTACAACTTCCTAGTTGATCACTTTTCCAAATTCTGTAAGGAACATCAAGATACAGCCCCTTGAACACACTACAAAATTAACCCAAAACAGTGAGTTGTTGTTTTAGCTTAAAAACCCGATGTTTTGGAGAAACGGTTTGTTTGGCCTATCAAATTAACCCCTAAAGTTTTTTTAAAAATTTGAACATGGTAATAACACATATGAGAACCCCTCCAATTAATTTGGAGTCAAAATTCCACCTTTAACATGGGTAATTAATTCTAACCCTAGAACTACAAAAGTTGAATCTTATCCTACCACTTCAATCTTGTATATGTTATCTATTCTAGTTCATACTACTCATATGCATCATAAATTTGCCCAATATCTTAACATAATAATCAATAACAATAATAATAACAACCAAAATAAGTTGAGAACCCCCACCCAATCGGTTGTAGGATGGACTTGCTCTTCTTCTCCTTGCTTCTTATTCTTGATCCTCTTCAAGAACAACCTCAGGAAAATGAACCCATTCCCTCTTTTGATTTGATCTCTATTTCTTTTCTTTCCTTCTCATTTTTTTTCTAAAATAAACAAGTAGAAGAGTAGAAATAGAAGAACTAGGAGAATAGGTGAAGTGAGAAGAGATGGGAGAACAAAATGAAAGAGGGCTTTTGCCCTCTTGAAGTGTGGCCGGCCCTTTGTAGGAGAGGGGGAGAGAAGATGTGGTAGAGAGAGAGCCACATGTCTCTCTCTTGTGGCTCAAAACAAATAAAGATTTATTTGCATATTTAATTTGCAATCAAACCCTAATCCAATCCTAACCCTTCATTTCATCATGATGGATCAAATATAAAAGATAATTTCCCCAAATCGCATACTACACATGTAACACCTCGGATTTTAAAATACAAGTAAAATAATTTTATTACCTGCTCGGAAGATTCCAGTATACACACTAGTATACACGTATAGATAATGTTTATTAACAAAATCGGGTGATATCCACCAAAAATATTTCAATTCTATAGGTGTATATTTTATAGACTGAGGAGTGATGTGTGGTTATGGTTTTTATTCCATATTGGGGAGATTGATTGGTTGTGAAGGCCTTATGCATAGTTGGGGTATGGTGTAGGGAGGATTCGGGTGAGACAGCCTGATGAGACCCTATTTCTGATGGTATGAAATGATCCGGATGATGTAAGAATGACCATTGAGTTCGGTGGTAAAACCTGAAGTGAAGATTGAAACCATTAATGTAGTTTGTAAACTTTCTAATATATGGGAGAATGGTCCCCTTAGATGGTGTATTGATTATCGTGAAATGAATCTGGTGACTAGTAAGAATGAGTATCCGTTACCAAGACTAGAGGCGTTGCTTGATCTGTTGCGGTGAGCTATACTGTTTATTCAGCCGGAGATGGAAGATCGAGTACCATTAGAGGAGTATTGAAGGGGAAAATATCTCAAGAATTGTTTTTCGTACTCGGTGTGAATTGTATGAGCTCTCAGTTATGCCTTTTTGGGTTGACGAATGTCCCTGCATTTTCCTAGATATGGTGAATGGACCTTTTTAGCCTTATATCGATGGGTTGTGATTGTATCTGTAACTGATAATTTGGTATGTTTTTGCTGTATGGTGTAGCATTGATAGATATGTCGGGACCAGAAGTGGTATGATAAGTCTGTAAATTGCTATTTTTGGGGGCGAGAAGTGTGAATTTTGGGACACATTGTGTCTGTTGAAGGCGTATTTGTGGATCCAAAGGAAATTACAAAGGGTGAAAAGACGGGAAACAACCCTCGGATGTGTTGGAAATTCATAGTTTCTTGGTTTTAATTAACTGGCTATTATCGGAGGTTCATTCCTCGATTTTCTATTATTGCTGTACCGATGACTCACTTTATCATAAAGAATGAGCCGTTGGTATGACCTGAATAGCGTGGAAAGATATTTTCAAGAGTTAAAGGGAGATTAACGACAGCTCATGTTTTGATCATCCTGAGAAGGGAGTGCATGTAGTACAGGATTAGGTACAGTTTGATGCACGAAGGCAAGCTTGTGGCTTATATATTAAGGCAGTTGTGGTTATACGGGGTGCGTGGATTACACAGATTTGAAATTAGTGACTGTAGGGCATGTATTGAAGGTGTTGAGAAATTAGTTTTTCAGAAAATAGTTTTAGCTTTTTCTGTGATCGTAAGAGTTTGAATACTTGTTTTTGTAAATGATTTTAGCAGGAGGCAATAAACGTGGCTTGAGTACCTTAGTAGCTTGATATGGAAATAAAATACCACCCGGGGAAGAAATAAGGTGATGAATGCTGCAAATGGAAAGAAGGTTTTTGTCTTAATGACATCCCAGGAGTGGACGGTGTTAAATTCATCAGATCAATTTGATTTTATTTCAGTAGTAGAGGTCGACCCGACCTTATATATTAGTAGTTTATCAATACAGCTGTCTATCCTACAGTTGATCAGTCAAACTTAAATTCAAAATTTCTGCTTGCAACAGAGGATGCATGGTCGAATTCTGGATGGGATTAATGAATGTACTACAGATTGGTCTATAGGCAGTGGGAAAAATTCTTGTTATTACCGTAGATTTGGTGTTCTTGATGAGGATCGCTTGTGGTAACGGGTGATGGAGAATGCTCCTAGTACTCAATATATTGTCTACCCCGGTGGCATGACGATGAATCAAGATTCCAGGAGAATATTTTAGTGGTCCGGAATAAGGAAGAATATTAATTATCAGGTGAGCATGGATAAGCCTCTTTTGAGGTGTGTAGTCGACAAAAGAAAATAATTATGCAGATCAGTGGCGAAAGTCCTTGGAAGATTAAAAGTTGAAGATTGGGTATTCTTCAAGGTATCCTTTATTCATGGAGTACGCCGTTATAGGAACTGAAAAAAGTTGGACCTGGGGGTTTGTCGGCCCCTTTAGAGTTATAGAAAGAATTGGAACTGTGGTATATTGTTTGAAGCTTACCTCAGAGATGTTAGGCATTCTCGATGTATTTCTTGTATTATGTTGAGAAAGTGTGAGAGATCTATCTCAAGTTATGGAGCCACTGCAGATTAAAGTCCAGCTGGATATGGTATTGGATGTGATATCCTATGAAACTAGTGGTTATGGTAGGTCAATAGTGCGGCGGACCAGACGACGAGTTATTCAGTTGTTAATGGTGCAATGAAGTAGTGATACTGATAATGTACCTGGAAATCCTAGGTAATGGTGTGGAGGAGGTATCTTGAAATCGTTCGAGGAGTTTTCGTAAACCCCATAGCTCGAGGACGAGCTTCTTTTGAGGTGTGAAGAATGTAACACCTCGGATTTTAAAATATCGAAAATATTTGTTTTTATATTTTGTATGGGTAAGAATTATTTTTAAGTGATATCTTATTTTATTTATTTTCAATATTGATATTGGTATGGATATTTGTGGTAGATTGGTATTATTGATATATTGGGGCCATGAGTTGAGATTTTATGTGAATAAATATTGTTTATTTTATTTTATAATTTTGAAGGATTACTATGAGATAATTGTAATGTATTTTGTATTGTTGGTGTTATTAAAGAATAGAGTTGGGGTTTATTTGAAATACTTTGGAGGTCTGGGGGGGCCTATTTGTAATTATCCCTTTATAAATATATTTATATTATATATATATTTTTTTTTAATAAAACCCCCCCACCCCTTTCTCCTCCTTCTCCATCATTCTTTCTCCCGTTCTTTCCTCCCGACCAAACCGAACCGACTTTCGGCCATCCCCTCCCACGCCCAAATCCGCTCCATCTCTTCATGATTCTCAAATTAAATTGAGGGGTAGGCTAATTTGAGGGTTCTCTACATCGTGGTAGCATCGGATTTTCGAATGGATTTCGAAAAAGTAAACCCTAAATTATTTATTGTATAAAATTAAGTGTAGGTAGTTTCATTGAGTAGAAATATTATGATAGGGAGGTTTGGAGATGTTAGGAGTAGTAGAGGTGAGAAATTGTGAAACCCTATTTTATGTGATTCTCTGATTTTGAGTTCTAGTGCTAGAAAATGATATAATAGGGTAATTAGGTGATGCTGGTAATTATAGAGAAGAAAGATTGTTAAGAAATTGATTAGTTTGTAAGTTGTTAATTAATTAGTGTGTTGGCTTTAGAATTTGGATAATAAATAGAATAATTGATAAGTATGAGTTATAGAAATTGTTATGTATTGAGGGGAAACAATTTAGAACGAGTTTAGTGAAAATTTTATGGAGTTAGAAACCCGTCGGAATCTCAAAAATACGGGTATACCATGTATGTACGTCGGGTGTTCGGTGAAATTCCCGAGCGAGATTTAGGTGAGAATTTGATGAATTCAGAGGTGTAATTGGGTTTTATTATTGTTATTAACCCTAATTTGAGAAATTAGGAAGAAGGGATTAAAGAAATTAGGAGATAGGGAATTTTCTTATTAGCAAGCCTCCGATCAAATGTGAGTTCTTGTATTGGGGTTCGAATTTGAAATCCGTCGATGTAGCTCGCCTACTTATGTCATTTGTGACATGTGAGTGAAGGCGGATTTGAATTTGGAGGTCAGTATGTCGAGTTTTGAGTTTTATGCTAATCGATCCTATAATTTTCCAATTAGGTAGAAAAAGTTGACTTCGACTGGCTACCAGGCGGACGTGGGACATCGTTTGCTCGATCCGTCAGGTGAGTATGTTGTATCTATATATATTTTATATTGTGGCCAAATTTCGTGGCTTTCTGATATATTTTATAGAAGTTATGCTAAAAATTGATTTTCAATGAAAATACAGATTTTTGGGGCCCGAAAATGGGTTTTTGAGATATTTGGTGAAATTAACTATTTTAAGTATATAAAACTAATATTATGGATTAATGTGATGTGTTGATGTATAAAAACTAAATATATTAAATTTTTTATGCATATTTTTATCCCGTGCATTTTCGTGCATGTTTTTGGGTATATAGGCCGATATAGGTAATTTGGTATATGCGGAGCCTTGTGTATGGGCTAGCATGCTATGGATGGATGTTATAAGATGTAATTAGATGAAATTAGTGATTGTGATCATGTTTTGGAAATCTGTGTAATTATAGTGCATGTTTTGTGTATGTTTTGGGGCATATAGGCCCTTATAGGTGTTTTTACTTACATGGAACATGGTGTATGAGCTAGTATGCTATAATTGGATATTATGAGATTTAATTAGAGGAAATAATTGATTTTGGACCCTTTTCTTGGAAACCTGCATGTGTGGTGTATGTTTGTTTTATATATATATCATGATATTGACTCGGGATGTGATAATTGATGAAATTAGTAAGTGGGTATATGTTTACATTTTAATTATGTTCGAAGTGAATTAATGAGCAATAGTATGATATTATAATGTGATGAATTATATGTTTTGATACTCTTACGATATGCAATAACATAATGTAGTCCTTTTATTAATATTATAACTTGGCGTATGCCTATATATGGTACAATGAGGTAATGAATAATATGGTATTCTTAATGTGGCATGTTATGGCAAAATAAATATCTTGGCGCATTAATATTATGCAATAATATGATATGATGGTTTTATATGTTGAATGACAGGGTGTATGCATAATGTGGTATAATGGTATGATGATTAATATTGTGGATAACAGATATGCATCAAATGGTAAGATAAAAGATAAGATGGTACGTGCTAATAAAATATGTTATTAATTCACATGCTTAAAGTCAAGGTTGTGGCAATTATTGAATTCAAAAGTGAAATGCGCGTGTTGATAAAGTAAGATGGAAAGATGAAATGATTAATGCTAATAACAGATGATTTTGTTGACGAGTACCTACAGCAATCCTGGGGGTTTGGGCTAGACCTCCTAATACCCAAGGACCGGCTTGGGGTGCGGTGTTTTTCCCTCCTGGCTTCGGCTGGGAGGAAGTACCCAGTTTACCTGGGGTGCGGAGTTTTATCGCCCAAGCTATCGGCTTGAAGCCCGGTTTTCCCTCGATGACAGCTGTCGCGAGGAAGTACCCAGTTTATCTGGGGTGCGGTGTTTTTCCCTCCTGGCTATCGGCTGGGAGGAAGTACCCAGTTTACCTGGGGTGCGGTGTTTTTCTCTCGATGACAACCATCGTGAGGAAGTACCCAGTTTATCTGGGGTGCAGTGTTCCCTCGCTGGCATAGGTTGGGAAGAAGACGTAGCCTCGGACGAGTAAGACTCTATGTGAGCATCAGTCCGCGTGTTTTACTGGGCTATCAGCTTTCAGAATATTGGGATACTGTGACTCACTGGTCGACAAACTAATAAAATAACTAAGTGTAAATAAAAATGTGAGAGTAAAGAAAGTGAATTGTGAATGTGAAAGAAAGTGGTTGTGAATGAAATGAATACGAAGAGATACGAGTTATGAGTTGTGGATGAAAAGAAATGATAATTGCAGTATGTGGATAATTTAAAATGAAAAGAGTAAAAGAGACGTGTGTTATTATGAATAGTATGAAGTAATTATATTATGTAAATGATTAAAGTAAAATACAGTATTGGTATGAGTTGTTACACCTTGGAATTGTGTCAAGGAACTACCTGCCTGCTATTTCTGTGGAAATGGTGGGAACTACCTGCCTTGGCATAATTCGCAGGGTGAGTTGGCATGATAGTGGTAATGATTAATGGAAATGAAGAATTAAGTAAAGTGAAGATGAAAAGTAATTGAAGTGAATTAATAACCAAGCTATCGGCTTGAGATGTGATGTGATATTACCCAAACTGTGTATTTGGGGTGCGGTGATTATTACCCAAGCTATCGGCTTTGGGGTGTGATATGTTGTGGCCCAAATTGTGTTTGGGGATATGGAGTATATTGCGATGAAAATGAAAGTAAAGCTAATGGCAATTTGTGTTATAAGTGAAAATGATAATAAGATATATTACTTATAAGAATGAGAAATTACTAAAGTGGTATAATGAGATGAAAATGAGCTATAAAACATGATTTTGATGCAATGAGAATAAGCATTCTAATTAGTGATGTGTTAATGATGTGATGAAATGTGAGTAAATTGCAATGGGCGATCAGATATTATATTTATGTCATAAGACATGAAGAAATGTGGTATTATGAGAATAGATGCATATGTTTATGATGTGATACTCGTATAACACAATAAAATAAATACTCGTATTATGAGATTGGTTATGAAAATGGTTATTAAAGAAAGTATGTTGTGTTATGAGTTTGTATTCATATAAATGGTTATTAAAGAAAGGTGTAATAACATCATGTAGTTATATTTATATAAATAGCGAAATGCTAATATGACGATAATTGTGGAAAGATGAATGTTCGTGTTAGGGAATTTAAATTGAAAAGTAATGGATTGTATGTGAATTCGTATTATGCGAATGTAAAATGAGGATATATACAAGGTCGATGTGAAGCCTATAGTGAAATGTGTGAATTATGGGTAATTATATAATCGGATGCGGATTTGAAGAGTATTTTGATATAAAATCGTATTGGTGATGTTTTTATGTTCAGATTTCAGGTTGCATCATCTTAACTTGATGTTTGTAAGTTTAAAGTATTTTCTTTATACCATTTTAATTTATTTATTAGATTAATAATTATACTCACACCAAAAATGGCTAACCCCTGTTGTTTTCTGGGGGTTAGGGGGGTCCCTCCCTGAGGGTGAACAACCCTAACTCTCCTGCAGGTTGCTAGCAGCATGGTGAGGTAGTATAAAGCTAGATTTTGTACTTTGTTGGAGCTGATCTATTATCAATGTACTTAGTATATGTAGAAAGGTGAATAGTTGATGTATTATTTTGTATTATGGTAAAAGTATATAGATATAGTGTTGTGATGAGGTAAGAAAGCCCGTACCCACCTCGTTGTGGAGTATTGGGTTCTGTGGTTGGCTTTTTAAAAAGGTTTTCCTAAATCTTTACAAAAATCTTATATGTTTTCAAAGAAATTTATGGTTTTTATTTAATATTTGATATTCTGTTATGAGTTTGGCCCCCAGAGCATGATATTTATATTGCCTGTATGATTCTGCTCATTTTGGCCTGGGGAGCCCATGATTATATTGCCTGCGTTGTGAGCTACGGAATTTAGAGCAGAATTCCGTAAGCTTTTTGTGTTTCGGGGCAGAAATTTCAGGGGAGACTGCCAAAATTTTATTTGAACTATACCTATCTTAGTTTATGTTTAAAGTGATAGAGAAATTGATAGAATTGAATTTAGAGGTTTAGTTTACAAAAAAAAAATTGGGGTGTTACAACACGATTTCGTACAAACGTACGAAATCGATGCAATTTAAATACGTACATATATCTGTATATACATATATTTTTATTAGTTAAAACGAATCAATTTGTACAAAAATAATTTAATTCCGAAAAATGCAAGTAAAATAATTTTATTACCTGCTCGGAAGATTCCAGTATACACACTAGTATACACGTATAGATAATGTTATTAACAAAATTGGGTGATATCCACCAAAAATATTTCAATTCTGAAAATAAAATAAAATAATAATAAAATAATTATTTTTAATATCTGCCCGGGATTTTCCAGACATTTTCTCAAAAACACATTTTTCAAGATTCTGTACAAGTGCACAAAACTGATACAATACATATATATACTTACTAGTATATATATCCAGATAACTTTTTATTAGAAAAACCAAGTAATTTTCATAAAAAATATTTTAATTTAAAAAAATATATTTATACAATATAATATCCAACCGGAATATTACAACGTCCCTCGGAGTTAGCACCGAGCAAACGTGACTCCCAGCGTGGAATTGGCCAAAACGTTGCCTCAACATTTGCCTTCGACCAAGATCAAGCGGCTCAGAATGGGCCACGTCCCTCGGTGTCAGCACCGAGCAAATGTGGCTCTGAGCACGGCATGAGGGGAAAAATGCCTGTACGCCGGATCAGCCGTTCGATTGCTCAGAAATTCGCACCGAAGCTTGATGAACACCGCAGATTTGGCCATGTCGATATTTCGCTGATTAATTCATTTTTCTTATTTATTAATTCAAATTAATAATTAAAAAATTGTGAAAAATAATTAAAAATTCAAGAAAATTAATCAAAAATTCTAAAAAATAATTATGAATTCGGGAAAAATATTTCAGAGATCCTGGATAAATAATTATTAATTAGAATAATTGATTAATGCTTTTGAAGATAGATTATTAATTCGCAAAATTGAATAAATAAATTCGAAAAATAATTTAAAATTTAGGGGGAAATCAGGAAAATACAGAAAAGTTGCGAAATCATTATGGGCACTCCTCTAACTCAGATTGGCACCGTTCCACCTCGAGCAAGATCCGAAACCCATTCTAAGAACTCTGATAAAGTCCTGTACGCCATTGAAACAGTAAAACTACTACCCAAAGGCGGCAAAACACAGTCTTTAGGAGTAGGGGGACTCGTGATATGGCTAAAAATAGGACTAAATCACGAACGTTCAAATTGGGCATGAATCTTAAAGCTCTCAGGGGTAAAACAGCAATTTCACCTACAAACGGGTCCGAAATGGGAACTGGGTCTCTTCTCCAAAGCCCAATAACCCATAAACGAATCTGTCATAGTGGATACGGGTACCAACCCGTTACAAACCAGTTTAGAAGGATAAAGAGGGATTCAGATTCGTAATTATCCTTAAGAGGTGGTTTTAACCACTTCTATCCATCCACACTGGGAAGCAGAGATCTGTTCTTATCTTGAAACGGATCCCTAAGGCAACTATAAATACCCCTCTCCCCCTATTGTTACAAGGTAATGAATTTTTTCCTACCTAAAGCTCTTTCCTAATCTTGGAGATTACTGACAAGAGCGTCGGAGGTTTCGTCACTGGGATCCATCCCGGTGTATCAAACTTCTTGCAAGTTCGGGGCAGCGGCAAGGAACAAGTCAACACCCAGGTGGAGTCAACAGGTTTGCTTTACTATTTTCCTAAAGAACTCATAAATTCATCTGTTTGCTCTCACACCCGAAATCAGCAGCAACAGTCGGTGAGGTAGATTTTTTTGAAACTACCCACACAAGTAAGGATGGACCTTTCGGGATGAGTTTGCGGCCGATATAGTGGTAAACATGAAACTTTCAAACTCATTTTCATTTGGTAATAACTTTCAAACTTTCAAATTATCTTTCAAACTAATTATTAATATTATTGTTGTCTTTGCTCTCTTTTGTAGAAGGAAGCTAGAAAACTGATTGCAGAGAGGTCATCATCTTCTACAGCAGCAGATCGATTAACGAACTAGCATGAAGCTATGACCGATGTGAGGGAGAGAGAGCGACCTGGTCATGTGCGGGGAATGGGATTGGGGCCAACACCTTCACAGGTAAGTTAGCATTGACATTGAAAAAAAAAACTCTTAATAGTATTCATTTTGAATTCCAAGCTTGAATATTCATCATCTTCTACAGCAGCAGATCGATTAACGAACTAGCATGAAGCTATGACCAATGTGAGGGGGAAAGAGCGACCTGGTCATGTGCGAGGAATGGGATTGGGGCCAACACCTTCACAGGTAAGTTAGCATTGACATTGAAAAAAAAACTCTTAATAGTATTCATTTTGAATTCCAAGCTTGAATATTTATATATATATATAGTCATGTATTGACATGAGGGCCCATGCAATGCAGCAGCAGGTTGACTACCAAAAACATAGCCTTGTAGCTGCTAGGACCTTAAGATTCTTGTAGTGTATCACAAGAGTAGGCTATAGGCTAGCCTCAACATATCAAAATTTGTATATATGTGAAACTTACTTAATTATATATATATATATATATATATATATATATATATATATATATATATATATATTATATCTGATGCTGCTCTAATTAAGAGATATCTTAATTAAGAATAGCTATATATCTATATAATAAAACACAAAGAAAGCTATCAAGTGGCTCACCTTCAATCCCCCAAAATCAAAGGCACAGATCCAACCTCACAAACCACATTTTCCCTCCCAAAATTTCAAACCCCAAAACCAGAATTTCCCCCTCAAAACTAAAAAACTCATTACTTTATTACTATCTCTCTCTTCTCTCTTCACTTTTTCATATTTCTCTCTTTCTCTCTCTCCCCCCCTCTCTCTCCCATTCTTTTTTTATTTATTTAGAAATTTAGATGTTAAGATTTCAGGTTTGTTTAATTTTCAGAATTTTTATATATTTTTTTATTGCACATATTATATTGAAAATAGCAAATATCTTTTCAACAGTTAAACTTCATCATTTTCCACTAATTTCTAAGAAGTTGGATTTTACACCCCCATTTATAATTATTTTTCAACATATACTAATAGAAATATGGAATTTTAATTACAACTAATTATTGTCATACTATTCAAACTTGAGCTACATAATTGTTGTTTTACTATTTACAGGGCTTTTAGTGTGTTGTATCGTTCCGAAGACGTGCCGTAGGCACGTGCCCATGGAAAAATCTAGTATATACATATATATATATATATATATATATATATATATATATATATATATATATATCATAGGTAAGTTAGTATTTATTTTCTAACAAATATAAATCCGTCCAACCAGTCTAAAGCATACTTATATAGAAGAACACTCAAGTCGAACCTGAATATAGAAAACATATTAAGTGAATTTTAATTCTCTTGAAAATTTGCTCTTAATTTTATTTCCGACATAAATTTATTCATAGACGATATGAACCCTTCTCCTTGAAAACCATGCTAGCTCAAATGATACAATTTTAAAAAGGGCGAGATGAGTTCTTTAAAATCATAGGTTTAGACTTTCCATGTTTTTGACGTTCATATATTACTAAAAATAAAGAATTGAATAATTCTGTCATTTATTTTCTATTTTCTTTTGAATAAGAAAAACTTATTTAATTTTACTTTTGAGAGATATTCCAAAGTTGTTTTTAACTATTAAGAGAAATTCCAAGGTTAAGTAACTATCAATTCTGCCTTACTAAAGCAGCCAAACCTGAGCATAACCTTGAGGAATTTAAATCCATGGCATGATTGCAATTAGCGAAAATTAAGACTTTCTTCTTCATAAAGTTGTTTCCTTATTGGATGAGTTGGACAAAATTTACCAATTCTTTTCTTAAAGTTGAACTGAAAGTTAAGAATGAGAAAGCAAATTCAAATAAGGGTAGTTTGTTAGAGAACCTTTCAGCATAAGAAGAATATGTGTTTGATGTTCACTTTGGACCTTTTCATTCCTTGATAGTTTTTCTATTAATGACAAATTATTTAGCTTTACATCTTTTCTAATATAATAAAAATAGTGACACCATGAGATATTATTCTTAGTTTTGTTAGAGATTATGAGAGATTATCACAATAGAAATTAGAGTTAATATCCTAGACTAAGGTGCTTGAAATATTTATCCTAGGTATCAAAATTGGAATACCTAGACTACTATCACAAGCCAGTATTTATAAGATAAATGTTGTTTTGGGTACTGGGTTCTCAACCCACTCAGCCCGCATTCCGATATCCATACAATTAGTATGTGTAACACACGTGTTACCTATAGAATAATATTACACATAATATTATTCATATAGTGAGAATATACATATATATCCAACAATCTCCACCTATATTCTCAATATATAAACGTACTGGATTATCTCATCAGTTCAACATGAAGTTGACTGGCTGATAGCAGTCTTTAAATAGAAGAAATGTATCACTCAATATACAGTTCATAAGGACTAAATCAATTATAAATCCGAATAGTTCAAAACGACTAAACCAAAATAATTAAATAGTTTCCAAACCATATCACAACAGAATAGTTCACAATGACTAAACCAACTGGAGTAATCTGTCATAGTTTCAAAATCAAACAAAGCAAATAAACTTCAAGAATAACATGAGAGTTTTAAGCTCAATGAACATAAGAGTCTTAAACTCAACAGAAGTTTTACCAAACAAGTGATTAATTTATTCTCGAAAGAAATAAACTGAAACTCTATCCTTGGACACTGCTTTATGTTTAATCCTCCATTTTGAGCAAATCATTATTTTGAAATATATGTTGACAGATTCAACTTCTCCATCTTTGCTAGCTTATTGAAAACAAGAATATCAAGAGACACATCTCTAAAAATTCCAGTGAATTTTACGAAGTATCTTGTTCCACATAAGAACTTAGTACAATTCATAATTAGCTTAGCAAAAATGTAACGTAACCATCACAATCAAGTTTTTTTAACTAAATAAAGAACAAGAACTATTATAGTTTCTACACAAGAACTATACTATGTTTTATATTGGAATGATAGAACAGTCAAATCAATTATGGTTAATTCTGAATCATCAAAATTGGAATGAAACAAGAGTCCATAAAAGAGATATATCATCAAAATTTGAATGATATAACGACATTCTAAACATCGGAAACAAATCGACAAGTTTTAATGTTTCGTATTGGAATAATATGATTATTCTATGTAAATTCTTTAGATATATAATACCATCAAAATTGGAATGACATTATATATTTGTGGAATTTATATGGAATCATCAAAATTATCTAAAACATGTCAACTGCCTAAAATTGATGCTTAAGTTTGAACTTCTATGACTCCAATTGGATTCTAAAATTTCAAAACAATTAGGATGTTAAAGTTTTGACTTAATAGCTTTTAACTCCATTTTTCCCACAATTTTGATAATTAGATCACTTTCAAGTCTCTTAGCAAGAGCATTAGCCTTATTTTATTTCAATTGCACTTTATTTGTGAGAATGTTCAACTAGGTTTCTTTCAACCTTAATATACTCTTCTTACTATTATAGAGTGAGTTATGAGCTACAGTGCTGTAATCCCTGTTTCCAATAATACGGGTATATTCTCGTATTTCTATTGATGTCTTTTTCCCTAATTTATTGCACCTCGGAGCCTTCCCGTTCGAGCTCGCCTTCTCCTCTCGCCCTCCACTCACCCAGCGCCGCTCGAGCTTCGCCTCCCCGCTGCCTGCGCCCTCTTCTCCCGTTCGCCCTCTCTCTCTCTCTTCTATCTCTCTCTCTGTTCTCTGTGTTCTGAGAAAAAGGAGAAGAAAAGTGGATTTGGGAAATTATTGGACTGTTTAGTTATGTTTGTGGGTTGGTGTTTGTGGGAAGGAGAAAACAGATTGGATTAGTTGCATTGGGGATTATTTGTTGGTTACTGTTGGTGTTTTGGTTGCTGTCGGAGTTTCGGTTGTTGTTGGAGTATTGCTGTCCTGGAGTTTAGTGAAGGAGTGTTGCTGTTTGGAGTTACTGTTTGGAGTTGCTATTTGGACTTGCTATTTTGGATTCCTGTTTTGGTGTGGCTGCCATACACAACTTGCACGTGTTCGACTGCCCGGGATACCGATTCCGTTATTCTCTCTCAAAATTAATCGTCGTCGACCAACAGGCAAGTACCCTTGTACATTTTATTGTTCTAGTACAAGTACCCTTGAAATACTACAAATAGTTAGATTGTGACTCCTCCTTGAAATTTCGTTGTAAATCAATTTTGAACCTCCAAACCCACAATTCTATGAGTCACAAAACTTCCTTGTATTAAATAATAATCAATTGGACTCTTTTATCCTTTATCATGTATTTATGCCACGTAATAACTTAGACGCCAATAACATCTTTCCATGAAATTTACATTATTTCAACACTATTTCATATGCAAATACAAGTACACAAATTCTGCCTGAACAAATGTAATAAGCCGGGGTTAAGGGAAAGACTATAGAGTGGACAATATAGGTAAGTGTACTCAGAAGGGGGCCCGTGTTTCCCAGTACTCGGTTCATGAACCTGTTGCATGTGATGTATTCATGGAGTCAGTTACTTGGCTCATGAACCTGTTGCACGTGATGTATTCATGGAGTCAGTTACTTGGCTCATGAACCTGTTGTATTCATGGAACCACTGTGTGGTCCTTGAACCTGTTAGTATTCACGAACTTGCTTCGTGAACCTGTTATTTAATTCGTATTCATGAACCGTGCCTGCTTGATTACTTGATACCTGAGTACACCGCCCTATAGACTCCATTACTAGGTCTAAACGCAATTGATTTGACTGTAGCAACCATGTAGTAAAAGTATGGATGCATGTCGTGCTACCTAGATAGTAATCACACAAGACTTGAACTTAATACCTGATACATGATTATCCTGTTGCCTGATTATCCTGTTACCTGATTACCTGGTTACCTGATATCTGATACATGAAACTTGAACATGACACCTGTAACTTGAAATATGAAACTGGATACGTGAAACCTGACACATGAAACATGATACTTGATGTTAGTTACCCCTACAGGTTCACCTGACATGTGATTCACCACTAGCAGTCGTTATCCAATCTAGTCATTATGATGTTCCCTCTTGCTAGCTAGTCTTTGAATTTGCCATTACTTGTTATAACTCTGCCTATTCTTGATTCCAATTCTTGTTTTCCCCTTTCTTGTACTCGCTTTTACTATTTGTGGCCCTAGCTTGCACTAAGGGCATTTTCTCTTGTTTCCCTTTCGTTTTCCTGTTTATATTTATTAAGCAGACTTGGGAGACAAGTTACCTGCTGGAATTGGCAAGCAGACATTTCAGGTTTTGCTTGGAGCAAGGACCTGTTTAAATAATTATTTTTCTTAAGGTATTTATTTCTTCTGCCGTATAAGACTTGTTTCCGAGTTCATACTTGATCCAGACATGTGAACTATTTGAACATTATTATTTGTTTAAATTGTTTTCTGCTGCTTAATAAATTATTCATGCATGCTTGGTTATATATAAATCTGGTTATATTCTTGTTATGATGCTGAGTCGATCCTACAGCTTATGGATGATGTAAAAATCATTCGCTGGGCTTCGTCACGTACTCGTATTCCATATTTTTGGGAAGCGGGGCGTGACAAGTGCATTATAGCTTGATAGTCGCATAACAGAATTAGAGAGTTACTTAAACTTCTTAATGGATAACTAGCAACAATTTCTTCAATCCACTCAGCCTTTTTCCTTGCAGAGGATAACACAGAGAGTCTGATTTCATGGATGACAGTACAGTGCATGTTTGCCTTTTAATTTTCATAACATTTCTGTTCCTCCTTGTGTAAACACATATCCACTAGTTATCGCCTTTCACTATATTCTGAGCATCATAATGCATCAGATCAACCATTCATTCAAAGAATGACTAGAGTAGCACAAAGCAAACTCTTGAGTACCACTCAGGTATCTCATTAGCCTCTTAAGGGCACTTAAATGTGTAAGGGATTATTAGTGAATCTGCACATCTACCTACCTCAAAGACTATGTCTATTCTAGTGCAGATTTTTGTATACATGAGACTTTTAATTCCTTTAGAATGATCTACCTGTCTCATAGTTGCACCATCATTAGGTGTCAACCTTTTATCATAATCATAAGGTATTTCAGAACACACTTTCAATCACTATATCCATACTTTTGAAACACATTTTGATTTGATAATTTTGACTAATAGTTATCCCTTGCCAACCGAAACTCACCCTTATACCTATGGTGTCCACAATACCTAGGCTTTCCATGTTGAATTCTTTGGATAGCACAATTTTAACTTCATTTGTAATAAAGATGTCACTTTCAAGAACAGGCATGTCAACAGAACAAGTAAATAATAGCCACTATATTTGACACACCATAAAGTTGAAGGCACTGATCTGAATTACTTGATTCATATACTAGGCTCTTTCAGAAATTTGTCAAATTATTTATTTTCTATACATGTTTTAAGAACATACAATGATTTTACTAAATTGTAAATCTTGTTCACTAAACATATTAGTTCAAAACTTTCCAGTACAAAACTGTTCAGTACAAAACATCAAGTACAAAACTTTTAGTACAAAACTGTTTAAACATCTTTTATGAATAACAAAATTTTCAATAGATGTAAAGGTAAGAGATACTTATTGTAGAAATATGACAAACATATAGTAGACATCAAATAAATCTACCCCATTTTTCTCAGTCAATCCGTTAGCTACTAAAATGCATTAAAATTTGTTACTGAACATTTAAAATTAAGTTTCTTCTACAAAATTCCACTTACTTAACTATAGTTTTAGCCCATTTCAGCAGATCAACTAATTTAAAGTATTATTGTATGACACAAATTCATCTCATTGTCTACTAAAGATTCTTCTTGGTGCATTTGCCATTGAAGTTTTAAGTATCAGTAAGGCTGGTTCTTGATTCCAACTGTGAATCATTGACCGTGTCTGTAGGACTAAATCATTTCATACATTTATCTTTGATGAACACATCCTCAAAGAACTCTGCAAGTCTAGATTCTTCTAACACAAATTAGATAGATCTAACATCTGTCCACAAAACTACATTTTGTACTTTCTAAACACACACAAATATTTGTTGTAGGCCTCTTTAGGCCTTCTAGGATCATGTACTCTAACAAATGTATCACAACATAAACTTTTACTTTAACAAAATTATTTGTGTTTTCATGCCATGATCTACAAAGTGTATTCAATTTAGAGTGTAGTAACACATTAGAGATATGATTAACAATACAACCCCACTCATAATTACACAAGACAAGCAACGGTCCATTTTATAGAATTCAACATTTCACTAAGTATTTGATTCTAACTTTTATCAAAACCGTTTGACTGTTGTAAGTAGAGTGCAGTAGAGATTATGCCATATGAAAACTTTCTAAAATCATTGAAACATATTCACTACCTCTATCAAATCTGAACCCTTGATTTTTAGCATTTAACTCTATTTTTTTTTAATTCATTAAGAATAACAAGTGCTTCATTCTTCATATATATGACAAACTTATACTAATTATCTACAAAAGTGATTAGATACTTCTGACCAACAATTATCTCGTCTAGTCACAAAGCTACTGAGATCACAAATATCAGAATGTATTGACTCAAGAAGTTGTGTGCTCCTAGAGACCATACTAAATGATTTTCTAGTGATCATAATCTGAGCACAACTTTCATATTTGTCATATTTAATGGAGAGGTATTTAGCAGAGTTATGAGTTTTAACAAGAACAAATAATTTAATATGTAGTTTTCAAATCCTAGCTAATTATGCTATGTTCAGGAACTATACACAATTAGAACTATTATTATTAATTGTCTCATTTGTTAAACTCAACTTATACATGCGATTGACAATATATGCACATTATAAGAGTTAATATAAAATTACTCTACCACATTTCACAAAACTATTTGTTTTCTCTAGTGATTCTAACAATATCCACTTACTCAAACACATTGAGCGAAGAGTTATTTCCTTTATTCGTTCTTCAACATCTTCATAACGCTAAATGAGATAATGACTAACATATTATAATTCAATTTTGCACACACAGTATAATAAACAAGAAAGACCAAAACGTAACTAATAGAGTCATATCCTACATTAAGAGATGCTCTCTCCTAAGTTACAGACATTTGTTATACATCTTATACATCAAAAAATTTTATTTTATTTTATTAGAGAAGCAAATATATGATCTCATACAAACCAGAAATAATGGATTTGTCAAAATATCTATACACATAGTATGATAAAGCACTTAACAACCCTACATGCTAGTTTTCAAAGCGAGAATAACTATGATCTAAAACTCTCAATCATGTGATTAAATGCACAAAACGATGAAAATACTAAGAAAGATTAGAGTAGATCATACTGACACTTCAAGCTAGAAGTGTTATCCAAATTTGATGGAGAAACCTGCGTAGTGTAGACTTATTCAACCGTAATGCATATCCATCATCTCCAACCCACACAATCTGTAAGTAACTTTGAAGTTCCTACATTCATCAAATTGTTAAAGATGAGCCAATTAAATGAATTATCAGCATTATCTAATTTACAACAATTTAATTGGAGATACAAATTTATAGTCAAAATCTATAATTTAACTTATCAAAATGGATATTTGATTTTTTGCACATAGCTAAAACAGTTATTCAAACTTGTATTTAACTAAACAATGGTTAACACGGTTTTAAGCTTCAGCACTTAGCAACAAAAAATAATTAACATATATATGCAAGTAAAGAACTTATCTTTAATTTAGATCTGATCCAGTCCAATTATCCTTGGATCTAGTCCAAACAACATCCTCACCGCTTGATAAGATAAAGGGGTAATGGAGCCCAGCACATGTTGTAGATCGGGTCAAGTTTGGATGAAGGTCGGGTTGCGGAGTAGATCCACAAAACCAACTCATCACACACAAAAATCTCCCAAGTAATCAACTTGCACATGGGAGCATCAACCAAGTGATCATGTCCTTGGGGCCGAACACCAAATACCAATCTCAATACTGGATCCAATCAAAAATGCAACAAGGATTAGAATATGAGTTGATCCAGTGAGATCTTATCCCAGGTCCAAACACACAGCACCAGATCCACTCAACACACAGATCGGAAAATCGTCAAAATTAAGGATCTGTTTTCTTCCCCACCCTCTATGATGTGCTCAATCTGAGAGGAAATCGATAGGGGAAGAAGGAGGCGGAGACCGTGGCCTGCAACAGCACCAACGGCGGCGCCTGTGACAGGGACGGCTATGGTGACGAAAGTCGACAGCGGTGAGGATCCCGACGTACGGTGATCCAACAATATTTGCGGGTCGGATTCAACTTGATTGGATATGACTCTCAAGATCTAACAAAGCAAGAGGAAGGAGATCATTGATGGGTTCAGTTGTGGGTCTTTCCCTTGCGAACGACGACGGCGGGACGAACAATGACGGCGACACACAGGAATAGGTAGCGGCGACTGACGATGCTGAACTTGATCGACGATGACGACGACGGGAGGTGCGATCTCAAGATCCGTTGATCTCTCTCTTTTTAAATCTCAAAATTTAAAATAGACTAAATATCTCAAGAATGTTAGAGATTATGAAAGATTATCACAATAGAAATTAGGATAAATATCCTAGACTAAGGTGCTTGAGATATTTACCCTAGGTATCAAAATTGGAATATCTAGACTACTATCACAAACCAGTATTTATAAGATAAATACTAGTTTGGGTACTGGGTTCTCAACCCACTCAACCCGCGTTCCGGTATGCATACAATTAGTACGTGTAACACACGTGTTACCTATAGAATAATATTACACATAATATTATTCATATAGTGAGAATATACCTATATATCCAACAAGTTTATGGACGCATCAAGATACACATGTACCGACCAAACTGTAATATAAATTTCATATACAAGTGTAAGCATTTCTCTCGTGTTTTAACCTTTAAGAGTTTAGTCTATTTCAACTTGGATTTTCAAATTAATTAATGCAAGTCAAATATTATAGTTGTTCTCAAAAGGGAAAGGTTTGATATATTCAAATACATATCGGTATATATGTTATGTCAAATTGAGTTCATTTACAACGACGTTGTGTAAACTTTAGATTCTAAAGACATTTCTGAGTCCTACCGACAATTCAATTGAGTTCATTTACAAATTCAGTTATGCAATCTTAGATTATTAGCAACAATACAATTGACTCGAAATAAGTATTATTTTACCTCTAATTAGAGCCAAAATTGAATTTCAGCTTTAAGAATCTTTGCACCAGAAAATAGATGAGTTTCAAATATTAGATTTCCAATCAATACCATCACTAAAATTGTCTAGGAAAGTAATGAATAAGCAAGTGAATATTATACGAAAAAGGGAGCAAAAGATGAAAGGGTAAGGATAGCAACTTACGCCCTGAAGATACCTTGAACAAAAAGCTATTTTGTTATGCTAATTTAAGATCAAATCTTCTGCTGCATCTATGCTTCTGCTGCATTGTGCATGTCTATTTTGTTATGTTTCATTTTGTCCTTGATATCTCATACCATTATGAAAGAAGATTTGATCTTAAATAATTAGCATACAACCTCCAGCTTTTGCTTCTTAGATCATCTCCAAAATGGAATTACATAATCCGTAAATGAAGATATTGACTGACAAGTCTTCTTTCCTGGACCGTACATTAAATGAATATATGCAGTACAATGAAGATTTGATTCTAATAACAGATTTTTTCTGTCTTCTTTCCCTTACACTTAATGAATATATGCAGTCTTGATTCAGATTCTTAGTAGCAGTAGCTACTTGTCAGTCAATGTAGTAAAAATTTATGCAACTTTGAAAAATGTGGGAGATTCTATTCATGTTTGTTGAAATATGATTTCTATTAATTTAGTTAAAAGTTGCAGGCATGCATTTTTGGTCGAAGGTTAAAAGTACTTAAAGATGATTTCGATTAATTTAGTTGCGTACATTTTGGTCCTCGTGCATCAAATTGTTTCGAATATGTGTTGGATCACGGGTATTTGGTCATTGTGCATCTACCTCCAGTCATTCATCTTATCCGGACGTGTTCAAGATGCAGACAGAGATTGAAGGCTTGAAAGATATGATTGCTTTTTTAATCTCCCAACAAAACCTCAATTCTGAGAATCCAATACATGGAACAGTAATTAATCAGCAAAATTTACAGTGGTTTAATTGCTTTAGTTTAGATGGTACGAATGAACCTAATATGAGCTTTAAATTAAATCTCCTTCAAAACTATAATTATAACTGAGAATCCTCTGCTGAATAAACTAATAAATGACACTATTGTGAATTATATAGGGCCAGCGATTCCATCGAGTTCTAGTCACGCACGTACAAGTGAGCGAAATATCGATGGGAATGAAAGCAACGCCGAGCCACACCAGGAGACTCTCCCGCCATAGTTTTGTTGTATTTGGACTTTAATTTTTGTCAAAACTTTATTTATGTTTTGTTATAGTTATGTGTTGTATAACTTATATATTTCTAGCTCTTCGTATGGTGGTTTTAGACATATAAATTATTGTTTATTGTGGTCCGAAATTATATGGTTGTTTATTATGCTGCTATTATTGATTTTAATATTTGAACATTCAAATTTGAGGTGACTATAGATATTTCTAATTTGTGATTAATTATCCGTGACATATATTTAAAATAATAGGAAAAAATCTGAACCCCCCCATCCCAGCATTTTTTAGAAAACATGCCGGGATAAATATCGATCCACCAAATGCGATTATTAATTTAAAAATATTTAATTTAATCTATCTCGGCGTTTTACGAACGCCGATATAGGCGATTAAAACATAATTTAAATATCTATGGCGGCGTTGCCAAACGCCGACACATGTCATTATTTATTAAAATTGGAAATAAAAAATGGTCTATCACGGCGTTTAAAACACACGGTTATAGGTCTACGATATATAGCGGCGGTGTACAGAAACGCCATTATAGGTACCAGCTTTGTCTCGACGCTCGATACAACGCCGGATGGGACGGCGTTGTTAGCAATGCCGCTAGAACCTATAGCGGCGTTTATAAACACCGTTGTAGGGTAAAAAAAACGTTCGGCAAGGACCATGTCGTTTGAATGGTATGACAACAATTATGTAGCTCAAGTTTGAATGGTATGACAATAATTATGTTTCCATTAGTATATGTTGAAAAATAATTATAAATGGGGGTGTAAAATCCAACTTCTTAGAGCATCTGTAGTCGTTGGCCAAATATCTGAAAAATGGATAATTTGGTCAAAAATCCCCTGCAGTCATTGGCCAAATACCCGTTTTTTGGGTGCGCTGTGAACAGTAGCCTGCCGAATTTGGGGGAGAATATAGCATTAACCATATTTTGGAAATCGAAATATGATTTGCCGTTTTTACGTCGGACGAAAGATGATTTGTCGTCAGATTATTTTTTTAAAAATGGAGAAATGGTAGATCATAGATGATCTACCGTTTCATCCAAAAAAAAATAAAATTAGGCCAACAGTGAAGGACGGGGGTTTTTTTTTTCGAAACGGTAGATCATCTACCGTTTCTCAAAAAAAAATTTGAAAATTTAAAGAATGTAGACGAGATATCATATCTCGTTTCGTACAAAAAAACCCAATTTTTGAGTATAGACGACTACGGCGAATGTGCTAATTGCTATTTCCAAAATTTTCATACACCCATTTTTTGAACAAAACGACTACAGATGCTCTTAGAACTTTGAGGGTGGAAAATGATGAAATTTAACTGTCGAGGAGATATGTGGTATTTTCAATATAACACAAGCAATAAAAAAAAGCATAAAAAATCTGAAAATTTACAAACCTGAAATCTGAAAATATAAATTTCTAAGTAAATAAAGAAAGAATGAGAGAGAGAGTGAGAGGGGGAGAGAGAGAGAGAGAAATATGAAAAAGTGAAGAGAGAGTGATAGTAATAAACTAATCAAGGCTGACCCTGGGCCCACGGTTGCACAAGGCCCACTAATGACAGACCCCATCAGATAGAATTAATAGAGAGTTTATTCCATTTATAGCACAAAAGTCAATTTGTCCAAGTGGTTAAGGGGATAGAATTTAAATCTAATGGGTGTAGGTTAAACCTTGTTGTTGACATTTTTTTATTTATACAACAATTTTTATTTATTTATTATATATATATATGTGTATATATATATATATATATATATACACACACACACACACACTTTTATATAAAAATTTTAATGATTTCTATATTTCTTTCATTCATTGTTGAGATTATACATAGATATTTACTATTAGAGAAAGTTTTTTAATGATTTTTATGTTGTTGCTTTTGCTTTCGTTAATTATTGAAATTGACTTCATACGTAAAACTTTTTCAATCATGTATTTCATGTGTTGCAATAATATGAAAATCCTTAACCACATTTATATTATTTTGTTTTAATTGATGAGAAGACTAATTCAAGATATCGATTAAGTCGTCCCAGGTATTGAAGCCTCCAATGATATGAAATTTGAAAGGTATCTTTTAAATGAATTCATATAAAAAATTTAAGATATAGAATATACCATATTCATATTTTTCAACTGAATTCGTATAATATATATGTATGATATCAAAATCAAAATAAAGTAAAATTAGTATTATAATATTTAAAGAAGGCTCAATATTTTTTTCATTTCGCATAAGGCCCTATAAATTTCAGGACTGACCCTGAAATTAATAAGATTTTTAGTTTTGAGGGAAAAAATTTTGGTTTTGGGAGAAAAACCTTTTGGAGGGAAAATATGTTTTCGGAGAGTGAATTTGAACCGTTGATTTTGTTTCAATTGAAGGGGAACCACTTGATAATTTTTTTTCAAATTGTCTTGTGTTTTATTTTATATATATATATATATATATATATATATATATACTATTTTAATGGGAGAGTTGGGGTTTGTAACAAACAAACTCTAACTTTGTAACTATATAAACACGTATAATATACGTTCAAGCTATATCCAACAAATATAAATATGCACCGCACGTGTAGCCCAAATCAAAATATTCAAATATAAACTTTTTTTTTTCTTATTTGATATATATTCATTTAATTTGATGATTTTACTTTTTTTAGACGTGCATCGCACGTACGTTATACTACTACATATACTTGATCACTATTTTTTGGAATCTTTTAACAGTGCAAGGAAGGAAACTGCATGTCTGCATGGATTGGCCAGCATATCCTCATTATGAAGCTCCAGAGGAGTTTGCACCAGTTATCCTTGATGGGATATATGCATTTATACTACATAATACTATAGAGACCAGTGCAGTTGCAGCTGAGAATGTTGCGAGGTTAATACTATAGAGACCAGTGCAGTTACATAATATCCTCATTATATCTCAAGAATAACTTCTAGTTCCCTTGTCATAAAGATCCCTTCTTCGGCGAAGGAGAATTTGCATTTTGATTTATGACACGTGAATGAAAGCAACGGCATCATGTAGGAAGGTTTTTGATTATCGTGTGAGCAGTTGCCTAGTTCATGATAGCAGATTAGGGTTGTGAAATATTACTGTAAGCAACAAAACTTAAACTTCAATGAAGATCCAAACCGTTGAAAAGTTTAGGTACTTGTTTCGAGATGTATCGTGGTCAGCTTGGATTCTTTAATAAGGCCATTAGACATGCATGGCATATATTAAACTGCTTCAAATGAGTAGCTGTGGTCTGTAGATTTACCAAACAATAGGAGGTATCTTCCCGACTGATAGGAAAAGTAATCAATCAAAATTCCCAAGACACACTACGGTATACATGGACAGACGAGCCAGACTGGATTCTGTGTCTATAGATTGGGGGGTTCGGTCTTGTTTGAATACACAATTGTATGAGTACATAATATTTTTAATGGAGGTAGAGGTATGCTAACTGTAATTTGCATATTTTTATGAGCCAAAATTTAACTGAAAGTTGTCATATTAATATTTGTCAAGGTTACCATAGAGGAAGTAGAGGTAAGGAACAAATAAAGTTGGACTGGTGTTTGGAATTCTCGAAATATCTAGATTTTCGAGATGAGATCACTAGAGTACGTATTCCAACCCAATTGAATCTATAACATGGCTAGTAAAAATAACAAGAAGCATGCTAGATTTTAACCTACATCCCAGCTCAAGTGCAAAAAAGCTTAAATTGGCCCCATCTCCTCCAGTTCCTAATTCTTGATGTATATGATAACTTTGAAGGAAAATGTCCACAGATGGGATAGAAAGGTTCAAAACTTCAAATATAACCCATTGTCATTCTAGGTTTTTTCAAATATATGTTAAAAATAGAGAATAAGACGGGTTAGGGTGTCATCCTAGCTAATTTTTTTTTTGATAGAGAGACATCTCAAATTCATATGCTATCGATCAAATAAAAAAATTCACACGGTTAGATGTGATCTATCTCACAAAATTAATTTGTGTACAAAATTTGAAATAATTTTGTTGAGTTAACTCATCATGCACTATAAAATTAGAGTAATTCTTGAATGTTAATAAAAAGTTAATTTTTTTGTTGCATGATAAATAATCAAATCAAATCGAATTTATACAAAATTTCGCATACACTTACTTTTTAAAATGTAGATCACATCTAACGATGTGGGTTTTCATCTCGAATATTCAAAAATATAAGTATTGAGAAGTTTCCTTAGCTAAGTTAGCTAGAGTGACACCCTAACCCACTTATTCTCTGAAAAATAACTTAATGCATAATGCAAATTTGAAAGTGTTAAGACATTGTATTCTAAAGCGACAAACATTGTGGGACCAAAAAAAAAAAAAAAACTTGAATGGCATACATTTTGAGATAGATGGAAGAAGAATTTACCTAAAAAATGGACAAGAAAGTATTTAAAAATTCTTATATACCAAATGCATGTTGATATTAGTCAAGGTGATAAGTTTGGAGGTTGAGAATAAGAAAATAATTAACTCAATATATCGTATAAGATTGCTGTGAAATACGAATCTGAAACACTAATACGCTAGGCTCCGTTCAACATTGTTTTTTTAGAGTACTTTTGGGACTGAAAGCTCTTTTTTAGAGTACTTTTGGGACTGAAAGCTCTTTTTTAGAGTTGAATCACTTAATTAAATATGTGTTGAAACTTTTGGCTAACTTAATTAAATATGTGTTGAATCAAAATTTATTTTTCTAAAACTATTATTTTTTAGCTTTTTCTCAAAGCACATAAATGATGCCTTTAACTTATCAAGTGCTTTCACTTACCATAAAAAATTTCGAAGTTTAACATGGTTCGTTCTAACAATCTTTCTAGTACCAAAAATACTTTTTGTTTATAGTACTACCAAACAAAGCCTTAGTGAATTTTTTTATGCCCATGATCGTGACCTGCCGAATTAGTTTAGGTCCGAACGATTGAACCATATCCATTTAATTTAAGGGTTTTTTTAATTTAGTCTCTCAATTAATAAATATTTACAATTTAATCCTCAAATCATAACAATTACAATTTAGTTTCCCAATTAGAACCATTCATCATTTTGGTCTTTAATTATAACTAAATCTACTACATTCAACTCAATTTACTCATTAATTAGAGTAAGTCATTTTCATTAAAATTTTAATTTATTACATTCAACTGAATCTACTACAATTATCATTAAACGACTTTCTCTAATTAGAGATTAAATTGAGTTAAATATAGTAGATTCAGTTAAAATTGAGAACTAAATAGATAAATGATTTCTAACTGGAGACTTGCTAAATTGTAAATATATGCTATGACTTGGAAGACTAAATTGCAACAAATTAATCTATTAATTGATGAACTAAATTGTAAAATATCCTTAATTTAATTCAAAACAAAAATCACTGTTCAATCATTTTTTTATTTTGTGGGAGACTGTTCAAACATTTATAATAAAAAAATATAATATATCCACTTGTACATTTATACATTATATATTTAAATACTGAACATATGAGCAATTTATATAATGGATCAAAGGAAGCAGTTATTTGACATGCCCCTTCGTTTAGCATATATATGCTGGCAGATTCAAGAAATACATACATGAATACATAATATAATACTGAAGAGGTTAGAGAGTTAGAAGGAGGTGTTGGTGGTAGTTAGATGATGATGATGCGGAGTCAAATGGTTGTTTGAGAGGTTAGATTAATCCTTTAATTAGGATTAAATTAATTATATAATAGTTAGGTTAGAGGTTAGATTAATTCTTTAATTAGGATTAAATTAATTATATAATAGTTAGGTTATTTTAGAGGTTAGATTAATCCTTTAATTAGGATTAAATTAATTTTATAATAGTCAGGGGCATTTTATGAAAAAATCACCTTATACGAACCATCATGTGATGAATTTTTTAAGCGGAGGTGAGTGATCCACAATATAGTTTGCCAAATAGGTAGGCAAACTGTAAATATATATCTATTTCTATTATAAAAGCAACAATAAAATCTGTCCAGAGTAGATCTGGATCACACATCTTAATCGTATAATATAAATCTAATCTGAGCCATACAAATCTCTCAAATATTTTGAATCTAGACCACATATTTTATTCCTAGATATAATCTGGGCCACACAAATTCTCCCTCAATTAATCTCCCAATATAAAGCCAGTAGGCTCTTTCTTCTTCCGTCTTCTCATATCTCTCTCTCTAGCGTCCCCACCCCCTAACCAAATTTTGCAAACCCAAATTTCCTCAGCTCTTTCCATCTGCAAATCAAAACCCAAAAATTCCTCAAATTTAATCCATTGCTAAATGAAAGGAACGCCGCCGAGCCGCGATGAGAGCCACCAACCGTAGATTCAAGTTCGATCTCACTTAATGGCGACCTAGATTTCTCGATCGCTCTCTTAAATCTATCATCTTTCTTCCTTCTCAATCCAACTGGATCTCGGATTCTCAACCAAGGTCGTATCTTGATGCGATCTGTGCGAATCGGGAGGAGTTCATGATGTAGATCGACTTCGAGGAGAGTCGGTGGATATGCAGTCGATCGGGGATGGGAATTTGCAGAGAGTGAGTTCGATTGTGAGGGAGATTCGAGAACCATGCTTGCATCACTCCCCTACTAAGGTAAACTTTTTTGGATTTTTTTTTTTTTTTTGAAATTGCAGGTGAGATCTGTGAAGCTTTGGAGGTAGTTCTCTGCAAACTCATAAAATCTGGAGTGGGTTTACTTAAACTTACCCTACTTAAAACCTGCAAGGGTTTCACCCCATATATTATTTATGTTCCTATATCCATGTAACACCATTGCAGATTTTAAGTAGGGTAGATTTGGTTTACTTAAATTTACCCTACTTAAAACCTACAGGATGTTACCTAGAAATAGGAACATAAATAATATGTGGGGAAAAACCCCTACATATATATATATATATATATATAGAATCATGTTCGTTTGCTAAATTGTCAAATTTACCAATTTTTGGCAAAGAATTCGTTGCAGCCATTTGCCAATTTCTCAAAAAAAATTCATTTTTTGCAACAGCAGTTTGCTATTTTGAGAAACGATTTGGCAATTGACATATTATAGGATATATTTCGTCCCTTTTATTATATTACTTTTTCAAACCATTGGACAAAACAATATGTTTTGTTCGATTAAATTATGATTTTTTTATTTTATAAAAATCAGCAAAAAAATTTTGAGCCCGGATGAAACATAATGTTTTGTCCAAGCTTTTAGGAGATGGGAATACACTTAGGGGGCCTTTGGTACGCGGTAATATATAAGGGAATCTAGGATTACCCTCTGAATTACCTGGTTTATTAAGATATGAGTATAATTATGGAATGATAATTAAATTCTCATGGGAATCAAAATCCTTTGTTGGGAATGATATACATTCCTCTTTATAAGGGTGAGATTTGTGGATTCTGATGCATTTAATTTTTATATAGTTTTTATTACTCTTGTATGCATTAAAAGTGCAAGTTCTTGTTGATTTCTTTAAAATTTATCTTATTTCTACTAATTTTTATTTATTTGCTTTATTTTGTAGGAATGAGAATGATAAGTACAAAATGTGAGTGTTTTTTGTGAAATCAAGGAAGAATATAAGGATAAGATTTCAAAATTTTAAATTAATTTTATGTGAAAATTTCTGAAAGATTCAAATACTGAACTGCATGTGTTTATGAATTGGCCCATGGAAGAACCAATAGAAAGTATTATGGTCAGCTGGGGGGGGAATGAAATTTTGTAATAAAAATCAAAGATGAGTGGATTTAAATTATGGTTAGTTAATTGACTAGTTTAAAATTTAATAGATTGATCTTAATGTAGTGTCCCGATTTTCATTTATGAAAATTATTTATTTATTTTGCACGTAGTGTGCACGTGCAATTTTTGTAGTATGAAATCTTATAATTATTTTTATTATGGATGATGTGTGTTCTTTAATTATTTTTATAAAGGCCTTTTTCAAATAAACTTAAGCCCTTTCTTTTTAAAGCTCAAATTAATTTTATTTATTATCTTTTTATAAACTATTATTTTGGCCCATAAACTAAAAGCCCATGAGTTATTTCTATTTTAAATACAACTTGTAATGTAGAACACATTTTAAAGATTATTTTTATGAAAAATAAAATGTACAACTTTTGTTAAATGGAGACAAGTGCATGCACGTGCATTGCACGTACACGTGCAAATGCACCCTTGCATGGCCGGTTTTGGTAATAGAGGGAACTGAAAATTTAAGTGGAGTCATGGGTGGTGGTTACTTGATCATGGTTGGTTATTGTAACTCCTCCTTGAATCCTAGCCTTTTGTTTCTAACTCCTAGTTTAATCCTAGCCTTCCATTTACCCAAATTTTTAGTATAAATACCCCCCCCCCCCAGCCTAGTTATTTTTGTACTAATTAATTCTCCAAGTCCTATAGTATAGAATACATTATTAGTAGTTTAGTAAGTGAGTTAAAAGATTGAGAGTTGTGTGGAGAGTTTGTGCTTGCATCAACAAGAGGGAGGCCGGCATCAAAAGGGAGTGCTCGGGTTTGGCATTTGGAGGCTAGTGTGCGCATCGACGAGGAGGAGGATGATCGCTCTCTTGGCAAGGGCATTTGTTTAGGAGGTGTTACTAATTGTACTTCTCTCCAAATTAAGGTGGGTGATTTTTCGTATTTCTAATTAAGAAGCATGCTAGAACTAAATTGAATTAATGATGCATGAAAAAGATTAATAAAGAGTACATTTTAATTGGGAAAAATGGCTTATTAATTGATTGGAATGTTAATCAATGGCTTGTATGTGTTTCCATCATTTAATTTAAGTTGCGTGTAAATTGATTATAGCTATGGATTGTTTGAAGAAAAATTTATTATTAGCATCAAGAACTATAAGCAAAAAATTAGTAGATGACAATGTAGTTTTGTATGCTTAAATGGACCTTGTGTGATAATATGGTAATGAATGACTTGAAATTTGTGGGTTTGTGAAATGATTAAAAATAGAGAATTGATGTAGAGATCATTGATGTTAAAATTTGATAAGAAATGTCGAAAAAAAGGAATGTGGTAGTAGTAGCATATAATTTGAGCTAATTGTATAAAAATATGTGTTTAATTATTGAAAAAAATTATTTTTATATACTGGAGTATAAACTATGATGGGAATAATTAATCTGGAAATCTACAGCAAGTTTTAGTAAAAGCAAAATCAATGAGAGCTTCTTGAACATCGAAATGTTCTATTAAACAGAGAGAATTGATTTTAATTAGAGTTCGAGTTGTAATATGACAACCTGAGCTTGTAGCTCAAGTGGTCGGGATGCTCTAAATCGCTACAGTGTCGTGCGGGTTTCTCAGAGGTTGAGGGATCGAATCCCGTTGACACCATATATTTTTGTTCGAACATTTAAAAAATAATAAAGTTACAGCCGAGAGCATTTATAGCTCTCAGCCCTCCTTCATATCGCTGGCACGATCGGCCTAGTGGTCTGTGCCTGTGGCTTGTTTCCCTCTGGTTGTAGGTTCGAATACTGGTCTCGGCCAGTATTAAATTGGAGGAAGTAATATTTTTTTTGGGGTTGTTTTTGATGATTAAAAATTATGAAAAAATTATGATTATTATTCTAAAAATATGTGGGACTTATAAAAATAATTTGGGAGTTAACAAAATAAAATAGAGTACATTTGTGAGAACAAATGTATAAATAGAACTATGGTTCTACATCTATATTTCGTGGAGTTTATAATTCGCAAAGGAACTTGAAATAAAGTGATAGAATGGAAATATAATAAAGAAAGAAACTATATGAAGTGAAGTAGTATGAATTATTCTTATTGAAGAATAGTGTGACAATTATGAGTTGTGAATACTCATTTTGACTATATAACTAGTGATGTGATTTTAATGTAAAGATGATATTTGATGAAATACATAAGGAATAATTGAATTCTATGTATGTTTATGGACTCATGAATAATTTGAAATCATGAGATTGGAAAAGAGAAATGTTATTGAATATCAAAAACTCAAACATATAGATTATGAATTGAAATTGAAAATTAGAGTATAGCCAAAACTCACACCGGCAAGTGAAAGTGATGAATAATTATGATTATTGAAATTGAGAAGACCAGGTTGGGTCATTGTGAAATGAAAGTAGTAAGACCGGTAGTAGTGAGAAGGCTAACTCTAATAGATTGGTTTTGTTCATGATTTTATCAAATTTAAGGATTTAGTACATAGTGAAGAGGTGATGAAAGTGAGAGAAAAACACAAGTATAAGAGCTTCGAGTTTACGATGCGGGGGTGAGCCACAGAATGCATGCTTGATGCATTAAGACATGGCGTGGGCACTACTCAGAATGATCGGACCTTGGCGACGCTTGTGGGATGTTTGGTGACTGCAAGAGGATCGTGTGCCATGAAGGAGGCTGAATTGCCACAGAATGCATGCTTGATGAGTCAAGACATGGCGTGGGATTCCCCTCCAGGTTTTCTGTACACGAGCTTGTACTCATAGATCATCTAGGATACTTACCGTAGTTACAGTAGTAGATTAAGACATGATGAGGGATTGAACCCTACAAAGATGAAGAACGATTAAGAGGCTTGCCCTCGGACCTATGTAGTATGGGATGCATAGAATCCGAACAAGTGTGCATTAGTGTCATATAATATAAATAACTGCATTAAGGACTAGGTGCACAATCACAACACGACATCAACAGGTATTCCCTTTAGTTTGGTATGTGACAAGTTTGTATTTGTTAAATATGGAAAATCAGTTATACTATTTTCGGCATAGAGAGGATGGCCGTGTATAATGTTCGTCGGTTGAATAAACTGACGTACCCACAGTTTTGTATGCAGGGTAAATGATATGATAAAGATTAAAGAAGCACAGATGCTTAGAGATTATTCAAATGTTGATTATTTAAATGTTGATGTACATTTATTTAAATGTTGTAAATTTACTTCCGCTGTAAAATGTAAAGTGTAAGGTTTCATGTAACTCTGATGTAAAGTGAAAAGTTTTAATTTCCTTGTAAAATTGTACGAAAGAAGTGTAAAGATCCTGTGGAATCTCGAATTCAGTGTATTTTTGAATTCGGGGCGTTACACTTAACTTAAGGATTTTAATTAATTAATTAATTAATTAATTAATCCTAATTAACTAACCTAACCCGATTTATTAACCCTATATAAAGAAATGGCTGCAAAGAAAGAGAAACGGAGGAGAGAGATTTTGTAACCCTCATTCTCGCTAATAAGTATTTTCCGTGTATTTTCTATAATTTGATTTTGATAAATTTATTTTGCGCTAAAGTTTTTTCCGGATCTTTTATTAAAGTGTTTTCTAATCGAAAATTTTATTCCTTTCGAAAAACGGGGTATTTTACTTCCTATTTCTTACTGATCGAGTAATTATATTTGAGTCCAAATCATATATAGATTATTATTGGATTATTTTAATAAATTGTTAAACCCCGAATATTATTTTGTTGTATGATTTTATTATTTTTATAATTATAATAACTGATTGTTATTTCCTGATTATTTATTAAAATTCATCTATCAACTTATTTTGATCTATTGTTCTTGGCGAACCCTAAATTATTTTCGGGCCAACTTATATTGTTTTTTTTGTACTATTTATTTATCTAATTGGATTTCAATTTTTGATTCATGAGCTATTCTTTTCTTCTTGTTGAACTACCTATTTTTGTGGATTTTATTTTATTGGAATGTGAACCCTATTGCTTTCCAACACATCTCTTGTTGAACCCTCAAACCCAATTTCGATTGTTCCTGACTCAAACCCACTATTATTGGATCCTAACCCATTAACCCAACTATCTACTTGTATTCTATAAATACAACCTAATACAAACCCTAAAAACACAATTTAGAGTCGTCTATTCTTTCTCTTATTCTTTCTCCTCTCTGTTTCTTTCTCACCATTGTGCTTTCCCGCCCAAACTCAGACCCATCTCTCCGGCCTTCTTCCCCGGCCAACTCCAACCACCCCCACCTCGTCTCCACCTCCTGTCGACGCCAGCCCTCCAGCGCCACCAACAGCAGACCCCGACCCCTCCTTCTCACCCATCATCGTCAACAACAGCCGAAATCCCTCAACCCAGTCGCCCTCTTCCCCCGACATCGCCATCGACGTCGTCCCCCCCTGCGCCGCCCTTCCCCGCCGCTAGTCGGCCATATCCCGAGCCCTCCCTACTGCCATTGCTGACGTGGCTGCTGCTGTCTCTTTGTTGCTGTTTTGATTTGGGTTCTTTTGTGCAGGTAATTTGTGTGTTCGGGGATTCGTTGCTTCGTGATCTTTATCCTGTTATTCTTGGTATTCAATTTCGTCATCTATAAGGCAAGTCAGTTTTCCCCTTGAATTGTACATTGTATCAAATTCAAGTTTTATTAAAATTCAGCAAGTAGATCCTAATCGTTTATCGTATCATTGTATTGATTATCTTTCGTTGGGTCTATTGAGGGTTTACATGAGGCTAACATCAATATTCTTGACTTCGTGCACTTTTGAATCAAAGATTGAATCTTTCATGTGTGCATATAGAGTTGATAATAGGATTATTCATATAATTGTCACACAATTAATATATTGTAGAAACGATTGCTAGGTTGTATGTTGATTGATTGTTTGTTGTTCGATTGATGTTAAATTAGTGTATATATGTGATTTTATTTTTATCTATCGTGTTATTGCACCCATCATGCAGATTGAGAAGTTTATCGACTAGTAGAATTGATACCCATCATTTAATTAATTTATTTCATGAAAACATCCCAAAACCTGTATGTTGCTTGCTGACTGTATTTTGTTTGTTATTTTCGACCCAGTAAATGATCTTAAAATGAATAACTTTCTAAATAATAATTGTACCCTTATCTTTCTAGTTTGCAGAACATTTTGAATTTTTGAATTCCGAGTTGTGTAGCAAAAGTTATACTTGTTTTACTACAGCTGTGTTTTTATTTTCAGATTTTCAGATTCTTCTATATTTGATGTTTAAACTGTTAAAAGGCTGATCAAATAATAAAATTTTGTTCTGATAATTTCCATATTGTTGTTTAACATGTTTAGGAGTCTAGAATTTTTTTTTTAATGAATCTTATTTCGAGTTTTTACTGATTCTAAAAATAAAATAACATGATGTTAATTTTCTGCCTGAACATGAAATCTGTAAAGAATAATGTGTTTGACTTAGCTACTTTTGTCGGTTTTTGAACTTTAAATATTCATTGGAACCGTGTGTAAGTCTAGTTTCTAGAACTTCTGACGGATTCAGTTTTTGAGTTCTGAAACAGCGTGAAATTTCATTTTAGTACAGACTACCCTTGCTGTCCAGAATTTTATATTCTAGTTTTTATTAATGGTTTAATTATCATATATTATTGTATTGCATGAATTGAAGTGTATATGTTGCATTGCATGATCCTAGTGTCCTATTGTCATCATTCTAATTGTCCTCTCTAGTTATCGTCCTATTGTTCTCCCATTGTTACTATTGTCCATCTAATATCTCATATTTGCATATTGTATTATATTGTTGCATTAATAAAATTGTTAATCAAGCTGGGGTTTAAGGGTTGATTTAGGTAGTGGACAATACAGAGACTGTACTGGATGGAAGCTCGTGGTTTTCCTAGAATTACTGAATGACTGAATGACTGAATGACTGAATAACTGGATAACTCCATATTGTTCCATGGATATTGATACTGAATAACTGAATGACTGAATAACTGAATACTGAAGAAAATGGTTTACATGGTTTTCTGAGTACATGAACTATAAAATCCACCACTAAGTCAAAATGTAACTTGTTTGTATGTAGCAACCATGTGGTAAATAAATGGGACGCATGAAGTGCTACATTAGTTATGATTAAAATGATTAATAGACTTAAGGATCACACGACGTTGACACTGCTATTGTTCATCATTGTTCCTAATGATATCAAATCTTGGCTAAGTGTTATCATTATTGATCATCGAATTTTGTTATCAATTATTTAACTATTGTTTATAACCTTTGCATTGACTACCATGATATTGATTATTGCTATCGTCCTATGTTATTGACTCCTATTGATCCATTGATTCATTGTTATATCGTTATTCCATTGTTCTTTACTTTCTCTACTTGCTGTTCATGACTTGCTCTAAGGACAATTTTTCTCCTCTTTTTAGATGAATTATTTATAGGTGTTGAAGGTGAATTGCCTGATGGATTAGGAGAACAACATTGGTGAATGAATTGATAGCATCGCCGCTCAATAAATTATTGATTTGTTATGGAGACTTAATTATTGAACTATTGTTATTTCATTGTATTAGGCTTATGTTCCGAATTTTTATTATTGTTTCCAGACATTAGATTATTGTACTTGGATATTATATTGCTTCATTTTAAGTATTATTGTTCATGAGATTATTATTATTGCCTGCGCAATTGTTCTGTATTGATTATATTGTTGAGTTGATCGGATAAACAGCTTATGGGTGAAGTTAGTCATTCGCTGGATCAATGTTACGTGCTCATATTCTGTATTTTTGGGAAGCGGGGCATGACAGATTTGGGGCACAGTTCTCGAGGCAAGAGGTGTGGCGGCTTGGAAAAAAGGGGAGTGCGACTGTGAACTGCAAGGAGAGAGAAAAGTAGG
Organism: Hemerocallis citrina; assembly: GCA_017893485.1. Classification (NCBI taxonomy): domain Eukaryota; kingdom Viridiplantae; phylum Streptophyta; class Magnoliopsida; order Asparagales; family Asphodelaceae; genus Hemerocallis; species Hemerocallis citrina. Next base: position 301,729,033 of record CM030358.1, read on the forward strand.
GCTCGGATTTTGAGGCCAGGGAAGAAGAAAAAATAAAGTTGCAACTTTAAAATTTTGGCTTCCAACTTCGGCTTCCAACAACATCTAGTTCTTTCTTCGCTCTTCTAATTTTTATTTTTTATTATGCAATCCAAAAACATGTTTGTTAGTTGCAAAAATTATCATGAACTAATTTTATTTTTTGAGGGCTTCGATGTAGCCTAGTTTTGAGAACACAATTTGAACTCCATATATTTTATTTTTCTAATTTTTCATGGTTGTGTGTTTAATTTTTGTTCTTAATACTTACATTTTTTGGCGAACTATTGTTTGATTTATTGAATCATGAAGAGACTGAGAGATAATTTGTGATTTAGAATTATAGAATTAAACATCATTGATTGAACGAAATTAGAGATAATTTAGCACGATTAATGTGACTATAAAGAAATCCAAAGAACTTAATGATTCTTCAATTAATTAAATTTGCATAGAGATATGATGAACTATTAGTTGGGGATATTTTTGGTGTTGTTTGAGAGAAAACGTTGAATAATTAGAGGATTTTGGTCTACAACTTAAAAAAATAGAATTTCTAGTTACATGGAATTATGAATTGTGTGAGATTAACTGTCACACCCCGCTTTCCAAAAAGAATACGGAATACGGATACGTAATAAAAGTCCAGCGAATGATTTTGATCACCCATAAGCTGTTCAGGAATCTTTACAACATATCACAAGAATAATCAGAGTCGGAAGCAAAAGATATAACCAGATATGCTTAATTGAAACAAGATACCAACAGAAATTACTTGAAATCAAATATAATAATCTCAAATAATCAAATTCTGAACAAGTCAAATATCCTGGGTTACATTGCCTAAATACAAATATATATCCAAGTCATCAAGTACATTTTATTCAAGTTCAACCAACAAGTAATAATAATAATAAAGCAGAAAATCCAGCACTAATACATCATCTCGCCAATACCATCTGGCAGTCGACCATCCTGATCTGCAATTAGTAAATTTGCTGAAAAAGGAAAAAGAAAACAAGTACCCGTTAATTGCAAGTTACGAGCCACTTATAATGTAGGATACAAGTACAGGGGATAGATAATTCTAAGTAACAAGCATAGCATGGTATAAGTGTGTCAACAGAAATATAATATCTAATATGAATCAGGAAAATAGAAACAAGTAGCATGGTATACTAACAGGTACAGGTAACATGTATCAAGTGTCAAGTAAACAGATAAACAGGTAAACATGTAATAGGTATCAGGTAACAGGTATACAGGTAAACAAGTAATCATGCAATAGGATAATCAGGTAACAGGTATATAAGTAAACAGGTAATCATGTAACAGGATAATCAGGTATACAGCTAAATAGGTAATCATGTAATGGGATAATCAGGTATCAAGTACAGGAAATCAGATTATATCATGTCAAGTCTTGTTATATTACTATCTAGGTAACACTTCATGCGCCCCAAAAACCTAACACATGGTTGCTACGACAAACAGTTTCGCTTTAGATTTCGTAGTGGAGTCCATAGGGCAGTGTACTCAGGGATCAGGATAACAGGTAACAGGAACAGGTAGAACCTAGTGGTTCTCTTCCGAGTACACCTTCCTATAGGGAAGTATGCAATCAAGTACAGGAAACAGGCATAACCTAGTGGTTATTTTCTGAGTGCATCTTTCTGTGGGGAAGCATGCAGTCAGGTACAGGTAACAGGATTGTGAATCATGTAGTCATGAACACGTAACAGGCAGGCAGGACACAGGTCATCTTCTAAGTACACGTTTCTATATTTTCCACTACTAGATCTGTCCCTTAACCCCGGCTTGGTCATTTATTATTATAATCAGGCATGCATGTATGTGTCGCAAAATAAAGCAAGGATAATAGGGTATAAATATGTATCAGGTTCAGGGTGCAAGATAGACAAGTACAGGTACAAGATAACACATAACAGGGTAAAACAACTAGTTTTCTAATTCAGGACAGCAAGACAGTGTTGGATAAAAATAGTGATTCCCGCTACTACAAATATCCAAATCTGATCCGTCAAAATATCTGGAAAATAGACTTCCACACGAATCCAACGAGTATAAATAAGTCATATGGTAATTCTCAACATCATAACTCAAAACAGGTTTGATTCCAAAAAACATGTTCAGTCCGAAATCAGTAAAACGAATTCACAGTCAGAAAAACAGTATTAAAACTTCTCAAATAAATCCAAGAAAAATCTGGGGTATTTCCCTATATGTCTAGAATCAAAATATAAGGTTTCATAATATTCCAGTAAAATTAGTTCAGCCATCAAAAATAAGAAAACATCAAGAAACAATACTTTGGCCAATTTGGAATTCCCAACACTGCTGTACGAAAACTAAAATATTTCACAAGCCGTGAAACAAAATCCAAATCCGCCAAAGGGAGATGAAAATAGATAAAATAAAACAACTTTCATATTTCACGAATATTTTTCATACAGTAAAAGGAATTAGGGTGAAAACACAATTCTTTACAGGACAGCGAGCAAAATACAGCAATTATAGTTTTCATAAACGAGCTTGAAACAACACATAAAACTCCCCAATAAAATTCACAAAAATTCTGGGTAATCCCTAGATATGTATAGAAAGACTGACCAAAGTTTTGGATCAAAATAATATATGTAGCATAGTTATTAAAATAATTTAGTCTTCAAGAACACCAAGAAACGAAATTTGGAAAAGATCGACACCCCAGTAGTAAATTAGTCATATCTCACACATACGAAAACGAAATCGAGCAAGGTCAGAGGGGTTGGAAAATAGACAAAATTCTCTAAAATTCATATTTTATACCGAAATTAAGTTACTGACTTCAAGACAGTCCAAAACAGCAAACAAAACAGATCAGCGTCAAAATACAGATTTTTCCCTTTAACGACAACTCAACATATATCATACAAAACTTGTTCAAAGCAAAACCAATCATGAAATCGAGTCTACCAAGTGTCCAAACATCATGAATTAGGGTTATTAACATATCTAAAATAAGTCTATCACATGGTTCTCAACAAATACCCAAATTCTCACAAAAATCTAACATACATGATCAAATCAAGAACGGGTAAAACCTAAGTTAATTCATGTCAAGATTGTGTCGTGAGGCAACTATAGTCAAGTTTTCACAATAGAGACAAAACCCATCAAAGATAACACAAACAAGAGTCGTCTCTAGAACCCAACTACACTATAGGTCGTATTTATGACTTGTATCAAACAAAGGAATTGGAGTACAAGTTACTTGCCTTAACTGAGATGAAATGGAATCCAAGAATAACGGGAACGAATTCTCGGGTAACGAACGAAAATCCACGAACAAGAGAATCCAAAATCAAAAGCAACAAACCCACGAACAATAGCACGAACACACGACACACTTCTCAAAGCAAGAGAAGAGAGAACCCACAAAAAAGAGATAGATGAATGACGGTGCTTGAGGCTTGGAGGGTTGATCGGGAAGAGGGAAGAAGTGATCGTAGAGGAGGATGGAGATCGGGAGTACGGTCGGAGGTGTGCTCGGCCAAGGTGCAGCCGGGAGGAGGGGGCGGGTCTGGGGTGCCGGCCGGGTTGGGGTCGCGAGTGTGCAGCCGCCAAGGGAGGGAGAGAGAGGGGGGGTGAGGGTTTAGGTGTTAGGGTTAGGGTTTGAGAGATTAGAGGAGTATAAATATATATAGAGAGGATTAGAGTTATTGGGTAATTGGGTTAATGGGTATATTAGGAGTAGTAATAGGATAGTTTAATGGGTATTGATATGGATTGATTGAATAGGATTCAAAATAGGATTGGGTTTAATTTAGCTTTGGTAAATCTATTAAGGATCAAACAATAGGGTTGGGAATAGGTTGAGCAACCAACACCACCATAAGCACCCAAGAGCACAAAATAAAGAAGACAAGAAGCAAAAGAAAGAAAAGCAATAATAGACGAAGAACGAAACAAAAGACAAACAAAAACCAACACAAGGAGCTCAAAATGAAATAAATGAATATATATTGAAAACAAACTCCAATATTCAGTTCAGAAAATACAAGAGAGATACAAAGAGAGAAAATACACCAAAATGAAAAATACACTCAAAAATACATAAAACGAAAAAACAGGGGTTACATTAACTATGTAAAATCAAAGGCCCTAGAATTAGTTTTGCTACTATTAAACAAAAAAAATTCAGATTTTCATTATTCTGAATTAGTTTAGTTCTTTCCTCTAGTTTGATTTAGTTTAGTTGTTATTTTATCATATTTTCGATTTTCCTATTAGTAGTTAATCTAGTGAATTTCGGTAGTCAATAAAATAATTAGTCCTTGTGTGTTCGACTCTCTTTTGTTTTAAAATTGTACTACTTGTTGCGATTTTGTTGTAACTACCGTTTTCGTTCTTTTCCTTTTTTTCTTCATTGTAATATTTTATTTGAAATTGAATAAAATACTTTATTTTTCCTTAATCATCTTAATTAAATTTTGTTCATGAATTACTTTTGTTCTTCTTGTTGGGCTATTTTCTTGTTGATCCCATTTTTATTCGATTGTGATTATTTTATTTGAACCCTTATTGTCTTTAAATCCATCTCTTATCGAACCCAAAACCAAATTGCATTTAATTCTAGACCCAAACTCATTATTAGTGGATCCTAGCCCAATAACCCAACAACCTAATTGTACTCTATAAATAATACCCTAATGCAAACCCTAAAAATACAACCTAAACCCTAGTCATCTCTCTCTCTCTTTCCTCTCTATCGTCAGCCAAACCCCCCTGTCTTCATCTTCCCGCTCAACCCTCCGGCGGCCTCATCAGCATCTCCGATGACCTCCTTCCAAGCATCACCATCCCCAGCATCCCTACCTCTGAGCACCCATCTCCCTGTCGTCGACCCCAAATGCCCAGTCGACCACCGAGCCACCCTCTGCCGCTCCTCTTTTCCCTCACTAGCAGCCACCAGAGAACCCCTAATCGAGCCCACCTCCAGTTGCCAATAGCAGCTCTAGTCGCCGCAGTCCCGAGCCCAGTCGTCAACGCCGGTCGAGCCACAGTCGACCTCTTGCCCTTGCAGTTGTCGTTTAATTGCTATTGTTGCTTTGGTGTCTCTTGTACACGTGTGTGTTCGTGAGTTCGTGCATCGTACGTGTTTCTTCGTGGGTTCGTTGCTTCGAGATTCTCATCCCGTTATTCTTTGATATTCGAATTAATCGTCCATAAGGCAAGTCACTTTTCCTCTTGAATTGAATATTGTATCAAATTCAAGTTTCATTGAAATTCTTGCAAGTAGATCCAATTGTTCATCGTATCGTATATTATTGTTCCTTTTTCGTTGAGTATAATGAGGGTTTATATGAGCTAACCCAAATATTCTCGACTTCGTGCATTTGTTGTCTCCAAAATTGAATCTTTCATGCATTCATGTAGTATTGATAGTAGGGGTTATTCATACAAATAACATACAAATAACTTATTGTAGAATTAATTGCTAGGTTATGTGATTGAATGACCGATAGATGTTTTGTGGTCGTTAAATTAGTGTATGTGTGTATTATTAATGATGCTTACCATGCTATCATCCCTACCATACTAATTATAAGATTTATTGACTAATTGAATTGGAACCCATCATGTTAGATCGCTTATTTTATGAAATCTATTGAAAATCTGTATGTTTATTGTCTATCTGGAATTTGTGAGACGTTTTCGACCCAGTATTTAGCATCAAAATAAATAACTTTCTGAATAAGAGTTGTAGACTTATGTCTCTAGTTTCCAGAACATTTAAGATCATTAAATTCTGAGTTGTATTGCAAAAGTTATGATGATTTTACTACTGCTGCATTTTATTTCCAGAATTTTACATTCATGTATGCTTTTATATTTAAACTATTAAAAAGCTAAATTTATGTTAGAATAATACTCTGATAATTTCCAGAATGATTGTTAACATGATTAGGAGTCGAATGAATATTTCTGAGTGAATAATGACTAAATAATTGAATGAATAAAGTTCTATCTACTATAATGTTTTGAGTTGCTTAGTAACTAGGGGTATTCATCACCAATGTTTACTTTTACGTCAAACAACAACTTGAAATATGAGTAGCACTGGGAATGGGTCGGGTCGGGTACTTCAATACCCGAACCCGGACCCGCTCAATGACGGGTCCAACTTCTGGACCCGGACCTAGACCCGTGAAATTCGGGTCCGGATCCGGTTCCGGTTCCTCAAAAAAAATGTTACTCGTTCCCATTCGAGTCCGGGTCTGGTTCGGGTCCTATTTCTTTTCACGAGTCCGATTCGGTTCCGGATCTTTAAAGCATAACACATAAATTTACGGTAGTTAGATCAATAATATATATTTTTGCAAATATTCATTTACAAGTAATAACAAGATGCAATTTACAGAGTAAACAGAATAGTAAAAAAGTAGCAATTTGCAACTAATCAGTAAACAGAATAGTATACAACTTTTGAACAGAATAGTATTTACACTTCCTAACAATGTTGCAATTTGCAACTGATTAGTAACAAAGTAGCACCATTCATCTCATCTGCATCAATTTGCAACTGATCATTAACAAAGTAGCAACATTTACACATCCGCAACAATTTGCAACTGATCAGTAACAAAGTAGCAACATTAGCCTCGTAAATATACACTGATACCAAGTAACGAAGTAACAAATCAGTAACAAAGTAGCAACATCCGCAGCAAAGTAACAACTGATCAGTAACAAACTACACTAGTAATAAACTACACTAATACAACTACTCATTATAGATGAACTATAACTTTGAGGCAACTATTTATCAATCATCTACATTATATTACTCAAGTACCACAAATAGAAAGAGACATGAAATACAAGTACAAAAATTTTCTTCTTCCCCTACGCAGCAGCAGCAGCAGCAACGAGACAACAACAATACAGCACAACTCTCGTCTTTCTTTGGCATACTACTGATTTGTACAGCACAACAGCAGTATAGCGAGATGACAACTGTAGCAAACTTATAAACCAAATAGAAATCCGAGTAAGATACTACAAGGAATGATTATCTTCAAATAGTGTCAATTACTAGTCACTCCTATAAAACTCAGATAGGATTTAATCATCACTAGTCACTCCTATAAATCACTTAATCAATGAATCATAGTGTGCAACTTCAGAATCATAATCCATCTCATCATCATTTGTATACAAAGTAAACCAATTACAAATAATGGCATGCAAGTATACAACTTATAAACAGAATAGTATTTACACTTCCTAACAAAGTTTCAATTTGCAACTGATCAGTAACAAAGTAGCAACATTCATCTCATCTGCATCAATTTGGAACTAATCGGTAACAAAGTAGCAACATTTACACATCCGCAGCAATTTGCAACTGATCAGTAACAAAGTAGCAACATTAGCCTCGTAAATATACACTGATACAAAGTAACAAAGTAACAAATCAGTTAATTCAAGATCTCAAGAAAACTCAACAAGAACAAGAAGAAGATGGCCCATCTGAAGGATGAGGAGGTGAAGTTTAATCAAAAGGAAAGTGAGGTCATCACCCATTTGGAGGAAAAAGAGACACTGAGATAACAAGTCACTCTTATAAAATCAATGAATCAAAGCGTGAAATTTCAAAGTGCCATAAAGCTCAGATCATCAGCAAAGAGTGTCAATTGCTAGTCACTCCTATAGAGCTTAGATAGGATTTAATCATCACTAGTCACTCCTACAAATCACTTAATCAATGAATTATAATGTGCAACTTCAGAATCATAATCCATCTCATCATCATTTGTAAAGAAAGTAAACCAAACATCAAAAATAGCAAAGTGAGCAAACTAGCAAAACTAGCAAACTGAGCCTTTGAAAGTAAACCAAACAGTCCAAGTAAACCAAACATCAAAAATAGCAAAGTGAGCAAGCTAGAAAAACTAGCAAACTGAGTAGAATAAACTCACAGTTGATTAACTAGCAAAACTAGCAAACTGAGTAGAATAAACTCACAGTTGATCAACTAGCAAAACTAGCAAACTGAGTAGAATAAACTCATAGTTGATCAAATAGAAAAACTAGCAAACTGAGTAGAATAAACTCACAGTTGATCAACTAGCAAAACTAGCAAATTGAGTAGAATAAACTCACAGTTGATCAACTAGAAAAACTAGCAAACTGAGTAGAATAAACTCACAATTGATCAACTAGCAAAACTAGCAAACTGAGTAGAATAAACTCACAGTTGATCAACTAGCAAAACTAGCAAACTGAGTAGAATAAACTCAGAGTTGACCAACTAGCAAAACTAGCAAGTGAGCAAAACTAGCAAACTAAGCAGGTGAGCAAACTAAGTAAACTCGGCAAGTGAGCTAACTAGCAAAATAAACTCACAGTTAACAGTAAACTCAGCAAGTGAGCAAACTAGCAAAATCAACTCTCTTCTTTCTCATCACATCCTTCATCAACAAAGTCTTGTAAGTCTATATCGATTTCACGTCAATATATAAGATGAAGCATATAAATCATGAATTCCAATTTACGTAAAGAGAGATTAATTATCATTTCCTCATATTTACCTTGATCGTTTGGCACATTTCCTCGCATCCAATCTTGAGCACGTATCAAAGCTTCAATAGTGGAGCCCTTCAAACAAGATCTCTTATCACTCACCACTCTAGAGCCGGTACTAAAATCCGACTTAGATGCTACTGTTGACATTGGAATAGCTAAAATATCACGGGCCATGGATGCTAAAATAGGGTATTTTATTTCATTCGCAGACCAATACCCCAAAACATTGAAACATTTGGCATCGAGTAATACCTAATGAAAAAATAACAACCATTTAAACTAAGAAAAGAAACAACTAAAATAAAAGAAAGTTATTGGACGTAAACACTACTACGTATTACCTCTTCTTCCAAATAAAGATCGAGTTCACTCTTTGTTGGTAAAGATCTCTTTGAAGCCTTCTTGAAGTTAAAGTATGATTGCATGAGATGTTCACCCCCTAAATGGTCCATACTAGAAGACACTCCAATTTCATTTTCTTTTACGGGATTGATATGTACCACTTTCATTGAATATAAATCAAACAAATCAAATTTTGCTCGAACATCATCCACTTGTTTAGCCGCCATTAAACCATGCACTTGATTTAGCATAAATTCCACAAAGTCAAACTTCCTCCTTGGATCGAAGACAACCGCTATGGATAAAATCAAGCAATAGTCCTCCCAATATTGCTTAAACTTTTCCTTCATTCCGTCTTGAACTTTCTTGACGGTTGGGCTATGCCACTCACTTCTCAAGTGGAAATCAATCTTGCAAACTTGATAGAAATACAAATTTGATGTTGGAATCTTTGAGCTTGAAAACACATTTGTTGAATCGTCAAATACTTTAAGAAAGTTGCAAACCTCTCTAGCCATTGACCAATCCGTATCTAATGGTGGATTTTTAAAGTGCTCAAAAAAATGAAAATTTTGAAATGCTTCTTTGCACTCCAAGGCCCTATCCAACATCAAATAAGTAGAATTTCACCGTGTTGAGCAATCAATTCTTTGTTTTCTATCTTGACTCAACTTTAATTTTTTTTTTTGCACTCATCAAATGTTTGCAACCTTTGTGGAGAAGAAGTTATAAACTTAACAGCATCACAGATTTGAACAATAGAATCATATAAATCCTTCAATCCTTCTTTGACTACTAAATTTAAAATATGAATCGAACACCTTACATGAAAAAAGTCACCACCAAGCGGGAGCGATGATTTGTATTATGTTTTAATATTATTAGCAACCACGTTATTTGCTGAACAATTATCCATGGCAAGAGTAAATAGTTTGTCTTCAACTTCCCAATCTAATAAACATTTGCTCAATGCCTTGCTAAGTGCCGCCCCCGTATGTCTCTCATCAAGCTCAAAAAAATTTAGGATTTTCTTATGTAGTTTCCATTCAACATCAATATAATGAGCCGTGAGACTCATATATCCCTTAGTTTGGCAACTTGTCCATGTATCGGTTGTCAAACTAATTCAACCATGTGCACTAACAATTGAGTGTTTCAAAAACTCATTTTCTTTCCTATACAATTTAATGCAATCTTTTGTCACTGTGGCCCTTTTTAACTGTTTAAATTCAGGACTTAAGTTTGATACCATCGTCCTAAAGGCCCAATGATCGACGGTACTAAAAGGCACTTCACACATGATAATATAATGTGCAACATCCTCCCTACTACGTTCTTGATCAAATTTATATAGACCGATATCATTAGACGCACAGGTAGATGAACCAATTTGTAATTGCCTTTTACTTCTTTCACGGTTTTTTCTAATTCTACATGCTCTATAATGCTTCCATAATGATGAAGTTCCCATTTTTGAAAGATAAACAAGAGCCTGAGAACAATACTTACAATAGGCCTTCTTTTTTTTTCATTTTTAGTGAAGAACTCAAAAACTACAGATTCTCTCTTGTTACTTTCATCTTCAATATCCATGTTGGTTTGAGTCGCCTCCATTTCAATTGTAATAACAGCTTCATTTGATTAGTGCTTTCCTCAGCCATGAGAATCAAACTGAAAAATTAAAAAGAAAGAAATGAAATTAAAACAACAATAAACAACATTAACTCATATATAGAAAAATCTGAAGCTGAAGCTTCAGTAAGAACATGAGAATTTAAAGAAGTTTCAGTAAGCTTCATTAACATTTCCTCAGCCATGAGAATTTAAAGAAGTTTCAGTAAGCTTCTGCTTCTTTGGTGGTATTACTACCATATGTTATTATCTTAGTATGAAACAAAGTTAAGACAATTTAAATCCTTTCAGAAAAGCTGTAGTAAATTTTTACATCTGTAAAGCTGATGTGTCGTTACAGTTCACATGACCCTCAACAACTAATATGTTGAATCTATTTTTACAACACATGCGCATTGCATCAATAGCAAACTACTTGACTATGCACTGCACTGATGCCTTATTTGCATCTATCCAAATTGCATTTAACTATGTGTTAGTAGTTGGTTTATGAGCTGGACTCATTCTAGCTTGGTGTATGCAACTTCCAACATATTCGAAGCTCAGTTTTCACACCTCTCCCCTACATATAATTTGCCGTCTGATCTTTTACCAGCATTTCATAACTTTCTCTATGAAATATAGTTTATTTAATATTAGTTACTCAGAAATAACTATTACAAAAGTTTTTGACTACCATTTTCAACTTAAACTGAATCTACTTTTTCATTAAATACGAACTTTGACTAATTATTTAAAGTATCTTCATAGCAAGGCAAAATCTGGATCCATTGTAATTACAATCATGTTAGGAAATTTTGATTACTCTTTACATTATCCATAACATATTAGGAATCTGGATCCATTGAGAAAAGGGGATAAAACCCTAGATTTGAGAACCGAATAAGATAAAAATCATACCATTGATCAACGGAAGAACGATGCTAGAGTGGAAGAACGGACAAGTTGGCTGCGGCGGCAGCGAGGTCGCGATGGCGAAGTGGGAGCGATGGCGAAGTCGAAAAAGGGGCCAATGATCGACGGAGGTGATTGCGGAGGAGGTGAGGGTGGAGGTGGGGTTTTGGGAAAGGGGATTTGAGAAAGAGAGAGCTCAAGGATGAAGGATGGAGAAAGAGAGAGGCGCCCAAAGCTTTGGGAAAGGGGACTTGCGATTTTTAGGGTTAGGAAGGGGCAGCTGAAGCTTAGGGAATATGGATTAGGAAATAGGGCTGTGGAGTGAAGTGGGGTATTGGGTACAGGGTGTATTTATATTACGGGTAACGGGTCGGGTCCGGGTCGGGTCCGCTAATATTTTGTATTAATTCTTTAAAGCGGGTCTGGGTTTGGGTCTGGGTCGGATCTAATATTAGTAGACCCAGACCCGACCCAAAATTTCAACGGGTATGTTTTTTGGACCCGTACTCTACCCAAACTAGATCGGGTCGGTTCCGGTCCGACATCAGGTTCGGATTTCGAGTTATAATACCAGTGCTAAATATGAGTATGTAAAAGTACTCTAAGTGTGTGACTTGTTGAGTAACCGGATGAATTCATTACAAATATTTGTATTCGCGTCAAAAAGCAGGTGACAACTTAGAGAGAGACATAAAAAGAAAAAAAGCAGAAAAAAACTCTAGTTTGCTATTCTATTTGTAGTAGTGAGAAGGGGTTGATCATAGATAGAGTTGTTACATGATATAATTGCATTAATTGCATGAAAAATTTAATTGGGTTTGGAATTGTGTTTGAATAATTGCACTGGACAAAGTGATATGCTTAGTTTTCCTTTATTTGCTATTGTTTATATTTTAAGTTGAAAATTTGATGTTTACATGATAAGTCCTTTTGGGTGTGATGAGTTAAGCCTAATTATGATTACTATCTCTTTATTCATGGTTTTCTTTTTTGCTCGAGGACAAGTGAAATCTTAAGTTTGGGGGTATTTGATGCGCTTAATTTTATATAATTTTTATTACTCTTTTATGCATTAAAAGTGCGAGTTCTCGTTGATTTTTTTTAATTTTCTCTTAATTTTACTTATTTTTATTTATTTGTTTGATTTTGTAGGAATGAGAGGGATAAGTTCAAGATGTGAGCGTTTTTTTGTGAAATCAAGAAAGGATACAAGGATAAAGATTTTAAAAATTCAAATTGATTTTATGTGAAGATTTCTAGAAGATTCAAGCACTCAACTGCACGTGTTTACAAATTGACCCATGGAAGAACCAATAGAAAATATTATGGTCAACTGGTGGGGGGGGGGGGGGGGGGGGGGGGGATGATATTGATATTAGTAATAAAAATCAAGGATGCGTGGATTTAAATTAGGGTTAGTTAATTGTTTAGTTTAAAATTTAACAGATTAATCTTAATCTAAGGATTTTAATTAATTAATTACTCAATCCTAAATAACTAACCTAACCATACTCTACTTATTAACCTTATATAAAGAAGTGGCTGCATAGAAAGTGAAACGGAGGAGAGAGATTTGGGGGCGGTTCACGAGGCATGAGGTGTGGCGGCTTGGGAAAAACCAAAAGGGGAGGGCGGCTGGGAAGTGCAAGGAGGGAGAAAAGAAGGAGGGATCGGATTTTGAGGCTAGGGAAGAAGAAAAAAAGACACTGGCAACTTCAAAATCTCGGCTTTCAACTTCGCATTCCAACAACAACTAGTTCTTTCTTCTATCTTATAATTTTTAATTTTTATTATGCAATCCAAAAACATGTTTGTTAGTTACAAAATTATCATGAACTAATTTTATTTGTCTAGGGCTTCGATGTAGCATTTGATAACACAATTTGAACTCCATGTTATCTTATTTTTCTAATTTTCCATGGTTGTGTTTTAATTTTTGTTCTTAATACTTACAATTGTTTGGCCAACTATTGTTTGATTTATTGAATCATGATGAGACCAAGAGGTAATTTGTGATTTAGAATTATAAGATTAAACATCATTGATTGAGCAAAATTAGAGATGATTTACCGTGATTAATGTGACCATAAAGAAATCTATAGAACTTAATGAGCCTTCAATTAATTAAAATTGCATAGAGATATGACGAACTGTTAGTTGGAGATATTTTTGGTGTTGTTCGAGAGAAAACATTGAATAGTTAGGTGATTTTGGTCTACAACTTTGAAAAATAGAATTTCTAGTTACATGGAATTATGACTTGTGATGTGAAATCAAAATCCCTAAAATTAGTTTTGCTATTAATAAACAAAAAAATTTCAAATTTTCATCATTTTTATTTCGTTTAGTTCTTTCCTTTAGTTTAATTTAGTTTAGTTGCTATTTTTATCATATTTTCGAGTTTCCAAATAGTAGTTAATCTAGTAAATTTCGGTACTCAATAAAACAATTAGTTATTGTGGGTTTGACACTATTTTATTTTAAAACTATAATACTTATTGTGATTTTGTACACTTGCAAATATTCCATCAGATTCATCTACATAAAAAATAATTGAGATTATCACGTTACCAAAACACCCACCAAATTTTTGATAATCTTTCTGCCTTATCATATTGCAGCTTTATGTTTCCTTCAACAAATTTGTTACTCTGCCATATCAGGGTGGGATTTGTGCATATTTTATATAAAGAAGAACGTCTAATTGGAGACTGAACATAATTAAATAAGTATTATATATGTTTCAGTATAATGTATCAATTTTAACAATAGTGCCCATCATTATTCATTAAAAAACTGAAGGGGAAACCCTATGTCTGCTAAGTCATAAAAAATATATATTTCATTCATAATTATAATCAACGTATACCTAAGATCATGTGTTCATAATGTATGCATTTTATTTATTTTTTTTGTTATTTTTTTTATCTACCTGGTTGAAATATATTAGAATCATATGTAACTTTTTGAGTCATCTAATTGTTACTATACTTTGATTTTATAAGATATATAGCATTATTGGTTTTTCACATGTCATGCATATGCATCGATTAGTAAAGTAGATAACAATTACATTTGTTTTTTTTAATAAATAAAGCCAAAATATTATTTTCGGCAATGTCTACTATAGCGAATAATTGATGATAATAAATTGGTCTATACCAAACGCAGTATTGCAACATTTTTGAGAATCATGATTCCTACCCTCACATTCCCAGAAATTCCCCCATTTCAATGAATTCTCTAGTCTTCATACCAAACACTCCCTTAGGTCATAATTGATACTGACTAATTTGATTAATACTAAGGTTTTAATTAATAGTTAGATAATTAGTTAAATTAATTCGTTAAATATTGAGTTTAGCCTGTTAATTAAGTGGTTAATAGTGAGATTAATGGCATCCACCGTGGGACAAAACATGACCGTGGGACGAAACATCATGTTTCGTCTCACCATGGATCCCACAAAAAATAGAAATTTTTTAATAACTTATTATAATAGAAAACTATTATAATATTCAAAAACCTATTAAAAAAATTATGATAATTTAGTCAGACAGTTTAATTTAGTCATCGAATTAGCTATAATTTGCATTTCACGACTGCAGAAAACTAACAAAATTGTCAATTCTATTTTTCCATTTTGCCATTTTTTCCCTAAACGACTGCGGATGTTCTTATGAGACAGTGAGATGGAGTGTTTATTTTGTGAGATGAACAATTTGAATCATCCAAATCTCGATCACACCGTTCATATCACTTTACATGTCATCTAGATGGTGTATACAAAATTTCAAGCGATTTGGAGACCTCTACCCTATGCATCAAAGCATTCAACACATCATGAAGATGGTGTGAATTACATATATATGTATTTATTTGAACACTATATATATGTATGGAGAGAGAGAGAGAGAGAGAGACATTCCGTTGTGCATTCTCCTCCGTGTGCACTTTGTGTGCATTCGGCCTTTTAGCCTTCGTATTGACGATCCGAACCGTTCACATTGAACTACACGTCTAAATTAGTATAAATATGTAAAATTAAGTCATTTGAAATTCATTTGTCCATCAATGATGTCATTATAAAATAATAACGACATTCAGCCATACAATTTTGTAACACTTCAATGCATGGTCAAATGAATTTCAAATGACTTGATTTTACATATTTAGACTAATTTAGATGTGTAGATCAACGTGAATGGTTTGGATAGTCGATACGAAGGTCAAAAGGTTGAATGCACACGAAGACGAGTTCACAACGGAAGGGGACTATATATATATATATATATATGTATATATATATATATATATATTGGAGGGAAGAGGGAAGAGCATAATTTATAATGTAAATTAATTAAAGAATCTATATATATATAATCTAGATTCTTTAATTAATTTACATTATAAATTATGCTCTTCCCTCTTCCCTCCAATGCTTAAATCTATCACTGAAGGTTTATATATATAATAAGCAGTGAAGAGAAGGGCATAATTTATAATGTAAATTAATTAAAGAATCTAGATTGTTAGAGCATCCATAATCGTAAGAGCTAAAAAATGTATATATGGATAATTAAAATTAGCATTTTGTTGTTTCGCTGCAGTAGGGAAATGGAAAAATATAGCAAAGTTGTAGAAGTAATGAACAGACAAAACATGATGTTTTACCCGTAGAATTTATTTTTAATTTTTAGATTTTTTTTAATTTCATTAAAATTTAAATATTATTTTAATATAAATGAAACTTGATGTTTCGTCAGACACAAAAAAAAAAAAACTTTTTTTGGTGTACGAAACATGACACTTTTGCAATTTGCAAAAAAACCGAATGTTTCGTCCGGGTTTTTAAGGGTTTTTATTTTTTATTTTTTTTCGTTAATGTTTGGTTAAAGTGTTGGAGGAATTGACAATTTTACTATTAGACCCCTTCACATTAGACCCCTTCACATGCCTAGACAAATTCTCCATGGTTTGGATTGGCCCAACCGACTTACCAGAAAGTGTGTGTTTTAGTTTCTTGGACCCCATCATAGGCCCATTAGAAATTTAAGAAAAAGAGGAGATAGAGTGCAGCCCACCAATTTGTTGGTGTTGGACACCTTCACGCGTCTAATAGAGTTAACAATTGGCCCATTTGATTTTCCATCTATTTTTCGAGAGTTTGGGCTTCTATCGCGGCCCATACCAATTCAAATTCCATTTGAATTATTAAGCTTACATGTCTTTGTCCCTTCTACAGCAGCTGGCGCTTTAAGGATGTCGCCTTCTTCCACCAACGATCAAATTTTGACCTTTCACAGCTGTTAAACCTCAAACTTGGCCGTTGATTTCCTTTCCCAGATTCAGATCTGAGTCATCGATCTGCAACATTGCATTTCTAGTCAGTAGCAGCCAGTGCTGCCCATCTAGATCTATTGCAGATCAGATCATATCTTAGTGGGCCTGTTCGACCTCAAGTGAAGCTTTAGTTGTTGTTTCAGCGATGTTACTTGTTTGTAGGAGCGTCCACCTCTTGACAATGACAACCATTTGGCATGGCTCTCCACTACTAATGGCACCTTCTACTCCACCTTTGTTTCTAGGGCAAAACAAGTCAGGTAGGCTACCTCAAAAGCCTGGAACCTCGCAAACCTTAGCATGAGGCTGATGTTGCAACACCCCGAATTACATACACAGAAAATCTGTGACACATCCAGAATCTTTTACTTCAATTTAGCACAAATACACTGCAAATTACCGGGAAATTTTAAGAACTTTAATTACATCATCGTTCATTACAAATATTAGAGAACTCTACACAATAAATTATAACTTATTATAATATTCAAGCTTCGGTCTTCCATAGAGTCCGCAACAAACTTAAGTCCATACCACCCACTAAACACAAATCTTGCAAAATCTTCCAACTATGGACACGTCAGTTGAATTCAGCCGGCACAATGCTTGCAACAATAGCGATCTTCTAATTCTCAACAACCAAAAGATTCGATGCAAATAAAAATAATGCAGAAAGTAAATCTATTCTAAGTGTAACAGTGTATGCCATGATCCAGAAAATCTAATGCACAAACAAATGCACACAATGCTCATTTCTAATGCATGCTTGTTTGCAATTCTATGCCGCCCATACGACATAGGTTCCAAATGCAAGCTTCTAATGTTTCTCCTCATTTTAGGGTTTAATTCCACGCTATGCCAAACATAAATCCGTGACAAAATTTAAGATTTAGACATCATGTGAGTATTGGATCTCGCCCTGGAATTCTGGAGATCAATCTCTATGAGCAGATCATTCTAGAGCCTATTTCATATCTCGTCATGGAATTCTGGAGAATATCTCGCTCTGCATGTCATACTAGAGCCCTCATCACATAAACGTCCGATGAGCATTGCTCTCATCCTGAAATACTAGAGATCAATCCAACTCTGGAGATCATTCTGGGGACTAGTTCATCCTCCTCCCAAAATACTGGGATTATCTCACTCCGTGGATCATCCTGGAGCCATCTTCTCACATTTTCTTTTACTTCGTCATAACTTCTATCTAGTGTGTGTACTTATATTCAATATAAACAATTACTGCCTAGTGCTAGCATCACCCTACCAGCCCAACTCAACAACACTAGGAATACTAGCCCAATCTGGCTAAGTCCCACCTTTATGAATCACAACCTTGCCGATACCTGCCTGGGTCTTGCTCAGCCTCTAGAAACCCGCACAACTAGGATGCCACACCAAGTCATACTTTGAGGTTCTTTACGAAAAACCCTAACTTGTTAACATAACCTACATGACTAGAAATTATCAACTACTCAAAAAATTCTAGGTCGAAACACCACTAAGTAGATTCACTCACAATCTCGAGCCTAATCTATTAGTCATCACAATCTCGCATAAATCTTGATCTCACACCGAATTGATTCTGTAAGATCCCGCAAAATAGTATATAACTATTTTGTACATTAGTCCGTGCACAATTCAGAGTTGCACGTATTAATGGATTTTTCTCAATTGTTTTAATTGAGTAAGTATTGGGACATATTATTTAATATGTTTCGAGCCCGACAATGGTACAGTTCTAGAACCGGAGTTGGGATAATTTATCAATTAAATTGTACATTTTTCTCCACTATAATCGGGACGGAACGTGTAGTAATTCTATATTGATAAAATAATTTTTATTCAAACATATAAATGTTTTCTTTTGAGATGTGTATGCACTTGTCATGAATGTATGTATGAATACATGTATGTGTGTATATACTCATGAGTATGTTGTATATATATGTGTGTGTATGTATGATTATCCATATTAATCCATAACCCTACAACCACTAATCTTAACCCTAAAACGAGTCATTTAAACTATGTGCTAGTTTGAAGATATGGTCACCCCCCACTCTTCCACTCACCCTCATTCTGACCCACACACTCTCTCTCCCTCTCCTTCTTCTATATGGCCCAAATTCACCCCCCAAGCTCCTCCCCATTTTTAAAAAACCCAAAAGTTCATCACAAATCACTTTTTCTTCATTTTTCTTATAAACCCTAAAAACTACTTCCAAAATCTTTCTTTTCTCATTTTTAGTATCTCTACACTTCTAAATCTCTTCATGGAGCTTAGGAGGTGTAATCCCTATTTCCGCAAATACGTATTTTCACGAGTATTTTTCTGTATCTCGATATTTATAAATTGTTATTGTTAAATTCGTTTTGAGTTTCTTTGCTAAAACATTTTCCTAAACAATAATTCTAATTATTTTAAATAAATCTTGTCTCTATTTCTACTTGATCAACTGTTTGCATTTTAACCCTCAAAGAATATTATTACTGATTGGAACTATTTCAACGAAATCCTATTTTTATATATTGATATTATTATTCTGACGATTGCTATTATTATTGATAGTCCTTTTATTCTTATTGATTGATTGATGTTACTACTATTATTTTATTGACATGATTATTTTAGTGTTCTTATGGCTATGGTGATTATTCTTATTGATTATTAAAACAAATCCCTTCTTATTTGATAATTGTGTTTATAATTGTCGCAAATAATTCATGTAACACAAATTATATTTTTATCACATATCTTATTCCCCATATTTGGATTTATGTTGATCAATTGTATTATTATACAATGTATTTTATTTTATTGGATCTAATACCCAAATACCCAATAGCCCAATATCCTATTTCCCCCTATAAATACTCTAATCTCTATTTCTAATTACCCTAACCCTAATTAATTTCTTAAACCCTAGCCACTTTTAACCTCTCTCCCTGTTCAACCCCCTACCTCCCCTATTATGTTCACTTCCCCTACCCCCATCTTTCTCCCTCTCCCTGTTTCCGCTTCAACCCAACGCCCAAGCCCTTCCTTCTCCGATCGCCCCTCACCATCGCCTTCCCCTTGTCAAGACCTCCACACCTCATCACCATCGACCCCCCCCGTCATCGTCCTTGTCCTCGCCCAAGAATCCACCGAACCTATCAACCCATCCACCTCATCGCTTCCCTTCCTCATCGCCACCGCCATCCTGTGCTCGATCGTCTCTCCGTGCACCACTACACTCTCCAAAGATCCCCTCTGTCCTCCTCGTCATCGTCCAAGCCGAGCACCAGTTGCATCGTCTTCCCCTGTTCTCGAGCGGGAAACAGAGCCGCCGTCGAAACCGTCGTTGCGTCGCTTCCCGACCAGCACTGTCGCTCGTCACTGTAGAACCCCGTATTTTCAAATATTATTTTAATTATTTGAAAATGAATTTAAGTAATTTTTGAGGATTTAAATAAATATTTTCTAAGAAATTTATCTTTTGTACACGTGCAAAACACGTGCAAATGACTTTTCGGAAGTTTGAAAAATTAAGTTTTCTTTATGAATAATCATTATTTATTATTTGAAGATTATTTAGTATTTTTCCAGATTTTTCTGAAATTAATTAGTACTATTTGCAATTTTGAGAAAAGAAGGACTTATTTGCAAAATTGACATTTGTTTGGGTTAAAACGCAAAAGTGGCATTCTGGACGTTTTGAGCAGTATTGGCATTGAGGTTTAAGTTATATTTCACTATTAAATCCTGACTTAAATGATATTTGATGAAATTTCAAGACTAATCTATATATATGTAAATTATATTTTGGGAAAGGATTATTTTGCAAATCGGGTGAAAACCCTAATATTTTAATCCGGCATATATATAAGGGATTTTCCTATTCCCAGCCGTCATTGAGTATACACAGGATTTTGAGATTTATTTTGAGGAGCAAAAGAAGAGGCTTTTGGATCTAGCAAGGAGAAGAACTATTTCGTGGATTTTCTTCAAAACAATGTGAGTTGGTTTGTTTTGTTTTGTTTGCTTTGTTTGATTTGAATGATGAATGAAGTAAGATTTTTGTTATGCCTTGTTCGTGATCGTTACACTATTGATTTGTTAGTCTCATTGTATGTATGACATGGATCTATTATTTAATATGAAGGATGAAAACTTTTATTGTTACTTGGATCATGATGAGAGAAATATTAAGATTTGTTGAGGATATGTTGATTTTGAGATCGTATTGTTGGGAGATATATTAAAAATTGATGGTGTTATGATCAGATGATAAACATCTAGATCTGATGGTAATAGTTCAGATTTTGATTAGTTATGAAGGAAGTTTTGTGGAGAAAACCCTAATGGGAGAATTGAGAATTAAGATCATGAGAATATGAAATTTGAGTATTTGAGTGTTTGAGTAATGTAACTATGATGGAGATTATTGAGAGATGTCTATTGGCCTGGATACAATTAATTTTTATGATCAGTGAATCTTTAGAAAACCCCTGGTTGATTTGTGTTCGGACCTATTGTTGGGAACCTGTAGCCGACAGTCGACTGGACCATACAGCAGTCGACTGGCACGAGCCTGTTGTGAATTTTTAGTCTTTGAGGTTTGTTCGGGACAGTCGACCTAGACTGTGGTCAGTCGACTGGTCCTCTGCTTGTGATTTTGTTCAGTTCTTTCGGGACGGTCGACTGATGACTTGTCAAGTCGACTGGTCATGCCTTAGATTATTTTGTAAAATGTTGGGATATGTCCTCTGGACAGTCGACTGGTCCATCAAGCAGTCGACTGGTTCTGTAGGATCTTGTATTTGATTTGAGATATTTTGTTTAGTGTTTGACTTTGAGACATTTGTTCAGTATTTGATTTGAGATGTTCAGTTAAGAACATGATTTGAGATATTTTGTTGAGCCACTTGTTTAGTAGAAATTTTTTCAGATATTTGTTTTTGAGTCTCTAGAGGTAGGTGACCCTAGTATACCGGTGTTTGTTCAGTTATTTGTTGAAACCCATTGAGGCAAATTTTCAGTTATTCAGATTTTAGTCCGGTAGGGTACACTACTCTAGGAGATTTGTTCAGTAACCCAAACTAATAAGGACAGGCATTAGTAGTGTCATGACGAATGAGAACATGAGTTATGCACCTCAGTTTGGCTTTTGATGTAGGATTTAATCTCCTGAATTATCCAAGTAGTTAACTTGCGATGTGTGATTTATCTCCGGAATTATCCAGGTAGTTAACCTGAGATGTGGGATATTTCTCCGGAATTATCCAAGTAATTATCTTGAGATGTGGGATTGAACTACGGAATGATCGGAGTCGAGGCGACGCTTTTGGGGTATTCTTGTGATTATAAGTCTATGTTTAGATGTGGGATGATCTCCTGAATTATCCAGGGTAAATATCTGTGATGTGGGATCAATCTCCGGAATGATCAAGCATGGGCAAATTATCATAGTTTATCTTCATCTCTTAGTAGTCATCGTTGTCAGCATGTAGTCATGATGTTTTCTTGAATCACTTTTATGCATTTGGATTTCTTGTTTTCGGCACACACTTGGCTTTTGGGTTTGGTATCACCCCTTATTCTTTTGTTGTACTTCATACTTTAGTGTTTGATTATTATTTGTTGGATATTATGTTCTAAGTTCATTTATGTTATTGTTTTGATTAGTCGCCACTCACACCATTTTTATGGCTGACCCCTTTAGTTTGGGGGTTAGGGTTCAACTCTAGCCTCACATGTTGCAGGTTATTGCTTAGATTGGAGGGTGGATGCTTGAGTGGGCAATTTGAGATTATTGAATTATTTAGTGTTTGTTGTGAAATTATAAAGACTTATTTGAGATCATTATTGAGCTGTAAATAAAGATTAATTTGTGTCGAGATGTTTAGACTTCCGCTGTAATCGTAACAATTGTTGTAATAAGGAAAGAAAAATATTAGTGGTGTTGTTGGCGTTTATTGTTGTATTGAAGTGGATTGCTGGGATTTCGCCACTTATTTTCTAAGCTCTCATATTAGAAATTTGGGGCGCTACAGAGATTGGTATCAGAGCTCCGCTTCAATGTAATAATAGACTTAGTATGACAACCAACCTAGGTGTGGACACTAGAGAGTGAGTACCTAGGTGTGGACATCAGAGTGTGAGTATCACATAGAATTAAATTATGATGTTTGGTTTGAAATTATGGTTTGGCTTTGCCATAGGGTATTGAAATGAGTTTGAATTGTATGTGTGCTCTAACTTTACCCTCGTTTTGCAGTAATCACAATGGTTGCACCCAGAGGGAGAAATGGTGGCAACAATGAGGATGGTTCGGGTAGTTCTCGAGGAGCAGGAATTGACCTAGAGGCTGAGTTTGCTAAGGTTTATCAGACCTTGAACACATTGATGGCATTCAATGTGGCGCAGCAGCAAGCGCAGCAGCAGAACCCGCCGAATCATGGAGCTGGGCATGGATTGGTGAATGCCGACCCCATAAAGCAGATTGAATCCTTTAAGAGGATGAGGCCGCCAGTCTTTGAGGGGCAAGCTGATCCAACAGCAGCAGATGATTGGATCAGGAAGATGGAGACGATCTTCGAAGTATCGGAGACTCCAGCCGCCAGTAAGGTGAAGTTGGCTTCGATGCAGCTCGAGAAAGACGCTGGTGTCTGGTGGGAGTCACTGAAGAGGACTCTGGGAGATCAGCCTTTGACATGGGAAGCTTTTCTGGAGGAATTCAGAGATCGCTTCTTTCCTCTTGATGTTCAGGAGAAGAAGGCGACTGAGTTCATGAACCTTCAGCAGGGGAGCATGACTGTTCGGGAGTATGAGACGAAATTTGCCCAACTTTCGAGGTATGCACCAGAGTTGGTCATGGATGAAGCAAAGAAGGCCAAAAAGTTTGAGCAAGGCTTGAGGCCGAACTTGAGATCAAGGATGGTTCCGTTGGGTATCAGGAGATTTGAGAAGCTGGTCAGGAGGGCCGCGATGACTGAAGAAGATATGGAACTGTTTCAGAAGAAGCAGGAATCATGGAACCGGAACAAGAGGCCAGCATCAGGCCAGAGAGGGAAGGGATTCCCGGCGAAGCAGGCGAAGTTCAGTGGACCGGTGCAGAAGGCATCTGGAGCTCAGGGAGTGACCTGCTACTACTGCAAGGAAGTAGGACACTACAGGCTAGCATGTCCGAAGTTGGCAGAGCATGTTTGTTCTCAGTGTGGGCAGACTGGACACTCCAAGCCCCATTGTCCACAACTGAAGAAAGATGGTTCGAGTGGAAGCAAGTTCCCGAAGAGGCAAGGGCGAGTATTTGCATTGACCGAGGAGGATGCGAAAAACTCGGAAGATGTAATACAGGGTATGCAGGAATTTTGATTTCTTTCATTTTGAATCAGTGTAATGAATAAAAGCTTTTATTTCAGAATAAATTAAGATTGAGTATCATTCTTATTGTAACAGGAGTTGTTTTAATAAATGGAATAAAAGCAAAGGTTTTGTTTGACACTGGTTCATCGCATACATTTGTATCGCCAAGTTTTGCAAAGATCTTAGGTTTGGAACCTAAGCTATGTCCAGGCAGGGTTTTGTCAGTGGCAACGCCGTCAGGTGAAGAGCTAGTAGCAGATCGATATTACGAGGGCTGTGATATCGAGATTGGTGGAAGGATGTTCGGCATTGACCTGATCGAGCTACAAGTGTTGGGAGTGGATGTCATTGTAGGCATCGATTGGATGGCTATATATGATGCCACGATTGATTGCAAGCAGAAGGAGGTGTTGGTGAAAGCACCAGGTGGACCTGCAGTAACTTTCCGAGGGAAGAAGAAGATCCCGCAGGTGGCTGCAATGGTATCTAAGAAGTCTATTGCAGATGAAGTCAAGAGCATTCCGGTTGTTCGAAAGTTTCCTCAGGTGTTCTTGGATGATTTTCCAGGACTACCGCCGCAGAGAGATGTGGAGTTTTGCATCAATGTTCAGCCGGGGAGTGCGCCGATTTCCAAGGCTCCATACAGGATGGCACCTGTAGAGCAGGATGAAGTGAAGAAGCAGATTGAAGAGCTTTTGAGCAAAGGGCTTATCAGACCGAGTTCATCTCCGTGGGGAGCGCCAGTGTTGTTGGTCAAGAAGAAGGATGGGTCAATGAGGATGTGCATTGACTACAGGGAGTTGAATAGGGTGACTATTCAGAACAGGTACCCACTGCCGCGGATAGATGATTTGTTCGACAGACTTCGAGGAGCAGCGGTATTTTCAAAGATTGACTTGAGGTCAGGATATCATCAGGTGCGAGTCAAGGAGGAAGATGTGAGCAAGACAGCCTTCAGGACTCGTCATGGGTTGTATGAGTTCTTGGTGATGCCATTCGGGTTGACGAATGCGCCAGCAGTGTTCATGGATATGATGAATCGAGTGTTGAGGCCGTTCATTGATTCCTTCGTGGTGGTCTTCATCGATGATATCTTGGTGTATTCGAAGTCGGAAGAGGATCATTCTAAGCACTTGACAGCGGTATTACAGACATTGCAGGAGCACAGCTTGTATGCCAAATTGTCGAAGTGTGAATTTTGGAAGTCTGAGGTGGCTTTCCTTGGTCACATTCTTTCTAAGGAGGGAGTGGCTACTGACCCTCAGAAAGTGGAAGCAGTAAGGGATTGGCCCAGGCCGACGTCAGTGAAGGAAGTCAGAAGCTTCTTGGGATTAGCTGGTTACTACAGGAGGTTTATTCAGGGGTATTCCCAGATTGCAGTTCCATTGACAGGTTTGATCCGAAAGAGTGTGGCATTTGTGTGGACAGATAAGTGCGAGGAGAGTTTCCTTGAGTTAAAGGAAAGGCTGACTACCGCACCCATATTAGCATTGCCGCAAGCAGGGAAAGATTATGACATCTACAGCGATGCATCTCTCAGAGGTTTGGGATGTGTCTTGATGCAAGAAGGCAATGTCATTGCTTATGGTTCGAGGCAGTTGCGTCCGCACGAGAAGAATTATCCGACGCATGATTTGGAGTTAGCAGCTATCATATATGCCTTGAAGCTATGGAGGCATTATGTCTATGGTGAGAAGGTCAATATGTACACTGACCACAAGAGCCTGAAGTATATCTATCAGCAGAGGGATTTGAATCTTCGTCAGAGAAGATGGTTGGAGGTATTGGAAGACATTCGTCCTGAGATCAAGTATCATCCGGGCAAGGCGAATGTAGTGGCTGATGGACTTAGCAGGAAGAGTAGTTTGTCAAGGTTCATCACTACTCGAAGAGAGTTGGCAGCAGAGATCGATCAGGCAGGTATCGAGGTGGTACTGCGAGGTTTAGGGGCATCTTTGGCTCAGTTGAGGCTGCAGCCGTCATTGAGAGAGAAGATTGTGGAAGGTCAGAGATCAGATTCAGAGATCCAGAAGATGTTGCAGCAGGTTGCAGAAGGCAAGTTATCAGAATTTCGTGTCCAAGATGGAGTTCTTTGGTTGGGTGACAGGTTGTGTGTTCCAGATGATGCAGAGTTGAGAGAGAGTATCTTGCAGGAGGCACACAGCACCTTGTTATCAGTTCATCCAGGAGGTACGAAGATGTACAGGGACATCAAACCACATTTTTGGTGGTCTGGTATGAAGCGAGATGTAGCAGATTTTGTGGCAAGGTGTCTGACTTGTCAGCAGATCAAGGCAGAGAATCAGAGACCTGGAGGTTTGTTACAGCCTTTACCCATTCCGGAGTGGAAGTGGGAGAATATCAGCATGGACTTTATCACGGGTTTGCCGAGGAGTTCGAAGGGCAATGACTCGATTTGGGTTGTTGTGGACCGATTGACTAAGTCGGCACATTTTCTAGCCATGAAGATTACTTGGTCGATGGAGAAATTGGCTGAGTTGTACATTGGAGAGATTGTGAGACTTCATGGAGTTCCTGTTTCGATTGTGTCTGACAGAGACGCAAGGTTTACTTCGAGGTTTTGGAGAAGTTTACAAGCAGCGTTGGGCACCATAACTGATTTCAGTACAGCATTTCATCCGCAGACAGATGGTCAGACGGAGAGGGTGAATCGAGTGCTGGAAGACATGTTGAGAGCTTGTGTTATGGACTTTGGTGGTAGTTGGGAGAGATACTTGGCATTGGTTGAGTTTGCCTATAACAATAGTTACCATGCAAGTATTGGGATGGCACCGTATGAGGCTTTGTACGGGCGGAGGTGCAGGACACCTGTATGTTGGTATGAGGTTGGCGAGAGGCAGATGTATGGTCCTGAGATCGTACAGCAGACGTCAGAGCAGATTGAGCAGATTCGCAAGAGATTGGTTGAGGCTCAGAGTCGGCAGAAGAGTTATGCTGACACTCGACGGAGAGATTTGGAATTTGAGGTTGGGGATGCAGTTTTTCTCAAGGTTTCTCCGACCAAAGGAGTGATCAGATTTGGTAAGGGTGGCAAGTTGGCGCCGAGGTATATTGGTCCGTACAGGATCGTGGAGAGGATTGGTAAGACAGCTTACAGATTGAAGCTTCCAGAGGAGTTGGCTCAGGTACATGATGTGTTTCATGTATCATTATTAAGGAAGTATGTGGCCGATCAAAAGCATCAGTTGGTAGAAGTTCCCGAAGATCTACAGGTGAACTTGAGTTACAAGGAACAGCCTGTTGAGATCGTTGATCGTAGGGAGAAAGTCCTTAGAAGCAAGGTGATACCTATGGTCAAGGTATTGTGGAGGAATCAACAGTTCGAGGAGGCTACTTGGGAGCCAGAGGATCGCATGCTGAATGATTTTCCTGAATTGTTTGAATGAATGTATTTCTTTTGTGTGATTGTAATTCTTTGAATGACTGAACCATTGAATGATATACGATGTATCCTTTTATTTTGATTGTGATGTTATATGGAATTGTTGGATTTTGTTCTATATATGAAGTATTGTTTCCTTTGTTGGTATGTGTTTTGAACTCATTAGTAGTAGTTCTGAGGACAGAACTCTTCTAAGGAGGGAGTGATGTAGAACCCCGTATTTTCAAATATTATTTTAATTATTTGAAAATGAATTTAAGTAATTTTTGAGGATTTAAATAAATATTTTCTAAGAAATTTATCTTTTGTACACGTGCAAAACACGTGCAAATGACTTTTCGGAAGTTTGAAAAATTAAGTTTTCTTTATGAATAATCATTATTTATTATTTGAAGATTATTTAGTATTTTTCCAGATTTTTCTGAAATTAATTAGTACTATTTGCAATTTTGAGAAAAGAAGGACTTATTTGCAAAATTGACATTTGTTTGGGTTAAAACGCAAAAGTGGCATTCTGGACGTTTTGAGCAGTATTGGCATTGAGGTTTAAGTTATATTTCACTATTAAATCCTGACTTAAATGATATTTGATGAAATTTCAAGACTAATCTATATATATGTAAATTATATTTTGGGAAAGGATTATTTTGCAAATCGGGTGAAAACCCTAATATTTTAATCCGGCATATATATAAGGGATTTTCCTATTCCCAGCCGTCATTGAGTATACACAGGATTTTGAGATTTATTTTGAGGAGCAAAAGAAGAGGCTTTTGGATCTAGCAAGGAGAAGAACTATTTCGTGGATTTTCTTCAAAACAATGTGAGTTGGTTTGTTTTGTTTTGTTTGCTTTGTTTGATTTGAATGATGAATGAAGTAAGATTTTTGTTATGCCTTGTTCGTGATCGTTACACTATTGATTTGTTAGTCTCATTGTATGTATGACATGGATCTATTATTTAATATGAAGGATGAAAACTTTTATTGTTACTTGGATCATGATGAGAGAAATATTAAGATTTGTTGAGGATATGTTGATTTTGAGATCGTATTGTTGGGAGATATATTAAAAATTGATGGTGTTATGATCAGATGATAAACATCTAGATCTGATGGTAATAGTTCAGATTTTGATTAGTTATGAAGGAAGTTTTGTGGAGAAAACCCTAATGGGAGAATTGAGAATTAAGATCATGAGAATATGAAATTTGAGTATTTGAGTGTTTGAGTAATGTAACTATGATGGAGATTATTGAGAGATGTCTATTGGCCTGGATACAATTAATTTTTATGATCAGTGAATCTTTAGAAAACCCCTGGTTGATTTGTGTTCGGACCTATTGTTGGGAACCTGTAGCCGACAGTCGACTGGACCATACAGCAGTCGACTGGCACGAGCCTGTTGTGAATTTTTAGTCTTTGAGGTTTGTTCGGGACAGTCGACCTAGACTGTGGTCAGTCGACTGGTCCTCTGCTTGTGATTTTGTTCAGTTCTTTCGGGATGGTCGACTGATGACTTGTCAAGTCGACTGGTCATGCCTTAGATTATTTTGTAAAATGTTGGGATATGTCCTCTGGACAGTCGACTGGTCCATCAAGCAGTCGACTGGTTCTGTAGGATCTTGTATTTGATTTGAGATATTTTGTTTAGTGTTTGACTTTGAGACATTTGTTCAGTATTTGATTTGAGATGTTCAGTTAAGAACATGATTTGAGATATTTTGTTGAGCCACTTGTTTAGTGGAAATTTTTTCAGATATTTGTTTTTGAGTCTCTAGAGGTAGGTGACCCTAGTATACCAGTGTTTGTTCAGTTATTTGTTGAAACCCATTGAGGCAAATTTTCAGTTATTCAGATTTTAGTCTGGTAGGGTACACTACTCTAGGAGATTTGTTCAGTAACCCAAACTAATAAGGACAGGCATTAGTAGTGTCATGACGAATGAGAACATGAGTTATGCACCTCAGTATGGCTTTTGATGTAGGATTTAATCTCCTGAATTATCCAAGTAGTTAACTTGCGATGTGTGATTTATCTCCGGAATTATCCAGGTAGTTAACCTGAGATGTGGGATATTTCTCCGGAATTATCCAAGTAATTATCTTGAGATGTGGGAATGAACTACGGAATGATCGGAGTCGAGGCGACGCTTTTGGGGTATTCTTGTGATTATGAGTCTATGTTTAGATGTGGGATGATCTCCTGAATTATCCAGGGTAAATACCTGTGATGTGGGATCAATCTCCGGAATGATCAAGCATGGGCAAATTATCATAGTTTATCTTCATCTCTTAGTAGTCATCGTTGTCAGCATGTAGTCATGATGTTTTCTTGAATCACTTTTATGCATTTGGATTTCTTGTTTTCGGCACACACTTGGCTTTTGGTTTTGGTATCACCCCTTATTCTTTTGTTGTACTTCATACTTTAGTGTTTGATTATTATTTGTTGGATATTATGTTCTAAGTTCATTTATGTTATTGTTTTGATTAGTCGCCACTCACACCATTTTTATGGCTGACCCCTTTAGTTTGGGGGTTAGGGTTCAACTCTAGCCTCACATGTTGCAGGTTATTGCTTAGATTGGAGGGTGGATGCTTGAGTGGGCAATTTGAGATTATTGGATTATTTAGTGTTTGTTGTGAAATTGTAAAGACTTATTTGAGATCATTATTGAGCTGTAAATAAAGATTAATTTGTGTCGAGATGTTTAGACTTCCGCTGTAATCGTAACAATTGTTGTAATAAGGAAAGAAAAATATTAGTGGTGTTGTTGGCGTTTATTGTTGTATTGAAGTGGATTGCTGGGATTTCGCCACTTATTTTCTAAGCTCTCATATTAGAAATTTGGGGCGCTACAGTCACCGCCACTAGTAGTCCCAAGCTCCTCGCCGCCAATTACTGCCGTGTCACGTTGCCGAAGTCTCGCGTCGTTCTCTCTCTCTCTGCCGAGGTTTAAGACGAATCGTGAGTGGTCGAATTTGATGTTTGGTGTTCGGGGAGTAGGAGATCCGATATGGCTGTTTGCTGTTTTGCCTAGGGGGATCCGATCAGTGGATGTTTTTGCTGTTCTGTGTTTTGGCACAGCGGATCCAAGATCGCTGTCTGCTGTTTTGGGCCGATCCTGTAGACCATCCCCATGGGGGCGGTGAAGGGAGAGCCTGCTGTGGGGATTTCACTGAGTTGCTGTTACTTTCTTTGCTTGGATTTCTTCGCACGTATTTTGCGCGTGTCTTTGGGATTTTCTCCCGGGATTCTGATCCCGTTATACTTATTGAATCTGCAAAATAACAGGCAAGTCTCCTCTTGAACTAGCATTTTATTATGTTCAAGTTTATTTGATCTCCTGCAAGTAGATCTCGTCCATTTCGTTATCAAACTGCTTTGACAATTCCGTTAAGTTTATCGAGGGTTTACACGAGCTAACCCGACATAATCTTAACATCGTGCTGTCTCTCTGATCTAAAACCTAGTCCCTATTGTTTCATGCATATGCACATTTAAATAACTAGATTCATGCATAGGACTACTTGATAACTTAGACATGTTAAATTGAACGTTCTAGATTGAATTTGATTGATGAAATACTACAATGCCTGTGAAAATTGTATCTTAAACCTTAGAAATTGAATGTTGACACCTAGGATTCACTTCGATTACCAATTTGCATGCTATGTGTAATCATACGATTTATTTATTTGCCTATTCATGTTAAGACTATTTTCTGAAATGTTAGTTGTTTACGTTGAATCATATTTTTCCCCATGTTAATGTCAGAATTTGAAGTTCCTTTACGAACATGAATTTTTAGGCTCTGATGTCTAGTTTAACACCCTTTTGACTGATCTAAGTTCCGATGTGTAATTTGCTAGATATCAACATTTTAGTACAGCCATGTTAGAAATTTCAGATTCATAATTTCATGTGTATCCTGCTTTTCTACATTTTATTTGACCCTGTTAACAGTAAGAGAAAAATCTGAAATAAATTAGTCTGGACCTAGACATGTATAGGTACTTCTCTGAATTTTTATAGATTTTATTAATGAGTTTTCTGACTTGAAATAATTAGTTGAACATAACCTACTGCATGCTGCCTGAACATAAAACCTGAATAGAATAGAGTTTTCACCCTAGTTCCTATATCTTTTATATGCCTTAATTATATTCGCTGGAACCGTATGGAAGTCTACTTTCTAGACCTTCTATAGAATTCAGGTTTGCTATTTTGTAGTAACCATAATCCATATTTTAGTACAACAAGATCATGCTGTCCTGATTATGGAATTTTGTGTAAATGACATGTTTGCTTCATGATTTGTCTGTAACACATAGAATTAGACACACTTAGTATTATACCACATTGACACCCTCTTACATGCTCATATAAGATGAAAATAAATTAATAACAAGCCGGGGTATTATGGATAGACTTGGTAGTGAACGATCGGAAAATGTACTCGGTAAGGCCTTCTTGCCCGCATGAACACTTGATATGGAAGGAGGAGATTGTCATGGAAGAAGATTATCACGTTATCAAGTTATCATGTTATCACGTTATCATGTTATCATGTTACACCGAGTACAAGCTCCGTGAATTCACCATCGGTCTAAAACGATCACTGTGCTTGTGCCGAACCTGTGGAATGGGACGCAGTAGTACGTGCACTAGATAGATTAATAAAATACTTAATAACCTGCATCTCATGCTTGATCTTGACTTGAAATCACTCATTACATGCGTGATTATTGTACACCTTTGATATTATTGCCTGCTCTTTGTTTTGTTCTTTGACTTTGACCATGTTCCTTTTCTTTGTTATTCATGCTTTCCTTTATCCTGTGTTTTCTTTACTTGCTGCCCACGACTTGCTCTAAGGGTACTCTTTTCTTTCTTTTGAGATCAAGTATTAACAGGTACTGAAGGAGCAATACCAGAAGAAATTGGTGAGCAAACTCTCTAAAGATCGGAACTGGACTTTAAACTATTTAGCTATCTTTTGTTATTTGCTTATTGTATTTATTTTTATCATACTTTGTATTCTTGGGCGTTATGACCTGAAATTATTTTTATCCCAGATGTTGGATTATTATTTGGTGACTTTATTTCATGATTATCTTTGAGTTTATTCATTGTTTATGTGATTATATTCTTTGCTTGCGTGGTTGTTTCTCTTGTATATTGTTGAGTAGACTAGTATAACTTATGGATGATGTATAATCATTCGCTGGGCCTTCGTTACGTGCTTGTATTCCCGTATTTTGATAAGCGGGGCGTGACAGGAGGAGGAGAAGAAATCAAGGATTGGGGAAGGAGAGCAAGGAGCTAGGAGGAGAAAGACAAAGAAAGCAAGGAGAAGAAATTAAAAGCTTCGTGTGGGTGACTTCCTTAAACTCTATGTTGTGAATTTATTTTTGTTTGTATGGTTGTGTATGGTTAGAAAGTTGTTGATTTGGAATGCAAGAGTAGGTGTAGCGCCCCTAATTTCTAATATAATATCTTAGAAAATACGTGGCACAATCCCAGCATCAACTTCAATGTAATAGTATACATAGCCCAAAAACACAAATAATTTTATTCCAAACTTTTATTACAACAATCTTTACAAACACAGCGGAATACAAAACACCTTGAATTACAACACAGTCTTTTTACAACACTGCTTTACAAATTTACACAAAGCTCTATTACATCAGTTTATCTCAAAACTAACTCAAGCATCCACACCTCCAAACTCTAAGCAACAACCTGTAACACATGAGGCTAGAGATGATCCCTAACCCCCAAAACTAAAGGGGTCAGCCATAAATGGTGTGAGTGACATAAAACAACAAAAAACATAAATAAAATTTAAGCATGGATTCTTAAACAACATGTAATAAACAAGAATATCTAAAATATGACGTAGCAAAGAAACATGTAAACAACAAGTGGAACTAAACTAAGTGTCAAGTGTAGGAAACAGAAAACCACATGCATAAAACCAAGTCAAGAAAACACAAATCCTATATGCGGACTCTCTAATGCGTACTTGTCGAAGTCTATGCATCCCACTCTACATAAGTTCGGTGCAAGCCCTTAACGTCTCCACATCGTAGGGTTCAATCCCCCGTTATGCAACTAATCTTATCACGATGACTACTACGAGATAAAGATAAACTGTGAGTATTAGCCCATGCCCGATAATTCCGGAGATAGATCCCACACCACAGGTATTTTACTGTGATAATTCCGGAGATCATCCCACACCGAAACATTGACACATCATCACATGAATACCACATGTGCGTCGCCTCGACTCCGATAATTCCGGAGATCAATTCCACACCAAAAGTAATTTACCGTGATAATTCCGAAGATAAATCCCACACCACAAGTAATCTACCGTGATAATTCCGGAGATTATATCCCA
This sequence comes from Hemerocallis citrina, assembly GCA_017893485.1. Lineage (NCBI taxonomy): Eukaryota > Viridiplantae > Streptophyta > Magnoliopsida > Asparagales > Asphodelaceae > Hemerocallis > Hemerocallis citrina. Next base: position 301,763,021 of record CM030358.1, read on the forward strand.
CACCGAAAGCCATACTGAGGTACATAACCCATGTTCCCGTTCATCATATCACCACTAGTGCCTGTCCTTATCATTTTTGGGTTATTTAATTACTTAACGAATCTCCTAGAGTTTATGTACCCTACTGGACTTAACTCAAAACTGAAAAACTGAAATGCCTCAACAGGCCTTAACCAAAAGAACTCAACGCCGGCATACTAGGGTCACACACACCCTCTAGAGACTCAAACTTAAATATCTCAACCAATCTTACTTCATAAACTGCTCAACTTAACATCTTGAAAACATAAGTTCAATAGAAGATAAGGCATAAGTAGTTATAGATCAAAATATCTAGAAAATAAACCATTTGAAAGTACCTTCATAAATATAAAAATACATCAGTATCAGTAGACTATAGAAAGCATAAGTCGATTGTCCAGAAAGAAAGTTCCATGATTTTAAGAAAATAAGCTAAGTGTTATAAGTTGACTTATAAAAGTCATAAGTCGACTTAAAAAAGATTATAAGTTGACTTAAAAAGTCATAAGTCGACATACCAGAAAGAAATTCTAGAAATCTTTAAGAAAATATTCTAAGTGTTATAAGTTGACTTATAAAAGTCATAAGTCGACTTACCAGAAAAAAATCTACGATAACTTTGAAAAATAAATTCTAAGTGTGCCAGTCGACTGAAAAGGGTCTAAGTCGACTGTCCAGAACGGATTTTCAAGAAAACTAAAGATCATAGCAGCTGGGTCGTACCAGTCGACTGAAGGGTGCCAGTCGACTGTCGGCCTACAAACTGTATAGTTTAGGTTGTGCGCATGTCAAAACTAGGGTTTTTAGGAATCAGTCATATACCAAAATAACTTTCTTTTATTTATTTATTTATTTTTTTTCCAAATCTTATTAATACCAAAATAATTAGATTTAAACTTAGCATTTGAGAAATCCAAATTCAAACAACATCTTTTACAAAAGTCACAAATCCCCAATTTAAATCCTCATAACTCAAATCCTCAAAATATGGTCCTCTAAACCATTAATCATCCACAAAATTCCTCAACTAATTCTCAACTATTTTCTATAGTTGATTCATAAGCAAACAAATTTATCCTCAACATGGTCTAGTTATTTTTATCCAACTCACCAATAATCCAAAAATCTCATCTTTAATTTAATTAATGCATGACATCTATTAAACTCAATCAAATCAACAATAATCCAATATTTTAGCCTACCAACAATTTATATTAGGTTCTCAACAAATCTAAAATCATTCTCATACGAATATCTAGGGTTCCTATCAAAGATCCAATTTTTCGTTCATCCATCCAACTTACATATTCAACATCCAAATCAATCTAAACATTCATATCATTCTCATACGTCATACACAAATCGAAGAAAGCAAACAAAACAACAAACAGTTATGTCATTCACCCACAACATACACAAAACAATTAAAACAAAACAATGTCACTCACATAGTTGGAGAGATCAAGCGAATATCTCGAAGCAATATGAAGAATCCCCTATTTTGCAAAGAATCCAAGATCTCCTCTTCAATCACCAAGAAAATAAGAAATATAATAAAACTTGTGTTGTGCAGCGAATGACGGCTGCACACCCTCTTTTATACAGGCTGGGATTGAAAGATTAGGGTTTTAGAAACATATTTGCAAAAGAATCCTTCTAAATATAACTTTACATATATAACCCCTTTCTTAGTTGAAATAGGTTAACTAAATCAAAACCAAATCAAATCTTTTTATCACTGAGTTTTTCAGCAATCCAGTACAGCCCAGTAAATAAGAAAAATTCAGATTTACAACTCAGGGTGGTAATTTTGCACAAAAGCCCTCCCTTTTGTAATATTTGCAAATACATCATAAAATATTCATAAAAATTCAGAAAAATCAGAAATAATATCTAATAATACATATTATATTTTCCAATCTAAATATTTGACTTTTACTTTCCAGAAAACATTTGCACAAGATCCAACATAAATTTCATATTTGCAAAAACACCATATTTGTATAAATCTTTACCAAATCAACTCCAAATAAAATTTAAATGTACTTTAATTTAAATGATGATCATGGAAAGCCCAAAAATCAGTAAAAAAGAATTTTCATAATTTATTTCAAATCAAAATGGCTTTTTACATAAAAGCCCCTCTCCTTCGAGATATTTATAAAAATAGTTTCTCTACTCAGAAAAATCCCAAATTTTAGAATATACTCCATAATAAGTACGAGAACTTATTAAAAATATAAAATTGGATATTTATACCAAAAATATTTGCACGTGTTTCGCACGTGTAAAAAGATAAACCTTCAGAAATATTTATTAAATCTCCATAAAATCATTTTAATTTATTTTCAAATCTTTAAAATAATATTTGAAAATACGGGGTACTACAGTAGGTGCATGAAGATTTTTTTTGTGTGTAGTTCTATACTAGAGCTAGAAATTATCAATTAATGGAAGAAATATCGAATCTTAAGAAGTTTTAACATGAGAAGATTTGGAAATTCATAACTTTGTACCAAGGTGGGTTTTGGTTGATGATTGATATCTTGGGAGGTGGCTTGAAATTTTTATAGGAGCATCTTGATTGTTTCTCTAATGTCTCCACCAAATTTCGTGAATTTTGGTTGATGATTGATATTTTAAAAAAATTCCAAGTTGTTGTTGTGCTATGTTTTCTTGCTGTTCTGCGAGAAATTGTCATACTTGACTTAGAAAAATTGTATCTCCATGATTAGTATGATTTTAGAGCTAAAACTTTTACTGTGACTTCATATGCATGTCGGCTATAACTCTACTTGATTTTGTAATTTTTGAAGATGAATAGCTATCTTAACAAAAATCAAATTTGCTGCTAGTTCGGGGATGAGAATTTTTCTCTTCGAGTGTAACATGTACAACTTAGAAAAATTATAACTTGGTATCCGTATGAAAGTTTACTTTGAAAGTAGCTTCTTAAGTCGGTGTGGAATATCTCCACCAAATTTTGTAATTTTTGGAAGAGAATTTTTGTTGTTTTAAAATGCACTTGTTGACATGGTCGGGAGGCAGTGCAGTAAGCAGTATGGCAATTTGCACCCCATTCAAAATATCATAAATTTTTTTGTAATTGGAATTTTTTGGAGAATTTTGGGTATGTGGTTACTCTTTGAGTGTGAAACACTACTACCAAATTTTACGAACTTCTAAGATCGTTTGATATTTTTAAAGAGTTTTATCGCTTGACTGAGTGACAATTTTTGTCAATGCTGGAAGCTTTTACGCGTATCTATTTTTGGTCATTTTCCGCCTTCAAAATGGAGAAATTTGAGAAAGCTTTCAACTGAGAAGTTAGAGTAGACACAATGATCTTTTTAAAGAATCCAAAAACATGAAATTCCATTGAGTGAGTGAATTATAATGATTTTTCCAAAACATCGCAGATGCATGTGGTATTGACTTTTCACTGTTTGAACAAATTGTGCCTTCGTCATACGTAGACCCTAGATTGAGTTTTGAATCGAGGTCTATGTAGCTTTTGAATCTTGTTGTACATGATTGTGTGTGCTTGCGTGCATCTTGTGCTTAAAATTATAATAGTTGCATTGTGGTATTGTTGGGGGAGGTTCTTCCTACCCCAGTATGTGTGTTGCTTGTTGTTGCTTAGGGTAATGGATTTTACCCTAGTGGCTATCGAACTACCCAATCCGTTGGGTAGTTGATAGCCGTGTCGCCTCGAACGTGTTGGGGAAGACGACTCGTGCACCAACGTGCTCACCATATATGAAAGGATGTCCGTTGTTATTGGTGCTACCACCTGGTTAGGAGACTGTGGAGCGTATGATTAGCGGAAGCAGCATGTTTGGGTCGGGCCGAGGTCGTAATCAACTCCAAGCATGGAAGGCGGGGTGACGATCGACGGTGATCGGTTCACCGCCTGAGTTGGCTAGATATTAGCTACTATTGGTACCCTTGGGCATGGTAGTATCCTAGGGTTAGGTCAAGCTACTGCATAATGTTAAGACCATAATTGGAGTTTGATGGCTATTAGCTAGCTTTTGTATCATGAATTGATCATGTTTGATTTTGGACTTGTGATGTCCACTGTTCAGCCATGTACATTGGCTTGGTTTTTGCCTTTTGCCTAGGATAGTGGTCAACACCCTAAGAATATCAACCCATTTTTGACCCTTGGTGATTGATAATCTTTCTTACCTCGAGTGTCACGTCCCACTTGCCAAAAAGGAATACGGATACGTGACTAAACACCTCGAATGATTTTCATCATCCATAACAGAAATTTACTTAGAGACAAATTATATTAATCTCAAATAAACCAGATCTGAACAAGTCAAAAATCCTGTGTCACATTGCCTAAATACAAAATCATCCAAGTAACAGATACAATTGTTCAAATAAGCAATAGGAAATAATAATAATAATAGCAAAACTCCGGCATTTAGAATCTCATATCATCTACTCCATCTGGCAGCTGATCTCCAACATATGCAATTTAACAAATTGCAGGAAGAGAAAAAAGAAAACAAAACGTCCGTCAATGCAAGTTATGGGCCGCTTGTAATGCAGGCACAAGTACAGGAAAGGATAAACAATTTACATGGAATAGACATGATAACAAAATAGAACAACTAGCATGGCAAGATGAACAAGTGCAAGTGGCATGTACCAAGTGTCAAGTGAACAAGTATCATGTAAACAAGTAACAAGTATCAAGTGTCAAGTATCAAGTACAAGTAGCAAGTATCAAGTATCAAGTAATCATGTTCAAGCAACTAGTATCAAGTGTCAAGTGATCATTTTCAAGTCTTGTATTTATTACTATCTAGGAAGTACTTCATGCGTCCATCCTTTTACCACATGGTTGCTACTTATATACAAATTTGATTTTCTATAGGGCCGTGTACTCAGGCGTCAAGTCAAGTAACAAGTAACAAGCACGAAACACGTAATCGTGAACTCGTGGCAGCAAGTAGTAGTATCAAGCATGAATCATGTAGTCATGAAACATGACGGTATATAGTAATAACAAGTATGAACCATGTAATCATGAAACATGGCTGCATATATTAATAACAAGCATGAATCATGTAGTCATGAAACATAGCGGCAAGTAGTGGGAAACACGGCCCCCTTCTGAGTACACAAACCTATATTGTCCACTACTAAGGTCTTTCCTTTAACCCAGGCTTGGTTATTTTGTTATTAATATTAAATAGGCATGTACGTGTACAAAACATGGCAAGAAATATATGGTATGATCAAGTAACAAGTTCAGGTTGAAAGATAAACATGTACAGGTGATAGACAACACATAAAAGGATAGAACAACGAAACTTTCAGTTCTGGACAGCAAGACACTACTGTACCAAAACTGAGATTCCCGTTGACACAAACATGCAAATCTGGATCCGTCAAAGAATCTGGAAAATAGACTCTCGACCGAATCCAGCAAATATATATAATTCATATGGTATTTCATAAAAATAAGTCTCAAAACAGATTTGAATCCAGAAAACATGTTCAGTCAGAAATCAGAAGTTTGTATTCATCAACAAGAAAACAGCATGAAAACTTACTAATTAAATCCACGAAAAATCTGGAATATTCTCTAGTATGTTTAGTAACAGAAAATAAAGTATCATAATTTTCCAACATATATAGAATAGTCAAGTAAAATCAGAAAACAGCAAGACACGACAGTTTTGTAAATCTGTAATCATAAACACAGCAGTTTTAAAACAGCAATATCTCACAAAATATAAATCGAAATCTAGATTCTTCAAAAGGGTGATAAAATATATACAGTAGGTTATAATTCATATTTACAATGTTTTTATAGACAGCAAATAGAATCAGGTCGAAATTATATATCTTTACTGAACAGCATGAAAATTCTACATGTATAGTAGTTGTTCACAAGCACAAAATGGTTCATAAAAGTTATCAATTAAATCCATAAAAATTTGGGGTTAATCCCCATCAAGTCTAGTTGTAACCAGCAAAATATTGGATCAAAGTATTACCTTTAGCATCAGTAGAAAAATAGATTACTATACAGAATTTATATAAAACTGGATCTCGAATTTTAAATACATATATAGTAAAATAGTCATAACTTGCAACTCATAAATCGAAACTGAGATTTTTAGAAAATCTGGAAAGTAGACAGAATTTTCTATAATTCATATTCAAAAATAATTTTCATATACTGACCTTAATAGGGTCTAAAATACTAAACAAAAAAACGGGAAATCGACAAAATAGAAAAATATCCATCATGCACAAAATCAACTCGTTCATATGAAACTCATCCATAACACAACCAAACATGAAATATGGTGTACTAGATGTCCAAGCAACATGGTATAGTTTATTTCACAAGTCTACAATAAGTATACTACGAATAACACAACCGAGCACACGATATCATATGAACAACATGCATGTATACAATAAAAAGTGGTTATCCCTAAGTTATTTCATGTCATGTGTGTCATGTGGCAACTACGGGCGGGTCAACACAATAGAGACAAGATCAACAGGGGTTCACACAAGAATTGTCTCTAGAACACAATTACACTACAGGCAATATTTAATACTTGTATTACACAAAGAAAAGAATATAAGTTACTTGCCTGAGAGATGACGATGAAACGATGCAAACGATGAGAATAACGGGATTGGATTCCTGGGCACGAACACAACGAACGAACAACCACGAGCAACCGATCATGAACACAATCCAACGAACAGACGAACCACGAATACGAAGCGAGAACCACTCAACCAAGTAACACGTGCATGGGAGATGCACGCGCACACCACCCAAAACACAAACGAAAACACCCAATAGAAAGGGGGCGACGGCACGGACTGCGGCAGTCAGTGGCGCTGCTGGACTAGTCTGTCGACGGGGGAGAAGCACAGCACACAGCGGTGTGCTGTGATGCTGTTCTCAGGTCTGCTTCGGAGGAGTAAGGCACTGCGGGGTCGGCAACAGGCTATGGGGCATCGAGGTGTGCAGGGAGGTATCGGGGGAGAGCAAGGAAAGCACAGGGGACAGTGGGCCGGGAGAGGGGATTGTTGTTGTCTGTCACTGGTTGCGACAGGGAGGGGGAGCATCGGGAGAAGGAAACGGCACGACTGGCTGGCGCGAGGAGGATGTGGAGAGCAGGAGGATGCAGGGTGAGTGGCTATTGGCGAAGCTGGCATCGCTAAGGCTGGCTGTAGTGGGGAAAAAGTGCAGCACCGAAAGTGCTGCCTGCTGCTGCGACTAAAGGCAATGCGGGGGAGGCACCACTGGATGTCAGGGGGGGTGCGTCGGGATGTGCAGGTGGTAGGGTAGGGGAGACTGGGCACCGGCTGCTACTCTGGCTGTTGTTGGCTGTTGTGAAGTCGGCAGGGGCACACAGGGGGCACACACAGGGATAGGTGAACGGGAGGGTGGGTTTCACGGTTGAAGAGGGAGAGAGGAGATGGGAGTAGGGGAGAGCAGTTGACGGGGTTGATGGTGAGCGGGGAGAGAGATACGGGAGGAAGGGAAGGAGAAGGTCGGGAGTAGGGAATAGCCAGCGGACGGGAGGATGTAGGGAGAGAGATAGGGATGCAGGGGAAGGTCGACGATGGGTAGGGAGGAGAGGTTGAAGAAGGCTGGGGACTGAGCTTGATGGCTAGGTTTAGAGAGTAGGGGAGGGGGGTAAACAGATGGGTATTTAAATAGGAGGGGACTGGGTTTAGGGTTGTTGCGGGTATTAGGTTTATTGGGTTGGGAGTATAAATGGGTTTCGGGTTTAAGAAGAAATCCAATATGATATAGGGCAGGTGATCCAATAGGAGAGGGCTAAAGGGTATTAGTTTAAAATCCAATATGGAGATAAAATAATCAATATAAAGTAGGATTATATACAAAATATATTTGTACTACAATATGGAAATAATTTGAAATAACTACTGATACAATTAACAATATAAATGGATTTTTAAATAGACAATCAAAGTTATAATAATAATAATAATAATAATAATAATAATAACCGTAATCATAATAATACTGAAGAATAGTAATAACAACAATACTAATAGGGAATATAAATTCATTGGAAAATAGTTACAAATAAAATCATTGATTAAAATCGACTTTAATAGAAGATCCAACAATACATTTTAACAAAAAAAATAATTTGAAAGCGGAAAAACTAATTTACAAAATTTTAAAAACAGAAAATACGTATTTGGGAAAACAGGGGTCACATCGAGTGCTATGGATGAAGACAATCTTCGGGCGCTAGCGGACCATTAACCCAGGAGGGATTAATCACGGGCCTGAGACGGGGTCGAAATCCAAGCAAGAGGATGTTTGACAATCGACGGAGATCGAATGTCGCTGGGTTAAGTTTGGACCAAGTTGGGCCAACTCTTGAGCCTGGTCTGGGGGTCGTGTTGGTTTCCCTCGGGCTTTGTGATTTGGGGTTGAGACTGGGTTTTACTAACGAGTAATCGGCTGGTAGTACTTAATCTTTGCATTTAAGAACTGTAGTTGGCTTTTTCGGTTCTATGTTAGGGTTGATGTCTAGTAATGGTATCCTATGATCAGCTGATGTATTGATAGGATAAGCACTAGTCGGGTGGTTGTACTCACCTGTCAAGGGGACACGTGCAGCACCGTCTCACCTGGTATGGGGGACGGTTGGCATAGTCTCGTTTGTTTATTTTTGGGATCTAGTGGTAAGAACGGGAGGTGCTCATGTCAAAAGTAGGGAATGGACCTTACAAATCTATCAAGTTCTATATTATTAGTACTAGCTGGGAGCTAGAGTAAGACTCTCCAAGGGGGAGTAAGACATCTACGCGTCTCTGTGAGTGGGGATTCCGCAGGGCCACCTGTATGCTTGTGAACAACTTTTAGGTGAGGTCCAGAGTAGTGGGACTACCGGGAGCCGGGTGTAGTGAAAAACGGGGACACCACTACTGACTGCAATGGCAGAAGTAGACCGACCAACTGCAACCTCATCAACCACTAGGTGAATGTCAGGAACGGGAAATAGTACAAGAGTAGGATGCATCGGGAGGGATCGAATCCTACAATCAGAAGAAAGCGAACTCCTTGGGAAGTATGTAGTATGTGATGCATACGTTTCCATTGAAGTTATATTTTGGGGAAGTATGTAGTATGGGATACATACGTTTCCAAATGAATTGCATTAAAGTAAGTGCATCCTGTGCATTTGAATTGTACATTTTGAATTGTGCATTAGACTCTAGGAGAATGGCATGCACTAACACTTGTGATTGTCTACACATTTTCCTTTTACATCAATTATGGTTGTGATTTTAGGGAGTTACTGGTTTTATCAAGCATTGCGTCAGTTGCATTCAACTGACATGCCCACAGTCTGTTTAGTTGCAGGATGGCTGATCTTGGAGAAGGAGACTCGCGTTGCGGGAAGCGATCAGTGGAAGTTGATGTCTAGTGGGTCGCAGAGTTTTTTGATCGTTGTACCCTGTAAGATTATAAGTGTTGTACAGTAAACTTTTGGGATGTAATTCATGATGTAATTATTTGTTGTACAATTTGTACTTGTAATAACATTTTTGGTGGCAATAAAAGTTTCAAATTTTCTGTGATTTTACTGTGTTTGGACTCATTTGAAGGAAAGATTCTGGCTTTTGTCTCGAGTTTCCTATGTTGGGAACTCGGGGCGTTACAGATTCACCTCTAGATTTCGATCTATTTCCAAATAGTAATAGGTTCCATTATTAGATTTTATTTATTCAATAATCAACTCATGTTTATCAATTATTAAAATTAAAAGATCTAGACAATACTAGTTCTAGATCGAATAATCAAAACGCTTCTTATTTAATATTAATTCTCTCTTCCCAATATTAGTGAGTATTTATATTTTGTTTTGATCAACTATTAACATTAATAAAAAGGGAGCTAGGTTAAAAAACTAGTTTTAAATTCAATGAATAACCACAACTCAGCTCATCATAACCCTAACCCCTATTTAAACCTGAACCCGAGCTCAAAATACACCCAAACCCGAGCCCCTATACCCAAACCCTTGTAACACCCCAACAATTTAAATGTATTATTTTGAATTATTAAAAAAATTTAATCTAATTTATTTGACTATTTAGACTTCCTTGTAAAATTATTTTTTTGCACGTGCAAAACACCTGCAAATATTATGAAAGGCAAATCTTAAAATTTTGTGTCAATAAATTAGTTTCTCTTATTTAATTGATATGTTTTATTTTTGGAATTTTTTTTGAATAAAAAAAACTACTTTTGGAATTATTTTGGAATAAGGGGACTTTTTTGAAAATATTTGGGTCAAGATATGAGCCCAAAAATTTAAATTTAAATTTTAAATGGCTGATTAAGGGGGGTCGGCCAACCATGAGGATTTAAGGGGATTAGGGGAATTAATTTTGGGACTAGTTGATTGAGATCCTAACTTAATTGATTGAATTTTATAAAGAAGTGTTGTATGGGGACTTATTTGCAAAATTCTTCTCAGGAAACCCTAGACTTAAATCCTGGCCTATATTAGGAGGGCAACAAGTTTCGGACTTTCCTTTCCTTTTTGGTTTTCGGAGATTCTTGGTGGCTTGGAGAGGTGATCCATTACTTGGAGTAGAAGGCTATTACTTTGTATTAATTTTCTTCAAGAGGTGGGTGTCTCCTCCATCTCTCTTGTTTTATTTTTCTCATGAGTATTGTCGTAGCATTGTAATACAACGTATGAGATGAGCCTTTATGGTGGGCTTAGTAATTAATTCATGGTTAGATAGGCCAATAGCTTTGGTAGTGTGTGTATAGAGCCCATAGAAAGAATGAATTAATTATTATGGGGCCATGGTGTTCATGGTAGGTGGTGGTGACTTAGTCCCACATGGAAGGTGAGTTAGGATTGTGTGTATATTAGGAAGTCTATGATCAAGAGGCACCAAATAGTCCGGACAACTTTTGTGAGGCAGCCTGTGGTGGACAGTTGTTAGAATTTGTTTGAGCAGGGGCTCGGGGTGTTACAAGCATGCTAGGATTTGATCTTTGTGAATCTATGATTATATTAGTATGTTGTGATGTTGTTTATGAGAAAAATTGTAAAGATGAATAATAGATGTAGATTTGTGAATTGTATGCATGAAAATCCAACCTAGAATGTATGATAACTTATTCGTGAATGATTGGATGATATTCTGCATAAAAGATCGAATTTTCATATTTGAATATTGATTAAAAGAAACTATATATTGATGAAGAAGTGTAGATCTTGTTGTATAAGTTTAGATCCATGTTTAAGGGATTATAAAGTGAGATCTTTATTGAATATTCACTATTTTTTAGTTGAGAAATTTTATGAATGAATTATTGAAAGATTCATGCTTGAATAGTGAGTATTCTATTGATATGTGAAGTATAAAGTGGCTAGGGTTAGGGTTTCGGTGGTTAAACCCTAGACTTATGGTTGCGAGTGTGGGGCTCAGCATGCACTGTGCAACCCTCGGGTTTACAAAGTGCCAAGTCTCGGTCTGAGGTTGGGGGCTCTGGTTGGAATCTTTCGGTGGGGGGGTTTGTGTACTAGGGTTGAGGACTCTAGTATATGTGTGGGGGTGTATGTATGTGTATAAAATTTGCAATAGTATAAAGTTTTATTGAATGTTAAATCAAGTTTCGAAGTCACTAAGTTTCAGAATTTTATGGAAATCTAGTTTCAGATTTTTAGATATTCGAGTTGTGATTTTGAGTGTGCAAATCTATATTTTGATGGATATAATTTTCAGTTTTGAAAGATGAAAACTTTGAATTTTAAGGGGTTTATTTTCAGTATTTAAAGAGGTAAAGTTTCAGATTTTGGAAATTAAAGAATTTCAAATTTTGGGGATGAAATCCCAGAACATAAAAAGGTATGTTTTCAATTTGAATCTATATGAATTCCAAAAAATTGATGTTGGTTTTATATATATGGAAAGATGAATTTAAAAGGAGAATTTAAAGGGTTATAGTGGATTGGATTTTTGTTTCCATAAAAGAAAGAGTATTTTAGGGTAACGATGGTTATTAAATGAAACGTGAGATATTGAAGAGATTATGGATGTATGAATGTTTTATTTTTGGGATGAAATATTCCGTTTGAGATTTTGATTTATAACTGTGATGTTGTGGAAAAAAAAGTGTTGTTTTTTTCATAAAAGAGTAAACAAAGAGTATTTATTTTGATGATTGAACCAAGTGAAGGTTCTTGATTGAAAGTTATGGTTATTGTGAGAACCCTAGATGGATGCTTGAGGCATTGAGTTGTGAGCACTAGAAGCTGAGTGAAACCTTAGGGTACCGGCAGTGGTTAATTGATTGTTGGATTAGCCTGAGAGGCTAGTGTTCCTAGTTTTGGTGAGTTAAGTCTGATAGGGCGAGCTAGCACTAGGTGGCTATGCTTACCTATGTTTGAACCTAAGGACATGTACTAGGTTAGGAGTTGTGACAGAACTTGGGCAATGTATGTATAGGCTATGTACAGTAGGACGGATGTATTCCGGGACTGTGTGATTTTATGTCTCTCTAGTGTGTTCGCGCGGTGCACTTGTACAGTCTGGCAGATTTTTTTCTGGGACTCGGGTCTATTTGCGGAATATCTAGTAGTGAGATGGATTTGGTATGTTCACGCAGTACACTTGTACAGTCTGGCGGATTGTATTCCAGGAATGGGGTATATTTGCAGAGTGTAAGGTATGCTCGCGCGATACACTTGTTCAGTCTGATGGATTGTATTCCGGGACTAGGGTCTATTTGCAGAATGTTTGGCAAGGAGGTGATTCTCTTGAGTTAGAGTGATGCTTACGGGATGCTTGCGCGTTTACGCTTGTACAGTCAAGCGGATGTATTCCGAGCTGTGGCCTATTCGCGGAGTGTCTAATCTTGCTTTTGTCACCGACATAGGATTGCATAGAGAATAATTAAACCCTAAATGAGGTGAACGCTATGGGCTTGCCCTTGGGACCTATGTAGTATGAGATGCATAGAATCCAAACAAGTATGGATTAGTGTGCATCGTGTACATTGTGTTTTCTTGAACATTCACTACAACAAATATGACATTTGATAGCATTCATAAAATGCTATAGTAGACCTACGATAGCGTTTTACAAATGCTATCGAAAGGCCCGCTATAATAAATATACAGCGTTTTGCCAAAACGCTGTCGATTCTATAGCGTTTCCGAAACGCTGTAGATTCTATAGCGTTTCGGAAACGCTATAGAATCTATAGCATTTTGCCGAAACGCTGTGGATTCTATAGCGTTTCGGAAACGCTATAGAATCTACAGGATTTTGCCGAAACGCTATAGTTTCTATAGCGTTTTGTAAAATGCTATAGAATCTATAGCATTCGGCAAACGCTATAGTTTCTATAGTATAGTGTTTTGTTAAAACGCTATAAAGTTTATAGCGTTTCAGCAACGCTATCGTTAGCCAATCCAGTAATAGAATCAAACATACATTACATTTTTAAAACGCTATCGTTTTGATATTTGTGATTTTTTACAGCATTTTAGGAACGCTATTTCGTTTTAACTGTATACAAAAAAAAAATCTACGGATACAAATAAAAATCAATTTATCGAAAATGTCAATACACCATTATAACTATAAAAGTTTCGCAAATTTGTGTACAAATATATAAAAACATACCAACATAGAAATATGTACACAATAAACTGATACAAAACTTCATCCAATAAACGAAAAAACTGACGACAAAAAATTCTTGAGAACCAACTTTTCTTACTGATCTTGTTTTCAAGTTTTATTGTAACTGTTATAATTTCCTCCAGTATCTCTTCAATCCTTCTTAATTCTTGGTCTTCCCTGCTTACATAAAAATATCCATATCTAAAAACATTGTCGTACAAAATATCTCTAGAATCACCCAACTAGCATCTTTAAGCTCTTGAATTAAGAGTGAATCTCCAAGTCAATGAGTCATTGTCAGGATGGTAAAGAAACTGAAGGATTGCAATGGTATCTTATACGAGTCAACCATATCCAAATTGAACTCCGGCACTCAGTTATAGACAAAATAGTGAACTCGATATTCTGACGAGCATATTTCTTGTTTTTCTGGTATCAGCCGACTTGATAGGTGTCTTATATATATAGTCTAAACATTTCCTGCAATTAGGAAAATAGTAAACATTCAGTAATCCATCGAAATCCAATACCTCTTAGTTCTGGTACTTCTGTCCACAAAACAAAGGAAACTTTGCATTAAATTCAGTAATAGTATGAAGGATGATCAAGAAGATATAAAGATTTTCAGGGGTTCCTAATATTAGGTAACATATTCAATGTTCAACTTCTAAGTAGTATACTACTGAACATGTGGACAGCGAGGAACCTCCAAGGATTTGGCAAAAACCTCATATTTGACAAATATAAGAAGCAGCCTTGAAAAAAACTATATATGCATAATTACTAGGTGTAAATAAATTAGTTGCATGTACAAATCTTTTATAAATTAGTTGCATGTACAAAATCTTTTATTAGTTGGATGCATCCATCAAGATGTAAATAAAAAAAAGACTTTAATTCAAAAGAAGCCATACACAAACCATATTATAGAGACGGCACAGTACAAAAATATTTATCAAATTAACTACAATCACCTTTAATAAGATCGGGCACCAAAATAATATGAAATGATTCACTTTAGATGCATGTAAAAAAAATTACAATTTGAAGAGTAAAACTTCCGCAAACACTTCCAGAAAGATGATAATTTTCATGTCAGAGCTTCTTTGAGTATCGCATGCTTGAAAGGTTGTTTCTTTTAACTTCTATGTGAAATGTGCATGTATATTTGCAATAGTAATGAAATGCATGATGTAATTTCGGTAGGGAGCTTCTCCAAATATGGCATCAATGAAACAACTCAAAAGCATTTATCCTATTAACATTTTGGATACTGTAAATAGTTTCTGAGATAACAAAAGTTTATTACAAAGTAGATAAAAGAAATAACTAGTATATAATATACATAACTGTGCATGCCTATGAAGGACCATTACAGGAATGGTTAAAACACGCATCAGTAAAGATTTGACACTCATCCGAGAACATTATAACGTGTCACACTTACAATAATGATTTCACTCTTCACCCTCAAAACAGTCAGGAATGTATCTGGTGATTGCTACGACAATTACGTTAGGATTTGGATATCGGATAGTAGCCAGCAAAACACAATATGTTTAACAAACATTTTTAACAGAGTAAACATTCAAAGTCATGCAATCGCAAAAATTAAATTATACTATACAACGTTAGGCTAGCCAGGTCACCAACACAAGAATCACGATGAAAAATTACATCAAGGCATATGAGATCCTTCAAATTTTATATATTGTTTGAAAATGTTTATGGTTCCAACTACAACATACAAGAGAACTTTACAGATCACATATGACTATGATGCCATCAACACTAGATCACAAGCAAAAAGAAACAGTTAAATTACTTAATCAAATTATCATAAAAACTTTACGATGATACATCAACGTAATAGCGGGGCAGACCAAGTAAAACTACTCTAGAAGTGTCACACGATAAAAGGGATTCTTACAAACTTGGTCATACATTGAGTTGGAAGTGAGCCTTCAACTTTAGAAAAATTCATATATTACATTATTTATTTTAGTGACAAAATGAAATAACCAACATTACATGAAAACATTTCAACTTGGCATCTTACAAGACATAAGGTTTGTTATAGATCGGGTTATCTAATTCATTTGGGTACAACATAACCCTATCCAAACTCTTCGGATTTATTCAGCTAAATAAGGTGAATAAGTCCAATAGGTTTTATTTACTGGGAATCCAATTGGGCACTCTTGCATGTTTTTGGTAACAAACAAAATAGTAGTGTTCATCTAATTTGTTTTAATTTGTTATGCTTCGACATTCTAAGGACTCTTTCCTCTTCCTAATTCCTAAGAGCAAAATGAGATCAGGAGAATATTTGCATACGATTGTCATATTCTTTAAAAATCTTGCTATCCTATTGCAATAAATATACCAACCCAAACAGACAAACGAAAAAACAAAATAAATAAATCCATAAATATTCAAATCCAATTAATCTTTTTAGAAGTAATGTACCTAGTTAGAATCCAACATCTTGATGTGATCGGTCGGCCATGCAATTGCAAGTCCCATAACCTCATCTAGAGTATCTACACCACCACCTCGCTTAAACAACGGTGCTGAAGGTTGTCTTACTTCATCCACCCAAACTTTGGAAGCATTTTGCCCAAGGGGTACACAGTGCACTACCACCTCAGGGTCATTTGTCACCCATCGCCCAATAGCAACCACTTCACTCGGTGCCTCCCAGTTTAACAATTCACACTTTCTACTTCTACGATTATTGCTGCCATTGAGTGACTAACATGAAAACATATAAAAAAAAGTTATTTCAAGTGTTTTACATATATATATATATATATATATATATATATATATATATATATATTAAAAGTACTAAAGCTGTACTGGGTTACCTGTGGAGTATCAGTTGCATTAGTAGTTGATAATGGATCATTGTTACACAATTTTGAGCGCTTATCCTCATCCTCATCCTCATCCTCCTCGTCACTATCATCGTCATTATCGTTTTCACCATCAAAATCCACATTATCATCACTATTGCTATGATCTTCTTCATCATCTTCACTATCCTCTTCATCTTGAGCATCACTATCTTCTTCCTCCATATCGTCATCACTATCTTCCTCCTCCAGATCATCCTCATTATCATCTTCTTGTTGAACCATACTCTGTAAAATAACAAACTGAATTATAAATCTATTATGTTTAATCTAATCAACATTCAAATGAAAAATCAATATTCTTACCTTCTTATTTTTCTTATGTTTCTTATGTTTTGAGTAAGAAGAGTTTTTACACTTTGTTTGCTTTTTAAGTAGAGCTGTCAACTCCTTCACTATTTCAGCAAGTGAATCCACCTTTCCTCTGAGCTCAACTACTTCGGCAGAGGTTGCAATCGAGGCACTTAATTTAGATTGGTTGGCTCCAGCTCCCATCGAGGATAAATGGCCTTGTCGTTCAGGCTTGTTAAATACCCTTGAATATGCGTCACCTTCATAACCCGGGCCTACGTGGGATGTCTCGGGTGGCGAAGAAGCTATTTCTTCTTTCACCTTTTTCTGAAAATAAAAAAACTCAAAATTAATATGAACATATGATTGAACAATAAGAATCTGTATTTAACTAATAATAAACTATGTGATAAAACAATTTTAGAACCATACTATAAGATCAACATCATCTGGCTTTCCTGCTTCACCGTTCTTTTTTGTATATGCTCGATACCAACAACGAAGCCTAACTTTATCTTGACAAATGGAACCCTCTTCTTTCTATATAGCAAACAGATACAATCAACACAAACATCAAAATTATAAACAACACATTTAATAAATATAATGAAAAAAATTTATAATTAACTCACTACTATTTCAGATTGTATCCGAGCAAATCCCTTTCGACTACCACGCTGAGGGATAGTTTGTTTACTTCTCATTTCCTTGAACTTTTCACTTTTTGCCTACAATACAAATTGTACTCTAATATAATTAATTTTATATAAAAGATAAGATATAGCAAGTTAAACAGAATAGTATACATAGTTTTTTACCTTGAATTTTGGGTTGTTTCTTGATTTTACAAATTCATCCCACTCTCTTTGACTTTTGTAAATCGGTTTCTTGTTTAAGCTTGCCCCCAATTTTGCTTTGCGTGCCCTGGCAGATCTTCCCATCGCTTGTAGGGTGTAAATTTTTGCTTCTCTATCACGTCCATTGAATGTGAACTTTTGCTGAAGTAATATGTGTATATATAAATTATTATCATAAAAATAAGCACAAAGAACTAAATGAAGTTAACCTTTTGAAGCATTGTGCCTTTGAATCTGAGCTTCATAATCACAATAAACACAAAATGTACTTATACATTAATCCTCAATTGTCCAGAGGATTCTGAGCTTGCTGATGTTATCCCTGTGGTAAAAAATTCAATAGGAGCTTGCTGATGTTATCCCTTTACTAAGACACTTTGGTACTATTATATGTTGTCTCACTATCTGTGTTTTGTTTGTTGATTAGGAAACAAGAATGGACTCCTCCTGCCACATCCCACCACTGAACAAGGTAAATTCAGCTAAAATGGGATGAAATATAATTTTTTTTATAGCAAAGTGTTATCATTTTGGTTGTTCAGTTCACTGAAAGATTATTTGTGTGATTTTTATAGTTTTAGTGAAACATATTGTCAATTTAGTGCTCACAACATTATAGCTTAGGCTTGTACCCGTTTAATTTGTAGACTGGAAGGATACTTGTAAGAAGTGACAGAGGAGAGAAAGATTTCTCCACTCCCTTTGCAGGCTTTGAGAACAACAGGTAAGTTACAGGTCCAATAAGAACTGGAACTGTAT
The DNA here is from genome assembly GCA_017893485.1 of Hemerocallis citrina. Taxonomy (NCBI): domain Eukaryota; kingdom Viridiplantae; phylum Streptophyta; class Magnoliopsida; order Asparagales; family Asphodelaceae; genus Hemerocallis; species Hemerocallis citrina. The sequence continues at coordinate 301,781,562 of CM030358.1, forward strand.
CAACTCCAAGCTGAACCAGATTGATAACATAAAGGAATGAGGAAATGCAGTTGAATAAAACAAACATACTTTTAGCTAATTAATAAAACAATACAGATGATGTAGTCTATTTAATTCGGAAAAGGAAAAATCAATAAACAGTAACCCATGAAGACATGAATACAGATATTCTGCAATCACAGATGCAATGGGATAAGTGTGATATCAAATCTGACGCATGATAAATATAAATTTCTATTGGGATATTGTAAAAGATGTTTTATATTTAAGTAGTTATGTATTAGGCACCACCTAGTAACATTGAGCAAGAAAAAGAAAGATTTTTTTTTTTTTGGGGGGGGGGGGGGGTACTTTAGAGAGTTCTAATCTGCTGATTTAAAAACATATCATTGTCTCATTGTGATTGTGAGAAAAATCAATTATTATTCTTAGTTTCTTAGAAAGAAAAAACATCTAACTATCCGCTCTAAATTGGTATATTAGCTACCAAAATTAGATAAAGAACTTGAAGAATAATGAGATAGAACTTTACAAGTACAGGTAAAAGTTCACCAAATAATGGTGCCAAATAAATTATCATCAGAATACTCAATAATCTTCTAGTTATAAATTGCCATAAGCACATAGAATTCTTACATATTACTATCCACCTATAAATATAGTATCCAACTAGTTATATATCTACACAAAGTTGGAGTCTGCATGAGTCCATTTTATGTGTATGATGCAGAACTTCAAGTAGAAACATAAATGTAATGGACTGTGCCATATCACTTACAAGCTGATCAAAACTGGTATCAAAATTTGAATATTAACCATACTTGAACATTGTCTGTAGACATCCATTAAACCGTAACACCAACACTTGATGAAATTCAAAAGGATATCAAACTAAAGGGAAAGGGAACATGAAAAAGGTGTGTGCACTGAGAAATGAATTTATGTGCGGCATTCACATTGAATTGACCTCATCACACACCATGTATTAAACATAAAAGGGGAAAGTAGTGTGGAAGCTGAAGCAAAGAGGGGAGAGTGAAGGATCAAATCAGCATGATATACCACCTTAATCAAACTTATTTTCATACTTAAAAATTTTAAGATACTGAAGTGCCAAAACTAGTACAGAAACTAAAAGACAAACATTGACACCAAAACTCTAATAATGGCCTAAAATCATAAATAACAAATTCTCAAACCATGGCATGACGCTATATATATATCTTACCTTTATTGCCTGCCAATAAAATTCTTTAGTCTCATCAGATATCTTTCTCCAGTCATCATATTTCAGCGGCACCATCTGACGTGCTAAAACGCCTACAAAAGAAGATAGTTTTTTTGAGTTTTCCCCAACAGGTTGACCGAGATCATTTAACGTCACTTCCAACTTTTGTCTGCTGACAGCCGATAAATTACTACAAGTTGTGTGTCCGCGAGTCCTGATCGTGCCTTCTGACTGTTGTGCTTGTTTCGATGTTTCTTCTCTCAATTCATTTAGAGTCGCATCGCCAATGACATTAGAGTCTACATGTTCTGATATACGGATCACATCATTTGATGCCTTCTCTTTCAGTTTTATTCTTCCCTTTTCTTTTTCCTTTTCCTTATCATTTTCCCTTCTCTTTTTCTTTCCCTTCTCCTTTCTCATTTTCTTTTCCTCATCCCTCCTTTTCCTTTTACCTCCTTGTTTTGAGCACTACAAATGATCCAAACAAGAACATGATTGTGAATAATACATAATAAATATGTTATTGTATACGTGGATAAATGGTTGATAATAGTTTTTACCTCTTCTCGAGCCATGTTTGAAAGAAAGACACCTCACTTAAATAGACAGCCAAAAACAGGGAAAAAATGAACATGTTAGAAAGATTCATCATCATAATTAGAAATTTCAACATGCAAATTATCACTAACAAAAATATAAAAATATTGAAGTAAACGAGTGATCATAGAAATTGTGGCAGAATCAATTATAATAAGTTTCACTATGAAGTTATGATAAAAAATATAAATAGTTGTGCAACAAAACAATATGAAAAATTACACATAGATACCCTCACAGTTCTTTCTTACATACTCATTATCCTCATCATCAGTATTCTTATCAAGTAAGGATACATCTAATGGTCTTGAATAAACACTCTCATTATCCAAATCCAACTCATTAATACCTCTTGGTGGCGCCTTTAGAACAACATACCAATTAGATGAATCACTTTCCTTAGAATAAAACACTTGTTTTGCTTGTGATGCTAGAATAAATGGGTCATTTTTAAATTGTTGTTGTCCTTGGTGCAGGTTAACCATAGTAAAACCTTCATCAATTTTGACACCAGTTTTCGGATTAGCCCAATGACCAAATAAAACAGGAATCTGAAAAGTAAAATAGTCCAGTAAAATAATATATTTGATCACTCCATAATAAACAACTGGTTTGATCTTTTGGTGCTTATCCTTCGAGCTCGATCTGCTAACAGTTGTTGCCTCATATGAAACCCCACTATTTTGAGTTGACTTGAATGCATCTTTTATGTGAAAGCGATAGTCATTCACAACAAACCCAGAATAAGAGAGAGCATGCACAGATGGACCTTGTGCAAGCCCTCTTAACGTTCTGGATATGTTATGAGTGGGCATACCATGAGTCTGCCCGTGAATCTGTTCATAATCAATGATACGCTATTAGAATTATAGGCAGTAATATATAATAAGCCAAAAATTCAAGGATTATATATATAATTAGACCTTTTCTTTTAACCAGTCTGAGAATTCTTCTGAATGTCTATCTTGAAGTAAAGTATCATTTTTGACCAGACGTTTGTCCAAACGCTTCAACTCCTTCAAGTGTATCCTAAAATAGTTAACAATGGTTACATGCTCTTATGTAAAAACATTATCATTGAAAATTACTTTTCGTACTACACTTACTCTAAATATGGCTCAACCTCGGCCATATTAAACAGTACACATCGATGAGCACTTTGTAGCCTTTGATAATCCAAAGTGATCGATGTTCCTTTGGAAATTGGCCGACCTTCAAGTATCGCATCATTCTCGAAATCTTGATTTCTATTTGGACGATTATCCATATCAGCCACTTGACTCATGCATTTACTGAAAAACTGCATGCACTCATCTAATAAATAGCATTGTTCTATACAACCTTCAGGTCGTGCCAAATTTCTAACATATCCTTTGAATGTCTTCATTTGTCTACAGAAAATAAAATTAATATTTTATGATAAAAACTACATTGTACAAATAGAATTACAAAAAAATCAATTTATTACCTTTCAAAGGGATACATCCATCTTTATTGAACTGGGCCACATAATCGGGCTTCTCGCCCCAAATGAATTGTCAAATGAATCATAATATCGAAAAAAGCAGGAACAAAAAATCTTTCAAACATGCACAAAGTCTCAACAACATCTACCTCCAGTTTTAACATTTCCTCCGGGTCAATGACCTTTTGACATAATGCATTGAAAACGCACATAGTCGAAATATTGCATTTCTAGGCCCTTTTGGGAGAAGACCTCTTAATGCAACAGGCAACAATTGTTGCATTAACACATGATGATCATGAGACTTGAGGCCAATAATTTTACACTCGTCCACTGATATACAATTCCCAATATTTGAACTATAACCATCAGGTACCTTAAGGTCAAATAACCGTTTACAAAACAGTTGTTGTTCCTTTTTCGAAAGAGTGTGTGGCGCAGGTGGCAGATAAGTTCTCTTTCCATTTTCCCGTTTTGATTGCAAGCCATGTCTAATTCCCATGTCTTCCAAATCCATACGTGAATTTATCCCATCCTTTGTCTTTCCCTTCACATTCAGCAAAGTACTAATAATGCTATCACACACATTCTTTTCAATGTGCATTACATCCAAATTATGATGCAGTACTAAATGCTGAAATTGAACAAAAAGAAAACAATTGAGATATATAAGAAACGTAATGTTAACTAATTGCCAAAAAAATATGAAAAACTAGATAATCAGATAAATAAAGTTGGTTATATATATTACCTCCCAGTAAGGCAAGTCAAAAAATATTGACTTTTTCCAAATCTGTACAGATTGCAACTTTCTCTTATTTTTCTTTGACCCCTTTCCAAAATCATTTTCAATATTTTTAATCTCATTCAAAATTCTTGATCCGATCATTAATCTAGGTGGCTCCTCAAGCTCTTGTTTCCCATCAAACCAACATCTTTTGAACCGTAATGTATGTTTTGGTCCAAGAAACCGCCTATGGTTCAGGTAAACATTTTTTTTACTGTGTTTCAACCATTTAGAACAAGTATTAGTACCACATATGGGGCATGCTAGTTTTCCCTTTGTAGTACATCCAGCCAGGTTACCATAAGCTGGAAAGTCATTTATTGTCCACATCAAAATTGCTTTCAAGTTGAAAAATGTTTTGGTGAAAGCATCATATGTTTGTACACCCACATCAAATAAAACCTGCAAGTCATCTATCAGTGGTTGTAAATAAATATCTATGTCATTTCCTGGTTGATGTGGTCCTGAAATCAACAATGATAACATAATATGTTCCTTTCTCATGCATAACCCTGGTGGAAGATTATATATTACCAGCATCACAGGCCAACAACTATGTGAGGAGCTAAGACCACGGAAGGGATTAAACCCATCTGCAGCCAGACCAAGTCTAAGGTTGCGCGGCTCGGCAGCAAAAGATGGCCATTTATTATCAATTGTTTTCCAAGCCAGAGTCAACAGGGTGCCTAATTTTATCATCTTCACTTTTATGATTGTGATGCCACCGTAAATTTTCAGCAAGTTCTGATGTTTGGAACATTCTTCTAAACCTTGGAATTATTGGAAAATACCTCAAAATCTTAACTAGCACTCCAATAAGAATCTTCTCAGTCCGACGATCCTTCTTCCACCGTGACTCATGGCACTTCCTACATTCATCATCATCTTTGAACTCACCTCTAAATAGGCAACAATCGTTGACGCATGCATGTATGATTTCACAATCAAGTTTAAATGACTTAATTAATTGCTGTGCAGCTCGTGCGGATTCTGGAATTGTATTTTCATCAGGTAACATATCATGTAATATCTCCAAAAGATGATTAAAGCATTTGTTAGAAACACCATACATGGATTTATGCTTATATAGAATAATTGTTGCTGATAGCCTACTGTATTTAGTGCAACCAGGATATAAGGGAATATTAGCATCCTTCAACATATTTGTTAAGTCATCCTCTCCCTCATTACCATTAGATTCATGAATAACCTCATTATCAACATATGCATCTTCAATTATTCTATCTGGCAATACAGATTCCTTAGTAGAACTCTTCGCATTCAATCCTTCCCATGCCAAATCCAATTTGTGTAAGTCATATCCATTCCACGCTTGAGCAAATGAAGTAAAAGCATATCCTCATTTCCGCGACAGAAATTTTGGCAATCTCTGCATGGACATATAATCCAGTTTGGGTCCTCAGCAGTTGACTTCGCAATTTCCACAAACTGATGAACTGCCACTTTATATGCTGTTGTATTTCTATAAATTATAAAATAGTGGTCATAAAAGCATGTAATATCTTAATATCTATTATATATTAAAATATTAATTTGGGTAAGATTTCATTACTTGTTAAGATGAACCCAATCTTTATTCATTGTGATGACACACCAGCTCCTCTGACCTTGAAGAGATGACAACTGAGGAGAAATTAACAAGATAACACCAACAATACACACATCAACAACGTGGATCAAACTTTAATTGATACGATTTTAAAAATATGTTTTTTAAATATGTCATAGCCATTCACTTTTGAACATTGTCATGCAATATGGTCAAACTTTTGAACATACTTAATTTGATCAGGATTGCCACAGAATGTAACATATGAGATGGCCCATCCTGCTAACTTATTGATACAGAACTCAGCAGTAAAGGGACTGTTACACTTATTCAATTCTTGAAAACCCATCGAACCTGTTAATTCTTGAAAACATGTATGTGATCTTGTGTACTGTCTGTCGCATTCACTTTTAAAAAAAAAGTAACTTTACTTTTAATTTTTCCTGCTGTTTATACTAACATTGAAGAAATGTGAGTATCAGGTGCATGATGATTCTAAGATCATGATAGTTTTTCTCAAATGTTGGGTAAAACATGACTTTTACTTTTATTGTCTCTCTTGTCACACTCCAGAGCCTTAGCACCAAACTGAAGTTACTCTCATTCATTTTAGCATTACCCTATTGTGTTTACGTATAAGAAAGACCATTATTTCGTTACAATGGGGAAGAAGAGAAAGGAGAATACGAAGAAAAAAGACACATACTTGTAAACATTTGTTTCTACTTGTATAATTAAGGTTCAAATTAGCAGATGCCAGAATCTTGTCTTCTAAAGAAAATACATGTCAGATGGTGGTGGTTGAGAACATGCCAGTAAATTCAGAAATGTCATGCTCATATATGTTCATAGATATGTCCCGAGTTTGATATCTGTTATTTTCAAGACATGGCTATAATCTACCTCAATATAACTGAGACTGAAGGTAATTTGTATCCGCAATAAATATTATTCTCCAATTTTACAATGAACACTTTTTCTTCGGTTGTTACACTTGTTCACAATCTAGAGAAGATCAAGGGTTGTCCTTGACGACCTTTATGGAAAATACTCATATAAATTGCATTCCCCAGATTAATGATGCAAGGATACTCAAGAAAATGTCATGCATCAGTCAAATTTCACATAACAAAATTAACATGTCATTTTTGAGACTTATTGGAATTCCTTCATATCAACAATAAATTCATAAGATGAGTGAAGCTTGGACATTTCTAGCTATTATGTTAGACAAATGTCTCATAAATGTTACCTAATTTTATTTTGAGTGTTGTTGCGTCGTGACTTACCATGTGTATATTGTGCCTTTTAAACACCCAGATTTTCCTAATTCCTATATATGCTCTTTCTAGAATATTTTCTTTATGATCAGAAGCTTGCTCTGCATCTTAACAACAATGAGAAAAAATATTCTCATCCTTCTATGGTTCACAACATTTTCAAATAGGGGGTTTGAGCAAAAAATCCCAAATGTGGTTGCGAGAGAAACCAATGGGGCTCACAAATATTCAAACAAGGACAATTGAAGAAATGAATTAAATCTCCATTCGTTTCTTCTATCACATGGGTCAAAAAAGAAAATTAAAATCAGTATAGAGTAAAGCAAACACAAAATCATGAATATCCCTAAAATGTGCAGATGAGAACTTGTTTGTATGAATGGAGAAATATTGATGAATAACAGTTAGTATAAAAACAACCAATAGAAATACAGAATGTGTCTACTATCAAGTACATCAACAAGCTACTTAATGTCTTGATCCATTTAAAAATTTCTTGACATACACTTTCTAAATTACTCCCCTTGAGAACCTTCGGACATCTAACATTAGTTATATACTGAAATGAAAATATGTCGTATGAAGGTAATGCAACTAAACTTTAATTGTTCAATTCTTCAGGTACTTTTATGTTTTGTGATTTATTACTTATTTTGGTCCACGGCTATGTTGGTTTAGTACCCAATTTCAATCACAAATATGCCTTGACATGTTCTGACAGCGGCCATGACCATACATATATATACATTGTATTATGTATAGATTGCATACAGTAATGGGGGACTCTTTGTTAAAACACTATATATATGGTTGGTGGTGAGGCTGTCAAGTACATGCTGATTTACGGTTGACCTGACTTGGTAGGTTGTGGCACTTCACCTGAGCCAATAGAAGTATCCTACTTCTTTTCTTTGCCAATATATAAGCAAAATTGCAGTTCTGATGTATTATGTCTTTTACCTATGGTTGTGTAATTTGGTGGTTATTTTCATTTTCCTGGCTGTTCTAATTGGGTATATTTACCTCTGAATTTTAATGATTTTGGTTGTTTGAGAAAGTGACCATTTACCTAATCACCCTGAGGGTAGAACTGAGTACAAAGTTTGAATGTTTTAATGTCACTTTGCTTCACAATTATTTTATATTTTATGTAATGACTTTCTGATAGCAGGAAGCATGCAATAATTCAATTATTTGTCCGTTTCCATGTAATGTTCTCCATTTATTGTTTATCCAATTGTATTTAAGAAACATCACTCGAGTAAATATATATATGAAAAATTGGATTTTCTTTCTGCAGTAAGTTTTGTATGTTTATAATTACGAACAGTTGACCTTTACAATTATAGTCATGGTCCTTAAGCCTCACCTTAAGTCTCTACATTACTTAACAGATTAATCAGAAGGAAGTAAGAGGACATTAATGTAGTGGATTTTCAATGTCGTGTTTTTGCACTAGCCGAAATCCCTGATCAGGACAGTGTCAATAGCTCTTTTGGTATAACAAAATTTTCAGATAGATTTGTACAAAAATAACTAAATCAATGGTCAAACGATATACATTCTCCAATGTCACAGAGATATACAAACACACATTGAACATCAACAGTAAAAAGACTTATATACCATAAATATATGAAGAACAAATACATAACGTAGTAATAATAATAATAATAATAATAATAATAATAAGAAGAAGAAGAAGAAGAAGAAGTAATTAAGCCATTATATGCTCCTTGATGTCTAATGACGCCCACTAATTTAATTTAATTTATACGAGATATGCGCATTACAAGAAATATCTATCAAATCAGGATCATCTCATCACCATCAAGAATCAGGAAGCATCTTACTTGCACGAATGATGTTAAACAAAAGAGAAAAGCTTGAAGAAACAATTATCAACTTAATAAGAAGCTACCAGATCGCAGATCTAAATTCCAAACTCTAAAATCTCACCGACTTCATCAAATCACAACTCAAACTCTGAGATCAGAACCCAAAACCACAGTAAATCAAAACTCACAGCAAGTATAAAGTATAAACAAAATTACCTGGAATCGACTAACGTGGGAGATAGCGGGGAGGAGAAGGGGGTGATCCGGTACCGTGACGACGTGGTGGGACTTCGGGGGCGGGGAGGAGAAGATGGTGTTCGGCGACGGCGTGTCTGGCTTCGGAGGGCGGGGAGGAGGATAGAGCGTTGGGCGAGGCGGGTAGGGCAACGGGGAGGAGGATAGGGCGATTCGGGAGGCGCTAAGGATTAAAAATCTGAGGATTTGGGAGGCGCGGTGAATTGAAATTAGGGTTAGATTTCAGCGGGTCGGGAATTATGGAGGCGCGAAGGAATAGAAATCAGAGGGATTCGGGAGGCGCGGATGAATAGAAATTAGGGATAAATTTCGTGAAGGGGACGTTTTCGAAACGGGAGAGTAGTTAAAAGGGTTTTGATAGATTTAGATTTTTTATTTAGATTTTTTTTTTTTTTTGCCCATATTTATTTTGTTTAATTATAGATATAATAGCGTTTCTAAAATGTTGTAAATAATATAGCGTTTTGAAAACGCTGTCATAACTAAGGGTAAATTTCAAAATTAATCAAAGACAGCATTTTCTTTAAAAATGCTATTATTGATCACTTTCAATAGCATTAACATTTAAATGCTATAATAAGTCCGCTGTAGAAAGCCCTATATGTTGTAGTGATTGTTTTGTGCATCTTTGCTTGTTTTTTCCGACACACATTTATTTTTTCAGTTTCAGTACTAATTGTTGATTTATGATTCTTTTATTATTTTTTTTATTTGTGCATCTTGTGTGTGGTTGTGAGATCTTGGTGAGTCGCTGCTATTATCAGTACCCACAGTTTTAATAGTTTTGCATGATTGCAAAGTGAGTGGCTTGAACAAGGGTTAAAGCTTGGATTTGGGTGAAGACTGGAGTTTGAATGTTTCAGATGAGTTGTAATCAAAATGTATTTAAATTTTCGTTGTGCATTGTATTATGGACTGTTGTAAAAAAGTTTTAAATTTCCCTGTATTTGTACGGTGTTTGGTTTACACTTGAAGTAAAGATTCTGAATTTGTGTCTCTTATTTTTATTATGGAAATTCGGGGCGCTACAACCTAGTCCAAATGAATCCACAACCCAAATCTACTAATCCAAACCTACCCAAACACTAGCCTGAACTAGAGACCCAAACAAACCCACACCCTAGCTTGAACCCGAGCACTTCACCACGACATAGACCCGAATCCAAAATAAACCCACATCCACAACACAGAAATCCTAATTTATTAATGCATGAAACCCTAAAAAAGCAGCAAGTATATGCTCTAAAAACTGATATTTTAACCATTAAAAATCTGATATTTTATGCACATAATAATTGCTAAATCTACATGATAACAATCAATAATGATTACACAAGTCTACAATCATCTTTAGCATGAAATTAAGAATTAAAAGATGGGTTCTTGCATTATATGAATTTAACAACATGCGTATATTTTCATGAACAACGCAATACAATTAGATATACTTATCTATTTAAAATCATTCAATACATTATCAAGAACATACAAACCATGTTTAATATGCATCTATCTCATAGAACGAACAACAAAAATTTAGATCTTGCATTAATGAACACTAATCACAACCTACAAAATTATTCATGCTATAGATCACAATATAATAACAAACATGAGAAAAGAAGAACACTCACCTCTTCTAATATTAGATTCTTGATCAAATAGCCTCCAAAAGTCCTACCTTTTTTCAAAACCCTAGAGCACTCCAAAAAACAACCAAAGTGAGCAAGAGACTCTCTCCCTCTCTATTAATTTGACCGGCCAACACCCCCAGGTTAGGGTTTTGTGTGCTCATGTTGGACTGGGCTTTTATGGGCCCAAATAATATTCTCTTGTTATTAAATACTAATTTTAATTCATATTAATAGACCACAAACAAATATCCTCCAACATTATTAATAAAATAAATAAAATAATAATAAATATTAACACAAGTATTACTAACACATTATAATGCATGTGTGTTGCACGTACAAACTTGTAGGTAAAAATAATTAAAATAATTAAAATGTTATTTTATTTTTCGGGGTATTACATTAATCCCTCTTTAGAATAGTTATATCCTCAGAACTACTCTTAGTAAAGGGAAAGAAAAAATACATAACTTACACGAACAACTGAGTAAAATTGTTTCTCATCCGGTCTTCAGACTCTCAAGTAGCTTCCTCGAATAGATGATTCCTCAACAGCACCTTGACCATCGGTATCACTATATTCCTTAACACTTTTTTTCTTTTTGATCCAAAATTTCTATCGGATGTTCTTATAATTCAAGTGTAGCCGCAATCCCTCCGATACCTCGGGCAATTAGTGATTTTGATCCGGTACATACTTCCTTTTTATAGATACATGAAACAAATTATGTACTTGTGCTAGTTCTTCTAGTAACTCCAACCTATAAGCCACATTTTCAATCATCTTAGTATCTTGTACGGTCCTATATGTCTTGGTGCCAGTTTACCTCCTCTTCCGAATTTGATCACCCCCTTCGTTGGAGATACTTTCAGAAAAAAAACAGAATCTCCTTCTCCGAACTCTAACTATCTTCTCTGAATATCAGCATAGCTCTTTTGCCTACTCTGAGCCTCAACCAATCTCTTCCGGATTAATTCGATCTTCTCAGATGTTTGCTGTACAATTTGCGGTTCGTACATTTGCCTTTCCCCTACTTCATACCAACAAATGGGCGTTCAACATTTCCTCTCATATAGTGCCTCATACGGTGTCATGCCAATGCTATCCTGATAACTATTGTTATAGGCAAATTCTACCTGCGCTAAGTACCTCTCCCATTCCCTCCAAAGTCCATATTGCACGATCTCAACATAGCTTCCACAACTTGATTCATCCTCTCAGTTTGTCCATCAGTTTGGCGGTGAAAAGCAGTACTGAAGTTGGTCCTAGTCCCCATGGCCACTGGCAAACTCTTCCAAAATCGCAAAGTAAACCTTACATCCCTATTTGAGACAATTGGTACCGGTACTCCATGAAGTCTCACTATCCCTTCGATGAATACTTCTGCCAATTTTTTCAACAACCAAGTAATCTTCATTGTCAAGAACTGCGCTGATTTTGGTCAACCGATCCACTATCACCCATATTGAGTCATTACCCATCGGAATCCCAGGCAAACCAGTGATGAAATCCATGCTGATATTCTCCCACTCCCATTCTGGAATAGGCAATGACTGTAGTAATCCTCCGGACTTCTGATTCTCTACTTTGACTTGCTGACAAGTGATACATTTTGCTAAGAAGTTTGCTACATCCCTCTTAATGTTTGGCAACCAAAAGTGTTGCTTGATGTCCTTGTACATCTTGGTACTCCCAGGATGTATTGACAACAAGGTGGTGTGTGCAACCTGCATAATGTTCACATTCATGTCTGTCCTTTCCGGTACACACAACATCTCTCCTAACCAAAGTACTCTGTCCTGCACCAGACATTCTGATAATTTGTTAGCAAGAACCTGTTTTTTCATCTTCTGTATTTCTGGATCGAACTTCTGGCCTTCGATGATTTGGTCTCTCAACGTAAGTTGAAGTCTCAACTAGGCTAACGTCGCTCTCATCGCCTGTACTACAATTGCAATTCCTACTCGATCTAAGTCTTCGGCCAGTTCTTGAGATCTAACGTCGCTCTCATTGCCTGTACTACAATTATGCTGGACAAACTGCTCTTCTGGCTAAGAGCATCGGCCACCACATTTGCCTTCCCAGGGTGGTACTTGATTTCGGGACGAATGTCATCTAATACTTTTAACCACTGCCTCTGCCGTAGATTTAGATCCTTCTGCTGGTAGATGTACTTCAGACTCTTGTGATCAGTGTACATGTTCACCTTCTCTCCATATATATAAATCCTCCACAACTGTAGAGTAATTATTATTGCTTCTAGTTCCAGATCGTGAGTTGGGTAGTTCTTCTCATGCGGTCGTAGCAGAGTGGACCCATAAGCTATAACATTTCCCTCTTGCATCAAGACACAACCCAATCCCCTATGCGAAGTGTCACTGTAAATATTGTAGTCTTTGCCTGCCTGTGGTAGTACCAATACTGGTGTTGTTGTCTGCTTCTCCTTCAACTCCAGGAAACTTACCTCACACTTGTCAGTCCAAGTGAAACTCACATTCTTCTTAGTTAGTCCTATCAACGGTACCACTATCTGCCTATATCCTTGGAAAAACCAATTGTAACACCCTATCCCAATTGTAAACAATTCCTACATGTAAACCTTTTCTTTGCTTATGTTGTTCACTACTCTTCCTTTCTTTAATCTTTGCATGATCAAAATTTATTTAAATTCTTAATTGATTCTCACATCTTTTAGCCCATTTTGATTGTTAATAGAGTCCTAGTTATTTTAAATTAAATTTTTAATTAATGCCCAAGCTCAAATCTTTACCCAACCAGAAACCCAATTAAATGAAACCCTAACCCACTATGCCACTCCCTCCACTAACTGCATAACAAAATCCCCATATTAATCTCCACCATCACCAGTTCCCACTCTCCCTCTCCTTACCCCCCCCCCCCCCCCGATCACCACGATCTTCACTGAACCACTATTCCATTATCACCGCTACTACCATGATATTATCTCCTAATCTATAATCCTCCGTACTTAAGGTAGGTAGGTATATATATATATATATATATATATATATATATATATATATATATATATATATAGAGAGAGAGAGAGAGAGAGAGAGAGAGAGAAGAGAGAGAGAAATCTTCGGTTGCACACTACTTTGGTGAGCACTCACGAAATAGAGCACCTATGAAAAATCCGAACCGCTCATATTGTTCTATATGCCTAAGATAGCCTAAAAATAAAAAATCAAGTAATTTGAAGTTCATTTGCCCATGATTTACATCATCACAAAATTGTATGGCTGAAAATTCTAACAGCATGATGGATGGGCAAATGAACTTCAAATTACTTGATTTTTTATTTTTAGGCTATCTTAGGCATATAGAACAGCATGAACGGTTCGGATTTTTCATAGGTGCTCTACTTCGTGAGTGCTCACGGAGTGCTCACCAAAAGTAGTGTGCAACCAAAGAGGACTATATATATATATATATATACCCGACCCGGACCTGATATTGGACCGGAACCGACCAAATCTATACGGTCCGGGTCCTAAAATAAGATCCGATGCACTTTCGGGTATGGGTCCGGGTCCGCTCAAAATAGAACCAACCCGGACTCGGACTCGGATCCGTCAAAAAATACCTTTAAAATATGAAAATTGAATAATAGTGTTATAGGGATATACATATAAATAGTAATTGTTGAATATAGATGTGTAAATATAATATTTATTCATGTACTTAAGTGTAAAAATTGTTGGAACCGTAAGATATCGGGTGCACAATATTTATGTGCAAATATTTATTTCTCGCTATCGGACCCAGACCCGGTTCTTGCAAGTCCGGGTCTGGGTCCAATTTTTAGACTTGTGAGGTATCGGGTCCGATCCGGGTAGTGGAGGACCCGACCCGATAATACCCGATACCATCTCTGATATATATAGTATTAATGGAAGGATATATATATATATACATATATATATATATGGAATTATAATATGGTGGCCCTATAGATATGGTATTATGGGCTTGGGTGCATGATATGATTTAATGGCCATAAAATGAGTATGAAGAAGTGGTTGCACATGTTTGATGTGAGCCCGGGGTGATTGTGTTTCATGTAGGGTTTGGCTCGTGAGTGGGTGTGATTTTGATGGGGGATTAAAAATCCCCACATCGGTGGTGTTAGGAAAAGAAGAGTAGGTTATATAATAAGGCCCATGATCAAGAGATACCAATTAGCCATGAAACCTTTTGTGAGGCAAGCCTGTGGTGGGCCGTTGTTAGGACTTATTTTTCGCATGTGCGCAGCTGAGTGTGGCTCGGAGCGTTACATAATCACTTCCCCTAATTATCTCAAACTCAACCAGAACATGAACTCCAACTCATTTCCAAACCCACTACCTCTCAAACCCAAACTCCACCTCATCCCCAAACTCCATCTCCTTACCACCCGAGCCTCAACTCTATTGAATCCCGACAGACACCTTTTCAATCTCGACCTCCTTCCACACCATCACCTCAATCAAATCTTGCACACATTCAACTGACAGTCCCTCCTTTTGAAACCTGAGCCCACTCCACCACTGCACCCCGCTGAACTCCTTGTTGCCCCTCCAAACCCAACACCAGCCCGACCAATGCTTGCAGCCCCTTCACCTTCATCAACCACCTCCCAACTGAACAGTAAGCCTCCCGCAGGTCTCTCTCTTCAATCCCGAACACGACTCCTCGCTACCGTTATTGCGGTCGCTGCGGTCGTCGCTTGCTATCGTTGTCTCTTGCTGATGTTGTCACTGTCATTGCTCGTTACCGTGTGCCATCGCCGTTGTCATGGTTGCTTCACCTCCTTCATGTCGTCCTTGCACATTGTAATTGCCTGTCAAGGCAATCATTTTATTGAACCCCATGCAAGTAGTCCCTTTCCTTTGTTGTTTTTTTGTATCGAATTATCATGTCGAAATTCAATTCGTATTCTAAATCGTATCGTATTGATTTACAAAACTCTTGAACCATTGATTCGTTTCCATGTCGATTACTCTTAATTTGATGTTCGTAGAGGTCCCTGTAAAACAGGATGTGAGTGACTTAGATAGGATTTGTCCTTCTTACATAACAGGAGCGATATCTATGGGCCCCTTGATTGAGTGAGACTACAAAATACATGGCCGTGCTCAAATAAGTCAATATGAGATATTGATCTCATTTGTTTTAGTAAGTCTGCTCGGACATCAAGAAACCACAAATTGAACTATACAAGGGTGACACGCTCTATGCCTTGTGGTTAATTAAGATATTTGTACAAAGGGACAAGACTACATTGTAACATTAGTCACTGATACAGGGTGGCCTTATTCCACCTTTTCCCTATAAAAAAAAACATTAGTCACTGATAGGTTATATCAAATCACTGACATTTTCGTTACTTGAGTAACAATGATGTATTGCTAGATACGGCTCACTGTTTGCAATACTATAATATGATTTTAGTATTACTATCAATGTAATGGAAATCTAGAGGGTCACACACTTAGAATGGATCGAAATTGGGATTTAAATTCATAAGATGAATTTAATTAGGGATCCAAGTAAGACTTGGACTCCTAACATTCGTTGGATATTTAATTAGATTAAATGGGCTGACTAAAGTTCAAAGGCCCACACACGAATCTGATCCAGGTCAGTTTGTGAGCCCAATAACCTCATTACTCTCTTAGGGTTGGTTTTCTGCCCCTATATATATGATATGTATATGTGGAAATGACATATGTGAAAAAGAAAAGAAAAAAAAACCTAGCCATCACAAAAAGTGAGATAGAGAGATCGTGAGGAGGAACATCCCCTTCTCGTAGATAGCACCGCGGTCTGAGGGAGAGCCATTTTTCGTTCTGTTCGTGTGGATACCGTAGAGGCACCGTAATATTGCAGTGCTGCGATCGGCATACTGTGGAGACAGCAGATTCATCTTTAAGGTATAATCCTAAACACGATTTATGGATTTTGCATGGATTCATGGCTAGGTTTCGATATTTTTGTAATTTTTCTGTTGTGTATTTAATATGTGATTGCCTTCGAAACCTAAAAACTAGCATTCCTTTCCACTGCGCATTTTTCGAACAAAGAAGACGACTATAGGATTGAATTTGCCTTCCGTGGTGAGCAACGACTAGCTATGGACTTTTCTCTCTTCTGACAGAAAGTTTGTGGTAGTGTTCATCTACGACATTCTAGTATGTTCTCGAAATAGGGTGGATCACACGGAGCATTTGAGAATGGTTTTGCAGACTTTGAGGGAGAATTGTTTGTATGGAAAGCTCAGCAAGTGCAAGTTTTGGATAGACCGTGTTGCATTTTTGGGCCACGTCATCTCAGGTGATTAAGTTTTCAGTGGATCCATCGAAACTCACTGCAGTCAAAGATTGGCCAGTACCTAGGTCGGTGTCAGAAATACGGAGTTTTCTCGGTCTGGCGGGTTATTATCGGAAGTCTATTCATAATTTCTCGAAGATTGTCGGACCTCTAACTAAACTGACAAGGAAAGAGCAGAAGTTCGTTTGGGATGAAGCTTGAGGAGAGGCATTTAAGGAATTGAAGAGTCGACTGACGTCGGCACCTGTGTTAACTATACTAGAAGGTTCAGTAGGTTTTGTAGTTTATTGTGATGCTTTTGGAAGAGGTCTAGGAACAGTACGAATGCAGCAAGGTAGAGTTATTGCTTATACATCCAGTCGTTTGAGGCCACATGAGCAGAACTACCTTATCCATGATCTAGAACTTGTAGCCGTAATATTCGCATTGATGTTATGGAGGCACTACTTGCTCGGGGACAGAGTTGAGATCTTTACTGATCATAAGAGCCTCAAGTATGTGTTCACGCAGAAGGAGTTAAACATGAGACAGAGAAGGTGGCTGGAATTCATGGCAGACTATGATATCAACCTATAGTACCACCCTGGTAAGGTGAACTTGGTACCCGACATCTTGAGCAGGAGATCGACAGCTATGTTCCTTACTAAGTAGATTGAGTTGTGGGAGGATAAGAGGAGACTGGACGTGGCAATTCTCTCTTAATTTATCTTGGTTATGAGCTACCTTTACCATGTCTCGTTATATGTTTGTTTCTAATTCTATCATTCTTGGTTTTACCACATATTCATCTTTTCTTCCTCATCTCCACTACACTTATTTTTTGGACATGTTGTTTCTTTATTGTACAATACTTTGCTCCATACATCATTGCTGATATAACTGTCATGCCCCGCTTCCCAAAGGAATACGGAATACGAGTACATGACAAAGCCCAGCAAATGATTTTCATCACTCATAAGCTGCAGGATCGACTCAGCATCATAACAAGAAATATAACAAGATATACACATCCACGCATGCATGAATAATTTATTAATCAATAGAAAACAGTTAAAACAAAATAATTATATCCCAAATAATTTTCAGATCTGGATCAAAAGAAAGAAAACTTCGGGACTACAAGCCCGTTACAAGTTTTAAGTAGCAACAAATTATAAATAAACTTAAATACAAAGTAATTAAAACAAGCTTTTCCCCAAGCGAAGCCCAGAACGTTTGCTCACCAATTCCAGCAGGCAACTCGTCTCCAAAGTCTGTATATATACATAAAAAGAAAATTGGAGAAACAAGACAAACGCTCTTATTGCAAGTTAGGGCTGCAAAGTACAAGCAAGGGTATAAAAATAAGTGCAAGAAAATATAAAACAAGATTTGGAATCAAGAATGTATAACATGATATAATAGGGATGAAACAAGTAGTGAAGCTTAAGAGACTAGCTAGAAAGTAAGACAACTCAAGTAACAAGATTGGGTAACAAGTACCAGTAGTGGAACAAGTGACAAGTGAACATGTAATTGTATCAAGCATCAAGTAACAAGTATCACGTACAAGTGTTAAGTAACAAATATCAAGTAGGGTATCAAGTGTGTACAAGTGACAAGTTATTCTTAAGTCTAATGTTTAATTCTATCTAGGTAGCACTTCAAGCGTCCATACTTATACCACATGGTTGCTACTTATAAACAGCTACGTTTAGGCCTAGTGGTGAATTTTATAGGGAGGTGTACTCAGGCATCAAGTATCAAGCAAGCCATGTTCATGAATCGAGTAATCATACAACTAGTTCATGTGTCAAGTAATAACATGACAAGTCATGAATCAAACGATAATATACTAGTTCATGAATCAAGTAATAACAAGTCCATGAATCGAATAATGATATACTAGTTCATGAATCAATAGTAACTAGTTCATGAATCGAATAATAATATAACTAGTTAATGAAGCAAGTGTTAATACAACAAGTCCATGAACCGAATAATCATATAACTAGTTCATGAAGCATGTATCAAGTAGGAAACACGGGCCCCCTTCTGAGTACACTTACCTATATTGTCCACTACTATGGTCTTTCCCTTAACCCAGGCTTATTATTTATTATTATCACCAAACAAGCATGAAAGTGTGAGAAACAGGTCATGTAAACATGATCAAGAAGATGGAACAAGTTTAAGATAATTAGAAGGCATATTCGAGGGTCAAACAAATTAAAAATATCAAGAATGACGAGAATTTCAAATCTGGACAGCATGATGTTGCTGCACCAAAACTGAGATTCCCGCCACTACAAGAATGCAAATCTGGATCCGTCAGAAGGTCTAGAAACAAAACTCTCTACCGAACCCAGCGCATATAAACAAGACATATAAAAGTTGTAGCATCAAGTGTCAAAACAACAAACTACACAAGATTTGTGTTCAGCCAGAATTTGTAAAACTGAGTTTATACATATGAAACAAGTTTGAAACATTATTAATTAATTCCAGGAAAATTAGGAAACGTTCTCCACTGTGTCTAGTATCAGCATGCAAAATTTCAAGTCATTATCTTATAGGTAGCATAGTTAAATTAATTGTAAAATAAAGTGACGCAGTAGTTTTTATGAATCTGCGATTACAGACACAGCAGCAGTAAAACTGCGATAACTCACAAACCATGACTCGGAATTCAATTTCGTAAAAAGGGTAGTAAACTAGACATCTGGGGCTATGTTTCATATTCAGGACTTAAGTCCAGTTTCTGATGTTATCGGGGTTTAAACAGCACAGGAATAGCAGCAAACAAAGATAGTTTTTGCATGAAAGCCTTATAATTATTATTCATATGTGTCTAAATTAACATGTGATACAAATCAAAGTGTAATAGGTATTAATATGGCTAAAAATAGGATTAAATCGGGGCCGTTCAAATCGGACACGAATCTTAAAGTTCAGGGGTAAAACGATAATTTCACTTACAAACGGGTCTGAAATGGGAACCGGGTCTTTCTTCAAGGCCTAATAACCCACGAACGGATCCACCTCAACTGGGTACGGGTCCCAACCCGAAATAAACCCGGTCCAGCAGGATAGAATTAGGGTTTTTGATTAGTCCTAATCAACAGCCCTGATTCACATTATCCTTTCACTGGGAATTAGGGATTACATTCCGAATTTGATCACAGGGATTACATTCCTTATCTGATCACAGGGATTACATTCCTAATCTGATCCCTAAGGTGACTATAAATACCCCCCATCCACCATCATTAAGAGGTAATCAATCTTTTGCCAATTTACGCTCTTTCATAATCATTCCTGATTACTGAATTGAGCGTCGGAGGGTGCGTCGCCAGGATCAACCCCGGTGTCTCGCACTTTTTTGCAGGTGAGCGGCGGGAGTCAATGGTCAAACTCCGGCGGAACAGGTTCAGGTTTGCTATTCAAGTTTTCCAAGAATCCACAAATACTGTCTGTTTACCCCCACACCAAATTTAGCGGTAACAGATTGGCGCCGTCTGTGAGAAACAAACGAACAACAACCCTTCCTCTTCCCACAGGTCAGATCTTCCCCCGTCATGCCTCCAAGGAAACTCAGATCCAGGGGGTCCAACCGTGGGCCTACCCCTCCTCAACCACAACAGGAGGTCTCCCTCCAACCCGTTCAGCAGCAGGGGCAACTTCCTCCTCAGGCAGAGGACCCCCTGCGGCTGGACCAACTCCCTCCTCAGAATCTTCAACCCCCCCGGGATCCAACCCGGCCTCAGAATGCTGGCACAGCGGGCTCGCGTCCCAATCCTCGAAAGCAACCTCTCCAACAGGACCACATCCCAATACACAACCCCTCTTCCGACTCTATGGCATCCCATAATCCCCGAGCTTCCGACCTTCGAAATACCATCCTCAATCGGCAGAAGGAAGAGGATCTTCACCGCCGTTTGGATGAAAGGCGGGCCCGAGAGGGAGCCTCCTGCCAACAACGTCCAAATGAGCGATTTCCTCATCGCCGAGACTACAGAAGGTGCTTACTCGAAGAGGGCGAAGGGATTCCCCTCAGCGTCATTGGCGGAGAACTCATTCTCCAGTAAGTCGAGCCACACATAGGGACCGCCAAGCTGGAGAGGCACTAGTCACAAAGGTAGATCTTCAAGACTTCCAAGCGACAGTCTTACGGGCCCTTAATATCACTCCAAAGAATGACCAGAGGCCACCTACTCATGAGCCAACTAGGAGCCATTGCCTTCACACTCTCAGTCCTCGTCCATCTCTAAGCTACCATCGCCGCAGCCCCAGTCCACCCTTGTACGAAGATGAGTCCCAGAGCTCGGCAAGGTATGATCAAAGAGAAGACTCGGTCTACTGCCGTCTCCACGAGATGGAGAGGCGCCTCGGCCGAATTGACAGGGAAGAAGAGCAACGAGCAATAAACCTCCGCCCGAGCAGACCTCTATTCTCCCGCACCATCATGGAGGCCCCCATCCCAGAGAACTTCAAGTCGCCTCACTTCGATTCGTATACTGGGGAGTCAGATCCCGCGGATCACATAGAGAGTTTTAAAACTCTCATGATGATCCACCATGCTTCAGACACCCTTCTCTGCAAGATCTTTCTGCCACTTTGAAGGGGCCTGCAAGAGAATGGTACTCTCGACTCGCCCCGGCCTCCATCTTTTCATTCGATCAGTTTGAAGGGCTCTTCCTTACTCATTTCGTGGGTAGCCGTCGGGCCGAGAAAACAAGTGTATCCCTGGTGACCCTCGACCAAGAAAAGGGTGAAAGCCTAAGGGATTACCTTCAACGCTTCACCGCCGAAGCCCGGTCCATTCCATCCCTTAACCAATCAGTAGCCTCTACAACATTCGAGTGCAACGTCATTAATGCCAACCTCAAGGCGTCCCTTGCCAAGAAGCCTCCTCGGGACTTCTCAGAACTCCTACTTAAGGTGGAGAAGTACATACGAGCGGAAGAGGCTCTCAACCCCCTTACTCTTGAGGAGACATCTTCCGGGAACAAACGGAAGAACACAAGCAAAGAGGGGTCCCAAAAATCCTAGAAGGACGGCAATGGCCAGCGCCGCCCGACTCCTTGTTTTGAAAAGTTCACCCCCCTCATTGCCAATATATTAGAAGTTCTTATGGAGGTGGACAAGGAAGGGCTACTCCGTGCTCCCCCTAAAATGAATACACGTGGGAAGAAGAGGAACAAGGATAAGTGGTGCCGCTTTCACAGGGACCATGGCCACGACACGGATGATTATCGGGCTCTCAAGGAGGAGATCGAAGAACTCATACAGCGGGGACACCTGACCAAGTTCGTCCAAAAAGATGGGGCCTAGCTTCCCCCTTGAGGAGCCAACAAACGAACAGAAAGGCCCGCCAAGCTTCAAGACTCAGAACCTCCCAGCTCCTCCCAAGAGGTCTTCACCTTATCGGAGAAGTAGGATTTTGATTTTCAATAAGGCCGATGCTTGTAACCCGGCCAATAGCATGTAATAATGGCTCACCCTATTGAAACGGCCACTTAGTTTATCTCAATAAAACTTTACATTTTTTCCATTGAAAATCATTGCTCTTGCTTCATCTCTATCTCTGCGAGTCACGACTCGCTAAATGGTGAGTTCGGAGTCCAGCTTCTTCTACATGGCTGCTCCCGCAACTTACTAAGCTCTTCACAACGAGTTCGGAGTCCAACACTTGGCTCGATTCCGCTTTAAATTACTCGCTCATAAGTGGGTAAGAAGTGGTTCGCCATTCGGAATTGCTCCCACAACCGTTGAACCCCTCTAACGACGAGTTCGGAGTCCAACACTTGGCTCGATTCTGCTTCAAATTACTCGCTCATAAGCGGGTAAGAAGTGGTTTGCCATTCGGAATTGCTCCCACAACAATTGAACCCCTCTAACGACGAGTTCGGAGTCCAACACTTGGCTCGATTCTGCTTCAAATTACTCGCTCATAAGCGGGTAAGAAGTGGTTCGCCATTCGGAATTGCTCCCACAACCGTTGAATCCCTCAGACGACGAGTTCGGAGTCCAACACTTGACTCGATTCTGCTCCAAATAACTTGCTCTCAAGCAAGTTAGAAGTGGTTTGCCATTCGGAACTGCTCCCACAACCGTTGAATCTCACTTAAACAGCAAGTTCGGAGCTAAAGCTCTCCCATAGAGTTCTCCCTCAAACTCGCCTCACAAATGGCTCTCTCCCAGAGCCGAGTTCTTCGCTCCGATCATCTCCAAAGCAGACCTCTTCTCAACGAGTTTGGGGCACAACTCTCTCCTAGAGTTCCTCCTCAAACTCGTCTCCCAAATGGCTCTCTTCTAGAGTCAAGCGCTTCGTTCCGCTCATCTCCAAAGCGGACCTCTTCTCACTGAGTTCGGAGCACAACTCTCTCCTAGAGTTCCTCCTCAAACTCGTCTCCCAAATGGCTCTCTCCTAGAGTCAAGCTTTTCTCTCCGCTCGCCTCCAAGGCGGACCTCTTCTCAACGAGTTCGGAGCTCACAACTCTCTCCTAGAGTTGCTCCTCAAACTCGTCTCCCAAATGAATCTCCACGTCCCTCGGAACCAAAATCCGAGTGACAGACAATCCGACCTCAACAACCAAGAGGATAGCTCGGATTCCGAGCAAGTGTCAATCCGAGCTGCGAATTGGAGAAAAACGACTTTCCCCTCAAAATTCGCGTAAGATTTCGATCGGACGGCCCAGATCGTGCCAGCACCACTACACGACAAGATAGTATTTTCTTGGGAACCATGCCCGCCTCAAGATTCGCGCCAAGATCCGACGGCTCAGATTCGCGCCAAGATCCGAGCAAGTGCCAATCCGAGCCGAGCAACTGGCGATCCGAGCCAACAGTTTGGCCGCCAAGCTATACGCTCGGTCCCGAGCTAACAGTTCGGCCACCGAGCTATACGCTCGGCCACCGAGCAAACAGTTCGGCCACCGAGCTATACGATCGGCTACCGAGCTACATCGCTCGGAGACCGAGCAAGTGCCAATCCAACCCGCAAAAGTGAAGAAAAACGTTGCTGAGCATCTCCAACCGTTGGATCATTGCGAAAATCGTGCCTGAGATGATGGACGGTCCAGATTACGCCACGTCCACTAAATGACAAGATAGCGTTTTCTTGGGAACCGAGCCTACCTCGAGATCCGCGTCGAGATCCAACGATTCAGATCGAGCTCACGACTCTCTCCTAGAGTTCCTCCTCACACTCGTCTCCCAAATGGCTCTCTCCTAGAGCCAAGCTCTTCGCTCCGCTCACCTCGAAGGCGGACCCCTTCTCAACAAGTTTGGAGCACAACTCTCTCCTAGAGTTCCTCCTCACACTTGTCTCACAAATGGCTCTCTCCTAGAGCCGAGCCCTTCACTCTGCTCGCCTCCAAAACAGGCCTCTTCTAAGCAAGATCGGAGCTCAAAACTCTCCTACAGAGTTGCTCCTTGCACTCACCTCAAAGAATGGGTCTTTCCATGGCTCTTGCGAGGGTCTTCCTAGCACATCTTCTCCGCCCCTAGGAGTGGAGCTCCTCTTCAAAAATCCCCAAGACCAAAATACTCCTCAACTTCATGAAGACAAGGATGTTGCGGGGCTATTTTGACCATGAAGGAGGGTGAATCTTCATCCCACTCCTAAAGAGAAGCTGTAGATTTTCGAGTTAGCTTCGAAACGAGGGGTCGCATGCCCCGATCGGACCTCCGTAGCATCGGGAAAGTGGATCGCAATACAGCTGCGCCGAATGACTAGCAACCCGAGCCGACCCACTCAAGTAAGACGCTCGGAATCCGAGCAAAGGGCAATCCGAGCTCCACACTTGAAGAAAAACGATACCGAGCAACTCCAACCATTGGATCTTGGCGAAAATTGCACAAAAGGTGATGAACGGCTCAGATCGCGTCACGTCTCCACAAAACGACAAGATAACGTTTTCTCGAAATTTGAGCCTTTTGGCTCGTGATTCGCGCCACGATCGTGATCAACCATCCAGATCGAGCCACGTAGCTCAGATCTTCAATCCGAGCTACTGTCCTACCGAGCTGCCAAATGGCCAAAAAATTTGCCTTAAAATCCGTGCTCGGATTTGCCAAAAAAAAATGAAAAAGGCACCAGGGTTGGGTTCGAACCCGTTAAGGGATCCAAACCCGAACACCTATCCCCTTCCTCTTCTTCAACCGGTTTGGCGCCAAAAACCAAACAAGAACAGAGCCCAACATCTCCATTACCGAAGTCCCAACTCCTCCCTCATCTTCGATCTCCAGACCAACCGCCTCCGATGAGCTTCTCCTCGCTGATGCTCAGGCGCCCCGTAATCTTCACCAAGCTCGACAGCTGAGCTTCTTCTCCAACCTCTCTCCCTCGCCGACCACCACATCGCGAATACCCGACGTCCAAGCTCGACCTCCTTCGTCGAAGCTCCGAGCTTCTCTCACCTTCCATTCATTGACGAGCTCCCCTCTATCCGTCGAAGCCCACAAGCGACCACCGCTCCGCTCGCCGTTCTCCTTCGATGAAGCTCGAGCTCCATTATCTCCGAGCTCAACCCATTATCAAGCTCCGACGAACTCCACCACCTCCATGGCCGAGCTACTTCGTCGAAGCTATCCTTGGCTCCGAGCTCCGAACCCAATGACGAGCTCCGAACGCCACCGTCATGAGCTCCGTCGGCTCCCTCGAGCGAGCTTCGCCGACCACTGACGAGCTCACCACCTCCATGGCCGAGCTCCTTCATCGAAGCTCTCCTCGACTCCGAGCTACGAGCCCAATGATGAGCTCCGAATGCCACCGTCATGAGCTCCGTCGGCTCCATCGAGCGAGCTCCGCCGAAGACTGTCGAGCTCACCGCCTTCCCTCGTCGAGTTCCTTCGTCGAAGCTCCAACCACCTCCATGGCCGAGCTCCTTCTGCTCCCAAAATACGAGGCCCACGCCGAGCTCGAACCCACCGTTGAGCCCCATCGTGCTCTCGCCGAACTCTACTCTTCATCGAAACCCACCTTCGTCGACACTTCGTCAACAAACTCTCCTCTGAAGCTCCGATCTCCTCTCCTTCGGGCTCAACGTCGCCGAGCTCCATTCCCCTCGTCGTCAACCTCCTCGCCAGACGAAGTCGGAGAGGTGGATGGTTTGGAGGCGAGGGGGTAAAGTTGAAGAAGAATAGAGAAGACGAGTCGAAGAAGAACAGGGCGGGAGAAGGAGAAGAAAAGAAGAAAAGAAAAAATATATAATATCATTGTTCCACATGGCCACCACGTGGCAGCTCGAGGCGGTTCGGATTCCGAGCGGCGCGAAATCTGCAAGAAGTTGCTTGGATTCCGAGCAACATGTAATCCGAGCTCAAAATTAGAGAAAAATACTGCCGACCTACACGCACCGTCAGATCGTTTCAAAAATTGCGTCACGACACGATCGACGCTCAGAAACGTGCCACGTGTCCAGAACGTGATCTGCTTCACGATGCGCGCACATCTGATCATGATCGACGCTCAGAAACGCGCCACGTGTCCAGAACATGATCTGCTTCACGATGCGCGCATATCTGATCATGATCGACATAAATGTGCCACATGTCCAGGTAATATTTAATTAATTAATTTATTTATTTAATTGTTTTAATTATTTAAAAAATCCGAAAAAATATTTAAAAAATCGAAAAATAATAATTAAAAATTCTAAAAATAATTATTAATTCAGAAAAAATTATTTTAAAATTCTGGAAAAATAATTATTAAATTAGAATAATTAATTAATATTTTCGATAATTAATTATTTAATTCGGAAAATGAATAAAAAAATCAAAAAAATGAGGAAAAATTCAGAAAAATCTGGAAAATCACCAAAAATCCAGAAAATTCTGAGGATATTTTTGGGCATTTTACAAGCCCAGAATAACACCGTTACACCTCGAGCAAGATTCCAAACTCCCTTAAGAACATCGATAAAATCCTGTATGCCATTAGAACAACAAAACTACTCCTCGAAGACTATAAAACTCAGTCTCCAGGAGTGGGGGGCTCGTGATATGGCTAAAAATAGGATTAAATTGGGGACGTTCAAATTGGACACGAATCTTAAAGCTCAGGGGTAAAACGGTAATTTCACTTACAAACGGGTCTGAAATGGGAACCGGGTCTTTCTTCAAGGCCCAATAACCCACGAACGGATCCACCTCAACTGGGTACGGGTCCCAACCCGAAATGAACCCGGTCCAGCAGGATAGAATTAGGGTTTCTGATTAGTCCTAATCAACAGCCTGATTCACATCTATCCTTTCACTGGGAATTAGGGATTACATTCCTAATTTGATCACAGAGATTACATTCCTTATCTGATCACAGGGATTACATTCCTAATCTGATCCCTAAGGCGACTATAAATACTCCCATCCACCATCATTAAGAGGTAATCAATCTTTTGCCAATTTACGCTCTTTCATAATCATTCCTGATTACTGACTTGAGCGACGGAGGGTGCGTCGCCGGGATCAACCCCGGTGTCTTGCACTTTTTTGCAGGTGAGCGGCGGGAGTCAACGGTCAAACTCCGGTGGAACAGGTTCAGGTTTGCTATTCAAGTTTTCCAAGAATCCACAAATACTGTCTGTTTACCCCCACACTAGATTTAGCCGTAACACGTATCAATGAAAGTGTAACTCCTGTTTTTCATTTTATATATTTTGGAGTGTATTTTTTATTTTTGTTTATTTTTATAGCTCTTGTATTTTTCGGAACCGTATATTGGATTATTTTCAATATATATTCTTTTTCTTTCATTTTTGACCTCCTTGTGCTGATTTCGCCATTTTGAGTTCTTTTTCTCTTTTTCTTGGCCTCATTCATCATTATTATTTATTTTGGTGATGAGATGGATTTTTGGTGGTGTTTTGCCCAATTTTGATTTTTGGCCCTTAAGGAGATTTTTAGGAGCCATAGAATTCATTATATATTGTATCCCCATTTGAATTTGACCCAATATCCATTACCCATTTGTATACCTATTAATTCATATTCATACCCACTACCCATTAGCCCATAATTAACCCTTATATATAACCCCTAATCTCCCTTAAACCCTAACCCTAATCCTATTTCTCCCCAAAGTGAGTCCCGACCTCCTTCTCTCTATATACAACCGGCTGCTCTTGCTTCCCATCCATCCGGCCTGAACATCCAATCCCCAAAACCGAGCCCCCATTGCATAAACACCCCCTATATCCTTCCATACTTCAATCTACTTCAACCCTTCAACCCTAATCCTCTTCTTTTGTGGCCGGCATCCCAAATCAGAACCACCCTCATCCAAAATAGTGCAAGACCATCCCTTGGCTGTGTTTTTGAAGTGGGTATCATCCACTTTGGATCGTGCATTAAGGAGATCGTTCGTAGGGCGTTTCTGGTTCGTGGGTTCGCTTGGAAACGTGTGGGAAGGCTATTTTGTTTGTAGGTTTTGCACTTGGATTCGTTTGCATCGTATTTCACTCCATTAGAGGCAAGTAACTTGTACAAAAATTCATTAGGTTGATACAAGTCAAAAAAATCACATATAGGGTAGTTGAGACTAGAGACGGCCAAAAAATTGTATTTTTATTTGTGGGTTTTGTCTCTATTGTGTAAACCAGGCCATAGATGGCTTAGGACATGAGAATTGATAGGTTGATGCCCTAGGTTTCACCCAAACTTGATTTTGTTCGTGTATGAGACATATTGCATGCTATGTGTTTGATTGATTATCCATGTGAGAATTATTAGGTTGTGACATGTTAGAAACCCTTTAATATGATATTTAGATGATTGGTAGGCTGCTTGTAAAATTTGGTTGAGTTTGACTCATTATTATGAAAGTTATGACGTTTTTA
Organism: Hemerocallis citrina; assembly: GCA_017893485.1. NCBI lineage: Eukaryota > Viridiplantae > Streptophyta > Magnoliopsida > Asparagales > Asphodelaceae > Hemerocallis > Hemerocallis citrina. The sequence continues at coordinate 301,810,375 of CM030358.1, forward strand.
AGATGAAGTGTGAAATCTGGAATTTGCGGGTTGTGTTGTATAGTTTGCTGTTTTCACCTATTATAGGGTCCGAATCTCAACTTAGACATTTCAAAGTAAATTGTATATAATTGTATCTATTTTCAAACCCCACTGGTTTTACTGAGTTTGGAGTTTGTATGACTGAGATATGATAATTTTGGTACAGGCGTGTCGGTAGTTTTCAGATTCAGTTCTGTGTAGATTTTGTGAACTATTTATTTTCAAGATCCAGGTTATACAAAATATCTTGCCATAATATTTTGGTCAGTGTTTTCTCATGATGTTAGGGACTTTCCAGATTTTTGGATATTTTAAAGATGAGTTTTGCGCGATGTTTCATACCCTTTTCTAAAATCTACTTTTGCTGTAAATTGCGTGTTGTTGTATGTTGAACCCAGTTTTCACCCTAATTCTTTATACTGTATGAAAATTATTTGTGAAATATGAAAGTTAGTAAATTTTATCTACTTTCACTTTGTTTTGGCGGAATTGGATTTTGATTCACTGGTTGCGAGATATCCTTGTTTTCGTACAGCAATGTTGAGAAATTCCAGATTCGTTAAACTATAATTTTGTGTTACTTATTATTTTTGATGACATATCTATACTTATTGAAATATTATGAAACTTGTTATTTTGAGTCTATACCTATAAGGGAGTAACCCAGATTTTTCGTGGAATTATTTGCTATGTTTTCATGCTGTTTTCATGCTTTTGAAGTTGTTCCCCTGTTTTCTGGCTGAACATGAAATCTGTGCTGAATTCAGTTTTGAGCTGAGATGTTGTGAACTAGTATATGACTTGATTATACTCGTTGGAATCGTGTGGATGTCTAGTTTCCAGATCCTTTGACGGATCATGATTTTCATGCATGTAGCTCTTTGAATCACTGTTTTAGTACTGATTGATCTTGCTGACCTGATTATGAACATAGACCGTTTTGCTCGATTATGTGACTGTATATCATCTATACTTGCTGATGTGATTCCCTAAACCTAAACCTGATTATACCATGTTAGTTTGACCTTATTTAGTACACTTTTAAGTCTGTTGATAACCATAATAATAAAAGTAACCAAGCCGAGGTTTAAGGAAAGATCTAGTAGTGGATAATATGGAAACGTGTACTTGGAAAGGAACTAATGTTCCATACTGTTACTTTTACTATTACTGTTTACTGACCCTGTCTACATTACTTCTTATATAAGAAGGTGTAGAGTAGAAGAGAACCACTAGGTTCTGGCTGTTACTGTTTTCTGACCCTGTCTACATTACTTCTTATATGAAGGTGTAGAGTAGAAGAGAACCACTAGGTTCTGACTGTTACTGTTACTGATACCTGAGTACACTGCCCCATCATGGTCCCCTATGAAAATCTTACTAAGCGAAACTGTTTGTTGTAGCAACCATGTCATATAATTTGGGGCGCATGAAGTGCTACCTAGCTAGTAATACACACAAGACTGTAAGAACCTAAACTGATATTGTTAGACGGATGTCGTTAGACTGAATATTGTTAGAATGAGACTGTTATACTGGGACTGTTACACTGATACACTGAACATACTGCTACTGATACTGATATACTATTATCCTGATTTACTGATATACTGAGCTTACTGTTACTAGAGACTGTTAAATACCTTTGACACTGCCTTTAACATAAAACAACTGTATTGTTAGGATGCCATGCTAGATATTACTGTTGATACATTAGGACATTTTATTAGTTAGTTTTTCCATGTGCTTGTATCCTACTCTATTTGTGACCCGGACTTGTAATTGACGGGTACTTGTTTTCTTCTTTTTCCCTTTTCCTGCAAATTTACTAATTGCATATCAGGATGGTCAGCTACCAGAAGGTATTGGCGAGATGATGTTTTAGAAGCTGGAGATTATGCTTTATTATTATTATTTCTACTGTTGCTTGAATAATGAATAATTTGTATTTGGTTATTGGATATTATTTGTATTTGGGCAATGTGACCCAGGATGTTGTTTTTCTCCAGACTCTGATTTATTTGAGAATATTGTATTTGGATTCAAGTAAATTCCCGTTGGTAATTTGTTGCAAGTATTCATGAATGGTTGTGCTATTTTTTTTCTTCCGACTCTGATAAATTCTGTGATGTGTTGCAAAGATTTCTGAAACAGCTTATGGATGATGAAAATTATTCGCTGGACTTTTGTTATGTACTCGTACTCCATATTTTTGGGAAGCGGGGCGTGACAGAAAGGTTATGACTCTTAAGATCATGGAATGTAAGGAACAAAATAAGATCAACAAACGATGAGCCAAAGGGGAGTAACATTTACAATCTGCATGCAATATTTTTGATTAAACGCTGGTACTAGAACAATAAATTGTACAAGAAGATACTTGCCTTGATTATGGTGAATCCGAATCGAACAAATAACGGGATGAGAATCCCGAGAAATGAGCACGAACATTGACACACGCAAGCACGTGCGAGCTACGTGCAAAACAACACATAGCAATCAAGATCCAATCCTCACACCAAACAGAAACACAATAACCGTGATCCCAACTCACAACACAGCAAATGCCAAAGGAAATCCCAATCACGATGTGATCGTACGACCTAGACCAAATCTGATCAAGATGGAGGGCTGAGATTCAATCAAGCCTCCTTCTTCCCTCCTTTTCACTTACAGTGACGGAGTGAGAGAGAGTTGGCGGGGGAGGGGATGGCGACCATAGCGGCTATGGCGGTGGCAGGCGACAGTGACGTCGAGGGGAGCTCGACGCAGGAAGATGACAGGCGGTGACGTTCAAGCGAGGCATCGACGGGGGGCCAGCTCTCTATTCTTGGGAGAAAACAGGGGAGCGATGAGGTGAGGGAGAAGACGGGTCGAGGTGCTCAGGGGACTCGAGCAGCAATGGCGGCATGCTCAGTCGATGGTGTAGGTGGTGGTGCTCGATGGTGGGGCTCGTGGTTGATGGTGGATGGGTTCGGTCGAGGTGCGGCAATGTCGAGGATGAAGAAGACGATGGGTGTGCAGCAGTGAAGAAGACGATGGTGAGGCGGCGACGAGGCTGAGGGGGATGACAGTGTTAGTGTTAGTGCCCTAGAGACAATGTGATTGTGCTTCTAGGAAATACTTTTGTTAATTAATGATTGTGTTCTATTGATTATTATATGTTAATTTATTATGTCTTAATTTACTGCGATAAAAATGTTAGAGTAATAAAAGTCCTTGGAATATATAATACGTATTCTATATCTTTAAGTATGAGACTTAAAAATGAGATTATATGAATAGTGTTTATATTCCTAAATATCCCTAATCAAGCATTGTCATTATGGGACAATAATAATGCATAAAGATTAGTATGTTTGTTGACTGATGACCACATCTCATTGGTCATAGGTATAGTGATACTAAAGTCAAGAACATAGGTGCATGTAAGATTCTACATGGCACTGGATAGACCCACAGTGAGATTCTTCATGTTTAAATAAAGTCATAAGAAAGACTCACAGTGATAATGGTGTAATGATCCTCTGACTTGAGATCATTATATTTCTATAAGAGGATTAATATACTTTGACTACATTAAAAGTTACCTTTGACCGGGTGATGATAAAAGTGGACATCGGGTATATTATGAGTCGTATGAGAAATATGAATGATAGATAAAGGATTTAACCCTCCTATAATTAGGAGAGATATTATTGGCCTCTTGATTGAGTGAGACTATGAAATGCATGGTCATGCTCAAATAATGATTTGTTTTAATAGTCTACTCATTGATCAAGGAAACCCGGATTAAATGTTGAAGAGGATGACTGAGAACATGCCTCGAGTTTAATCTATAATATTTGGTTAAAGGGATTATATTACACGGAAACATTAATCACGAAAGGTTTTATTGGATCACCAATTATTATTATTACTTGGGTAGCAATGATGTATTACTAGATGCCGCTCATTGTTTATAATTTTATTATTGGATATTAAAATTATTTCCAACGTAATAATAACCTAAAGGGTCACACACAAGAACGCTTGAAGGAGATTTGATTTAAATTATGAATTTAAATTAAATAGTAATTCGAATTTATTTATGATATTAATTAAGTGGGACTTAATTAATTAATTAAATATAATTTCAAATTTACTAATGATTAGAATTAGAATTATATTAGAATATTAATTAAGTTTGACTTAATTATTTATTTAATTAAGAATTCTAATTTTAATAAAAGCCCAATAGGATTGGGCTTTAAAAAACAGATTTGTCTCTCTATATAAAGATCTTAAACTCTCAAATTGTTTTTTGAGGCTAAGAGAAAAAACCCTAGCCGTTTGAGAGAAGAAGATGGAGATAGAGAGAATTTGTTTTTTCGGATGCTAGTACATCGCTCCTTCAAATACCAAGTGTTCGTGTGGATACCGATAGAGCGTAGATCGCGTGAGCGGGATGCGTGGTGATTCAAGAAGCTTGAACCTCCATTAGTCATCCTTTTCTCAACTGTTAAAGCTTCGTTTTAAGGTAAACGTTCATAACTACGAATTAAACGTCTTGTTTTGCATGGATCCTGCGATTGGGTTTCGATTTTATTGTTTTAATCCGCTGCATTTATGCCCCGAAAACCCAACAATGGTATCAGAGCCACTTGCGAAAACGTTTTAATTCGTTTATTTGTTACAGTTTTGATATATATGCATAAACTGTAAGTTAATGATGATTGGGATGATCATATGATGATCTTATAATCTGTATGTATACTGATATGTATATGATTTATGTTTGTTCTAATTACGAGAATCGTATTCGATATGGATTCTGAAACGGCTGCTGCAGATTTGCTGAAATCTATTTCTAGTGTCCGATTTTTGCAAATGAGTACCTTTTTGGAAAGGGAAACGAGCGTCTGAACAAAACTGATAGCTTAAGCTATCACCGACTCGTCTGTAAGGCGTTTGACGCCATTTAGTGCCTGAAATATGCAATTTTATGTTTTCAGATTTAATTTCAATTTTCTGAATTATGCCTTATATGATTTTTATGATTGGATCATGATGAAATAAGATATGGTATAACATCTATATAATAAAATACAAAGAAAGCTATCAAGTGGCTCTTCTTCAATCCCTAAAAATCAAAGGTCCAGATCTAACCTCACAAAACATATTTTCCCCCCAAAAGTTCCCCCCCAAAACTCAAATTCAAATCACCCACCTAAAACAACTCCTATATTTATTTGATTTTTTTTTCTCCCTCTCTCTCCCCCTCCCTCTTCTATTCAAAAAATAAAGAAAAATAAAAATTTTAAAAAATTTTTAAAAATTCAAAATTAAAAAACTAAAAAATTAAAAAAAATTAAAAGCTTTAAAAATAATTCAAAAAAATCATATAATATGTTTTTTGCTCTATGTTTGCTACTTCAATTAATTTGCTGGACCTCAAAAACTATTTTATATGATCAAATAAGGTGCACCGTTCCGAAAACGTGTCGTAGGCACGTGTTAACGGGCAACCCTAGTGATAAGATAATATATGATATTAATTGAATATTATATATTTGTTCTTATCGCGTAGATTGTATACGATACGGTTTCTGCAAAGATGAGCAGATTTGGTGAAATCTGTGTCCAGTGTCCGATTTTTGCAAATAAAATATGTTTTCTGACTGGAATCGGGTCACTGAGCAATACTGACTTTGTCACCGACGCGGATATAAGGCGTTTGACGCCGTTTAGAACCTGAAAACTGCGATTTACTGTTTTCAGAATTTTGATTGCAATTTTCTGATTTTACCCTATTTAATTTTTGTGATTGGATCATGACAAATATGATGTGGTATGATGACATAATGAAATATGAGATATTCTTAATTGTTATATGAGCATGGTGTATGGTTATGGCCTTAAGACCCATAGGTTAGTGGTTTTGATTTATGGTTTGGTTTCTAAATACGACTTGCATGTCGTCTTCAATTTCTTGTAATTTGTATTCTCGAATGTAACTCGAGTTCCTCTTGTAAGTTCATAAGAACAATTTTTTTTTTTTTTCCCTTATTCAATGTAATGATCAATGAAGACATGGAAGCAAGGAGGCAAACTAGTGAGCATTCCAAAGAAGGAGATACAAGATGAAGATGAAGAAGATAAAGACATGTAATAGTGTAGTATTTTAAACCACCCATAGATTGACCTTGATTTTTTCATTAGCTTGGAAAGATCATATAGGATGGGCCATAACCAAACACGTTTACTTTATGCACTTTACATATGTATGAATGTATGTGATACAATGTATGTGTAGAGATAATGATGCATGCTTAATTAGATTAAGATGAATGTATTAGATACGACACCCCATTCATGCTTAAACAAGATAAAATCTATAACGATTTAAGATGAACATTAAACAAACGATCATGAGATTCTTGTGTTTATGAAACACGGTAATTAAATATGAATTTTCATTATTCAACGATTGAATGATTTTGTCAACAACCGATTACGAATCTGTAAGAAAAGGGGTGCCAATAATGCCGTCTGTGCGTTAACCTCTGATCTGGAAATCATTCATTCAACGAATTTTGATTTGAAATATTTGATTCAAGGAAAAATTGAGAATCTCTTTATGATGGGATCATGATCGTTTATAAGTAAATCCCTTAATAAATATTAAGTTAAACAAGATGCTTTCCAATGAATAACACTCATCAAGGCCTAGATCATAAGGGGTGGGTTTGCCAAAGCAGAGTGCTCCTTTTAATCATGGTGAGGTGCGAAAGAGTAAATGTGATACTCGTTATGTTGATTCATTGGGCCTAACTTAATTAAGTCGTCACAATAAGATTATGAACTTAGAAGCATAGAGTTTGGCGAAAAATTTATTAGATAAATTAGAGCAATGGTTGTTCACCAAACTATCCAAGAGTTATATACGTGATATAATTGACAAATGTTGTCTACCTAAATAGTTGTGTTTTGGGAGTTTCAGCCAACGCTGACTCAAGACATGATGAAATATGGATCTTGGCTCACTAGAAAGATATATAATAAATGATTTCCGAATTAATAGTAAGGGCTATTAATTTGATCAAAATAGTGGGAGATATATATTATGAATATATATGAATAATCATTTGAACATAAACTAATAATTCCGTAGACTAATTCTTTTATGCATTTTACATAATAGATATTCTAATGGCAAACAACTCAAATAACTTCTCTGTACGATCTGTCCTTGAGAAGGACAAGTTGACAGGAACAAACTTCCTCGATTGGCAAAGGAATTTGAGGATAGTCCTCAGGTAAGAGTGAAAGCTCTATGTCATTTCCTCGCCCTGGACCTCTCCCTGTAGGTGCATCGGTTGATCAACGTAATGTTTATCAGAAACATATCGATGATGACACGGATGTCACTTGTCTTATGCTTGCGACTATGAGTCTTGAGCTTCAGAAACAGCATGAGCATATGGATGCTCATATAATGATAGAGCACCTTAAACGTATGTTTGAAGGACAGGCTCGTCAAGAGAGGTTTGATACAAGTAAAGCCTTGTATGCATGTAAATAGGGTGATCGTGATCCAGTTGCACCGCATGTTCTAAAGATGATGGATATATGGAGTACCTTGCTACTCTGGGTTCCGCCATCAGTCCGGAAGCTCAGATAGATCTAATCTTGCAATCTTTGAACAACGACTATGCTCAATTTGTAATGAATTACAATATGAATGAGATAGACAAGACACCTACCGAATTGTTGGCTATGTTGAAAACTACTGAGACCAACATTCAGAAGGCATCCCCTGCTCCCATAATGTTGGTCAACAAAGGGAATGCCAAAGGAAAGGGTAAATGGAAAGGCAAGAACAAGATTGGATCTAAGCCTGCTAATCCAGAACCCGCTGTTAAGGCTTAGAAGCCTACTGGAGGTGTTGCAAAGGCAAAGGCAAAGGGTGATTGTCACTATTGCAAGAAGCCGGGTCATTGGAAGAGAAACTGTCAAACTTATTTGGAGGATCTGAAGAAACTGAAGGCTGTTCAGATTTCTGATTCAGGTATTTATATTATAGAAGTCAAATTTGTCTACTTCTACATCATGGGTATTAGATACTGGATGTGGTTCTCACATTTGTATAAATGTGCATAAACGGTGAAGGAGTAGAACTTTGGCGTTAGGAGAAGTCGACCTACATGTTAGCAATGGAGCAAAGGTTGCTGCTTTAGCTGTAGGGACTTATTATTTATCGATGCCCATGGGGCTTATTTCAGAACTTGAGAACTATTTTACGTGCCTGCAATTTGCAGAGACATTATTTTGGTTTCTTGTTTGGACAAGATTGGTTTTTCCTTTTTGATTCAGAACAATTGTTGTTCCTTTTCATTAAATAATGTTACCTATGAGGTTGCACGTTTGTTTAATGGTTTATATGTTCTTGATTTTGATACTCCTATCTATAATGTAAATAATAAACGTCTAAAGATAAATGACTCAAATCAAACATACCTCTGGCACTGTCATTTAGGCCATATAAATGAGAATCGCATTTTCAAGTTACATTAGGATGGATACTTGGATAAGTTTGATTTTGAATCATACGAAGAATGTGAACTATGTCTCATTGGCAAAATGACTAAAACTCCTTTTACCGGATAAGGTGAGAGGGCCACCAAACAATTGGAATTGATACATAGTGATGTATGTGGTCCAATGCGTATGTTGGCAAGAGGTGGCTTTTACTAATTTTAACCTTTACTGATGATTTTAGTAGATACGGATATGTGTATCTTTTGAAGAACAAATCCGAATCGTTTGAAAAATTCAAAGAGTAAGAGATTGAAGAAGAAAAACAAATAGGCGAAAGTATAAACTCTACGATCTGATCGTAGAGGAGAATACCTAAGCTTAAAATTTCTTAAAAGCGTGTGGTATAGTATCACAACTCACTCCTCCTGGAACACCACAAAGACATGGTGTGTCTGAGAGGAGAAATCGCATTTTGTTGGACATGGTGCGATTGATGATGAGTCTAGGGGATCTTCCAATTAGTTTCTGGGGTTATGCCCCTAGAGACGGCTGCAGAAACACTAAACCGAGTTCCTTCTAAATCAGTTCAAAAGACACCATATATGATATATGAACTGAGAAACGTCACAGCGTGTCATTTATGAAAATTTGGGGATATGAAGCGTTTATGAAACGTATGATCTCTGACAAGCTAGGACCAAAATCAGATTTTGTGGGATACCCAATGGAAACAAAAAGGGTATTAATTCTATAAACCTTCGGAGAACAAAGTGTTTGTTGCTTGAATGGCTATGTTTCTAAAGAGAGATTTACTTTCTAAGAAAAATAGTGGGAGGACAATAGATCTCGATGAGGATCGAGAACCACAGAATAATGTTGAACAAGAGTTGGAACATGAGCAGAGTGTGACTCAAGATGTTGATAACAACACTGCTCAAGAAACACAGGTTATTCGTAGATCTAGTAGGATTCGCTATGAGCCAGAGAGATATCGTAGATTTCTTCTGACTCAAATTGGCGATGTGATGATCATAGATGATGATGAGCCTCTCACCTACAAAGATGCTATGAATAGTCCAGATTTTGAGAGATGGCTGGAGGCCATGAAATCTGAGATGGATTCCATGTATAAAAATCAAAGTATGGACTTTGGTTGGACCACCCGAAGGGGTAAAACCCATAGGGTGCAAGTGGGTTTCTTGAAGAAAACTGACGTGGATTGTAATGTACAGACCTACAAAGCAAGACTAGTGGCGAAAAGTTTCAAGCAGATTCATAGTAGTGACTATGATGAAACTTTCTCACCGGTGGCTATGGTCAAATCCATCAGGATTTTGCTTGCGATAGCAACTTACTATGACTATGAAATCTAGCAAATAGATGTCAAGTCGATCCAAAGTTTGCTAGAATGGTCTGTGAGAAGCGATGGTCCATTTATGGATTATAGCCGGCCTCAAGGAGATGGAACATTCGTTTTGATGAAACAGTCAAAGAGTTTGGCTTCATGTAAAATGAAAATGTGTCGTGTGTTTACGAAGGGTTAGTGGGAGCCATGTGTCATTCCTAGTATTATATGTAGATGACATATTATTAATAGGGAATGACATTCCTAATCTACAGGTTGTGAAGATTTGGTTGGGAAATAGTTTCTCGATAAAAGACTTTGGCGATGATACATATGTCTTAGGGATCAGGATCTATAGAGATAGATCTAAAAGATTAATCGGTTTAAGTCAGAATACATACATATGTAAAGTGCATACTTAAGATAACGTTGCGGACCCACAAGACTAAGGCTTTGTCGCAGCAGAAGCACAAAGGTCACACTAGTTCCATGGGTATTAGATACATGAGTGATTGGCTCTAGTGCAAGTGGGAGATTGTTAGTGTTAGTGCCCTAGAGACAATGTGATTGTGCTTCTAGGAAATACTTTTGTTAATTAATGATTGTGTTCTATTGATTATTATATGTTAATTTATTATGTCTTAATTTACTGCGATAAAAATGTTAGAGTAATAAAAGTCCTTGGAATATATAATACGTATTCTATATCTTTAAGTATGAGACTTAAAAATGAGATTATATGAATAGTGTTTATATTCCTAAATATCCCTAATCAAGCATTGTCATTATGGGACAATAATAATGCATAAAGATTAGTATGTTTGTTGACTGATGACCACATCTCATTGGTCATAGGTATAGTGATACTAAAGTCAAGAACATAGGTGCATGTAAGATTCTACATGGCACTGGATAGACCCACAGTGAGATTCTTCATGTTTAAATAAAGTCATAAGAAAGACTCACAGTGATAATGGTGTAATGATCCTCTGACTTGAGATCATTATATTTCTATAAGAGGATTAATATACTTTGACTACATTAAAAGTTACCTTTGACCGGGTGATGATAAAAGTGGACATCGGGTATATTATGAGTCGTATGAGAAATATGAATGATAGATAAAGGATTTAACCCTCCTATAATTAGGAGAGATATTATTGGCCTCTTGATTGAGTGAGACTATAAAATGCATGGCCATGCTCAAATAATGATTTGTTTTAATAGTCTACTCATTGATCAAGGAAATCCGGATTAAATGTTGAAGAGGATGACTGAGAACATGCCTCGAGTTTAATCTATAATATTTGGTTAAAGGGATTATATTACACGGAAACATTAATCACGAAAGGTTTTATTGGATCACCAATTATTATTATTACTTGGGTAGCAATGATGTATTACTAGATGCCGCTCATTGTTTATAATTTTATTATTGGATATTAAAATTATTTCCAACGTAATAATAACCTAAAGGGTCACACACAAGAACGCTTGAAGGAGATTTGATTTAAAAATTATGAATTTAAATTAAATAGTAATTCGAATTTATTTATGATATTAATTAAGTGGGACTTAATTAATTAATTAAATATAATTTCAAATTTACTAATGATTAGAATTAGAATTATATTAGAATATTAATTAAGTTTGACTTAATTATTTATTTAATTAAGAATTCTAATTTTAATAAAAGCCCAATAGGATTGGGCTTTAGAAAAACAGATTTGTCTCTCTATATAAAGATCTTAAACTCTCAAATTGTTTTTTGAGGCTAAGAGAAAAAACCCTAGCCGTTTGAGAGAAGAAGATGGAGATAGAGAGAATTTGTTTTTTCGGATGCTAGTACATCGCTCCTTCAAATACCAAGTGTTCGTGTGGATACTGATAGAGCGTAGATCGCGTGAGCGGGATGCGTGGTGATTCAAGAAGCTTGAACCTCCATTAGTCATCCTTTTCTCAACTGTTAAAGCTTCGTTTTAAGGTAAACGTTCATAACTACGAATTAAACGTCTTGTTTTGCATGGATCCTGCGATTGGGTTTCGATTTTATTGTTTTAATCCGCTGCATTTATGCCCTGAAAACCCAACAGACAGGAATGGGTGGATTCAAAGGCGGCGATGGAGATCGAAGAGTTGCGATGAGGAAAGGAGCAGGGAAGACGAACAGTAAGGGGGTAAGGGGGTAAGGGGCGGCTACAGTGACTAGTGTAATGCCCCGAATTCCAAATAAGACCGAATTCGAGATTTCACAGGATCTTTACTTCACTTCGTACAATTTGACAAGGAAATTAAAATTTTTCAATAATATATCAGAGTTCATTACATCTTTGTTTATACAGCGGAAGAATACAACAATGAAATAAAATACAACTTGTACAACTATAACAATGTAAATCATCAATTGCATCATAACATCTTCATGAAAAAGTCCATTACCTGCATATCAAGCTGTGGGCACGTCAGTCACTTACAACTGACGAAAATGTTATACTCGGCTATCCTCTCTATGCCGTACATATAACAATTTCATTACTTTAACAAATCACAAAAATTGAATGAACAATAAAGTGTTAAGTTGTGACTACGCTAAACATGTAAGTGTATGTCATGCCTTAATGCCTAATGCACACATTTTATACTAGGATGACACTAATGCATACTTGTTCGGATTCTATGCATCCTATACTACATAGGTCCGAGGGCAAGCACCTACGTGCTCCATAATAAAGGGTTCGATCCCTCGCCATGAAACTACCCAGTAATAAAGCAAGGTTTAGATCATTCCACGAATATGGATCCCAGCCTTGCTTGCTGTTATAACAGATCCCTCATCGTGTGAATCATCCCGCAAGTGCCCCCCTAACCCCGGTATACGTATATATATTGGAGTATGGTAACTATCCGCCTGACTACGCTAAGTCCCGGCTTTAAAAATAAAAGTCCATCTCCCACTGAGCAACCACAGTCCGCCAACTGGGTCTATAGCCACGAGGATCCACCGCCAACTATATAGAAACAGCCCACTTACGTTTTCCCAGGTTCACTACATCTTCACTTACGTGCCTAATTATTTAGTTCAAGACATGAATAAATTTCCAAACCTAGAATTAGTATTACCTCCTACCGGACTTTATCAACAAATACGAGATAGCTCCATGGCCATATCTCAAAATATATCTCAACTCTTTTCAATTCAATAGTACCGGTACCCGAGGTCTCACTAAATCTAAATCATAACTTTTTTATGTACAAGAAATCATGGGTACACATACCCTTTAATAAACATGTCTTAAACCTAGATATTTGCATCTTCAACTCATTCACAATTGATCAATGTCTTATCTCTATTCATGATCTAGTTATTCATTCATAATCTTCAAAGCAACATAATTCTTTTCAATGCACACAATTTCATCATATGAATTTTATCACAAAATCCAAGCTCATATGGTGTCTCGCTTTACTTCGAGATATTTCTTAAAAAAAAAAAACAAATGCAATCTCTTCAAGAGTAATCACTTCACAACTGATAAATTTTACTTTCTTTCACAAAAACAAGTTCTATTCTCAAGTTCTACTTTTATACTTCAAATAAACTTTCATAATTATTTCTTATAATTTTCCATTTCATTTTATATTCTTTACTAATTAAATCTTAAGTAAAAAAATTCACTTTCTATCTCAATTTCTCCTTTTTAACATCTCAAATATACTTGAAAAATTCTACAACTCATTTTAATAATCTTTATTTTATTTTATATAAATTATAGTATTTTCTCCCAAATTATTTTTTTATTGCATTTAAACTTCCTTAAAAATATTAAAACACAAAAAATATATCAAAGGTGGTCATAGGTCTCGAACCCAAGACCCGTAAGCACCCAACCCCCTCCGCTAGCCAATAGTCCATGTGGACTTTGCTGTCATGAAGTCCTACCGAATTATTCAAATGCAAATTCTTGATTTCGATTTCATTTAAACAAATTCCAAAAATAAATTGTGTCCAACAAGTTTTGAACACAAGATCTCTTATAAAGAGTGCTCTGTGTTGCACTGGCTAACCAGTAAGTCCAGGTGTGATTACTGATATCAAAATATACTATTATGCTTTTGTTTAACTTTTCTGTCATCCTATTATTTTCATAAAACTCTCTTTTTCATTCAATCTAATCTTTCATTAGATTATAATTAGTTCATCTAAACTAAATTTTCTTTCAACAGTAACCCATGAATATATATAAAAATTCATATTTTGACAAATCTCTAAATTTCAAGGTTTATCTCCTTCTCTTTAACATGAATTTGCATTTATTCAATTAAATCAAAAGTAGCACCAAACAATGAGTTCAATAGCATCAAATTTTACAAAAATTCATTTCCTCACCAAAAGAAAATTTTCTAACAAATGTTCATATAATCAACTATTCCTTCATTCATGTATACTAGTGCATGGCAAAAAATAAATTCTTTTCTCATTAACAACTACATGATGAAAATAAACATGATTCAATACTACAACAAACAATAGTATAGATTACTTTATCACATCAAACTTTCTATACTACTCATTCATTATTATTAGCATACATTGTTCTATAATTAGAAAACATGAGAACGCCCACCTCTAATGAAGGTTGAACAAAAGTGGAAGCACAACTAGCTCCTAGCAATTTCTTCTTCTCCTAGCAAGAACTCCTCCAAGCAAGAACACTCTACTCTCTTTTTTCTTTCTCTGGTTTAGTTTATTTTTTGTGCGAAAAGAGAAGAGAACACTAGGGTATTTATAGGACAAGTTTAGGGATCGAAGTGCAAAATTACATACCTAATAAATTACTCAATTAACTCTCCATCTCTTTACTTTCTTAACTCCTAAAACCCCCAACTCTTCACCTCTCCACCTCTTCAAAACCTAACCTCCAACCCCTCATCTTTCTAACTAATCTTTCACTTTCTCTCCCGAGTGAAGTACACAGCCGAAACATTTCTGAAGGTGGGCCCCATGGGGAATTGCCACGTCACGTGAACAATTCTAAAGCAGCAATGTATGTTGTTTCAATTTTTTACGTGGGCCCCCACCATCTTACACTATACCATTCATGCATTATTTAAACCAACAGCCAAGTCAAGTATTCAACATATAATTCAACATATGTTTTATATATATATATATATATATATATATATATATATATATATATACACTATACATAGTATTATACCATATATTTTATTATTAAAATACGGGATGTTACACACCCTCCGAAATTTATTTTGAAACCAAATACGCTCATATACGAACACCGAAACACGTGCGTCGCACGTAAAATACCGAAACACGAAAATTGACTTTATCAACGGAAAATGTTAAACATAATAAAATACAATATAAAAAAATATATTTATTAATTTTTATATATTCCATGATGTAATGTACGTAGAAAACACGTGCATTATACGTATAAAAAAAACATTTTAGTCAAAAATAGGGAAAAATAAATTTCCGTTTTATAAAATGGATTTGAATACATAAAATAAATATTTTAAACTCATAGAAAATATTGTATGTAACGGTGAAAACACATAATCGATACAAGCATCAAAAACACGTAAAGAGCACGTAAAATACAGAGATTGAAATATTGCATTTGAGTTAACACAAATAAGATAAAAATCAATATAGGAAATGCATAAAGAGTCGAAAATCAAAATACGTAGTGAAAACACGTTACAAAATGCATGTGCGTAACACACGAGGGCAAAATTGTTATTTTCAATTTTGCGAGGTGTTACAATTAGGGGTTTAATTAGGTTAGGGTTTTTATAGTATAGGCATATTGGGTTTAGGGTTACTAGTTAACATGTTTGAGTAGGATCCAAAAGGAGATTGAGTCAAAATTTACTATAATTAGGCCATGTGGATTTGATGAGACGAAACAGTCAACTCCTCATGAAGAACAACAATGATAGGGATGGTGCAATGAATTAAATTGGCATAAAATTGAGTCGAAATAAGGA
Source organism: Hemerocallis citrina (assembly GCA_017893485.1). Classification (NCBI taxonomy): domain Eukaryota; kingdom Viridiplantae; phylum Streptophyta; class Magnoliopsida; order Asparagales; family Asphodelaceae; genus Hemerocallis; species Hemerocallis citrina. The sequence continues at coordinate 301,826,279 of CM030358.1, forward strand.
AAATGATTCTTATTAGAACTGGAACAAAAATACTGATTCCTGGATTGATAAGTAGAGTACAATAGAATAAAATACGGTAGAGAAATACAAATACAGGGAATAAGGGTTACAAATCCTACCCACCTAACAAGCAGAATTTCATCCTCGAAATTCAGACAAGTGGTACATAGGGCAACCCCGAAAGAAAAGAAAGACAAGAAGACTACACGAACAAATGGGGAAACTTCTTCTGGATCTCCTCCTCCAATTCCCAAGTCGGCTCACCCCGCGAGTGAGGATCCCAAGTGATGTGAATTTTTGCAAGTGTAAAAAATCACAACAAGTAGTATAGTTAAGTGAAAAGAGTGTCGAACCCACATGGACTGATTATTTTATTGAGTACTAATATTACTAGATTAACTACTATTTGGAAAATCGAAATTAAATAAAGAATGCAACTAAATTAAATTTATCTAAATAACTAACTAAATTAATTAAAAGAGGGCGAAATCTGAAAATTGTTATTTATTAATTGCAAAATAAATTATAAGGCTCTTGATTTCACCTAGTTAATCCCACACAATTTATAATTCCATATGAATAAAAAAATTATTTTTCCAAGTTGTAGACCAAAATCCCCAATTTATTCAATGCTTTCTCTCGAACAACACCAAAAATATCTCCAATTAACAGTTTGTCATAGTTCATGCACAAATTTAATTAATCGAAGATTCATTAAATTCTGTGGATTTTTTAACGGTCACATCAATCACGGTAAATCATCTCTAATTTTTCTCAATCAATGGTGTTTAATTTTTATAGTTCTAAATCACAAATCACCTATCGGTCTCTCCATGATCCAATAAATCATACAATAGTTGGCCAAACAATTGTAAGCATTAAACACAAAAATCACACACACAACCATGAAAAAATAGAAAAATAATATGGAATTAAAAATTGTGTTCGCAAAACTATGCTACATCGAAACCCTAGAAAAATAAAATTTAGTTCATAATGAAATTGCAACTAATAAATATGGTCTTGCATTGCATAATAAAATTAGAGAAAGAGTAAAGTGATATAGGAAGAACAATTTGGTAAAAATATTGCAAACTAAACAGCCTCGAACCGCGTGCCCAAAGCCAAATCCGTTCTCCCTCTCCCCTGTCTGTACTGTTTCGAAAGCTGGGGTTGGTGACGTCAGCGCACCCAAGTTTCTGTTTTGTCGTTTTCCGTGCGAGACCCTTCTCCTCTGTCTGGTCTTGAACGCCACCCAAAAACCCAAGTTTCTGTTTCTTGCTTCCCTTGAACTTTGATTTCTGTGCCTCAAAACCCCTAGCACACCCACGTCAATTTGTAGGTATACTAGATTTGCCCGTGGCCACGTGCTTACGGCACGTCTTCAGAATGATACAGCATATGAAAAGCCTTGTAAACAGTAAATCAATAATTATGTAGCTGAAGTTTGAATAGTATGACAATAATTAGTTGTAAATAAAAGTCCATGTTTCCATTAGTATATGGTGAAAAATAATTATAAATTTCCATATATATATATATATATATAGAAATAATTAAATAAATAAATGAGTTGTTTTGGGGGGGATTTGAATTTGAGTTTTGGGGGAAAACCTTTGGGGGCAAAATGTGTTTTGTGAGGTTAGATATGGGCCGTTAATTTTTGGGGGATTGAAGGAGAGCCACTTGATAGCTTTCTTTGTGTTTTATTATATAGATATAGGAAAGAAATTAGTAAGGGTTTGGTTTTTAATAAAATTAGAATTAAGATTAGTTAGTAATTAATTATTTAAATCACATAATAATCTATTTATATTATTTACTAATAATATGCACTAATCAAATTCCACCACTCTTGATTTATTTATTTGTTACTATTTTATTTCACAATGTCAATCCACCCCTTAGTTAACCATAATATATTTTTATTAATTCTTCAAAGAGTCAATTTGTAAAAACATGTATTTGAGTATTCAAATTTTTTAGAAATCTTCACATAAAATAAATTTGAATTTAAAAAAAAAAATATTTATCCTTGTTTCTTCTTTGATTTTTACCAAAATTCATTTATTTTGCACTTATAAATCTCATTCCTACAAAATCAAACAAATAAATAAAAAAAAGTAGAAATAAGATAAATTTCAAATAAATTAATGAGAACTCACAATTTTGATACATAAAAGAGTACTAAAATTTATGTATAAATTCAACTCATCACCAAGAAACTAGAACCAGCTTGAGGACCTTGTTCTTCAGCACCTTTTCACGCCTATCCAAGATAGTAATTACCGGAATCTCACATGACAGATCTGGCTGCACAGACAACTCTGAATAGTCGATCACATGATTCTCATCCCTGATATATCTCCTGAGCTGGGAGACATGAAAGACATCATGCACCCCAGATAGAGCCGGTGGCAAGCAAGATGATAGGCCACATTCCTACTCGTTCAACAATAACGAATGGCTCGATGAACCTGGGGCTTAGCTTGCCTCCACCTCCAAATCGAATAACGCCTCTCCACGGTGATACCTTAAGGAACACATGGTCTACCACCTTAAACTCCAAGGGCCTGCCCATTTCCTCTACGGACATCTGCCCATTTCCTCTGCATGTCTTGCACTGCCTGAAGATGCTTCCTAATCTGAGCCACTGCATCGACAGTCCTGGTGATCAACTCTGGCCCCAACAACTTTCTCTTAATAATATCATCCCAGCACACTGGTGACCTACACTTCCGACCATACAATGCCTCGTACGATGCAGCTTTAAGACTGGCCTGATAGCTGTTGTTGTACGAGAACTCTACCAAGTGCAAGTGGTCCTCCCACGACCCTCCAAACTGAAGCACACAGGACCTCAACATGTACTCTAATATTTGAATGTTCCTTTATGACTGCCCATCTGTCTGAGGATGGAAGATTGTACTGTACTTCAACTTGCTCCAAGACTGCTCTGAAGGCTCTCCCAAAACTGAGATCTGAACCTGGTATTCCTGTCGAATACAATGCTGACTGGAACCCCATGAATCCTGACAATCTCATGCATGTATCTCTCGGCAAGACTCTTAGTAGACTGACCAACTCTAAAGGGGATGAAGTGAGCACTCTTCGTCAGTCTGTCGATAATCACCCAAATGGCATTGTGACCCTTAGGACTCCTTGGCAAGGCGGTCACAAAATCCATGGTGATGTGCTCCCACTTCCACTCCGGAATAGGAAGAGGTTGAAGAAGCCCGGTGGTCCTCTGATATTATGCCTTCACCTACTGGCAGATCAAGCACTAGACACAAATCTGGCTACGGCCCTCTTCATACCATGCCACCAGAAGTGAAGCTTCAAATCCCGATACATCTTGGTACCACCGGGATGAATAGAGTATGTCGACTGGTAGGCTTCCTCGAGCAATTTCTGCCTGACTTCACCCTTTGGGATACACAACCTAGCCCCAAAGCAAAATGGTCCATCTGAGTGAATGATCATATCAATCGTTCAACCTGCCTCAACTTCAGCTATGAATCCCTGTAGCTACTCATCACCTGCCTGTGCTTCTTTGATCTTCTCTACCAGAGACGACTGCAACTGAAGCATCATACAACTCCGATCGGTGCCCGGCAAGATCACATTCTAGTCCAACCTTCTCATCTGCTCAACAAGCTCATTCTGCTTAGTCAAGAACATGGAGACTGGCCTCCTGCTCAACGCGTGTGGCCCCAAGTTCACCTTATCGAGGTGATACTGCAAACTGATGTCATAGTCGGCCATTAAATCCAACCAGCACTTCTGTCTCATGTTCAACTCCATCTGGGTGAAGACGTACTTGAGACTTTTGTGGTCGATAAAGATTTCCACTCGGTCTCCAAGTAAATAGTGTCTCCACAGCTTCAAAGCGATGATCACTACTGCCAACTCCAAGTCATGAGTAGGGTAGTTCTTCTCATGCGGCCTCAACTGCCTGAACGCATAAGCAACCACTCGGCCCTTCTGCATAAACACTGCACCTAGACCTTTGCCTAAAGCATCGCAGTGAATCACAAAACCACCCGAACCATCAGGTATAGTCAACACTGGCGCTGATGTCAACCTGCTCTTCAACTCTGCCAAAGCTTCACTACAGGCCCCATCCCAAGCAAACTTCTGATCCTTCCCTCTCAGTTTAGTCAACGGCCTAACAATCTTCGAGAAGTCTTGGACAAACTTTTGGTAATACCCTGCTAACCCGAGAAAACTTCTCACCTCTGAAACTGACTTAAGCACTGGCCAATCTTTCACTGCAGCAATCTTGGAAGGGTCAACAGAGATTCCCTTGTCCAAGATAATATGCCCCAAGAATGTGACTTGGTCAAGCCAGAACTCATACTTGCTGAGTTTTCCAAAGAGCTGATTCTCCCTCAGAGCCTGCAAGACTAACCTCAAATGCTCAGCATGCTCTTTCCGGTTCTGAGAATACATCAAGATGTCATCTATGAAGACCACCACAAATCTGTCTAGGAACGGGGAGAAAACTTTGTTCATCAGGCTCATAAACACTGCTGGGGCATTCGTGACTCCGAAGGGCATCACTAAGAACTCGTAATGTCCTTACCTAGTCCTGAACGCAGTCTTCTGCACATCTGCTGCCTTCACCTTCACCTAATGATACCCCGAGCGAAGGTCCAACTTCGAAAAGACTACAGCACCACCTAACTAGTCAAATAAGTCATCGATCCTAGGTAGTGGATACCGATTCTTCATAGTAACACTATTCAGCTCTCGGTAATCAATGCATACATAGTCTGCAGTTTCTGTCCTTCTTATTAACGAACAGAATAGGAGCTCCCCACGGCGAAACACTGGGCCTGATGAAACCCAAATCCAACAAACCCTGAATCTGCACCTTCAGCTCTGCTAGCTCAATCGGTGCCATCCTATACGGGCTCTTCGATATCGGCATCATCCCCAGCTGAACCTCAATGCCAAACTCTACTTCTCGATCTGGAGGTAACCCGGGCAATTCCTCTGGGAACACATCTAGGAATTCCCGCACTACTAGAGGCGCAGCCTCACATCCTATGTGCAACTCCATTGCACAACCTTCCTCATCTACCACCATCTTACCATGCCCAAGGGGTGTCTCCCCAGCATGAAACTCAAATTCTGCAAGGCCCGGGATCCTGAACATGACCTTCTTCGCTCGGCAATCAATAACAGCATGAGACTCCCTAAACCAATCCATGCCGAGAATCACATTAAACCCGAAATTGCCGATCACTATCAGATCTGCCTTGAAATCTGCGCCCCCAGTAACCATAGGTCTCTGCTTGCACTCCCTAGAGCAAACGACAACACTGCCACCTGTGGTGATGTTCCAAGCTACCGGCATAGCACTGCACTCCAATCGATGCTGATCCCCAAAACGGGAGGAGACGAAGGAATGGGTCGCCTCGGAATCAAAAAGGACATGGGCAGGAAAAGAATGAACTAGAATGATACCTATGATAGGATCAAAAACATGGAAAATGATGAATAGTGAAGATAATAAGGAATAAAGATTACTGATGTGAAAAAGACTACATGAATGAATGATGCAAGAAGAAACAAATAAAGCAGGGAACAGATAATAAAACAACAAAACACAAAAATATACTTGCAACGACCTCCTTTGCGGTCTCGGCTTCCTCTGCAGTCAGGTTGAAGGCCTGGCCTCTCCTTGGGGCATCGGTCCTCTGACTGACGATCTGATGCTGAGGAGGAAGCGGCGGCTTGACCTGATCACGAGCCGGCATGACTGCAGGCTAGCCAAGCTTGCCCCCGGGGCAGTCCCAAACTGTGTGGTCACTAGCACCACACCCAAAAACAGCGGCGGTTGGCTTGCCGACAATCCCTGTACACATGCCTCGGAATCTGACAGAAGTCACGGAAACCTCTCCTCTGCGGAGCAGTAGAAGGGTAGGGAACTGCTCTAGTAGGGTGGGCTGGAACTGGCCTCCTGATCGGCCCTCTAGACGACCTAGCAGCGACAGGATGCGGAGCGGACCGCTGAATGGCACGCTTCTGCCTACTAGTCTGTTCCTAGCTTCTGGCAGCCTCCAGGATGTCAGCATAGGATCAGAGTTGCAAGGCAGCTAGGCGATCATGGATCTCAATGTACAAGCCCAATAAGAAACGGCGACCCTTATCTTCATCATTCGCCACCATGGAAGTGGCAAAGCGACTCATTCGGGTGAATTCCGCAGCATACTCGTCTACGCTCCGACTCCCTTGGTTCAAGATAGTGTCTTAGTTAAACATTGATATATCATGATTTAACAATGAAAATTGCATAATAAACACTAACTAACGAACCTGAGTAATCGCGACAAATTGTCGCTCCATTTCATTTCGGGTGACATCGGAAAAGAACTTCGTGAGAAAGCTCTCTCTGAAGATGGCCCAGACGATGGGGCGCCCTAGCTGTTCCATCTCAACTCGTCACCAGATGTGAGCGAGGTCAACAAGCTGGATGCTCACGACATCCACGCGATCAACATCTGCGATCCATGCTGCGATTAATTGCTGCTCAGTCCTGATAAGCCATTGCTCGGCCCGAGCGAACCTTCAATACCCGAGAATTTGTCTGGGTGTAGCCTCATGAAGTCCGCTATATTGCCAGGTCTCGGTGGCAGCACCCCGGGCGCAGGTACAACGGGCTCTCTATTGGTAGCTTCCAGAGGTACCCTCATCAGCTCACCATGTTCCCGCTGCATCTGCATCATTTGTTGCATTAGCAGCTCATTCTGTTCACGCTGCATTTGCAACACTTGCACAATAGTGAGCTCCTCCGACTGATCGCCCCCAGTTCGGTAGGACAGACCAATCCTACGAGCCATAGTCTGCACGAACCAAAAATAATTAGTATCTAGATCAAGTTGATATTCAATTTTTCATGCAATTACATGGCCTGTTAATAGTTGAGTTAATCCTGACTGAGTGAAGCCTGTCCAATGTATTAGTCAAACTAACACATTAGCCAAACCTGGCTCTGATACCACTAAAAACCTATCACGTCCCACTTTCCAAAGGAATACGGAATACGAGTGTGTGACAAAGTTCAGCGAATGATTTTCATCATTCATAAGCTGTAGGATTGATTCAGCATCATAACAAGAAATATAACAAGATATACACAACCACGCATGCATGAATAATTTATTAATCAACAGAAAATAATTGAAACAAAATAATAATATCCCAAATAATTTTCAGATTGGATCAAAAGAAAGAAAACTTCAGGACTACAAGACCGTTACAAGTTTTAAGTAGCAAAAAATTATAAATAAACTCAAATACAAAGTAATTAAAACAAGCTTTTTCCCAAGCGAAGCCTAGAACATCTGCTCATCAATTTCAGTAGGCAACTCGTCTCCAAAGTCTGTATATACATAAAAAGAAAAATGGAGAAACAAGACAAACGCCCTTAGTGCAAGTTAGGGCATCAAGTAGTACAAGCAAGGGTATGAAAATAAGTGCAAGAAAATATAAAACAAGATTTGGAATAAAGAATGTATAACATGATATAATAGGGATGAAACAAGTAGTGAAGTTCAAGAGATTAGCTAGCAAGTAAGACAACTCAAGTAACAAGATTAGGTAATAAGTACTAGTAGTGGAACAAGTGACAAGTGAACATGTAATTGTATCAAGCATTATGTAACAAGTATCACATACAAGTGTCAAGTAGAAAATATCAAGTAGGGAACAAGTGTCAAGTCCATGAATTGAATAATCATATAACTATTTCATGAAGCATGTATCAAGTGGGAAACATGGGCCCCCTTCTAAGTACACTTACCTATATTGTCCCCCTTAACCCAAGCTTATTATTTATTATTATCACCAAACAAGCATGAAAGTGTGCAAAACAGGTCAAGTAAATGTGATCAAGAAGATGGGACAAGTTTAAGATAATTAGAAGGCATATTCGAGGGTCAAACAAATTTAAAATATCAAGAATGACGAGAATTTCAAATCTGGACAGCATGACGTTGCTACACCAAAACTGAGATTCCCACCACTACAAGAACGCAAATGTGGATCCGTCAAAAGGTATAGAAACTAGACTCTCTACCAAATCCAGCGCATATAAACTAGACATATAAAAGTTGTAGCATCAGGTGTCAAAAAAGCAAACTGCATAGGATTTGTGTTCAGCCAGAATTTGTAAAACTAAGTTTATACATATGAAACAGGTTTAAAACTTCATTAATTAATTCTAGGAAAATTAGGGAATGTTCTCTAGTGTGTCTAGTATCAGCATGCAAAATTTCAAGTCATTATCTTACATTTAGCATAGTTAAATTAATTGTAAAACAAAGTGATGCAGCAGTTTTTGTGAATCTACGATTACAGACACAGCAGCAGTAAAACTGCGATAATTCACAAACCATGACTCAGAATTCAATTCCGTCAAAAAAGTAGTAAACTAGACATTTGGGGCTAAGTTTCATATTCAGGACTCAAGTCCAGATTCTGATGTTATCGGGGTTGAAACAGCAAGTAAAGACAGGAACAACAACAAACAAAGATAGTTTTGCATGAAAAGCCTTATAATTATTATTCATATGAGTCTAAATTAACATGTGATGCAAATCAATGTGTACTAGGTATCAACGAAAGGTTGTGACTTTTAAGATCATGGAATTGGTAAGGAACAAAATAAGATCAACAAACGATGAGCCAAAGGGAGTCACATTTACAATCTACTTGCAGTATTTTTAATTAAACGCTTGTATTAGAACAATAAATTATACAAGAAGATAATTGCCTTAATTACGGTGAATCCGAACCGAACAAATAATGGGATGAGAATCTCGAGAAACGAAGCACGAACACGGACACACGCAAGCACGTGCGAGCTACGTGCAAAACAACACACAGCAATCAAGATCCAATCCTCACACCAAACAGCAACACAGTAACTGTGATCCCAACTCACAACATAGCAAATGCCAAAGGAAATCCCAATCACGATGGTGATCGGACGACCTAGATCAAATTGATCAAGATGGAGGGCTGAGATTCAATCAAGCCTCCTTCTTCCCTCCTCTTTACTTACAGCGATGGAGTAAGAGAGAGTTGGCGGGAGACGGGATGGCGACCTCGGCGGCTATGGCAGCGGTAGGTGGCAACGACATCGAAGGGAGATCGACGCAGGAAGATGATGGCGGCGACGTTCGAGCGAGGCGGCGACGTTCGAGCGAGGCGGCGACGTAGAGTGAGCTCTCTGTTCTTGGGAGAAAACAGGGGAGCGATGAGGTGAGGGAGACGACGGGTCGAGGTGCTTAGAGGACTCAATCGGTAATGGTGGCACGCTCAGTTGATGGTGTAGGTGGTGGTGCTCGACAGTGGGGCTCGTGGTTGATGGTGGATGGGTTCGATCGAGGTGCGGCAATGTTGAGGATGAAGAAGACGATGGGTGTGCAGCGGTGAAGAAGACGATGGTGAGGCAGCGACGAGGCTGAGGGGGATGACTTGAATGGGTGGATTCGAAGGCAGGGACGGAGATCGAAGAGTCGCGATGAGGAAAGGAGTGGGGAAGACGAACAATAAGGGGGTAAGGTGCAGCTACAGTGATTAGGGGTTTAACAGTAGATTAGGGTTAGGGTTAATTAGGTTAGGGTTTTTATAGTATAGGGTTATTGGGTGTAAGGTTACTAGTTAACGGGTTTGAGTCGGATCCAAACGGAGATTGAGTCAAAATTCACTATAATTAGGCCATGTGGATTTGATGAGATGAAACAGTCAACTCCTCATGAAGAACAACAATGATAGGGATTGTGCAATGAATTAAATTGGCATAAAATTGAGTCGAAACAAGGAAAATGATTTTTATTAGAACTGGAACAAAAATACTGATTCTTGGATTGATAAGTAGAGTACAATGGAATAAAATACGTAGAAAAATACAAATACAGGGAACAGGGAATAGGGGTTACAATAATAATCGTCCTATACAAATTTTCCTTCAACTTCAAAGGTATACGATTGTCACACAAAACACCAATAGCGCTTCTTCACTGAAGTCACCCTGCTTGGATTCTATGTATAACATCTTCACAAATTTCCCCATCTCTTTGTATAATCGAGCTTAAGTATCAGAAATGGTCTCTCTTAGTTATCTCTTGACCATCAAACTTTACTACTTCCTCATTTGTTTTCCGAATATCACTAAAATTAGCCACATACTATATTTTAGTTCTGCTTATTCTAAAGCCTCTAGTTTCAAAAATTTCTCTCCACAATTTTAATTTAGCATTGATTCCTGCTATAGTCTCTTCTACAAAGATGACGTCATCGGCAAAAAATATATACCAAAGCACATCATCTTATATTTCTTGCATCAATTCATCCATAACCAAAGGAGGTAGGGGCTTAAAGTAACATAGAGAACAATCCTTGAACCAAAAGTGATCTTAGCATGATATATTGTATAGATATCTGTGTCAATCCCTAAAAAAAGATCCTTGCACATAATTTATTAATTAATTTAATTAATTAAACTAGAGAAAGAAAGTTGGACGCTTTTTAACACTCCATTAGATTCAATAATAGAATTTAAGAGCATCTGTAGTCGTTGGCTATATTCCCAATGTAACCCCCGTTTCCGTTTATACAAAATTTTCTGTATTCTTGTATTTTGTTTGTCTATAAATTATTTTTGTTCCCGATTGTACGGATTTCATTTTTCTTTGCTACGTATTCTTGTATTTCAATTTCCTTATAAATTTTTTTCGTTCGTTTAAATCCATTTCTTGTACATCCCCTATTTGAATGAACCCAAGCCGTATACAAAAATTTCCATTCCTTTGAACCCAATTACATTCATTTGAATATTCAATTATTTTGTTTAAGCCCAGATTCCTAGAATTTTTTCCCAAACTGCCCTACTTTTTTTTAAATTCCCAAACTATCTCACTCGGTTTTCGAAAAACCGAGTTTGGTTAAAACCAACTCGACTTTTCGGAAAGAAAGTGTTAGTCTTCGCGAAAACCGAGTTTGGTTCCAAAGACCACACTCGCTTTTCGAAAAGCCGAGTTGGTTTTAACCAAACTCGGATTTTCGAAAACCTAGTGTCGATTGGGGGAGATTTTAACCAGATCTGATTTCGACACTTCACTTTTATTCACCTTCTCTATTCTCCACTTCTTCTCTGAAACCCAACGAAAATCTCGATTTTTTTTGTTGATTTACCCATCAAATTGGTTGGTTAATCCAAAAGAAACTCTCATCTTTCATCTCCTTTTGATTTCCCCAAATCTCATCTACAAATTTAAACCTTTTTGTAAACCCTAAAACCCTAAACCCAAATATCCTTGAATTTGCTGTATTTCGAAATTGGAGGTGAAGATTGTGGTGAAGACTGCGATTGGGGGAGATTCTCCTACTCGAACGGTATATTTCTTAAGTTTTTTTCATTTTCATTTTGTGTTAATTTTGGAAGAGTAATATTGAATGTGAATTTTTGGAAGAGTAATTTTGGAAGAGATTATCCTAGTAGGTTATAACAATGTAGGTTATAACAATTTTAGTTTCAATTGTAGTTTCAATTTTAGTTAATTTGAACACTTAAGCAAAATAACAATGTAGGTTATATATATAGATTATATATATAGGTTATATATTTTGGTGTAGTTAATAACAATTTTTTTTTAAGTTGTAGTAATTTTTCTATTACTGTAAATGGCACGAACAATGGGGAACGTGGAGAAAGGAGAGAGTAGTAGACCTCCTCGTGGCGATGGACCATGTACTTCTTTTGGGCCACCTCCTCGCGGTGGACATGAACGTGGTCGTGGTCGTGGTCGTACCGAGGGTACTAATGTAAGTTATTAATTATTCATATTCGATTAGTTTGATTATCATACACTAAAATGAAATTTCGGTCTATTGATGTAAATGTTATTGTTATGTAGGTTCCAACCAATCCAGATGAGGCGGGTCCTTCTTCTTCAGTCCCTTCTTCATCTTATATTCCTTCTGGAGGCCCAGGTCCCTTCGACCCTTCACTCCTCACTCTTCAACCGATGCATCGTTCGCAGGATGTGTGGAACAGTGATTCTAAGGAGTGTAGATTTAGGGCGAGTCATCCACTACCTATGCACCCACAGATTCACGAGATGCTAAGAGATTGTGGGTTATACGGTATTGCTATGATGAGCTTCATCAAGTGTGATCGTCCTCTTCTTACCGCACTTCTTGAGAGATGGTGGCCTGAGACACACAGCTTTCAACTGCCAGTTGGGGAGATGACAGTAACTTTACAGGACGTCTCTATAATCACCGGTCTTCTAGTCGATGGGCAGGCAGTGACTGGTACGATGGACTTCGACCCGGTGTATATAATGGAGCAGTACCTAGGTGTCGAAGTTGAGACCGGTGCAATTAGTTGTAAATTTATCAAATTGAAGTGGTTGAAGGGAACCTTTAGGGATCGATTGACTGAACATTCAACTGCGACGGAGGTGGAGTGCTATTGCAGGGCTTACATCCTCACACTATTTGGCGGCGTATTGTTCCCAAATTCGACAGGTGTATCGGTCTCGTTGATGTACTTGTCACTCATTTCCGATCTGGGAACCGTTGGACATTACAGTTGGGGTAGTGCCGCATTGTCATCATTGTACCGGACTTTGTGTTTATGCAGTCTTGGTTCGGTGCAGATGAACGGACCGATGATCTTACTCCAAGTCTGGAGTTGGGAGCGCATTCACGTCGGTCGGCTCGTTGTGCAGAGGCGATCTCCCCTTTGGATCCATCTTCTCGAGGACCAGAGCATGCTACCTCCTATCGGTGTTTACTGGTCCGGCAAACTTACATGGACCGCCAACCCCAACAGATGTTTAACGTACTACCGTGATGAGTTGGATAGGTTGGCAGATGATTGCGTCTTGTGGCGTCCCTACACGGAGGAGCGTGTGGCTAGACTACCGCCTATTTGCACGTACAAATGCGATTTGTGGCTAACGAAGGTACCACTAATCAACTTCGGCACAGTTGAGTTCCACTACCCCGACAGAGTGCTACGTCAGTTTGGTCTCCACCAAATGATTCCGGTTGCCGAACCATTCAATGCGGAGATGCATAGTTTTACTGGAATGAGTCGACATCCCGGACACAACTGGGCCACATGCTTTGCTATGTATATTCAGAGATGGAATGAACACCAGTTCGACGAAATCTTCGGTGGCATTCCTCCGTTTGACCCTACGGTGCATGCGGCTTACATGGCCTGGTACGAGAGATTGACTAGACGATATGTCTCTCCCACAGTGTAGACTCCTGCTGGAGTGGTAGTCCCGATCCGTCGAGCAGGAAATGAACCAGCAGATCAACATTCTATGAATTTGCCTATGTACCAACCTAAGGGATCCACTGTTCGTAAATTTGTAAGTATTTGAGATTGTTAATTTTTTTTGTTGAAATTTTGTTGTTATATATATATGTATATGCAATTTATTTAATATTTCAAATTATCATGATTTGTAGTTGATCCAGAATTGGACTATGGCAATGAAATGTGCAGCTTTGTTGAGTCGCAACGTCGCGGAACCGACTAAGGACTTCGCACAGGAGATGATTACGTGTTGTCGTGCACAGGCTGATCTTGTGGGCGAGGGAGCAACCTTGGATGCGATACTAACTACTCCCGCACATCGAACCAGCGGCCGTACCGGTGTTTGAAGGAAGAAAGTTGTTCACAGGCCCCCACCTGCTCCTACAAGTGAATCGGAAGACGAAGAACAAGTTGGGGGTGAGATACAAGTGGAGGGGACACAACAACATGAGGAGGAGATTATCCTGATGTCCGGTGTCACACAGGCCACTCCACAACATGGTAGAAGGCAATGAAGACCCACAAACTTCTTCACACCTGACCCATGAATCGTATTTCCATGTATCTTCTTCAAATGTGTTTGTAATCTTTTAATGTGTTTGTAATCTTTTAAGTTAGTTTGTGTTCAATTATGTTCTGCTTTGTTGTGTTCAATTAAGTTAGTTTGTTTAAATGAATGCATGTGTTTGTTCAATTAAGTTGTCTTGTATTTGGTGAATTAAAGCAAGAGTGGGTTATGTGTCTCGTGGTTGTATTGTGGTGATTGAGATTCAAGAGGAAAGGAGAAGGTTTTGGAAGTGGAGATATGTATGTTGTTGTGTATGAAGTGGAATTGAAGTTTTTTAAAAAAAATTGGTGCATTATAAGCCTAGACTCGGTTTTTTGAAAGCCAAGTGTAGTATTAACCTACTCGTTTGTCGAAAAGCCGAGTCTTCTGCCTGTAGTTTTTTTTTCAATCAGCTTCAAGACTCGGTTTTCGAAAAATAGAGTCTAGTTAAAACAAGCTCGATTTTTTGAAAACCGACTGTAGAGTTGATTGTTTTCCAGAGAGCAAGGTGTTCTCTGGAAAAGACTCTACTTAATTCCATAGCAGACAATATACCAGCATGATGATCAGAGATAACACACAACTCAGTGCGATCCGTGACAAAATACCGAATGCAACTCATGAACCATGTCCACGTATTTATACTCTCTCCATCAACTAATGCAAATGCAAATGGAAATAAGCAATCATTCGCATATGGGGAAACAGCAATTAACAAACAACCCTTGTACTTATCGTACAAGTGAGTTCCGTCAACACTAATAACAGGTCTGCAAGACTTGAAACCTTCAATCGAAGGACCAAATGCCCAAAATACTCTCTTGAATGTTTCCTCGCTAGGACTAGACTCATATTTATCCCAGTGGACAACGGTTCCTGGATTTGCTGCTTTAATTGCTGATAGTAGAAAAGGACACTTCGTGTATGCTTCTTCGAAGGTACCGAACAACCTCTCAATTGCCTTTTGTTTTGCAATCCAAGCTTTCTTATATAAAATCTGATAATTATATTGTACTTTCACTATCTTAATAATTGTCCGCGGTGTTAAACCAATCTCCTTCTTCACCACACTCACAATCAAATTACAAACAAGGTTAAAATCAACTTTACAGTGGTCCTGATTCAACGTAGGTTCGTACAAGTATGAGGTCCAACTATCTTCTTCACCACAAAATTTGTCCTGCCTTTTGGAACAATTGCTCGTAATCTCCAAGGGCATCCACCATCACTTACTCCTGGGGGACTTTGCACGATCTCCTCAATTGTACGTTTTCTAGGTGCCATTTTGCATTTAACAGTGTACAGTGACGGTGAAGATTTGAATGTGACGAATTCACGATATTTCTTGATAGAATACAGCTTCACAGCCTGCTGAATCGACTCTTTACTTACAAACTCCTGTCCAATGTACAATTCGTCTACATTAGATGAACCAGACGACTCTTGTGGAACTTGATGTACTCTAGCACCTTGTGTCATCTCCTCGATAACATGAGCATTAACATTGGCATAGCTATTAGTAGCTCCACTTCATTAGAACTGTTGTTCGTAGGATTTACATTTGCTACATCATCATCCTCGTCCCCAACATCGTTTTCTACACTGTCATCAACTTTATCGTCTGTTTCTTCCTCTTCTTCATCATCGTCTAATAAGTTGTTGTTAATGGTAGCATTTTGAAAGAGTTCAAATACAGTGTCATTTGGAACATAGTCATGAACTGGACTAGGTTGGCGTGGCAACTCAACATCTGTAGAATCCGAGTTTGTTGTATTTGTGAAGGTGTCTTCTTGTGAGGACAGTGGGATTGGTTGTGAAGTTTGAACGAGGTTAGACCTCATCTGCTGTGTAGGTACTACCCTTACGAAGCTTGAACTAGGAATATCATGTGGCTGAGCATTCAAAATTTTAATTTGCTGAATATATAACTCTAATGCAAACCAAGTACAATTGGGATCAAGTGTCCTAGCAATCATTGACTTCATAGCATTATCAGTAGATACGGGCACTGTCATAAAATACTGACCATCTCCTCTTCCTGCTGCGTATCGAGCTAAAATTTTCACATTCCATTCATCCCTATCCCAATTAGTAACTTCACAAATTTTCTCAACTAATTATGCCAATGTAATGGTACGAGGTACCCAAACTATTTCAGGATCCACCGCACTATAACAACAACCGATCTTTGGATCACGAATTATTTCACCACCAAAGTATAACCAAATAGGAATCTCGAAATCCATACTCACGTATATTTATACGAATATACGAGTTATTATCTACTAAAAAACAAAACCTATGAAAATGAACAAAATAATAGGCCAATAAGTATCATACCTTCACAAGCTTATTTGAAAGGATAGCCGTAGATATTTGGGTAAAAGAGTTGAAGTTGCTTTCCTCTTCAAGTATATCAAAATTCCAAAATTTGGATCTTTCGGAAGATGAGTTTAGGGTTTTCAAAGCAATTTTATGGGTTAATCGACGAATTTTTGTGGTTCTTTGATGAAAATGAGATGAGAGATGGGTTAGGGTTTCAGGGTTACAAGGGGAGGAGGAAGATAGAGAATTTAAGAAAAGTGAGATCTGATTTCGAGATTGGGGGTTTAAGACCCAATCGATACTCGCTTTTTCAAAAAGCGAGTTTGGGATAAATCCCCTCGCTTTTTGAGAAAGCGAGTGTAGCTGGTGCAAAACAGCCACACCCGTTTTTTCAAAAAGCGAGTGTGGGTTAAATCCCCTCGTTTTTGAGAAAGCGAGTCTTGGTATGTGCAAATCCTACAACTAAGACTCGCTTTCTGAAAAAACGAGGAGGATTTATCCAAACTTTCTTTTTCAAAAAACGAGTAGGGCGTTTTGGGAAAAAAAAAAAAGTAGGGCAGTTTGGGAAAAACTTTAAAAAAGTGGAACAGTTAGGAAAAAACTTTCAAAAAAAGTGGGACCGTTTGGGAAAATATTCAAGAAGAGAGAGATGGGCAGACAATTGTTGTTGGTGTGAAGATGGATCAACAGAGTAAAGAGCTCCTCACTTGGGTCTTGGTCAAAATTGCCTTTCCTCTTGATCAAGTCTTTGCTCTTCACTTCCTCCATTCTTCATTTCCAATTCCGTCTTCAGGTATCAATTTTTTGTTTTCTTGTTGATCCTTTTTCCTCAGTTCTTTTTCTTGTGACCCTTTTTCTCTCATACCCAGATGGAATCGACAATGAATTGGAGTCAATGTTGGCAGCTTATGAAGGCTTCTGTAACTTAAAGCAGGTTTTTTTCCCCTTACAAAACTTAACCACCTCATAGAAAAAAATTCAGATTGGTATTAGTATTGTTATTTTCTGGATGTTTATCCTTGATCCCATTTGGGTGTGTAGATCGATCTGAAATTGCAGGTGTGCAAGGGGTCGTCTCTTCGAACAGTTTTTTTTTGATTAACCAGAGTCTCTTCGAAGAGTTCTGGTGAAAGAGGTGAATTCATTTGCTGCCTCTCAACTCATTCTTGGGGTTGCCAAAAACAGCCGCACGATTGGGTTAGTCTTCTTTGTTTCTTTGTTTCTTTCTTTCTTTCCACAAGATTTCTTTCCCTAAGCTTTCATTTAATGTTTATTTGTTTGTCATTATACTCAAAATGCCAATTAATTAGGCCTTCACCCAAATCGGTAGCGAAATACTGCGCCAAGAAGCTGCCAGCAACTTGTTCAGTTCTTGCCGTGAGCAATGGCAAGACTGTCTTCGAAAGAGAAGCAAGTGGTTACTTTTGAAGCCTGCCTATTTCGTTAGCTCTGTAGTATTATTCGAATGATGTACCCTTTACATATGTAGTTTCCTTCATTTTAATAGAGAGCAAGAAGAGTGATTCAATTGCTTCCACATCTTCACCTCATCAAAGTATCGACAACTCGTCATCCGCTGAATCGCCATCAGAGCAAAATTGCTCGATCTGTGATGCTCCAAGGGAAACAATCATGAAGTCAAAGGCTCCCCCGACCTCTTCTAACACTCTTGAGATCAAAGAGTTCGCTGAGAAGAAGACAGGTTGGCCTGTTATTCGAAAGTCAATTTTAGGCAAAGAAAAACCCAAGGGTTCAGTAGTTCAGCGGACATGCGACTCCCAACACGGTATTCCACTTCTTTGGTAGGCCATCCTGATCGCAAGCCAGTGAAGTCAAATTCACTTAATAAGGGTCATGAAGAGTCCGAGGGAAAAATTTGCCGTACTGCCCTTTTTTTGAAAATATTTAGCGCCTTGCCCTACTTTCCAAAACAATTAGCGATATGCTCTTGTTTAGGACACGTCAGCAACAAACGTTATTGGGAAAAACGGCATAGGTTATTTCGATGCCGTTCTTCCCAATAACGGCATCTCTTTTGAAATTTTTTTTCAGATCGAACAGTCTCAATTCTGAGCTGAGAGAGAATTGCAAAATGAAAACAACTAATACCGTTCTCTAGAGAACGACATCGATTATACTGATGCCGTTATTTTGAATAACGACATCAGTTATATTCGTTTTGCACGTTTTTCTATAGTCAAAAACCCCCTTCTCCTTTCTCCTACCCCTTGTGATTCGTAATCTTCTCTCTCTCTCATCACTCCTGTTACCCACAAACCCTAGATCCCAAAATCAAAAAATTCCAACCATTCGAGTCCCCTAAAATTCCATACATCCTACCTCCTTACTCCCACTCTCATTTGCGATCTTCATCCCCAACGAATTTTGAAGCTAGTGGTTTTTTGGTTTAATTTGAAGGTATTATCATCTTAACCGTATATTTGATATGTATTCCAATGTTATGCTTATTGTGAGTAGTGAATGACTTGAATATGTTTAAATTTTTATGCATAGGTATGAAATTTGATATCCCTATTTGGTTATATTATGGGGGTGAAGTAATTAAGGATCCGAAGATTGGATATTCTTATAGTGATGTTGAACCAGTAATTATTTGGGCTCCTTCCAACTTTACGTACGCAGAATTAATAGATAAGATATATGAAGTCACCAATTGGGATAGAAGTGAAATGAGTCTGAAACTCAAAGCCCGTTATTCTGCTCGTAAAGGGGATGTGCAGTATTTCATGTTGGTACCCATAGATAGTGATAATTCTCTGAGGTCTATGTTGCTTAGGACACTTCATCCTAGTTGTAGTTGGAATATAGTTGAGTTATATATCGATTAAATGAGGCTTCCAAATACTACACGAGTTGTTATCGAAAGTCCAAGGTCCCCACGGACTTTGAAACCATCTGCAGAGTCACATGCTAGAATTTCAAATACAGACGAAGATACTACCACAACTCCAACGGAACCTGTTTCCTCCGAATACGAGCAGGTACATCCTATCCTATTGCCACAAAATATTTTGCTAGCTGGCATTGCTATGGAAGACTTTGACAACGCCGTTGTAAATAACGACTTGGTCGAAGAGGAAGAAGATGAGGAACGCGGTCTCGAGGATGATGATGAGGAGATTGCCGTTGAAGCTCTAGTTGTTGATGTCAATGTTGATGTGCCGGTTAACAATGTCCGCGTGTTGCCAAGTCAGGACACAAGTGCAGCGATGCGTGGATCTCAATCCAATGAATGGATGTCTCGTGCCACCATACATGAACATGAACAGTCTTCCGTTGGTTCTTCCAACTTGGATGAACTCTTCATAGGTCAAAGATTTCCAACCAAAGATGCTCTACAACATCAAGTGAAGATGTACGCCGTGAAGAACCACAGAGAATTCGTAACGATAAAATCAGATCGTGGTCTATACCATGTGAAATGTAAATACGCGCCCATCAACCATTCAGCCGAGGAGATTGTAGAAAATCCGTCACTTCAAAATGTAGTTGGTTGTCCATGGCAGTTGCGTGCAATTGTCCCCAAAGGCCTTAATTATTTCGTGGTAAAAAAGTTTGAAGGTGTACACACATGCGTAAATCCTACATTGACTCAAGATCATAGCAAAATTGACTCGACGGTCGTATCGACGGTCATATTGGATGTTGTGAAGGAACAACTCTCAATAACACCAAGAACCATAATAGGAGTAGTTAAGGGTAGGTTCCATTACACAATATCATATTGGAAAGCTCGGAAGGCTAAACATAAAGTAGTTGAGAAACTATACGGTTCTTTTGAAAAAGCGTACACTAAATTACCATATCTATTCAATGCAATTCAAGCTTCAAATCTGGGTACGGCTGTACATTAGGCGAAGATTGTGACCGGTCCGGGTATAGAAACATTTAAGGGTGTTTTTTGGGCATTCGGTCCTTCCATCGAAGGATTTATGTCATGTAGACCAGTTATAAGTGTAGACAGCACTCACTTGTACGGAAAATATAAAGGCTGTTTGTTGATTGCTGTTTCACCAGACGCAAACGGGAGGTTGTTTCCTTTTGCGTTTGCACTAGTTGACGGTGAAAGCATAGAAACGTGGACATGGTTCATGAACTGTATTCGGTGCTTTGTCACAGATCGTGAAGGTCTGTGTGTCATTTCTGATCGACATGCCGGTATTTTATCAGTAATGGGAAATGAGTTCGGTACGTGGAGGGAACCATTTGCATATCATCGGTACTGTATGCAGTATTTTGCTAGCAATTTTCATAAAAAATTTGGTTGCAAATTTTTGATGAATAAGTTGAAGGTAATTGCGTCTCAAAATCAGTGGAAAAAGTACGAGGAAAAGATGACACAACTTGAAGCAGGCAATGCTGATTGGGCTAATTGGTTGAAGGAAAAAGCGATTGAGAAGTGGGCACTTACTGTCGATGGTGGGCGTAGATATGGTATAATGACAACAAATCTGTCCGAAGTGTTCAACTCGGTTCTAAAAGGTGTTCGTAGCTTACCTGTCACCGCAATTGTAGAACAGATATTTTTCCGTCTAAACATGTACTTCACCGATTGCCGTGAAGCTGCACAGACACTTATCAGTGAAGGTAAATTATGGGCACCTCAGATTCAGAACCTTATTGATGTCCGCCGTGAAAAATTCAATTTACATGAGGCAATAATGTTTAATAATCGAGATGGTGTTTTTGGGGTGAAAACGGGCATTAGAATGGACGGTGGATATAAAAAAGGTGGACATTGGCACACTGTGGACCTCGAGGGCCGAACTTGTATGTGGCAAATTCCAACTATTTCACATTCCATGCTCTCATGTATTAGCGGCATGTGCTTCACGTGCGCTTGATTATCAACCATACATTGATGTCTTCTACTCTACGGATTCGTTAGCAAAAACATGGGCACGAACTTTCAATTCTATACCAGACGAATCTCATTGGCCTACCCAAAGCGCACCGGTGCTTATAGCTAATTCAAGTCTTCGTCGGGTGAAGGGGGGGCTGAGGAGTACTCGCATCCGCAATGACATGGATGCTCGAGAAGGTGGGAGTAGTGGAAAAGTATGTTCGAAATGTAGAGTGAGTGGACACAATAGACGGAGTTGTAAGATTTACAAAGTGTGGGGACTTCACAATCTACCCGCACTTGAATATTTTTCTTGTTATTGTATTTTAGTAATGTCTAATCTTTCGTTAAGTTTGTATGAATTTATTAATATGAATTTTTATGTTGAGCAATTTAAGGTTAAATTGTTTGGAATGAGATTTGTGGTATGAATGTTTGATGGATATGGGTAAATTTGTTTTAAGTAATATATCATCACCTAACATGCACAGAAAACATGCACAACTGTTTAAACAACAGATGCCGTTCTTGCGAATAACGGCATCTTCTTAATATGCCGTTATTCGCAAGAACGACTGTGAAGACAGAAAGAATGGCAGAATTTTCAAATTTTTGATTTTTGACACATAATAGATGCCGTCATCTTGGAGAACGGCATAGTTAATAGATGCCGTTATCTTGGAAAACGTCATGATTAGAAGTTGCCGTTATCTTGGAGAACGGCATACGTATGAAGATCTTAGGAGATGCCGTTATCTTGGAGTCAAGGGGATTCTATGAAGATGCCGTTGTTCAAGATAACAGCATCAGTTAAGGATACCGTTATCTTGGATAACGACTGTGAAGACAGAAACATTGGCAGCCATCTCCAACTTTTCTAATTTTTCCTCCTAGCTGATGCCGTTATTCGCAATAATGTTACATGATTAAGATGTCGTTATTTGCAATAACGACATCTTTTGATCATGTTTTTTACAGCAAAACATGCACAGACCACATCAACTCCTCATAAATTGAGTAGGCAAAACATGCACAGACTTGGGTAATTGCACAAACCACATCAAGTGTTCAAAAATTACTTGCACAAACCATCCACATACTTCAAATAGAAAATTCAATTCATCAACCCATCCACATACACATACTTCAACCCATCCACATACTTCAAATAGAAAATTTAATTCACCACATTAAAATCATGTTAATCAAGTTTGGGTCAATGTGATACATTTGCAACACAATAAACACCTCATCAATTACATAAACATGAACATAGAGTCTAGCATTACTCATAAACATAAAACTCTAGAATTACATAAACACTGAACATAGAGTCTAACTAGGCGTATATTGTTGGGGTGGTCTCCTCTTTCGAACCGGGACTTTCCTCCTACGTTTCCGGGTCTCTTGAGTAGCAGGTGCACTTGGATCGACTCCTTCTTCTTCATCACCTCCACCTACTTCAATCTCGGGATTCGCCAATTCAAGTTGTGTAGGAGGGAAGCGAACTGTCTTACCCTTTCTTGGATGATGTGAAAGAGTTTGTGGTTGAGTTTGAGGTGCGGGGGGTTCTCCTGCTTCCACTGCTTGTTGTGGTGGAGGTGGAGCTCGGCTAGCGCTAGGTCGGACCTGTTGAGTTTGTACTTCAGTCGACCGCATAAGGTCATTGAAGCGTGAACCATCTCTAACTTCTTCAAGAGAAGTACGACAAGTGCATAGGAGATCTCGTGCCAATTCCTTGCATGCCTTATTAGCGTTGTTCTTCAAGACACTCGCACATTTCCTCGCAATGTCCCATGTGTTGTCGATCTATATTAGGAATATAAATTATTAGTAGTAAACCAAACTTTACCATTAAACAAGCATAAGCAAAATTCAGTGGAATAAATTTAATTAACAAAAAAAATAATTTACCATTAAACGGTAGGAGGAAGCTTTCGGTTGATACATGGGTTGCGATGATGAATGTGCGGGTGGTGGTTCCACTTGGTGCGCGGGTATCGGTTGTTGGATACCCGCGGGAAGATCCGTTTTAGGCGCTACATACAACCTTGTGATGCGATGGTACCATCCCATATATGCGGTTTGCATTAATCCGTCGTACGACACAATACCCTCTACGACCAACTCGTACTTCCGCTCATTCCAACATGCTACATGAGCATGGTGGTGATCGGCCCAATCCATATTCGGTAAACGACCTTGACCCGTAATGTTGTGAAGTCTACGGTCGTACATTGAGTTTACGGGGACGGGCTGCTGTGCATTGAATTGGCGGAGAACGTGGCCGGGGTAATAAAACTCCACAATCGAGAAGTTTACAAGTGGAGCTAATGTCAGCCACAACTGATTATTGACAGTGCAAATGGGAGGTAGACGTTGTAGCCTATCCTCTGTGTATGGCGTCCAGTGGACGTACTCTTCCCTCAACTGATCGAGTTCGTCCCTATAATAGGTGAGGACACCACGTGGGTTATCCCTCCATGTGAGCTTACCCGTCCAGTAGGCACCAAGAGGAGCTCTCAGCACGGGATTTTTCTGTTGTACTCTCCAACTTTCTGAAAGTACCGTTACCCGGGGTCGGCCGAGGTGTATTCGTTCCCAACACCATATTTACAATATAGACATCGGCCCGGTCATTTGGATCGACCCCATCGAACAGTTACAGAAAGTACGGTAGAGGGAGGCCAGAGCCGCACTTTCCCAACTATATCGGCCAGCTGTTTGTAGGTCAGCAATCAGTGGAAGGTACATGAGATGCACTACATCACCTGAAGAATTAGGGAATAGAATCCCTTCAATCATCGACAACAGATAAGCGCGGGTATAATTCTGGAGTTGGATGTCTGTCGGTATGTCTGGCATTCGATTAGTGAACTCCCCATCAAGCCAAGAACGTCTAATTGATTCCCCAACAAACACTCCCTTATTATCTTCAGGCACCTCCTGCCCAAAGTAATCTTGTACCAACGCAACTTTATTGAACATCAAGTTCCCCGTGACGGCGACCCCATCGATTGGAAGACCCGCAATGACGGCTACATCTTGTAGGGTTACTGTCATCTCCCCAATTGGTAAGTGAAACGTGTGGGTCTCCGGCCTCCATCGCTCCACAAGAGCAGTAAGTAAGGCGTGGTCACATTTGATTTTCGCCAGCTTCGACATTCCGTAAAATCCGCTGCTTAACAAGTAATTTTGAGTACGGGGGTGCGCCGCCATGATGGTGTGCATTCGAAAACTCATTTTTTCTACATCTCCTTTCCAAACTGCCTGTGATCTGTGATCTTCTTACAGATATAGAACGGTAGGATCTATTGGATCCGGATGTCCCCGTGGTCCATACGAAGAACTAGATGAAGCGCCCACATCATGGGAAGAAGATGGTTGTGTAGGATCCATTTGCCTGTCAACAATAACAAACACTAATCAACAACAATTTTCGAAAGAGATTTTTAAAAATAAACTAAGTATAATTCATCACAAACTCCTTATTCCTCAAATCCAAGCATTGCCTGTCACCAATAACAAACTCTATCCATAGTTCAGTGTATTTCAGCTTCTCGACACTCTATCCATGGTTAACTCCTTATTCCTCAAATCATTCATAACATTTTGAAAAAATGGATTTTATCCTCACGCATTGCCTTCAACTTTACTTCACCATTATGTATACATAGATCTTCAACACATTTCAACTACTTGCAATCATCATAATGACAACGAAAACACCCCCACAAAGTATCTCTCTATATTCTTTGTTTTCCTAACAATTCCAACAATTGGATGTTTTTCAACAATTCAACATTTCACATACCCTAGATCACCAACAATCCATAACTACTTTTCCAAAATTAATACTTAAATAACACAAATCTACATCACCTGTACTATACTACCAATGCATACATCTCTCATAGATCAAAATCAACATTGCAAAAAAAAATTAGGGATTTTCGAAACTTACCACAAATTTCGATTCCGACTGATTTGGAATTCTCAATGAGAGATTGAAGAGTAGAGTCTAAGTCTAATTTATGATTGGCAACTTACAAATCACTCAAACACTTTGGATTTTCGGAATTTTTTTTTTGGGTTAAGGGTTTTTGGAGTCGGATAGAAGGAGAGACGATACCGTAAGGCAAAAAAAAGGAGAAGGGGGTTTTTGATTATTGGAAAACATGCAAAACGAATATAACTGATGCCGTTATTCAAAATAACGGCATCAGTATAATCGATGCCGTTCTCTGAGAGAACGGCATTAGTTGTTTTCATTTTGCAATTTTCTCTCAGTTCACAATTGAGACTGTTCGATCTTTAGACAAAAATAACAGACGCCGTTATTCCAAATAACGACATGAAACTTTTTTTCAAAAGAGATGCCGTTATTGGGAAGAACGGCATCGAAATAACCTATGCCGTTTTTTCCAATAACGTTTGTTGCTGACGTGTCCTAAACAAGGGCATATCGCTAATTGTTTTGGGAAGTAGGGCAAGGCGCTAAATATTTTCAAAAAAGGGGGCAGTACGGCAAATTTTTCAGTCTGATGCGACCCGGGATGAAGAATGGAATCTTCCAAAGGAGCTAGAGGCGCTTCAGAAGTACTCATCACTTTGCCGATCATTTAGTTACAAGGAACTGATTAATGCAACATCCAACTTCTCACATGGTTTGGTTTCACTTCTTTTTCTTAACTCACTTTTTGGATGTTCGTTCACTTGTTTTATTGGGTATAAATTTTAAGGGGGCCTGTACAATGAAGAGAAGTTGATTGGAAAGGGAGGCAGCAGCAAAGTTTACAAGGGTTGCCTTCCAGATGGTAAACAATTGGCAGTGAAGATTCTGAAGCCCTCTGAAGATGCTGTCAGAGAGTTTGAGTTTGGTTCAGAGATTGAGATCATCACTACCTTGAGTCATAGGAATATTATTGGGTTTTGTTTCAACAGAGATCATCTTGTATTAGTGTATGATCTGCTGTCTAGGAGTAGCCTAGAGGTAAATCTTCATGGTAACCCCCCCCCCCCCCCCCTTCCCCCCCCCCCCCCCTTTTTCTTTTTTCGTTTCTGTCTTTTTGTTTTCTTTTCCCCTTCCTTTCTTCAAATCATTTGTATTTTGGGTGTGTACTTAATAGGTGAGAAAAAGGATAAGAGAGTTATCGGTTGGGCTGACAGATACAAGGTGGCAGTGGGTGTGGCAGAGGCACTAGATTATTTACATGGTGACAATGGTGGACAACCTGTGATCCATAAAGATGTCAAGTCATCAAACATCCTCCTCTCCGATGATTTTGAACCTCAAGTATGTGTTTTCAAGTTCACTATTCGATTCAAGTTGAACTTATGCTATTGTTATTCCATATCTAGTTTTGTCCAAACCTTTTAATTCTATTGTTTTTATGCTTCAGTTGTCCGACTTTGGACTTGCTACATGGGCATCAGCTTCACATTCGCTCATCACATGCAGTGATGTTGCTGGGACATTTGGGTTCGTATAGTGGTTTAACAATACATCATATGGAGATCAAGTATTAGGATTTATTGGCTGAATTGAATTGTATCTTCTCATGGCAGGTACTTGGCTCCTGAGTATTTTATATATGGGAGGGTTAATGAGAAGATCGATGTTTATGCCGTCGGCATTGTGCTTCTCGAGCTTCTTTCAGGAAGGAAACCCATTAGTCAAGAGGGTCCTCAGGGCCAAAAGAGCCTTGTTATGTGGGTGAGTCTTGAATCTATTACTTTCTACATATAAATCTTAAAATAGTAATCACATTTTAGTAAGTAGCCACAATTCATTCTTCAGTAACTTTTTTTTTTTCCCGTTCATATTCCTACATTCTTACCATCAGCTAATCAGCTAGGAACCAGCTTCCTGTACTATTTTTCTGGTTCTCTCATATCCGATTACAAGAACTTAAATCTTCACTTTTGGAACTTGTCATTTCGATAACCGGTTCTTACATATTAACAAATTAAATGAATAACAACAATAGAATAAGTTAATAGTTAACTTTTGAATGGCTAAAAGGTCCCTACAGTGACACTACATGAAACTTTCTTACAATGTCCTTATGTGGAAGATTTAAGAACCACCTCTAAATCACAATTGAATCCGTGCAATCACTAGGACATGACTGTGATCATCATTCGTTGAACGAAACGCAAAGTGAATCTACTGGTGGTTGTGTGAGCCAGACATAGATACTGTTTAAAATTAATTTTGCTTAGTTATTGTGAAAGTCCCTGTCACTAAGCTAAAACTTCGAAGTTATAGAAGGATTGAGGAAAATTGCACTTGTATTCTCACACTCTCTTTCAGGTCGATAGCTCATCTTTTATGAGCCAAAGAAACGAGATAAATACCCAACAAATTGTGGATCGAGACCTGGACAATACGCAGCGGTATTTTTTCTAAATCGGCATTTAAATTGTGTAGCCGGTGGAATTCGAACTTGAGTTGCTCTGATACCATGTGACAGACCCTACCAGTAAGCTAACACTTCGAAGTTGTTAAAGTAGTCTCAATTTTAGTCCCACATCTGAAATAATCTTTGAATTAATTCTTGTACTCTTATATATATTAGAGGCAGTATATTCAGTTATTATCATTCACTAAAGTACTGTTTTCAGTTTCTATAATTTGACATGGTATCAGAGCCTACAAAAAAATTAGGGTTTCCTTTCCCTCTCTCCCCCCACCCGAAAAAAAACCCTAATTACCTTTCAATCTTTCCCCCACCGTCTATTTTCTTTTTCTTCCTCTGATCGACTCCGAACCCACCCCGTCGAGCCCCCTGGACCACCGTCTTCCTCTCCCCGAAGCCACCACCTGCAACCCTCGTGCCTCCAGCCCTATCGAGCCCTCGTCGACCGTCGCTCCGCACCCCTGCAGTCGACACCTCCTATTCGCAGCCCCCGCTGCTCCACCTCCGTAGTCACACCGCTGCCTCGACTCTGCAACCCAAAGCTCCACCTTGCTGCCACGACCCAACCGAGGCTCCCCTCCACTCCTTCGCCTAGCCACTGCTGCCACCTCTGCTCATTGCCCCCTCCATCGGCGTCAACCCCCCTGACCCCCTCCCCACCTCCTCTACTCCTCTATCTAAAAAAAACAAAAAAAATAAAATGAGTAAAAAAAGAGAAAAAAATGAAGCTCTGTGATGCGCGCTGCTCTGAATTGCGTGCTAGTGTTTGATGCCCTCTTCAATCCTTATCTATCCTCGCCCGTTCTCTCATTCATCTAATCTATATCTGCTCTTATGACGACCTCCGATAATTCAACAATGATCTCTCCTCCTCCCCCTCCCCAATAGACGACTGATTCCTCTTCTTTCCTGAAGGCCGAACACATGACCACTGAGAACCTCTCCGGACGTAGCAACTTCATGACATGGTCTTGTTCAGTCATGCGTTTTCTCAAAGGGTGCGAGATGTACCATAACCTTACTGACCCAGCTCCTTTGTCTATAGATCCCACATTCAAAGTCTGGGATCGTGATGATAATTTGATTGTCAATATGATGATCAATTGTATGGACCGGGATATCTACACCTTCATCATTTTTCTCGACACAGCCAAAGAGATTGGGATACCCTTCATAACATGTACTCCTCTTTTAATAACATGCAACGCCTGTTTGATATCTTTCGTGATGCCATCGAGTCCAAGCAAGGTGATGACATTAATGAATATGTATCACGATTCAATCAGTTCTTAGAAGAATGGAAGATCTATCACCCATACTTTACTGATTTTGCTGTTCAGCAGCAGCAGCAACGTGAGGCCCTTCTTGCCGTTCTAGCTTTGGGCAATATTCGCCTATATCTTGAAGGTATTCGCTCTCATATCCTCGCCACCAACGCCAATCCCTCTCTACGTGATCTCCATATTCAACTACCCCCTCCTGCTCTTATTGAAATCCCAACACCGTCTGCACTCGTCTCTGGCCGTGGTCGTGGTTTTTCTAATCCTTCATCACTATTATCATCGTCCTTCAGGGGTCGTGGCTCTTATTCTTCACGAGGCCGTGGTGATCGTGGTCGTGGTCGTAGTGAGTCATTGCAACACTAAGTATTGTACCTATTATCAGGACCGGTCTCATGAATATGTGACATATTGGAAACTCGTTGGTTGTTCTCCTGCTGTTCATCAGTCTTCCTTTGTGGGATCTTCTTCTTCCACTACTGCTCTTACGGTTGTGCCAGCCCCCGCCTAGTATACCCTCTCTGCTGAAGAGTATTAGGCATTCCGTAATTTGCTGTCTTCTCCTCCTGCTAATTCTGTTCACTCAGTTAATGCTTGTCATGTTTTTTCACATCAATAAATTATTGATTCAGGTGCTTCTGAACATGTCTTCTTTACTGCTTTCTTCTTTTTCTTTACTTTCCAATTATTATGTGCGTACTGCTGATGACTCTCTTGTCCCTGTTGAAGGGAAGGGCGATATCTCTCTTTCTCCAACACTCTCTCTGACATCTATTTTACACGTTCCTACATTTTTTAACAGTCTAATATCCGTTCCTAAACTTTCTCAGGATTTAAACTATTCAGTAACATTTTTTTCTTTTAACTGTGTTTCAGGATATTACGATGAGAAAGGTGATTGGCATAGGTCGTAAACAACAAGGGTTATACATCTTGGATTCTTCTGTCTTGACTTTTCATTCTTCTACTGATCCTGCATTATGGCACCAGCGTCTGGGACATCTTTCTCTTCCTACTCTAAAACATTTAGTTTCTGGTTGTGAGTCTTCTTTTCAGCTATCTTGTGAGTCCTAGGAGTAAGGTAAACATCATCGAGTTCCCTACCCCGGACGCATCAATCAACGTAGTGAACATTTATTTCACTTAGTTCATTCTGATATTTGGGGGCCTATTGGTTTTTCCACGTTTAATAAATATTGTTATTTTGTTATGTTTATTGATGATTTCTCCCGCATGATATGGTTGTTTCTCTTACACGATCGTTCTGAAGTGTACAATTTTTCAAGAATTTTTCTATGAGATAAAAATATAATTTGGTACTATTCTAAAATGTTTTCGTTCTGATAATGCAAAAGAATGTGAGTTATGATTTTCAAAAATTCTTCTCAGCATGGAATTATATACCAAACATCTTGTGCAGAGTGGCCGAACGCAAAAATCAACATTTACTTCGCACTGCTCGTTCTTTGATGTTTGAAATGAAAGTTTCAAAGTTTTATTGGAGTTTTGCGGTTCTCACTGGCTATTTTCTTATTAACCGTATGCCTTTTCCTCTTCCTCAAAATCAGTCACCATTCAACCTTGCATTTCCATCTAAAGATCAATTTTTCCTACCACCTCGAGTTTTTGGATGCACTTGTTTTGTTCATAACCTACAAGCAGGCATTGATAAACTTGACCCATGTGCTACTAAATGTGTATTTTTTGGCTATTCGCATTTTTCGAAAGGTTATCTTTGCCATTGCCCTTCAAGACAGAAAATGTTTACCTCGACAGATATTTTGTGTTTTGAACATAAACCTTTTTTTGAACAAATTCCTTCCAAAATTTTCGATTTATCAAGGGCTGTTGTTGAGAGTCTTGATTTTCCACTAACACCACCACCATTTTTAACACCACCATCACCACCACCACCACCATCGCCATCATTACCACCACCACCACCTCCATCTCCACCTCCACCACCGCCTCGGCCAATGCAGATTTATGTCAGAAGACGTACGAATCGTTCCGTCTCGGCCATCCAAACTATACCCTCTGTTATTCAACCAGTGTCAACCACTTCTATCGATAATATTCCTACCACAGACGATTTACCTATTGCTCAATGTAAGACGAAGCATTCTTGTGCTTATTGCCTAGTTTGTTTCTATTTCTAAACTGAATAGATAGTTTCGAGCCTTTACCTCTTCCTTGGATTCCATCTCTATTCCTAACAGTGTTGAGGAAGCACTCAAGCACCTAGGTTGGACAGTAACCATGAAAAAGGAAATGCAGGCTCTTCAGCAGAATGACACTTGCCAGTTGGTTCGCGTCCCTATAAGTGGTAGATCAGTTGGTTGTAAGTGGATGTTCACAATCAAACACAATCCTGATGGCACAGTTGAACGACTCAAAGCTCGCCTTGTCGCTAAAGGGTATAACCAGGAATTTGGGGTCGACTATGCTGAAACTTTTCTCCGGTTGCAAAACTCACATTTGTTCGTGTTCTTATCTCTCTTGCAGCCAATTGTTCTTGACCTCTTCATCAGCTTAATGTCAAGAATGCATTTCTTAATGAAGACTTGAAAGAAGTGGTGTATATGTAGCAACCTCCTGGTATTGAGCGACATGGGGAGAATCTTGTATGTTCGCTCAAAAAATTTCTTTATAGCCTCAAACAGTCTCCTCGAGCTTGGTTTGAAAAGTTTGGCAAAGCTTTGTGCTCTTATGTGTTCTTAAGAAGTAAGGCAGATCATTCTCTCTTCACAAAGAAAGGAAATAAAGGAATTGATATTCTGTTAGTCTATATTGATGATATCATTATCACAGGCAGTGATTCCCAAGGAATTACAGACATTAAGCTGAGGTTAGCTCAAACCTTTCAAACAAAGGATCTTGGTCCGCTTTGATATTTTCTTGGTATTGAGGTTGTATGCACAAATGATATCTTTCTGTCTCAAAGAAAGTATGTTCTTGATATTCTTACCGAGACAAGAATGTTGGGATGTCGTCCCAGTGACACACCTATGGATCCCAGTATTAAGCTGTCCTCCTTCACTAATACATTGTTCTCTGATCTAGGACGATATCGTAAGCTGGTTGGTAAACTCATATCTTTCAGTGACTAGGTCAGATATTGTTTTTGCAGTTAGCCGAGTCAGTCAGTTTATGCATACACCGACTATCGCTCATCGGGAAACAGTGGTTCACATTCTTCGTTATCTTAAAAAAGCCACAGGGCAATGATTTCTCTTCAGGCTTGGTGAATTTCTTTCTTTACGAGAATATTCTGATGCTGACTGGGCAGGGTCGATTGATGACAGACAATCTACTAGTGGATACTTTGTGTTCTTTGGAAGAAATCTGGTATCTTGGAAGAGCAAGAAGCAACATGTTGCTAAATCAAGTGCAGAAGCTGAATACCGAGCCATTGGGCAATTGATTTCTAAAGTTTTATGGCTCAAATCTCTCCTTTGAGATTTGGCAATTCCAGTATCTTCTCCAGTTATACTGTATTGTGATAACCAAGCTGCTATGCATATTTATGAAAATTCAGTTTCACGAGCGCACAAAACACATCGAGGTCGATTGTCATTTTGTTCGTGATGAGTTGGAGAAGAAAGTGATCTCATTTTCATATGTCCGGTCTGGTGACCACCTTGCTGACATCCTCACTAAAGCATAATCTTCTGAGCTCTTTCAAACTTTCTTGAGCAAGCTTGGCTTCGACAATATCTTTGCACTAACTTGAGGGGGAGTGTTAAAGTAGTCTTCATTTTAGTCCTACATCTGATATAATCTTAGAATTAATCCTTGTACTCATATATATAGGAGGCAGTGTATTCAGTTTATCATCCAATAAAGTACTGTTTTTAGTCTCTATACTTTGACATAAGTTATAGAAGGGTTGAGAAAAATTGCACTTGTATTCTAACACGCCCCCTCAGGTCGAGAACTCATTTTTTATGGGCCATAGAAACAAGATAAATGCCTAACAAATTGTGGGCTGAGACCTAGATAATATGCATCAGTATTTTTTTATACAATGTGAAAGTCCTTGCCTCTAAGCTAAAAGTTCGAAGTGTAGTTTTATCTTAGTAGCAGGAACTTTCACATGGTATCTGATATAAACTTAACCCTAAATAGAGAATTTCTAAGAATATTAAAAGATTAAGTTTACCAACACGTAATGCAAATTAAGTTAGAAATTATAACTATTAATTGGTTTGATAGATTTTCAAGAATTGAATTAAGTTTAACAATCAATAATTATATACCTACGCGTTCTTAGCAAGTAAGAGATGCCATAATGATCTGTACTTTAATAGGCAAGTGAAAACACTCACTTTCAATATTTGTGGACGACAGATAAATTAGATAATATAATAGAGATGATAAAGCAGTAATACAAATATTTGAGAAGTGAAAAGAAGTTACCGGGGTTCAACGAAATTTGCGAACAGATCTCGGGATGGCTGCAGTGGTGGGGCAGTGGTAGGAGGCTTCTACGGTGGCACGGTAGTGATACCGAGGCAGTGGTGATGAAGTGGGGGATGGTGATGGTGGTTCGGTGGTTGCGGCAACGCGCTCAGGAGGGCGACGGGTTAGGGTGGCGATGGGTTATGGTGCAGGAGGGACAAGGTGCTCGGGTGGTGGAGAAAGTGGGTCAACAGTGATGGTGAGGGCGATGGAAGAAGCTGTTAGGATTGTGTCTTGAATACTCGTTGTTCAGATTAGAAGAAGGTAAGATGAAGTACAGAGGTCGAAGCATTGAAGAGAGTAGAAGCAGGCAATGTTGCGGTCGACTGTCCTATGTTGCGGTCGACCGCACCCCCCGACCGCTTGTAGTACAAGGATTGTTCGAGAGAGGTACGGTCGACCGGAACGATCGACCGCCCGCGGCGCTGTGTTCGTTTTTGGGCCTTGATTTGTTAGGTCGTTTCAGCCCAATCTTCAACTCCAAGTTAGATCGTACGGCTCCTATTCAGTTACTTCTTTTTCAGGTTATATCGGACGACTGAGAATCAAGATTAGACCTAGGTTTCTTTCTATTCTTCTATATATATTGTAAACTCCTCTGATATGAGAGAGCGTACTTCATAGATTCTTTCCTCCATTGCGAAGAGAGGCTCGAGAGAGATAGTTCTTGGTGGGTGAGTTTAATTCTTTGTATTGAGTGAATCAATAACTCATTGTAATCTCTTCTAGTTGAATATCAGAACTCCCTCTATTTCCCCCCGGATTAAGCAAAAGCTCACCGGGATAAGTCATCGTTGTGTTTGTTTTAGTTTGGTGGATCTACTTACTTGCTCAATTTATTCGTCTCATCTACTTCGACTTCCTCATTGCTCTATTTAGTTCCGCTGCGATAACGGGCGTTGGTTGACGCCCCAATCCCAACAACTGGTATCAGAGCTTCAGGTTTCCGAGTCTCTTGGTTAAGATGACAGGCCATAGTATTTTGAAGATCAAGCAGTTCGATAGAAAGATCAATTTCAATATTTGGAAGACTGACATGTATGATGTTCTTGTTCAAGAATGTTTGCAGTTAGCTGTTAAGAAGAAAGAAAAGCCAACTGATATGAATGATGACGGTTGGGAAGATATTCGTGAAAGAGCCATAAGTCTGATCCGACTATCCTTGGTGGACGAGGTCAAGTGCAGATTTCTTGAAGAAACTGATGTGGTGAGTTTGTGGGAAAAACTCATAGCTGACTACTCAGGTTCGTCGTTATTAGATTGGATGCATTGGAAGAGGAAGTTGTTCCGTTTATCTATGAAGGAAGGTATCGATCTCCAAGACCACATTACAGAGTTTAATAAGGTTTTATCTGAACTTAAGGCGATCAAGGCAGATGTGTGTGAGGAAGATAAAGCTTTCAACCTGATATATTCACTGCCGAATTCGTACGAGCCTTTGATCACTACCATGCTACACGGTATATCTGCCAAGGAAAATTAACTTAGGAAGGAGACTCAGAAATCACTGTCTATTCCTACAAGTTGTCTAGCAGTAGATGGTCCTTCAGGAGGAAGGCAAAGTGCTTTGCAAAAGGATTCGATCCGTTGCCGATAATGCAAGAGGCTAGGGCATATCAAGAAAGACTGTTGAAAATTGCAGAATTAGAAGAGCGCAAAGAATGAGAATTCAGCCGCTAATGTGGTTAGTGCCTTTGATTCAGGTCATTCGTGTCTTCTTGTTTCAAATTCTTTAGAAGTGGATTCTAGTTGGTTTCTTGATTCATATAGTTCTTCTCATATTTGCTCCAAGAGGGAGTTGTTTTCTACTTATAAGTGTACTACAGGGCGTTGTGTGACAACGGGAACTGGGGAGATTTGTGAAGTAGTGGGTGAGGGGACAGTTGAGTTGAAGATGTCAGGTTTAAATATGTTCACTTTAAGAGATGTTTTGCATATTTCTCTGCTGAAACAGAATCTGATTTCCTTGGGAACTCTTGATGCATTGGGTTGTAGGTACACAGCTCAAGGTAGAGTTCTGTTTGTTTTTCAGGGTCGTCGTAAGGTGATTAGAGGTATGAGAGTAGTTGGGCCAAGCCAAAACAATCTCTACATGATTTGGAGAATTCGAAATACTTGTGCAAGTGTTGCTCCATTTCCTGTTATTCCCTCAAGCTCAGCTAGTTTGTCGCAACTAGATTCATCGAGACGAGACCACAACGTTCGAATATTGTCGAGAGGTGGAGAAAGCCTAAGGGTAGGTGGAGTTCATGCGGAGTTTGGCTACTTCGTGAGTACATCTACGAAGGTGTACCCTTGAAGGGGTATACTGGATTCGGTGAGATTGGGTAGAGATCAGTTCAATTAAAAGAAGTTATTGTTCTAAGTTTTCTTTGCAAGTGGAATTTATTTGAGTTTGGAGATGAATAACACATCATGTGATAGCACTCATATGCAATCCAAGGTGGAGTTTGTTAGGATTGTGTCTTGAATACTCGTTGTTCAGATTAGAAGAAGGTAAGATGAAGCACGGAGGTTGAAGCGTCGAAGAGAGTAGAAGAAAACAACAACAAGGTGCAGGCTATGTTCCGGTCGACTGTGCTATGTTGCGGTCGATCTAGGGATGGCAAACGGGTCGGGTCGATCCGCGAACCGCCCGCTACCCGCCCGCCTAACCCGGCCCGTGATTGACTGGTTCAGGTTCGGGTCGAACCCGTTATGTAAACGGGTCGACCCGGGTCCTCAAAATTGCGAATTCAACTCGTTGAACCCGGCCCGATAACCCGGATGAACAGTCCCCGACCCGCCCGCGAACCCGCGGGTCGATCTGCTGGTTGCGAACCGTTTGACTCGTACGGGTCAAAAGTTCGACCCGCGCGGGTCGAACGTTCGACCCGCGCGGGTCGAACGTTCGACCTGCGGGTCCAACGGGCCTCAACCCCCTAACCGAGTGCTCAACGACTCTTTTAGCTGTTATTTTTTGTTTTTTTTTGGTTTTTTTCCCTATAAATACCCCTAAAATTCACACTAAAAATTCACACATTACTCTCTTACTCTCTCTACTATTATTATTCAATTCATTTCAATTTTTGTGAACAATTGAACAAACAAGGTAGCAAGACATATACACGATCAAATGACAAATTTCGATCGTATCGAACTCAAAATTTAACTACGTCTTCTAGTCTTCAACTCTCCTCCAAGTGATCAAGTCTTCAACTCTCCTCCAAGCTCTCTTCAAGTCTTCAATTCCGGACTTCTACTTCTACTTCTATTCTTATTTTTACGGGTTTTTTTATATACGAGTATCCACGGTGAACGGTATCAAAATTTCATATGCCTCTTCTTCTATTTTTATTATTTTTGTAGTTATAATTTTTTGTATCATATTTGTTTGTTGGTTTTTTGATCTTCTCTTTCACAACCCTCTTGTTTTCTAGATTTTTTTTGTAACTTATCGCGCCTATATTGTGTTTAATTTTTTTTACATAAACTACTACATATCAACATGTCTAGATCACGCGGTAGCGGCCGTAGCCAAAGTGGACAAGATTACACCGGCACTTTCCGTAGGCCTCCAATTGTCCCACAAAATGACCCCGCCGAAGACTACCCTAATCCTCCTCCCCAACAATGGGGTACACACGATGAGTTTGTAGGAGACATAGAATTAGAAGAACCATAACAACAAGCCACCGAAACAACACAACCGGCTAGTAGTAGGAAAACTAGAGGAGAAAGTAGTGATTGGCATAAATTTTATGATTATATTCCGGACGAAAATATACCGGGTGTAGGTTTAGAAGTGTGTAAAACATGTTCAAAGCCATACAAATGGAAGAGGGGTGAGGGCACGGGTACAATTAGGCGATACATCCAAAATGTGCAGAAAGAACTTCTTGTTGACCTACCCGGCCAACAAAAAATCCACTCTAGGACCGGTCTAGTTGATAGCCACCCTTATGATTCCGAACTTGTTTGTCGGGAAATGACCCGATTAGTAATCAAGGAAGAGTTACCATTTTTCTGTCCCGAGAGTAGGGATTTGGAAAATTTTAATCAAACCGCTTTAAACCCTCATTTTAGAAGAATCCCTAGGAATACTTGCAAATCGGGTTGTTTTAAAATGTACAATGAAATGAGGGAAGCTTTGGTTGCAATTTTATGGAGTTTAACTTGTAGAGTTAGTTTAACTTCCGATTGTTGGACGGGTTGCAACAATATTCCAATGATGAGAATAACTTGTCATTGGATGGACAGTGATTGGATTCTTCAAAAAAGAATTATATCACTTGCCGCGTTGCCCTATCCCCATAGTGGCAATGAAATTGCAAACCGTATTATAGAAATTTGTGATATTTTTCATATTCGCGATAAAATTATGTATATAAGTTTTGAGAATGCATTTAACAACTATGCATCAATTAGTATTTTAAAAACCGCATTAAACCTTCTACCTGACAATATTTTTTATGTTAGATGTGCATGTCATATTTTAAATTTATATGTTCAAGATGTATTAAAAATAGCCGAACCATATATAGTTAAAATTAAAAATTGTGTATATTTTATTGCATTAAGTGGCACCATATTTCAAGAATGGAAAGCTTGGTATAGGCTTAAAAATGTACCTTTTAGAAAATTTTCAAAGGATGTGAAACACCGATGGAACTCTACTTTTGATTTGCTACATGTTATTACTGAATATAAAGAATGTGTAAATGATTTTTGTATTGTAAAAAATATGCATAATTTTGAAATGACTCCCGTCGATTGGTATTATGCCAAATCTTTGTTGAAATTTTTAGAACCTTTTAAAACCGCAACTTTCATGTTTTCAAAATCTTATGAATTTACTTCTAGTAACATTTTTATTTCAATAGTTACTATGATGCAAACTTTTAAAGAAATGATCGATGATGCTTTTGTTGGTGATATTGCAAAACCTGCATACATAAAATTTTTGAAGTATTTTAATCCTCCTCCTATGTTGTATTGTGTTGTTACTGTGATGGATCCTCGTATCAAATTAGAAGGTACGAAGAGTTTAATTGAAATGTTTTTTAATTTACTTGGGGATAATGATAAAGAAATTGATTGCGCTTCTTTTATAGTTAAATTTGAATCGACATTAAATAACTTGTATGATTATTATGATAGATGTTTTGCTTCTAGTAGTACTTCTTTAGTAAGTTCTTCTTCTGCTACTTCTAAAGGTAAGAGTAAGAGTAAATTTGATGATAGAACATTTAATTTACTTGCACAAATTCAATCAAGAAAACCTAGGACTAATCAATCAAATGAATTACATTGGTATAACCAACAAGATTCCGAGTCTTTTAGTTCTTCACTAGATATTTTACAATGGTGGAAAAACCATGAACACACTTATAGTATTTTTAAATATATGGCTAAAGATCTACTAACTCTTCCTGTCTCTACAGTTGCTTATGAAAGTGCATTTTCTACAAGTGGCAGGATTCTAACTGATTACAGGAATCGCATGAAGCCCCAATCGTTAGAGATGCTCGTCTGCACAAAAGACTGGCCGAAGGCTGAAGATAGGACCCAAGAAAAAGCATTCGATACGTCCATAAGTGGGAGCAACTCGCCGGAAGAAGAAGAAGAAGAAGAAGAAGAAGAAGAAGAAGAAGAAGAACAATAGCAACCAAAATGAAGAATTCAAGACCAACTACAACAAGTCAACAACAACAAATTGAAGGCCATCAAATTGAAGACAATTGTAAATGGATAAAAAATTGTATTAAATCTTTGCTTGTTATTTAAAATTAGAAAAATTGAAGTAAACTGAAATTGTATATAAGAAATTTGTTATTGTATAAAACAAATTTGTATAAAATCTTTATTTCTTATTACAAATTGTGAAACTTGTATAAGTTGAAATCATATGAATAATATATCATTTTTTTTGGCAATTTCACTTTTTCATTCGTATTATTATTACAATTTTTTATGTTTATTATTAAAATTACATTTTTTTTAAGGTAAAAAAAAGTTAACTCTAGCTGGGCCAACCCTCGACCCGACCGACCCGACCCGGGTTGGACCTGAAAGGGTTCACGGGTTGGGCGGGTTGCGAAATGACGCCTTCGACCCTGCCCAGCCCGGCCCGTTTAACCCAACGACCCGATCCGAACCCGCCCAAGTTGGGTGCAAACCTGGGCGGGTTCGACCCGACCCGGCCTGTCAGACCCGTTTGCCAACCCTAGGTCGACCGCATCCCCCGACCGCACCCCCGACCGCTCGTAGTATAAGGATTGTCCGAGAGAGGTACGATCGACCGGTCTTGTTGGACGGTCGACCGCTCGCGGCGTTGTGTTCGTTTTTGGGCTTTGATTTGTTAGGTCGTTTCAGCCCAATCTTCAACTCCAAGTTAGATCGTACGACTCTTATTGAGTTACTTCTTTTTCAGGTTATATCGGACGACTGAGAATCAAGATTAGATCTAGGTTTCTCTCTATTCTTCTGTATATATTGTAAACTCCTCCAATATAAGAGAGAGTACTTCATAGATCTTTTTTCCATTGCAAAGAGAGACTCGAGAGAAAGGCAGTTCTTGGTGGGTGAGTTTAATTCCTTGTATTAAGTGAATCAATAATTCCTTGTAATCTCTTCTAGTAGAATATCAGATCTCCCTCTTATTTCCCTCCGGATTAAACAAAAGCTAACCGGAATAAGTCCTCGTGTTTGTGTTAGTTTGGTGGATCTACTTGCTTGCTCAATTTATTCGTCTCATCTACTTCAACTTCCTCATTGTTCTATTTAGTTCCGCTATGACAACGGGCGTTGGTTGACGCCCCAATCCCAACATAAGCAACATTGGGTTTCGGGGATGGATTCGACGACGACGAGGAAGGGAGGGGAAGGCGTCGAGGTGGAGGATGATTGTGGTTGTTGGTGTCGATGGTGGAGACGGGGGCAATGAGGAGGTTGGTAGAGGGGCTGGCGGTGAGGGAGACGAGGGAGTTCAGGAGTGGGTTACGTGATTAACGAAGAAGAAGAAGAAGAAGAAGAAGGGGCTAGGGTTTGATTTTGATTGGATTTGGGGATTAGGGTTTTGGTGTTTAATTTCGGATCAGAAACCCTAAAATTATATCTCAGTTGTCTCACACAAAAGAGGGATGAAGAGTAAGAACTCAACACAATTTTTTTAATCAAGTATAATATTACTTCTCATTATTCTCAAGGCCTATATATAGGCTTAAAACAAATCCAAAATAAATCTCAAACAAATCTAAATCAAATCTCTTAAATTTAAAACAAATCTCTCAAACAAATCTTTCAAATAAACTACATATGGCTAAATCTCAAAACAAAATAAAGTAGAACCGATATCCTCATATTCTCTCCGGGTGGGAGAGAGCTCGACCTAGTCGAGTCAAAACCAGTGATCCTGTCATGGTGCTCCAAAAGATCTGGATCCAAGCGCTGAAGCTCCTCATGATCATTCCAAGTATCATCCGACTTCGGCTTGTTCTTCTACCTCACTAAATGCCTATGAATCCCACCATCTCTAGTGGAGATTATCTGATCATCTAAAACATTATTCAATTTATCTGTCGGTTGGGTAAATAGTATCAGGTAGAGGGGGAAATGTGGGAATTTCATCAGTAGGCTGCAGGGTAGGCTCATTTATAAGAGGATGTCTTGGGTTAAATTCTGGGCCTTAATAGGGTACTAGATCCTCAATATTGAAAGTCTTACTTATGCCAAAACCTTCAGGAAGGTCAACGACATAGATATTATCATTGATTTTATGTTGAATTTTAAATGGGCCTGCAGCACGTGCATTCAGTTTTTTAATGGATCCAGCTGGAAACCGTTCCGGATGAATCCGAACCATCACTTCATTACCAACATCAAAAGTTTTAAATTTTCTTTTAGTATTTGCTATTAACTTGTAGTTAAAATTATTCTCACTAATTTTCTTGGAAATTTCTCTATGCAAGTCATGAATGCGATATACAAATGTGGATGCAGACTCTGAGACTCTATGATGTTCTAATATAGGGGTAAAATCTATGGGCTGCCAAGTGACTTGGGAAGAAATGGGTGACTCAGGTATATTCAATGGAGGTGATTGGATCGACCGAATACAGTTGAGAGGCTGGTCATCCTCTTCTTCACCGAAGTCATCACTAACATGAGGTTCATAGGTAAACTCATTGTCGGGTTCATCAGCAATAACAGCGGTACCCTCTACTATATTGATCCTACTGGGGCTGGGACAGTTGCCAGCAACATGGCCGTATCCTTTACATTTGTAGCACTTAGTGAGAGGATCAATCTTAGAGTAGTCTTTTTCGCTGTTCTTATCCTTGTCATTTCTAGATGGATAGGAATTTGAAGTAGGCTGGTTTGGGTAAGACTTGTCAGGGTACGGAGAAGTGGAGGGCTCAGGTTGAGAGGGCTCAGTAGAGGTCATTCTAGAGGAATGATCTCTCGAATCGCAGAACTTGTAGTGGAAACTTGCTTTAAGGGAATCCATATCAAGAACAAGGGCATAAGTTGCTGCCAATGAGTCCACATTTCTATGAATTAGCTCGTTCCTAAGATCGGCTCGTAGTCCAGCTCTGAACCTAGAGAGAGTTTGTTCTTCGCTCTCTTTACCTAAGACATTGCACCGAATAAGGAAGTCATCAAACTTATCAACATACTCTTGGGTAGATTTGCTTCCTCGATAGAGTTGGTTCCACGAATCTAGCAATCGGATGTGGAACGATAACGACATATCTCTCAGTGAGCTTCTCTTTCATGGCTTCCCAAGTGGCTATGGGTGCTAGGCCTCTGCCTCTGCGGGTGTATTTAAGATTGGTCCAGTATTGTTGAGCTTTCCCAATTAATTTTATGGTGACAAACTTATCTTTCAGGGCATCGCTCATGTCAAACCACACGAAATAGTGGTCCATAGCACGAATCCAATCGAGATAAGCTTGGGGTTCTATGTGGCCTTCAAAATGGGGAACGTTAACCTTAACGTTCTTCTTGTATTGTTCGTCAGGTTTACGATCTTGACGATTAGCATGAAGCTCAGGGGCAACAGTTTGATTCAATTCCACTTTCTCAAGCTTCTGATTGATATTGGCAAGAGTAGTTTGAATGGTAGCGATGGTAGTGGAAATATTAGAGTTGTCTATCTCAGTTCGAGGAGGGATTTGCTGAATTCTAGGGTTTTTGATTGGGTGGTATGGAAGGGACGAGAAAAGCTCTTCAGGATCTGTGATGGTGCTGCGAAGACTCATTCACCAACGAGGGAAAACTAGGGGTCGTGGTGACGTGTGTTTGCTGAAATTTTGGGAATCGTGTCCATTCACCTAAGTTTTTTTTTTAATATATTTATTAATGAACTAAAAGAAAGAAAGAAAATAAAATAAAAAGCTCAAACGATTCTAAATGAATGCAAAAATTATGACTAAATGATGCAAGAATTAGGATTTTGGAAACCTTCGCTATGATACCAAAATGATATAAACTTAACCCTAAATAGAGAATTTTCAAGAATATTAAAAGATTAAGTTTACCAACACGTAATGCATATTAAGTTAGAAATTTTAACTATTAATTGGTTTGATGGATTTTTAAGAATTGAATTAAGTTTAACAAGCCCAATTAACGATTCAATTCTAACAATCAATAATTATATACCATGTGGTCTTAGCAAGTAAGAGATGCAATTATGATATGTACTCTAATAGGCAAGTGAAAACGCTCACTCAATATTTCTGGACGACAGATAAATTAGATAGTATAATAAATGATAAAACAGTAATACAAATATTTGAGAAGTAAAAGAAGTTATCGGGGTTCAAAGAAATTTGGCGAACTGATATCGGGATGGCTGCAGTGGTGGGGCAGCAACAGTGATGCCAAGGCAATGGCGATGAAGCGGGGGATGGTGATGGTGGTTCGGTTGTTGCGGCAACGCGCGCAGGAGGGCGACGGAAGAAGCAACAGTGGGTTTCAGGGATGGATTCGACGACGGCGAGGAAGGGAGGGGAAGGGGTCGAGGTGGAGGATGATGGTGGTTGTTGGCGTCGATGGTGGAGACAGGGGCAACGAGGAGGATGGCGGAGGGGTTGGCGATGAGGGAGATGAGGGAGTTTGGGAGTGGGTTACGGGATTCAAGAAGAAGAAGAAGAAGAAGGGGCTAGGGTTTGATTTTGATTGGATTTAGGGATTAGGATTTTGGTGTTTAATTTGGGGGTAGATTTAGAGTTTATCACAAGCACTAAAATTATATCTCAGTTGTCTCACACAAAAGAGGGATGAAGAGTAAGAACTCAACATAATAATTGTTTTAATCAAGGATAACATTACTTCTTATTATTCTCAAAGCCTATATATAGGCTTAAAATAAATCCAAAACAAGTCTCAAACAAATCTAAATCAAATCTCTCAAACCTAAAACAAATCTCTCAAACAAATCTTTCAAATAAACTATATATGGCTAAATCTCAAAACAAAATAAAGCAGAACCGATGTCCTCATCAGTATCAGAGCAACTCAGGTTCGAATCCCACTGGCTACGCAATTTAAATGCGGATTAAAAAAGAAAGTCGTTGCGTATAGTCCAGGTCTCGGTTCACAATTTGTTGGGCATTTATCTCGTTTTTTTGGCCCATAAAAAAAGGCTCTCGATCTGAGGGGGCGTGTTCGGATACAAGTGTAATTTCCCTCAACCCTTCTACAACTTCGAAGTTTTAACTTAGTGGCAGGGACTTTCACAGTTATACAATTTAATGTTGTTCAATTACTAATTAGTTATATTGTTTGAACAACTATAGGACAGAAAGAATTAAGAATTGTCCCCTTTTATGATAAATAGTTATCTGTATTATTGATTTAATTGAGATTATTTCATTGGCAGGCAACGCACTTGAATTACCAGTACCAACATGTGATTAAAAAGTAAAGAGATCACAAATATATATGTGTGAACCCAAAAACATGCGTATACATGTTCCTAATAGTATACTAATAATTATGCGTATACATGTTCCTGA
Source organism: Hemerocallis citrina (assembly GCA_017893485.1). NCBI lineage: Eukaryota > Viridiplantae > Streptophyta > Magnoliopsida > Asparagales > Asphodelaceae > Hemerocallis > Hemerocallis citrina. The sequence goes on from CM030358.1 coordinate 301,870,532, forward strand.
ACATTGCGAATTTGCATAAAAGAATACATTGACTTCTTTATTTTATATTAAATCAGTCAACAATTTTCTTATCTTATGTTGTGATACGTTAATGCTAAATTGCTAATAATAGTTACATAAAAGTCACTTGTTGACATTTTTTCACTTTATGAATTCTGTAATGTATAAATAAAAGTAGGCACATATCTTATATGCAATGAATTTGAAGTATTTGGAAAATTATGGATGCTCTAGTATCAAGAATTTAAATCTCGGATTTCGGACTCGTCTCGGCAAGAGGTATTTCGTCTCGAATCGGAGATATCGGAAGAGATCTCGGAAAAATGTGATTATCTCGGATGTTCATTTCGGACATTTAATAAACATATATTTTTTTGTTACTAAACAATATATTATATGTTCTACATGTCATTTATCATATAAAATAGTATAATGTAACTAATAACATGAATCAATCATGTTAAATTTGCAGAATTTAGCAACAATATAGAAGAGAATGTAATATAAATATGTAACTAAATTGAATTTATATTGATTAGAAAAAATGTATTAGTTAATAAACTTACTTGACTTTGCATATATACAAACAAAAGAGTCGAATTCTCACATTATTTTTAGCTTAAGGTCATATATTATAAGACTTGTATGCAAAAAGTTAAACAGAATATATATATATATATATATATATATATTCACAATAACATAAGTGTCTATTTCGGCAATTTCGGCAATTTCGACTGAAATATATACATTTCGGTCCAAAACGATATGAAGCACAAATATGTGATTTCGTGTCGGCAAGCTTAGCCGAAACGAAATTTCGGCCATATTAGCCAAAATTTAAAACAGTGTAGTATTAAAAAAAACTAAGTTTATATAAAATTAAGGAAATATTAAAAAAAACTAAGTATATATAAAATTTTGGAAATATGAGGACAAGTGTCTAATGTATTCTAGTATACTTGAAATAATTGTAGGTACATGTTACTGACAAAAATATTGCTTCATGATTGAATTCTCTCTGCTACATAGTTATATATATTTTTGCTCCTTATATTTTTTATGTACTCTGTCAAACTCCGTTGTTGGAAAAGTATTTAGTACAAATCTGGTCACAGGCAAAGCCAATTCTACAAGGTGGGAAGACAAAGGAATTGTTGGATCCGTGCTTGTCAAACGAATATGACATTCATCAGTCGGAGAGGATGGTTCTTGCTGCTTCACTATGCATTAAGAGAGCTGCTCAATTACGACCTCGAATATCCCTAGTAAGATCTCAATTATTTTGGTATTCAGTATTCTTGCACTGTCTTCTATTTATATTGTCTATGTCATTGTATAGGTTTAAGAGCCAAACCTCAAAAGTGTTTAGTTGCTTCAGTGCAGTTTACCATAAAAGGAATATAACTTCTTTAAATTAGTTTTATGATACTGGGACGTGCAATTTGAAGTATAACCAGACTTTATAAATTATTAGTTCCAGTTATCCTTTTTTCTTCTATCTAGTTAGCTTGAACCTACGCAGCTCTGCAACTTAAAATAATCCCCTAGAGGTAAAATATGGCTCTTCTTTAGATGTTTTACTGTTTTCTTAATTAGTTTACATACATGAGTTTCTGGTTTGGATGATGAGACCTGCCCCCGCATCGTTGTGACTAAGTTTAAAGCCATAGGTCAAGAAGGGAAGCAAAGGCGATGAGGGAAAATTCAGGAGAGCAACCAGCAATAATCAGCAGATCAGGATAGATCACCGTTAGCAGCATTAATACCACATGAATCATGAGTAGCTCACATATGATAATCGGCTAGCTGTATTCATATTAGTTCACGAGTTGTTAACAGGTCTAATCATCTAGTTATGATTCCAAAACAATCATGACTATTTATGTTAATTATCTCAACCATTTAAGTTTGATCCTTCTTTACTAGTTTGGGTAAAGTTTTCTTTAACTATTTAAGAGCCACTTGGAACACGGGAAGAAAAATCATGTATTACTTCTGACAAGTTTGAAGAATTTTCGTGGTTTCTACGGGAAACCATGGTTTTGTCATTTGGTTTACAGCGATCAGTGGCAAGTAATATCTACTGCATCTAAACTCTTCAGGCTCAATAATAATAATATATCGCATAAATGTTGAAGATCAGGATTGATGTATTTAAGGGTGTGTCCAATGTGGAAGCCATCAAAATCCAATTGAGCAGATCAAACCCGAAGTTGCTAGAAGGTTGAATGCTGGACTATTAGGGGAAGAAGCTGCTAAGGAATGCTCATTGAGTATCTTTATGGGCTGAAAGACTGTACGATCTTTTCATTATGGAAGGAGAGCATTGCTTCGTGCAGTAGCAACCATGGAACGTTGAAGTAGTGGTTATCTCAGAAATCGTTAATGGGCCCGGGAGCCAGGCATGCCTATACCTTAGGAGAAGATCGAAAAACCTAATGGGCATTGGTGTCACTTTGATTAAGTTGGGTGCAACCTTGCCTGTCCAATTTGAACTTTCAACATTTCATTGATTCTATGCACTGAGTAATCTTCTGAGATCAGTCACCTTACCAAATCAATGTATTATCATCACTTCTTTTTGTATGGAAAGAGAAAGCATATTAGTGGTTCCAGCGTTTTAAGCATACTGTGCCCCGTGATGTAGGAGTTGTTGTGGATGTTGTGAATCTACTTTGGCTACTCGAAATATGAAGATTGAGGAATTCCAACAAACATATCATTGAGAGACTATATAAAACAAGTTGAAATGCTGAGTGCCCCCATATTGGACCAAGAAGGCACTTACTGGATGATTTGTGATGCTGTTTTTTTGGTGTGGGAGAAACCAGATGATGTGTTCTTCACAGGAGTGGAAAGCTCAGATCCTGACCGTCGATCAGATCCTGATGTGAGGCTAGTGTTTGAGGTGATTTTTGGGTGTTGTGGGGTGGCCGCCGGAAACCTGCAAGGATAGCCTAAAACATTAGGAGTGATACCGCGTCGGACAGTAACCGTCGGACAGTAACCAGAGATGAAAAGTGAGTTTAGGTGTCAAAATGTTGATTATCTTTTACATGTGGAGGTGGAGGGCTATTTATAGGTCGGTCACCAAGAGTTGACCAAATCATTATGCTGATTTTTTGGTACCCGCTTAATTAGTGGTCTCCCAATTAGTTGTTGAGATCCCCTTTTTTGGGGGAGTGGATTGATTGCCATTACTGACAGCCTATTAGGCTGTCAGTTAGTCCATCTTTGGTGGGCTGGATTGAGGTGTTGGGCCTAGATGTGGCCCACTTACTTTGTGACGGCCTGTTCCTGTCTTGATCTTAACAGGGTGCTTTGCAATCCGTGCTTGAACCAGACGATTGTCGATATTTGTGATTTTGACCCTCCAACATAAGCCCCCCACTCTGGAAGGCTACATTTAGTGGCCTTCGAGTAGTTAGTTTTCAGGAACGTCTGGGGTCGAGAAATCCTTTGTTTTTAGACCGTCGGGAGGTCAGAAAGACATGGGTCCATCTATCCATTCTTTCCCCTCCCTATTGTTTTAGAGGGGCTCAGATGACAGTCCGAGGGTCGAGATGGGGGTTTGGCAATCTGAAGCCGAGTTGCAGGTTCGACAATCCGAAGCTATAGGAGGTTCAACAATCTGAAACCAAAATGAAGCTAGCATTTTGCGCCATATGGGGAGGACAATCTGAGGGACGAGGAAGTAGGATGACAATCTAATGGCGGGGATCAGAGCCTCTTTTGAACTTGACATTTTGCGCCATTTTGGGGTGCTTCGAATCACAATCAAAGGGACGAGGTTGTAGGAGAATCTGAGCCTCGTTGAAGTTGGTGTGACAATCCGAGGGACGAGGTAATAGGAGGATTCGACTCTCATTTGAAGTTGGCGTTTTGCTCCATTTTGGGATGCTTCGAACAACAATCTGAGGGACGAGGCAGTAGGAGGATCCGAGCCTCTGTGGTTGGTGTTTTGCACCATTTTGGGTGCCTCAAATGACAATCCGAACGACGAGGCTGTAGGAGGATCCGAGCCCCTTTGAAATAGGCATTTTGTGCCATTTTGGGGCGTCGAATGACAATCCGAGGGACGAGGCTGCAGGAGGATCCGAGTCTCTTTAAAGTTGGCGTTTCGAGGGCATGAACTTGCATTTCCTTAGATACTACAGTTTTGGCTCATTTGTTACGTGCGGGCCACATGGAAAGCCACGTTGGTTTGGAGTATATTGAGGCGTCTAGCATATCGTGCAACATAAGCCATTGGTTTGCCTGCACATAGAAGGTTGTGATTATGCCACATATCTATTGAGTTATCGAGGAGTCTCCCCTTCTATATATCCCCCATCCCCTCTCATATCTAGCACCTGGAGTCTCTCCCTAGCACGTTTTCTCCTTTCCCGACAATCTTTCCGACAAGTTCCCGACAGCTTTTATTGCAGGTAAATAAAGTAATTATTTCATTATGCCTATGGTTCGGCCAGACAATTCAGTCCTAGAAACCAGTCGCGGTGAGCAGGTGCATCAGACTCGACATTGTGGTCAGAGCCTATTTTGGAGATCCGACCAGACAACAACGAAGCTATGGTAGCTGTCGACGAACATGAGGATTCACCGAGCGATTCAAAAGATGGGGGTCTCTTCCGCTAAGAGAGGGTAGGGAGAAACTGTGGTTATCAACTCAAGTGGAGACCCCATGGACGTGAGGATGCCGGCAGGGTGAGACAGTGAGACATCCTCTTCACTTGCTATAGTGAGCGTCCATCCGCCTCGGGTGCCGAAGCTAAAGAAGAAAAAGATTGCCATACTAGGGAAGGACTAGTCCATCGAGGGGGATTTCAAACCGGCTGATCTGGAGCACTCGGTTCCCCACGTACCAATGCTTATCAGGATGTATCTCGACGACGTAAAACATCAGATCACGGTCGGGCTTTAGCCAACATCTCCTTTGCGTAACCAAACCCCTATCGAGGGCGATCGGATCCTGAATAAGTTGATCGAGGACGACCTGACTCTGCTTCAGTGTGCGTTCTATATTCCTGACACTTACGAGGTTCTGATCCCCAACCCTGGACTCTGTGCTACCGACGACCCCGACCCCTACTACTGCATGTTCCCAGCCAATGCATTTATTCAGAACTATGGTTCCTTATCCACCCGTTCGTGAAGGAGGTGCTTTGGCCGGCAGAGATTTGCCCCATGCAATATATGCCAAACTCTTGGAAACAGATTCTTTCCGTCATGCTTTGCATGGAGAAAGAAAGTTCCCCTGAGGATGAAGTACTTCAAGATGTGCCTCGGCCGTTAAACTGCCAAGGCCTATTGAAACTGATATCTCTTATCCCCTCGGCTCGGCAACAATGTGGTGCACAACCATCCCGGCTCCATAAAAGATTATAAGTCAAAGTGCATAGTCATTTGAAGCTCAACTCCTTGGGATAACCCAACTCAGTGGAAGTATGGCGTCCCCAAACCCAAATATCCGAAGAAGGATTTCTTCGATGAGAGAGTGGAGTTCAAGCACCTTGTTTAGTACAGGGAGCGTTGATTGATGGAAGGTGCAGGAGAGCCCCCTGATTAGATGCGGGCTGAGCTCGGTCAACCATATTATGTCTTGTTCCTATTTTTCCAACCTTTACTTGGTTTAACTTTTAACGTTTGTCTTTATTCTGCAGAAACGTTGGACGATGTGATCGAAGCCCACCAAAAGGAGTTGTCCAAGAGGAAGTCTGCCAAGTCCTTCATATGGAAGAAGAGGGCGTCTACCACGTCCTTCCAACAGCGATTGGATAAGCAGGCTGAGAGGGCCAAAAGGCCGAAGGCACTGACTGTCAGAGTCTGGATCTCCTGAGCTACATCTGAGTGCCACGACTACGATCATCACCAATCTGGTGAAGTCTCCTCCCCCTCTTCCTCCCCTAAACCTTAAGGCTATAAAGGTCGGCGAGAAGGAGATTGGTAGACCCTTGCATTCGGTCTGGCCAGTGAAGGTGGGGGACTCTCTCCTCGACCCCTTGGTCGCTCGGGAGGCATTGCCGTTCCTCACCCCTGATGATGACATCGGTTCAAGACGATTCGGACGTTTCTATCAGTGCAGGCATCGTCTAGGATAGCTGCTACATTAGTTTTTTATTCAGTAATCATATTTGTTTTGGCAATTATAGTTTTATGTAGTAGTTTTACGATTTGCACTCTTTTATGCATTAGAATACTTTTGAGATTTTAGAATATTTTGAGATTTGTATCAAGATTTGTTTTGAGCCTATATATTGCCTTGAGATTAATGAGAAGGAATGCTATTATTGATTAAAAAAATTATTGTGTTGAGTTATTGCTCTTCAACCATTTTTTTGTGTGAGACAATTGAGACAAGTATAGGGTATGTGATAAACTCTAAAAGTACACCCAAATTCCTAAATTAAAAATCTCAAAATCCTAATCCCCAAATCCAACTCAAAGTCAACCCTAACCCTTTTCTTCTTCTTCTTCATCTTCTCTATCCCCGACTGTCTCCTCCGCCCTCTTCACCTCACCATCGCACTCACCCTCACATCGAGCCCTATTGCCGACCACCGCTTGTCGTCGAAGCCCACCACCTCGTGCCACCGCACTCCTCTACCTCCATTCAAGCACCCATTGAGTCCCGCTACTGCCTCATCGCCCCACCGCCGCTAGCATCAATCGCCACCAAGCCACCTCCACTCCGAAGTCGACAACCAACCCTCTCTCCACTGACGACCCCCCACTGCTCCAACCTCCAAACCCGAAGCACCCATCACCTGCCCCCGACGTCCCTTCACTGCCTCCAAAGCCCGTCGCTGCCTTCCCTCGCTGTCTCGCCGATGGCTCCACGGCACCCCCCCGGCCTTTTTCCTCCACAACTACACACTATCTGCAACCCTGGTAAACTCTTTTCACTTCTTAAATATCTCTGTTACTGCCTTATCATCTCTATTATATTGTTTGATTTATCTGTCGTCCACAAATATTGAGAGTGAGTATTTTTACTTGCTAATTAAAGTACGAATCTTTATTGAATATCTTACATGTTAAGAATGATTAAGTATTATTGTTGATTGATAGGATTGAATCTTTAATTGAGTTTGTTAAACTAATTTATATCTTGAAAATCCATTAAACCAATTAATAGTTATAATTTCTAATTTCTAACTTAATCTGCATTACGTGTTGGTAAATTTAATCCTTTAAATTCTTAGAAATTCTTTATTTAGGGTTAAGTTTACATTATTTTGGAATCAGAGCTGTGGTTCTTAAAATCCTAGTTCTTGTATCATTTAGGCATTATTTTTTTGCATTCATTTAGAATTGTTTAGTCTTTTTATTTTATGTTTTTCTTTCGTTCTTTTAGATCATTTTAGATTTAAAAAAAACCACTTATGTGCATTTAGGACACGTTTTTCCAAATTTCAGCAAACACACGACCCCTAGTTTTCCACCGTTGGTGAATCTGTCTTCGCTGCACCATCACAAATCCTAAAGAGCCTTTCTTGTCTCCTCCAAACCACCCAATTAGGAACCCTAAACTCGCACAAGCCCCTCCTCGAACTGAGATGGACAACTCTAATATTTCGCTATCCTAGCTACCATTCAAGTAACTCTTGCCAATATCAATAGAGGCTTGAGCAAGCTAAATTGAATCAAAATGTTGTCCATAAGCTTCATCGTCAGATCCCTCAAGGGAATTATCGTGACGGCCGACGTCAAGATCATGACCCTGTCGAACAATACAAAAAGAATGTATGGTTGACATTCCCCACTTTGAAGACTATATGGAACCCCAAGCTTATCTCGATTGGATCCGTACCATGGACCACTACTTCGTGTGGTTTGACATGAGCAAAACCCTGAAGGTCAAATTTTCCATATTGAAATTGACTGGAAAAACTCAACAACACTGGACTGATCTTAAACATGCCCGCAGCGGCCGAGGCCTGGCACCCTTAGCTACTTGGGAAGCCATAAAAGAGAAGCTCACTGAGAGATATGTGCCCCTATCTTTCCACACCCAAATGCTTGATTCGTGGAATCAACTCTATCAGGAAAGCAAATCCACCCAAGAGTATGTGGATAAGTTCGATGACTTCCTCATTCGGTGCAATGTCTTAGGTAAAGAGAGCGAACAACAAACTCTCTCTAGGTTCAAAGCTGGATTACGAGCCGAACTTAGGAATGAGCTAATTTATAGAAACGTGGACTCCTTGGCTGCAACTTATGCCCTTTCCTATGAGCCTATTGAAAGCATGACATCGGTGAAAAAGAGGATGACCTAATCGGACCTATCCAATCACCTCACTTGAATATAGTCAAATGTGTTTTGTCCCAGCCAAAAGAAGAAGATTGAAAGCGCACTGCTATATTTCACATCTTTACGACTATAGGTGGCAAAAACTACAAGGTGATTGTTGACAGTGGGAGCTGCGTCAACGATGTCTCTTCTGTGGTCTTAGCTAAGACTGGACTTAAAGCTGAACCTCATCCACGCCCATACAAAGTATCATGGATTGATGCGACAACCCTCCAAGTAACACATCGATGTTTGGTCCCTGTGGACTTCAAAACTTACAAACTGCAAATTTGGTGCGAAGTGCTCAAAATGGATGTGGGTCAAGTCATTTTAGGGAGACATTGGTTATACGACCACGATGTGACAATATATGGTCGATCCAACCAATGTGTGTTCCAGCACGACAAACTAAAAATAAAGTTCATACCCGTGAGACCACGAACTGGTCCGGCTGAAACAACACCAACTCCTTCGAGAAAGCGCAAGGTAGTAACGTATATGGGTGAAAAGGAACTCACAAAAGAAATTGACAAAGGGACTACAATTCTTTTACTCACAGCGAGAGAAGACTCTAAAGATCCTAAGTCACTCATCCTGCCCTAAGTTACTCTTGTCCTACAGAAATTTGTAGATGTGTTTCTTGCTGATTTCCCCAACCAGTTGCCCCTATTGCATGACATCCAACACGCTATTGATCTGGTTCCGGGAGCGAGTCTACCTAACTTGCCACATTATCGGATGAATCTGACAGAACATGCTGAGTTGAAAGGGCAAGTTGATGAGTTATTGTCAAAGGGCTTTACAAGAGAAAACTTAAGTCTTTGTGCTGTTCCTGCTCTGTTGACGCCAAAGAAAGATGGAATATGGGGTATGTGCGTGGACAATCGTGCCATAAACAAGATCACAGTAAAGTGCTGTTTTCCCATTCTCCATTTGGATGACATGTTGGATATGATGTCTGGTGCCACAATCTTTTCCAAGATTAATCTTAAAAGTGGCTACCACCAAATACATGTTTGTCCAAGTGATGAATGGAAGATCGCCTTCAAGACGAAGGATGGCCTGTACGAATGGATGGTCATGCCGTTTGGAATGACGAATGCCCCAAGCACGTTTATGAGAATCATGACGTAAGTACTTCGTCCCTTTATGGGCAAGTTCCTTGTGGTGTACTTTGATGATATTCTCATTTACATCCAATCCGTTGGGCAACATCTTGATCATTTGAGACAGGTCTGTGGTGTTTTGAGGAAGTCCCTTTATGGACAAGTTCCTTGTGGTGTACTTTGATGATATTCTCATTTACATCCAATCCGTTGGGCAACATCTTGATCATTTGAGACAGGTCTGTGGTGTTTTGAGGAAGGAACAGCTTTATGCTAATCCTACTAAATGTACCTTCCTCTCAGATCAAACTATCTTTTGGGGATTTATTGTTTCTGCCAGAGGAGTATCTGCTGACCCATAAAAGATACGAGCTATTACTGAGTGGCCTGAGCCCACAAGATGTGCGGAGTTTTCATGGTCTTGCCACCTTCTATCGTCGGTTTGTGCAAGGATTTAGCATAATCATGGCTCCAATAACCGACTGTTTGAAGAAAGATGAATTCGTCTGGTCGAAAGAAGCTACGAAAGCCTTCGAAGAGATCAAGAAAAGAATGATTCAGACACCTGTCATGAGGTTGCCTGTTTTCACTAAATTCTTTGAAGTAACATGCGATGCTTCTGGTATTGGTATAAGTGGAGTCCTCGGCAGAACACAAGCCTGTATACCCCATTACATGTTCCCAGTCGCCCTTGAGAAGATGTGAGTATGGATTTCGTGTTAGGCTTACCGAAAACACAAAAGAAACACGATTTCATTCTTGTCGTCGTGGATCATTTTTCTAAAATGGCCCACTTCCATGCTCGAAAACTTTCGATGCATCCCATGTAGCTCAGATCTTCTTTTGATAACATTGTGAAGCTACATGGGTTGCTAAAACCATTGTGTCTGATAGGGATATGAAATTCACGAGTTATTTTTGGAAGACCCTATGGCATAAGATGGGTACGAAATTGAAGTTCTCTTCAGTCTTCCACCTACAGACTGATGGACAGACTGAGATTGTCAATCAGAGTCTTGTTAATCTCTTATGTACTTTTGTGGGAGAATAAGAAACTTGGGACTTGAAATTGACTGCTGCTGAATTTGCCTATAACACATCTAAAAATAGAACCATCCGTATGAGTCCACACGAAGTAGTATATGGTTATCGTCCTTGGCAGCCCATAGATCTTGTCCCCATGTTAGAACATCACAGAGTCTCAGAGTCTGCATCTACATTTACATCCTGCATTCATGACTTGCATAGAGAAATTTTCAAGAAAATTAATGAGAATAATTTTAAATACAAGCTAATAGCAGATATTAGAAGGAAATTTAAAACTTTTAATGTGGGCGACGAAGTGATGGTTCGAATTTGTTCGGAACGGGTTCCAGCTGGATCTGTTAAGAAGTTGCATGCACGTGCTGCAGGCCCATTTAAAATTCTTCATAAAATCAATGATAATGTCTATGTTGTTGACCTTCCTGAAGGTTTTTGGCATAAGTACGACTTTCAATATTAAGGATATAGTACCCTATGAAGGCTCAGAATTTAACACTAGAAATCCTCTTATAGATGAACCTACCCTGCAGCCTATTGGTGAGATTCCCACATAACCCCCACTACCTGATACTACTTACCCACCGAGAGAAAAATTGGATAATATTTTAGATGATCAGATAATCTCTACTAGAGATGGTGGTATTCATAGGTATTTGGTAAATGAGAAAATAAGACGGAGTCAGAGAATACTTAGATCGTGGAGCTCCCGTGCTTGGATCCAGACCTTTTGGGGCATTATGACACGAGGACTGGTTTTGACTCGACTGGGTCGAACCCTCTCCCACCCGGGGAGAATGATGAGGACATCGGTTCAAGACGATTCGGGTGTTTCTATCAGTGCAGACATCGTTTAGGATAGCTGCTTCATTAGTTTTTTTATTCAGTAATCATATTTGTTTTGGCAGTTATAGCCATATGTAGTAGTTTTATGATTTGCACCATTTCTTTTATGTATTAGAATATTTTTGAGATTTTAGAATATTTTGAGATTTGTATCAATATTTGTTTTGAGCCTATATATAGGCCTTGAGATTAATGAGAAGGAATGCTATTATTGACTAAAAAAAATATTGTGTTGAGTTATTGCTCTTCATCCCTCTTTTTGTGTGAGACAATTGAGAGAAGTATTAGGGTTTGTGATAAACTCTAAAATTACACCCAAATTTCTAAATTAAAAATCTCCAAACCCTAATCCCCAAATGTAACTCAACCCTAACCCTCTTCTTCTTCATCTTCTCTCTCCCCGACTGTCTCATCCGCCCTCTTCACCTCGCCATCGCCCTCACCCTCACCCTCACCTCGAGCCCCATCATTGACCACCGCTCATCGTCGAAGCCCACCACCTTGCGCCACCGCACTCCTCTACCTCCATTCAAGCACCCATCGACTCCCGCTACCGCCTCATCGCCCCACCACCACCAGCATCAACCGCCACCAAGCCACCTCCACTCCGAAGTCGACAACCCACCCTCTCTCCACTGACGACCCCCACTACCCCAACCTCCAGACCCAAAGCACCCATCGCCTGCCCCCGACGGCCCTTCACTGCCTCCACCGTCCATCGCTACCTTCCCTCGCTGTCTCGCCGGCCGATCCACGGCAATCAGCCGGGCCTTTTTCCTCCACCACAACTACACACTATCTGCAATCTTGGTAAACTCTTTCCACTTCTCAAATATCTCTGTTATTGCCTTATTATCTCTATTATATTATTTAATTTATATGTCGTCCACAAATATTAAGAGTGAGCGTTTCTACTTACGAATTAGAGTACGAATCTTTATTGAATATCTTACATGTTAAGAGCGATCAAGTATTATTGTTGATTAATAGGATTGAATCTTTAATTGGGCTTGTTAAACTAATTCATATCTTGAAAATCTATCAAAGCACTTAATAGTTATAATTTCTAACTTAATCTGCATTACGTGTTGGTAAATTTAATCCTTTAAAATTCTTGAAAATTCTCTATTTAGGGTTAAGTTTACATAAGCCCCTCCTCGGGATAGGAAGGCGGTCGCCTCAGAGACCTTGAAGTCGTGCTTCGTGAAGTCATTGGGGGCCATATTTGAGGTAAGCTTTCAGTTTTATGGTTTTGGGGTCCTCTTTAGGCCCTTTGAAATTTTTCTGAGTGTTGCCGCACTCTCGGTTGGTGGCCCTTCTTTACGCGGAGTAGAAGCGCCAACACGATGTGGAGCACCAGGAAAAAGATGATCGCATTGCGAGGGTGGAGAGGGAGTACCTGCTAGCGCAAGGCCAAGTTTGATGAGGCTATGTTGAGGAGAAGGTGGTGAACGCCGAGCTTCTCAAAGCAGATGTTGACAGGGCCGTGCTGAGGGGCAAAAAGGAGCAATGGGAGGTTCGTGAGAAAGAACTGGTGGCCGACCGACTGAAGGTTGTGGACATGTTAATTGAGGCCGAGGAACATGCCTACAAATAGGCTCTCGCGCATGTCAGCCATTATTACCCAGAAGTCGACCTCGAGGGCTTTTCAATCAATATGCAGATCGAAGATGGACCTCTCACCTCCCAAGGAAGTGCCCTCGAAAAACGAGGGAGATCAGGCTACCGACACTAAGGCCTTAGTTCCTCCTACCGAGGGGGAGGTCGCCCCCTACGCAACTCGCAACTCTCGAGGTGCGCTCCTCCTCTAAGCATTAGGCTATGTTTTTAACTTTAATGTATCTGCCAACTGCGAACTGCCACTGCTCTTTTGCACTATTATCGATTTTAATGGAAAAACTTTCGAACATCCATTTTAATTGTCATTGGTTCTTGTTTGCACGCCTTCATCTAAGACTGGAACTTTGTTTTGTTGTTTTAAATCGTGGGATTCGTGCCTCGGGAGGTAGGAACTTGAGAAGCCAAACTTCTGTCTCTCCGCAGTAAACTACGGCAAGCGGAGAATACTATCATTCAGCTTCGGAAGGAGGCAAAAGATCAGGAGGGGGTTTTCTCCTGGCACATTCGGATATTGCAAAGCATGGCTCGGGAGCTTTCGCACCTGAAGGAGGATACAAGTTTGGTTCTAGTTCAGGCCGAGGGGGATTTTCACGATGGATCGGTAGGAGGGCAATCCTCATAGGCGAACTGGTCCTCAGAATCCCTCTTTAGGCGGATGTTCGTGGAGATGGACTTAGAAATATACTGCTTGAAGGTGAAGTTTGGAGTATCGGATTTGTTGGCGAGTCCTTCTGGCGGTTGGTTCTCAACATTGCCCCCTTATCTTGGAACTCACACCGAACTAAGGACCTCCGGCGATGTCCAAAGCTGGGTGGCCAGATCGTTCAGCATGGCTAATGTTCGTGAGGGTCCCGATCCGTCGAGAGCGTGTACTCGTTCCGTTGGTTTGGATATAGTTGGATTCAGTCCGATGTCGGACGCCAATGATGGCAAAGCCGCCTAGAGTCGACCCTTCGTGCGTTGCACTTGTACCAGTGTGTATTTTAAATATGTAATCTAATATGTAATTTCTATCTTGTCGCAATAAAACCTCATTTTGTTTGCACTTGTGGCTTTGCATGAACTTGTATTCATTTGGTAAGTTGAGAGTTTTGAGAGTGTCTGTTGTTGGGACTCGAATGACAATCCGAGGACCGATGACAATCCGAGGACCGAGCCACTAAAAGGATCCAAACTTATGTGAAGTTTTGTTGAACTTATGAGTTAGTTGATTATCTGAAATGAACTTGTTATGCTAGAATTATTGTGCCGAAGAGTCGAATCTACGTTTTCATTAGATTTATGGAGACGATAATATGCTGGGCTACCTCTGGGGCGCTATCAGCCCCGTAGTAAGATTAAAGGGGGACTCGCCCGTAGGGATTCTTTTGGTTGTTCGGTGGGATCATAACACGTTGGGCAATTCCTCCACCCATAACCCCTTAGCCACCCTTCGATGTGTTTCTTGAGTCCACTGAGGATCTGACGGTTAGCATTCTCTGCATGTTAGTTGCTTTGCGGGTGAGGTGGAGGTGAAGCGTTGCTGGATCCCTAAGTCGGAAAAGAAGTTTCAGAACACTTGGGCAGCGAACTATGCTCCGTTGTCTGTGACCATAATTGGTGAATTCTGAATCTGCAGATGATATTCTTCCAAAAGAAACGACGGACCTGAAGTTCGGTAATAGTCGCGAGTGGTTCAGCTTAGATCCATTTTTTAAAGTAGTCTATTGCCACTAGTAGGAATTTTTTTTGGCCTACCACTGGTGGAAAGAGTCCTACAATGTCCATCCCCTACATAGCGAAGGGAATCAGACTGGACATCGACCCGATCATAGCTTGCGGCAAATGGCGTATGAGGGAGAAATTTTGACAATTATTGCACTTGCGAACATGTTCCTTGGCGTTACTAACGAAGGTGGGCCAATAATATCAATGGTTGAGTACCATTCTCTCGAGGGTCCGAGCCTCGTAGTGGCAGCCGCCCAACCGTTCGTGGACTTCTTTAAGTGCGTACTGCGCCTCTTCGGGAGATCGGCATCGTAGATAAGGTCGGCTATCGACTAGCGTGTAAGAACTCTTGAGTAGGATCCCTTCGATTATTGTATATATTTCGGCTTTGCTTTGTACCTTCCTAGTGTCCTCAGCAGGAAAGACCCCCTTATCGAGGAAGTCGAAGAGGGGTTTCATCCAGTTATCCTCGGCAAGTCCTGGGGAGACGTAAAGGGCCTCAATGGTTTCAGCCTGAATGCTTGGCTTAGTTAAGACCTTAACAAGAATTTGCCGAGCCCTTTGAACGAGGAAGATGCCAACTTCGAAGGGGCATCTGCCTGCCAATTCTCTTCTCGGGGGATTCGAGTGACGGTGGCTTCCTTGAACTTTGCTAGGAGCTACTGACATAGGCAAGGTACTTCATCATGCGGACATCTTGGGCTTCATACTCGCCGCATACTTGGTTTACCACTAACTAGGAGTCGCTGAAGGCTCTTACCCGATGAGCGCCATCTTTTTGGGCAGGGGAGAAAGCCGGCTATTAGTGCCTCATACTCGGCCCCGTTATTTGAGCCCTTAAACTGTAAGCGAAGGGAATATTGAAGTGAGAACTCATCGGGTCCCATTAAGATGATACATGTCCCACTCCCTTCTTCACAAGACGAACCATCGATGTAGATGGTTCAGAGGGGGCGTCTTCCTCAGCTTCGGGCTTGTCGGCGATGATACTTTCCACAATGAACTCTGCCAAAGCCTGGGCTTTAATGGTCGTTCGGGGCTTATAGTTAATATCATGCTAGCTCAGTTCAATCGACCCCTAAATTAGTCTTCACTACGGTTTACGTAGGACTTGCTTCAACGGTAGGTCTGTCAGAACATCAACAGAGTGTGCTTGAAAATATGGGCGAAGATTTCAGGCCGCCGTGACTAGTGCATAGCAACCTTCTCCATTTTCGAGTACCAGAGCTCGGCATCGTGGGGTACTTTACTAACATAGTAGATAGGCTTCTTGGTTCCGTTGGCCTCCGAGGTCGCAAGATACACAGGGAACCTCCCTAGACTCGGGGCTAGCTCAGTAGTGGTGGATTGGTGAGGTAGGCCTTCAACTGGTCGAAGGCCTCTGGTTGTTGGTTCCCCCACTCGAAGTTCTTGGCCCCTCGGAGGGCTTTGAAGAAGGGGAGACTCTTGTCCTCGGATCTGGCCAGGAATCGGCTGATTGCAGCTAAGCGGCCCTTCAGCCTCTGGACTTCCTTAATAGTAGTTAGAGGAGACATGTCGAAGATGGCTTGAATCTTCTCGGGGTTAGCTTCTATCCCTTTTTGACTGACCACGAAACCCAGGAACTTTCCCGAGCCGTCGCCAAAAGTACATTTCGACTGGTTTAATCTCATGCCGTACCTTTTCAGAACATCGAAAGCTTCTTCGAGATTCCCGACATGGTGTTCCTTCGCAAGGATCTTGACCAGCATGTCGTCGACGTAGACCTCTATTTTCCGACCAATCTGATCCCCGACATGGTCCTCCCTCACCACTTCGACTCTCACTGCCGTGTGGAACTTCATTTTCATATGGTAGGCCAAAGCCACGGCTTGAAGGAACGCCAGGCCGGGACGCCCAAAGATGGCGATGTAGGCTGCCTTAACATTAACAACCATACAATCCATTGGTTCGGTCTGAATTGCTGGGGCAGTTCCCGTTGTCACGTTCGAGAGTTATGATTCCCGCAATTGTACAGGGGCCCTGTAGAAACGAGGACATCTAGGAAGATGATGTTGACGGAGCTACTGCTGTCTATGAAACACGGATACAGGTACGTGTATCTGGTACAAAACGTATCCGGTATGCGAATATGCCGATTTATCAAAATCTAGGATACATATATGTTAGGATACGCTAAATTAAAATAATTAAATAATAATAATAATCGACATGTAAATAGTAAACTAAAATATTCAATTCAATACGAACATAAAAAAATAAAAAAACACAAACAAGATAATTTAAATTAATACAAGTCAATGTCAAACAAAACATACTAATGGATTATTCCAAGTTTCCAACAACACCAATACTAATATTACATGGCCGAAATGTTCAAATAAAAGTAGGCTAGTCTTAAACTTATTCAATATAATTATTATCATAACTACATCTATCATAACTTCATGAGTCTTAACCAGGAATTAATCAAGACCCTTCAATACTACATCCCAATATCGTATATCTATCATCTTAAAGAAATCTAACACTCAAACACTAAAACGAATAAAGATGCAGCAACTTAAAATAGCAAGTATTCAATCAACCAAAATAATAGCAAGAACTACATCCTACATCTATTTTTTTTAACGTATTTTAATCAAATGAAAAGAAACAAAATCTTTTAATCAAATGAAATTAGGATTTGAAAGGAGAAGACGCAGAGAATAGTAGAATATATATATATACTAGATTTGCCTGTGGGCACGTGCCTACGGCACGTCTTCGGAACGATACAGGATATGAAAGTCTTGTAAACAGTAAAACAACAATTATGTAGCTCAAGTTTGAATAGTAAAACAATAGTTGTACATAAAAGTCCATGTTTCCATTAGTATATGTTGAAAAATAATTATAAGTGACGGTGTAAAATCCTACTTCTTAGAACTTTGAGTTTGGAAAATGATAAAATTTAACCGTCGATGAGATATTTGCTATTTTCAATGTAACATGAGCAATAAAAAATGCATAAAATATCTAAAATTTTACCAACCTGAAATCTGAAAATATAAATTTCTAAGTAAATAGAGAGAGAGAGAGAAAGAGAGAGAGAAATAAATAAAAATAAAGGAGTTGTTTTGGGGGGATTTGAATTTGAATTTTTGGGGGGGGAACTTTTGGGCGGGAAAATATGTTTTGTGAGGTTAGATCTGGACCATTGATTTCTACTCTATTGAATGAGAGCCACTTGATAGCTTTCTTTGTATTTTATTATATATATATATATATATATATATATATATATATATATATATATATCCATCCGCGTATCCAAACAGACAATATCCAAAAGTATTTTGACGTATTCGTGAGTATCCGTGGAAGTATCCAATTTTTTTCTTTTTTTAAAAATTAATTAATGGGATACGTATCCGGTGAGTATCCCACCGGATACGTATCCGGTATGAGATATGCATCCCCGGGTGAGTTTCCGTGCATCCTATACTATTGTCTACTAGGATTTGGCGGATCTCGTGGTTCGCCATGCAAAGGTTTACAATGAGGGCATCACAGTGGGGAGTTCAGACGTCTTTTAAATCGATGTTGGAAATTCACTCGCATCTCCTGGCAGTCTGGTGAGGGATGGTTGTGCACCGAGTTCACTTCTCGGACGAATGCCCTCCTGGAGGAGTTAGATGTTCTCCCCATGGACCCACCATGTAGGTACGTGTATCTGGTACAATACATATCCGATATGCGGATACGCCGATTTATCAAAAACTAGGATACACATATGTTAGGATACACTAAATTACAATAATTAAATAATAATAATAATAATAATAATAATAATAATAATAATAATAATAATAATAATAATAATAATAATAGACATGTAAATAATAAACTAAAATATTCAATTCAATACGAAAATGAAAAAAAATAAAAAACACGAACAAGATAATTAAAATTAATACAGGCGAATTTCAAACAAAACATACTAATGGATTATTCCGAGTTTCCAACAACACCAATACTAATATTACATTGCCGAAATTTTCAAATAAAAGTAGGCTTGTCTTAAACCTATTCAATATAATTAATATCATAACTACATCCCAATATTACATCCCAATGTTCTATATCTATCATCTTAAAGAAATCTAACACTAAAACACTAAAACGAAAAAAGATGCAGCAACTTAAAATAGCAAGTATTCAATCAACCAAAATAATAGCAAGAATTACATCCTACATCTATTATTTTTTTGGCGTATTTTAATCAAATGAAAAGAAACAAAATCTTTTAATCAATGAAATTAGGATTTGAAAGGAGAAGACGAAGAGAATAGTACTATATATATATATATATATATATATATATATATATATATATATATATATACCCCCTCCGCGTATCCAAACAGACAGTATCCAAAAGTATTTTGACATATTCGTGAGTATCCGTAGAAGTGTTCGATTTTTTCTTTTTTAAAAAAGTAATTGATTGGATACGTATCTTGTGAGTATCCGGCAAGTATCCCTCCGGATACGTATCTGGTTTGAGATACGCATCCCCAGGATAGTATCCGTGCATCCTAGACTATTGTCTACTAGGATTCGGTGGATCTCGTGGTTCGCCATGTAGAGGCTTACAATGAGGGCGTCATAGTGGGGAGTTCGGATGCCTTTTAGATCACTGTTGGAAAAAGTCACCGGCATCTCCTGGCGGTCTGGTGAGGGATGGTTATGCACCGAGTTCACCTCTCGGACGAATGCCTACCTGGAGAAGTTAGATGTTCTCCCCATGGGCCCACCATGTTGGTACGCGTATCTGGTACAATACGTATCCGATATGCGGATACGCCGATTTATCAAAAACTAGGATACAAATATGTTAGGATACGCTTAATTAAAATAATTAAATAATAATAATAATAATAGACATGTAAATAGTAAACTAAAATATTCATTTTAATACGAACATGAAAAAATAAAAAAACACGGAACAAGACAAGTAAAATTAATACAAGCCAATGTCAAACAAAACATACTAATGGGATTATTCCAAGTTTATAACAACACCAATACTAATATTACATGACCGAAATGTTCAAATAAAAGTAGGCTAGTCTTAAACCTTTTCAATATAATTAATATCATAACTACATCTATCATAACTTCATAAGTCATAACCAGGAACCAATCAAGATCCTTCAATATTACATCCCAATATCCTATATCTATCACCTTAAAGAAATCTAACACTCAAACACTAAAATGAATAAAGATGCAGCAACTTAAAATAGCAAGTATTCAATCAACCAAAATAATAGCAAGAACTACATCATACATTTATAATTTTTTTGACGAATTTTAATCAAATGAAAAGAAACAAAATCTTTTAATCAAATGAAATTAGGATTTAAAAGGAGAAGACGAAAAGAATAGTAGAATATATATATATATATATATATATATATATATATATATATATATATGTATGAAAATCTTCTATTGTGCACCACCCCACCGTGTGCACTTGTGTGCACTCGGCCTTCCCGCCTTCGTATCGACGTCCGAACCGTTCATATTGATTTACACATCTAAATTAGTGTAAATATGTAAAATAAAATCATTTGAAATTCATTTGCTCATCCATCATATGACTATAAAAAACAATGATTTTCAGCCATACAGTTTTGTAACACTTCAATGGATGGGTAAATGAATTTCAAACGATTTTATTTTACATATTTAGACTAATTTTGATGTGTAGATCAATGTGAACGGTTCGGATCGTCGATACGAAGGTGGGAAGGCCGAGTGTACATGCCGTGTGCATCATAGGTGGTGCACAACGGAAGACTTCCATATATATATATATATATATATATATATATATCCCTCTGCGTATCCAAACAGACACTATCCAAAAGTATTTTGACGTATTCGTGAGTCCCTAGAATTATCTGATTTTTTTCTTAAAAAAATAATAATTGATGGGATACGTATCCAGTGAGTATCCGGCGAGTATCCTACCGGATACGTATCCGGTATGAGATGCGCATCCCCGGAATAGTATCCGTGATCCTAGACTATTGTCTACTATCTGTGCATCCTAGACTATTGTCTACTAGGATTCGGCGGACCTCGTGGTTCGCCATGCAGAGGCTTACAATGAGGTCGTCAGAGTGGGGAATTCGGACGCCTTTTAGATCATTGTTGGAAAAAGTTACCGGCATCTCCTGGCGGTCTGGTGAGGGATGGTTATGCATCGAGTTCACCTCTCGGACGAATGTCCTCCTGGAGGAGTTAGATGTTATCCCCATGGGCCCACCATGCATCTAGTGGATGACCGCCATCGCCCCCCAACCTTGTGGCTCGAGCCCCTTCTCCGGATGCTTGTTGGAGCCTTTATCTTCAGGGGCACCGCTCTGTCATTTTTGATGAACTTAGAAAGATGGCATCATTGAATCAAGGCTTCGATCTGCTCCTTGAGAGCTCGACAGTCGTCATTGTTGTGTCCGTGGTCTCGGTGAAAGCAACACCAAAATCTCGTCCCTCTTCTTAGCAGGGGTCAGCATGTGTGGTAGGGGTTGGAGGAGACATTCTCCTTCCACCTCCATCAGTACCGCCGAGATGTTGGCATTTAGAGGGGTGAATTTTTCAATCTGGGCACCGGAGGGTCCTCCTATACCCGGCGGTATCTTTCAGAGACTTCTTAGAAGGTTCGTCGAGATCGGCTCTTCTTTTCCTTTTTGGGGGCGACTCCTTTCGCTCTTCGGGATGAATGGCCTCTTCGGCCTTAATGTACTTCTCGATTTGTAGCAAGCCGACGGAAGCTTCTTGGCTGGAGAGGTCTTCAAGATGTCATGCTTGATGTTATGCCTGAAGGGAGCTGCCGCGACCCCGGAAACCAACGATGGGATGGCCTGAGCCTCCTCAGTAAATCTCCAGACGAAGTTTTGGAGGGTCTCTTCATCTTTCTGCTTCATGTCCAACAACGACACACTCGTCTTCTCCACCTTCCGGCTTGTTACAAAATGAGTGAGGATGCTTTTCTTGAGCTGATCGAATGAGTAGATGGAGCAAGGGGCCAGCTGTTAATACCGCTGCTCGCCGGGCCCCAAAGGGTGGCGGGGAATGCCCTGCATAGGATTGCATCCGAGACATTGGGGATCAGCATCAGTTGGATCAGAGTCACTATAATACAATTCGAAGGAGGGGGTCTTGATGTCCTTCGGCACCATGGCTTCGAGAATGAAAGAGGCAAAAGAAGGTCAGACATGGCGGCAGCCCCTGTTCTACTGTCTTTTCTCTTGCCCTATCTGAGCGAGACGATCGTCCATCTGCTAACGGTGTTTCGAAACTGTATCTTCACATCCCTCGGATCAGTTGGACCTGTAGGACTCCTCAATATGGATGAGGCGGGTATAAGGGTTGTTAGGCTGCTGGTCTCCGGGCTCCTTAAGAAGGCTTCGCAGGATTTCGTCCCAGAAGTTCTGGAATTTGGCTCTGGTTATGAAACCTTCCCGGTCGAGCATCGGGGCTTGCCGACTAACGGGAGTGGGGCTCCGCTTTTCCTCCGTTCGCAGGGAGATTCGACCTCTGTGGCCTCTGCTTATGGGGGGAAAGGCTTCTCCAGCGGAGCTGACGCTCCGATTGGGGTCCCCATTCCGGGAGTATTTCTGCTCAATGCGGTGGCAGAGGTTTCTAATATCAGTTGCTAATATGAGGCTAGTATTTGAGGAGATTTTTAGGTGTTGTGGTGGTTGCGCTGATTGGTGGTCGTTGGAAACTTGCAACCTAGGTTTGTCCGACACTGACATATCCAACTGTTTTGAGTGTCCATGCAAAGCTAGGTTGCGACTCAATTAGGCTATTTATGCTTTTTAGGGTGCAGTGCTTCAAGAACAAGTTGAGATGCCATATAAGAGGGTACGGGGCGATTCTTCAAGTTGATTTTTACAAGAAAGTTGAATTGGAAATCCAGTTATAGTATAACCCAAATTGGACTCGACGTGTCTCTGTTGAGTCCTAGGCATGTCCTGCATTCACTAGTGGCAAACCCGACCAAGGCATGGATTTCTTGAGTGTGACATATGACATGGCATGTCTAACACATGTCCATGTCTGACACCGATAATCCAACTGTTTTGAGGTATTCATTCAACCTAAATTGTGACTGATCATGCCACTTGTGCTCTTAAGGGGGCAGTGCTGCAAGAACAAGTTGAGTTACCAGATAAGAGGGTACATGGAGATTCTTCAAGTTGTTTTTTACATGGGAGATTGAATTGGAAATTCAGTGGAGAATATGTACCTTTGCCTAAAAATTGCAAATATCATTTTAGGGTTGTAGGGGTTGGAGGGAGCCTCAGTTCAGTATGCACAACTAGAAGACATTGACCATGGGATTTATTGTGGTAATGGCTATTCAAAATCAGAAGGTTTAAAGATGCAAAGAAACTCTCATATAGGTTGACTAAACTTGCGGAAAAAGAAACATCCTAATATCTTTAAAGAAAAGAAACTACAAAATTATTCAAATGTATCTCTAAACTAGAAAAGCAATTTAAGAATAAAGTTCTGAATGAAATCTGTCTATCAAATACCCTATCAAAAAATAGCCGAATCTGCCAAAATCATGCTCTTTGATTATTTTCACCCAACATGTCGGAGTGTTTCTGTCCAGAAGCAAAATTTTAGTTCTTCTCGACTATTCTTCTCTGCGTCAATTCCCTACAACCTTACTAATGAACCACCTATGTTCCAAGTTCAAACCAATAACGAATCAGGCAATTTCTGCATATTACGTTGCTCAATTCTTGGTTCTTCAGTAACATAATTGTAGCCGTAGTAGGAAGAATAATTGCAACACTAAAAAGTTTTGGATATCTTTCGCTAACATATCGAACAAGGAATGTGGAATACTTGAGATAGTTTTTCCTTTGTCCTTTTTGTCCAACATCCAAATCATTCAGTATTAAACTTCAGGCACTCATGAAGGTCGATCTGTGGCCTAATTCAGTTAGTTGTTCTTGCCTGGCCATTTGGCTGTACTGGCTTTCACTAGAGCTATCTACAAATGCACCATATTTATTGCGTCAGAAACTTCAGATAGATTATCCATCGACATATGGCATCTGAAGTACTTCCACAGTGAAGTATGGTCTACTATCCATCGATATATGGCATCTGCAGTACTTCCACTGTGAATAATCTACAATGGAGCAACAAAAGAGATGCTCATTTGACTAGCCACAATGAATCCTGGTCCACAACCACCCTATAGTCCTGATTTTTCTAGCTTGACCGTATATGCTTATATTTAAAGCTCTGTCAAAGCTACTAATTGAGCTCATTTCATATGGTAAAATAACTGCATTCTCACTTTTAACTGGGAGTTTATTGGTTTAAAACTTTAAATCCTCTTCATATACAGTAGAAGGGGATTTTTTTCGCATGAAAATAATGTACACTAGTTTAAAGTCTTTATAGTTGGCAATTGTGATTTACGGAGATGTAGAGGCTTGTTGGGATCATCATGTGTAACAAGAAGAACTAGTACATTGGTAATGTTGAACTAGGCCGTTTTCCCTTTGGATTTTTTCTTTTCCATGTATCGGAGTGAGTTCCTCCCCTTTCCCCATATTAAAATCCTACTGGCAATTGGCCAATGCACAAAGATGAAATGAGATGCACGTCAAAAAATGTTAGTTTGTTTAAACTAGAAAACTCAACTGTCTTAGCAAGCAGCTGAAAGGTTAATTAAATTATTTATCAAGTTAACTTACCATTTTTAAACTTGTTATACTGGGCTGGGATTTGCTTCTTATCATGCAACTAGGGGATCTTTGTAATCATGATGAAGTACTTCACGGCAGGAGGCTTACCTATTTCTTTAACATATCTAATACGCTTATACTCGGTATGTGGTTGATATGCCTTTTTGACAAATCCTGTCTAAGACTCATGCAAGTAGATAGTTAAAAGTTACTGGTTTAATGATGTGTTGCACTGTTCAAGTAGATATGTACATCTATTTCTATAATTTTAATTCTTCCAAGATAAAGTATTTATAATTCTGTTTTGAATGTCCTTAATATCGAAGGTGTAAAGCCTTTTTTACTTTTTCCGATAAAGCCTTTTTTACTTTGTCCGGTGTTCATCATAAATTTTACAAATGAATAACCTATATATGTGCACGACACACACATGCAGAAGTAAGC
This sequence comes from Hemerocallis citrina, assembly GCA_017893485.1. NCBI lineage: Eukaryota > Viridiplantae > Streptophyta > Magnoliopsida > Asparagales > Asphodelaceae > Hemerocallis > Hemerocallis citrina. The sequence goes on from CM030358.1 coordinate 301,895,341, forward strand.
AAATAATTTTAAATTTCATGTTATTCTGCATCATTGTAAAAACTAAATGAAATTGTAATTTCCACCAAAATCCAAAGGAATCTGAGAACCAAAAAGTTGTAACAGAAGTACACAACATGAAAATACGTTAGTGCAGTTCTAGCCTTCATGATTATTCAATGGCTAAATTTACAAAAACCTCCCTGAACTATACCCTTTCTGTAGAAAACCGCTTTGAATTTTTTTTGCACAAAAAACCCCCTTGAACTTTTTTTTTCAAAAAAACCCACCCCAACGGCTTGAAGTTTTTTGACAAAAATGAGAAAGATATATGCTTTTTTTCTAAACCAACTTGCAAAGCGGGATTATCTAATACAAGCAAAAAAATTAGATGATGTTTTTTTTTGACACACTTCATGGTTTTTTTTTTTTTTTTGAATAATCATACTTTAGGGAGGTTTTTTTGCGCAAAAAAAAAGTTTTTTTTTTGAGGTAAAAGGTGGAATAAGGCCACCCTGTTTCATTAATAAGCAGTTAATAAAACATCCCCGGCGTACCGGGAGAAAACAACAGTACAAAACAAAAGTACAATGCAGAAAGAAAAAGAAAGAAAACAAACATACACCCCCAACAAACCCTGGGGGGTGGGTGAAACTACTCAAACGTCAAGCAACCAGAGAGAACAGTAGGTTGAAGCAAAAAACACAAGTTGGCATAAGCACTGTCAAGACTGGTGAAGCCAGTCCCTCAGTCCAGCGTCGGCCCGAGCTCTACCTCCTCATCATCAAACTCCTCTACCTGGAATACTCTGGCTATCCTTCCTCTTGCCCCCGTGGCCGCAGCTGTAGCCCAAAAGGAGATAAGATGTATGATGTAAGTCAGGTTACCAGAAATACTATTACATGAAGCACGAAAATAAAAATTATTTCTGTCAAGTCATAACACCCATGTTGTTGCCGCTATTGCGATGTACCACGCCTCCTTCATATCATGGCGAATCTTTACAAATTTGGGGCCAATCCACAAATCCTTATACACACAGGGGTAGTCGCTTGTTCCTAAGGCTCGGAGTACCTCAACCATAGTTGCTTTACTTCTTGGGCAGTGAATGAAAAGGTGATTTAGATCTTCCACCTGTACTTTGCAGAAACCACAATTGGTCTCTACATGTGGTTGTCTTTTAGCAAGATTTTGCCTAGTGAGGATAGCATTATTGAGCACTAGCCATAAGAAAACTCTGACTTTAAGGGGAGTTTTCGCCTTCCACAGCACCTGTGCCCAGCTGGGTCTGCACCCTCGAAAGTGGATCCGATGATACAGGGATCTCACCGAGAAAGCTTCCTTGCTCTCGAGACCCCATCGCTTCTGATCTGGGCCATGTGTGCACCTTGTGCTTGCCCGTGTGATGTGTGCTTGCATGTCGAGCAATTGTTGGCGTAAGTCTGGGGTGAGCGTCCCTCGGAACGCCGGTCTCCAGCCTCCCCTTTTCCAACCTTTGGCAACGGTCATATTCGGTTTACTCGTCCTCACATACAGCTCTGGGAACGTTTCCTTCAGATTATGAGCTCCACACCACCTATCCCACCAGAATCTGGTGGACCGGCCATTGCCGATAGTCGACGAGACTGCTGAATTGAAGGGGTCGCTAGCCTTTGCAATTCCTTTCCAGAGTCGCGAAACTTTAGCCCCTACTCGGAAGCCAAGGGTTCTCGTGCCTTTTCCCCTTAGATAAGGTTGGACGAAGTCCTGCCAGCCTTCCCCGTTGTTATGGAATACCTTCCACCACCATTTTCCCCAGCAGGGCAAGGTTCATATCTCGGAGGTCGATGATGCCTTGCCCTCCATGCTTCTTCTTCATGCAAGCGATACTCCATTTGACGAGGTGGTAACCTCCTTTATCCGAGTCTGCCCCCTTCCAAAGGAATCGTTTTCAAATTCGGTCAATCCTCCTTTGGATCACCCATCTTGGCAGCTCGAAAAATGACATGTAGTAGATTGGCAGGTTGGACAACACAGAGTTGATTAGTACACTCTGCCCCCGAGTGACAACGATTTACCCTTCCAACCAGACAGTCTGTCCTTCACCCTGTCAATGATAGGCATCCAGTCTGCTTTGGATAATTTTCCTGGGCTGAGTGGTAGCCCTAGGTATTTGATAGGGAAGCCACTCGTCGTACAGTTCAAAATAGTAGCGTGTTCCCCTGCTTCATCATCGGAAAGGAAAATTGGAGTCAGCGCACTCTTGTAAAAATTAATCCTAAGTCCTGACCAGGCCTCAAAGCAGTATAGAGTTCCTTTAAAGCATGCAGTTTCTCGTATAGACCCATTACCAAAGAGAGGAGTGTCATCTGCGTATTGCAGGATCGTACACCCTTTAGTAGACGCGGAGTTGGCCACTGGCGTGATCCAACCTTTTTCCTAGGCAATTCTCCAGCATAACCCTCAACACATCCGCTACGATAGTAAACAGGAGTGGTGATAGCGGGTCCCCTTGTCTGAGCCCCTTCCTGCAGGGGAACGGTTGCCCAGGACCTACCATTCACTGATATGGCCGTTTTGCTAGTCTGCAAGCACTGTCTGATCCAATAGATCCATTTATTCCCGAATCCCCTATCCCTGAGAGCTTCCAGCAAGCACTCCCAATCGACCGAGTCATACGCTTTCTCAAAGTCCAGCTTAAGCAGAAAGCTCTTAGAGTTGGTCGTGTGGCAGCGGTGGATAACTTGTTCCGCCGTTGCCACACAATTTAGGATATTTCTGTCCTTAATGAAGCCCGATTGAGATTTGTTAATAAGGCAGTCCATAATATTTCCCAGGCGGATCGCTAGGATTTTTGTAATAATCTTCGCCGAGCAATTTATTAGGCTGATCGGCCTAAAATCTTCCACTTTCGACGCCTCTTCCCGTTTGGGAATCAGGACTACATCCGCAAAATTAAACATGCCCAATCTGAGCTTGTTGTTAAAAAAGTCATCCAGCAATGTCCTATAGTCCCCTTTAATTTCTTCCCAGAGAATTTGGAAGAACATCATTGGGAACCCGTCTGGCCCTGGTGACTTGTCAGCTCCCATGTGATTTATAGCCTGTTTAACTTCCACCTCCGAGAACGGAGACTCCAGGCAGGATAGCGAAGGCGATGACTCGATCTGGTAAGCCTGTCAGAAATCATTACTGAGTGGGACCCGGAAGTCATTCTTCTTCCCCAAGAGGTCCTTGTAGTGTCCTTGGAAGGCTGTGGAAATCACTTGTTCATCTTGCACAGTCCCCGAGCTTGTTTCTAAGGATAAAATTAGATTGGACCTACGTCTTGCACTTGCCACTCGGTGGAAGAAGGCCGGTGTTCGCGTCTCCCTCTTTGAGTCACGAAATTCTAGATCTTTGTTGCCATTTAATTTCTTCCATCTTATAGAGATTGGCAATATTCTCACGGAGCTCCAGAAGTCTATTTCTTTCCTCCTGAGACAGGTCTCTCGATTCCTCTACTCTTTCTAGCTCATCAATTCCTTCCAGCATGGAATCTTTTGTGCGCCAGATGGTCGAGAACCTAGATCGGTTCCATTTACGAAGTCGCTTTCTTAATCTGCGAATTTTTTCACGCTATCGGCCCGCAGCGTCTGTGCCAGTCACTGGGAGCGCCCAGTTTTTCATCACCAGGTGGTGAAACCCCTGAATCTCCAGCCAGGCCTTCTCAAAACGGAATTTTCTATGCCTTTTGGCTCCCTGAAGCCCAATGTCCAGAAGGATTGGAGTATGATCTGACGTTGGTCTAGGGATCGATCTAGCAGTTGCAAGGGGAAACTTAGCCTCCCAATCTATCGATACGAGAATCCTGTTCAGTTTTGCCATAATCGAAGTCGACTGCATGTTAGACCACGTAAATAGCCGATCATTAATAGGGATATCTATCAACTCAAGGTCCGTTATCACCCTATTGAAATCTGCTCTGTGCCTGTCGCTGGAACCTCTACCCTTGTGTTCGAACGCGAATCGGGTAATATTGAAGTCTCCCCCGACAATCCAGGCCCCCGGCCAACGGAGGCGGATATTGACCAGTTCTTGCCAAAAAGCGTCGCGCTCTGAAGCCACATTAGGCCCATACACTACTGTGATGGTTTGCATATACTTATCAGATCATCGTTCCAGTCGTGTGGTCAGGGAGAAAGTACCATTATAGACCTCTGAACACGTGAGCAGGTCCGAGTTGAAGCCAATGGCAATTCCCCCTAAGGCTCCTGCAGATGGGCGAAAAATCCATTCCTTGATTCTGTTCCCCCCTAATCTCTTGAGTTTGGTCCCATGACTAAGTTTGGTCTCTTGAAGCCCAACCACTTCTGCCTTGGACTTCGTGACAACGTCTCTAACCATATTTCTTTTACCTTTATCCCCCAGACCCTAGACGTTCCAGAATAGCGTATTCATTGGGGAACTATGTCCGAGATGACAGTGTGTGAGGGACTCGGGCGGGTTTCGCCCTCAGAGACCGTTATCCCTCTAGAGTTGGATCCTAGTTCCTTAAGAACACTAGATTTAGCCCTCTCCGTTTCCCAACCCCTCAATTTGTTAAGAAGTAACGCGTTGCGTTCTTTATCACAAACTTCCAAACCACAGGTAATAGCTAATAAAAAAATTTCAGAGTCCGACATGAAATTTAAGATATTAGCAAGAAAAACTTTAGTACCTCCATTGACGTGTTTAGCCGCTTTGGCGGCCGCAGCTCTCTCCAGAAAGTCATCCAAGGACTCCGCATGAGTCCTCTTAGGCGACTGCTGCACCCTAAAACCAACCGTCCTTTGCGATGATCCAGTGCTGAATTGTGGGGCCGACTCTGGTAAAGTGGATAGCACCATCTCTGGCGATAACTCCTTTTGTGTATCAGCAATAAAATCTGAGTCCCCAGAGTCCTCGTCTGTAAATGTGAAGTCAACCTCCAGGTTCAAACACCCTTCTAGGTCCTCCTCACTATCCGCGTGCTGATTTTGTAGCAGAAGAGTGGTCTCTCTTAATGTGGACTCCTCCATAAGCCCACACAGCGCTGAAGGCGCCACAATAGACGCAGTGCTAACTATGGTGGACCCCTCAATGGGCCCACCCACAGTATAATCGGATGAGGCTATCGTAGTCCTTGCTGTGGTGGAGACAAGTAGCGATTTGGACCCCTCTATAGGCCCAAAAACTCCTACGGGCTCCTCAGTACACTCCCCCGCATAGGAAAGAATTTTCTTTCCGCTATTCTCATCTACGCGGTGCACCACACCGCTGGACCACGGTAACCCGTGGTGCAGCACACCAGTCTTCACAGCCTCCGAAGCGTCCCCACAGATGTCGAGTTGGGTAAGCGTAGTGGCGCCTTCGCTTTGGTCGTAAAAACGGCAGGCTCTGGCGTCTCCATAATCAAAGCGATAGGCGCCAAACCCTTTCCTCCTTTCTCCTTTAGCTTGGGACCATTCTGAGCTTTGAGTTCTTCGTTGGCTTCATACCTATTTTTAACAGCCTTGTTACCAAAATTGGTATTCCCTTCATCATCTTCATCGCAAAAAAAAGTTCAAGGCGGTTTTGTGCAGAAAGAGTATGGTTCGGGTTTTTCATTATTTTAAATTTAGCCTTATTTAATGCAGATACTGAAATTACTCCAAGGAGATGAAGACATAGTGAAGTGGGCAAAGTCGAAAGCTAGCAGTTTGGAAGAGATCGATGGATTAGTAGATGAGGAAGCAGCAACAATGCATCTGTGGGATGCCAACCTCCAATCCCATCTTAACCTTGCACTGCTTGATATTGAAGATGATTCAACCTGTCAGCAGCACCAACCAAACCCCAGATTTCTTATCAATTAACACTTCCTTGGATGATTCATTACTTATCAATTAACACTTCCTTGGATGATTCATTACAAGGGAGATGAAGTCGCTCGTCAAGCTTTGACTCATAACGGAGAGATAACTGCTGCAGTCTAACTGATTTCGTTTCCTTTTCCCCCTCTTTTCTTTACTTCCTTAATTGTGTATAGTATTTGTTTTTCTTTTTCCGCAGAAATTCCTCTGTATTCACCTGTTTGTTTAAGTTCATTTGTTAGGCGATCCATTGAATGAAAGTTGGCTCAGCTCTTCTCCATTTTTTTTTATCATGACAAGGGAAGCAAATTAGAGGGAATTGATGATTGGTTGTGGTCTTTAACCCCTCCCTTTTATGTTCTACTAGTATTTTTCACGTGCGATGCACGTTTTGATAAGTGTTCGAGGATTTTCACGTAAGATATACGTGTTAAGAAATAGTTTGGGAGTTGGACGTGCGTTGCATTTAATTGGGAAAAATATTTTGAAGAAAAAACTACAATTTGTACGCTCAATGCATATGTTTATAAGTAGAAGCATATATGCGATAGATAAATTTCTGTAACCATGCCATACTTGCTTGCCTTGTCTTGTACCTCCTTCTTTTGTTTTTTTATGCCTATTGACAAGAATTCAGTGTTTTTATCAACTTGATGTTACGTTGGTGTTAAAAAAATATTATAAAATTGTTTTGTACACGGAATTTGAATTTACGTGCGACATATGTGTATGTTTGTAGGTTGATAAATGACAACCCCAATTCTCCCGTTAATTAGAGATTTTCATTCTATGTTTGTTAAATTTTGTAATTTAAACTGTTGATCGTTTTACACATTTACTTTACTTTTATTGTATTTTATGGTCAGCTGTAATAGATAAGAGACTTTGCGTGTGATTTGCTCGTTTCTAAATTTAAAATTTTGACAAGTTTAAATCTTGATTGTTTTTGTAAAATATGTGTAATGAAACAATTATTTGTATGAAGAAACAAATCTGAATGGTTTGATCATCTTTTACTCAAAAAATGGGGGAAAACACTAAGAAACAAATTCATGAGTCTTAGTAAAAGAATCGTGCAACAAGCATACTCCTATCTTGTTCTCAACTGCTAGCATTAAAATTCAAGAAATTAGTTGATTAAAAATAGCTACACTAAAAATGATTTGAAAAATAATAATTAATCTTCTAAGCATTTGTTCATAGATAAAGATAAGAAATAATGGTTCCCAGTATTATATGGATAATAAGTGCAACTGACACGACATCTCACTTTAAAGTGAGAGATCATAAATTTGATTCCATCGTTAAATGTAATTAATTTGGGATTTAGAAAACCCATCTCTCTCCAATAAGGGCTGCTACACCGATCGCCAAAAAGACAATATATATATATATATATATATATATATATATTAATAGGGACATAAACTAATGCACAATTTCTAATACTATAATGTGAGAGTGGAGGTTGTGTAATTTGTAGATAATCATCCATCTAATCTCAACCATGTGGAAGTTATATTAACCATTTATTTTCTTAACTGTTGTTAATTACCATAATACCCTTAAAGTTTAAATTTATTTACGACATAATTATTTATAAAAGTGACACTCATATAAAATAAAAGTTAGTATCACTAGAGGTAATTTGTAAAGGGTATGTGATGAATAAAGAGAGATCTCAGGTTCTAGACCAGATTACGTCTTAATACTTTTAAAAGAAATATTTATTAGGCAGTGCATTTGCACGTGTCAATTACTAGTGCTTTTTAATGCCAATTGAATGGCTTAAAAAATCCCCAATTTAATTATATATATATATGCAGTAAGAGTGGGGGTGTGTTTATGACCTTGTTCCAATAAAATATTGAAAGATGCAAAGTATACTACTTTTTGTTTACTTCCTTGGTACTACTAAACTTATGGGGATGGAGTCACCGTGAAATATTTTTGCAATAATAACTTGTAGGCTACTTAAAGTGTGTCTGCAATCAGGCCACTTAAAGAAATTCTGTACGTTCAAAATGAAATGCTTATCTGCCTCAAGTCAGGGCATGCGCGTCATCGTTGCTTCGCTCTTCAGAAGCTGTTGGGCCTCACTCTGGGTGCACCTGTATCGGATCATGTTCTAGCGGCTCTCGACTTCCCCTCCCTACAACGCAAGCTTGCGGAAGATCAAGTCTACAAAGACAAGAAGCAGAAATTATCCTCTAAGTCCCTTACTTCCTACTCCTCCTATTTCTAGTCGTTTCTCCGACAGCTCTATCTCTCTTCCTCCCACTCCGACTGCTCCACATAGCCTCCCGTCCAAGCCGATTGTTACTCATGTGTTCATCCCGAACATGGAACTGTCTGATAGGTTGAAATTTTTTGACACCTATGGCGCTATTTCATTCTGCGGAGGCTTGATTCCCTTCTTCACCTTAAAATCATTTCTAAGCATTTCCTGCAACATTAAAGAGTGGGACTGGGTCCTCAACACCTATTCTAATGGTGATGTAGTGATCCGCTGCCCATCCCCCAAAATTCTAGAAGACCTTATCAACAACTCTTCCCTGTTTATAGGGGCAATCACCCTTTCCATTCGGAAATGGGTTCAGATCAGTCCTCCGATGCAGGCTTTCAGCACTTCAACAACCAAGGTCACGCTCTTAGGACTTCCCCCCTTTTGTGAGTCGTTGCGCCTGGTTGGTGATATGTCTAAATGCATCAGAGAGATCATCAGTATTTCCTCCTCGACTATGTTAGCCTTGGGGTGTCTTCAGGTGGAGGGTCTTTTTCGTTGTTCTAAGCGTCAAGACCGTATTGAGGTATACTACTTGACAGATGGTAATTCCTCCTTCACAGTCTCGGTACAATATCATGATTCGGTTAGTATTAGCGAACCGTGCCCGATGCCCTCCACTGGAGCCCCGAAGCCAGCTTTTAATCCTGCTACTTGCTCCTCTCCCTTCCATCCCAGCTCTTCCTCGGTTTCTAAACTGGAGTCAGCCTATTTAAAAGGAGCTCAAAAGGTATCAGCCAAGAAAAAGTTTCCTCTTCCCAGCAAGAGTTTAGCTTCCCCTAGCTGCAAGAAGATCTTGCCCTCCAAAGCTCCAAACCTAGTTTGGATCAATCCTGATATATCTCATCTCCAAGCAGGGAAAGTGTCTGCTCCGCCTGCTTCTTCATCGACTGTCCTGCATCCTCTCCCGCCACTCTCTGGTCCTCCTAAGTCCTCTCCATTGGAAAGGCAATCCCCAGTGCTTCCCTCTTCCTCCTCTCCTCCCCCTCCCAAGCTGCAGGCTCCAGCTTCGCAGTGGCCTTCTTGGAAAGTCAATCCCCATTCCGCTTCGGATTGGAAAAAATTTCAAAAGCAAGCGCACTTTTCCTAGCCTCTGTGAGTCGGCGCCGACTCTTCCCCCTATCAAGGTCAAGATGCTTCAACCCACTAAAGAAGAAGGATGGATTGAGCAGGACAACTTACTTGGAGAAGAGGAAGCAGAGCTGAATCTCGAGCATTCTCTCAAACTGGTATACCCTAAACTTGTCTCCGTTAATTCCCAGCAATATGTTGTTCATGTCGCTGCTTGGCAGCTTGAGATAATTTTGAGTTTTAGTACTTTTCCTTTTCTCTCGCCCCGGGCCTCTCTCGCCCCCCGTTCTCGTTTTTGCGAACCTTGCTTGGTTATCCCGTAGCTTGGCGGTTTTGTTTGGGGCAAAATTGGGTGCTTCGACACCTAGAGTTTGCTCCACAGACCCAATAATACCTATGTCTCTTGCTCGGGTTGCACTTTCGCAGTCACCCACTTCGATAGTACCTGTTTATCATCCAATATCCTCGGATTTCGACTTGGTCGACTCTCCTCATCTCTGCCCTCCTCGAAAGGAGGTAGGGTGCTCCCCGTTTAAGCAATCTCCTACTTGTAAGCACCCTAACCGTCTCATTAGATCTAGCGCCTGCATTAAGGCAAAAAAACAAGGGCTTACGAACTCAACACGCCCTCTCGGTCCTTTGCCGCAAGCGATGAATCTCTCTGGCATCTACCTAGGCCATCCCCAACCCCATTCTGAGCAAAAATTACTAGGATCCATATTCCAATTTCAGTTTGACGCATTGTCAGACAAGGATATGGCCGGCATCGCCCTGGATATGGGATTTTTGGTCAATTCTGATAACTCGTCGCAGTTACATGCCATTAGGCAGAAAGAACGTTTTAGAGTTCGGGAGCATCTAATTCTTAATGATTAGTATTTCTTGGAACATCTGGGGTCTCAATTGCCTCGTTAAACAAAGAGCGATTTACCAGTTACTAACCTCATTCCACTGTGATCTTATTTCTATTCAAGAATCGAAGATTGATTCTCCTTCCCCGACTTTCCTTCGTGCGATTGGCGGATCCATTATCTCGAAATGGATCTCCTTAGATGCGATAGGATCGAGGGGAAGTATCCTTTTCGGCTTCAAAGAGTCGGTCTTTACTCTTATCGCGGTTCGACGGCTTAATTTCTTCCTTATCGTCCAACTGCACTGGACGGTTCTCAACTGCTCTCTCTCAGTGATTTCGGTTTATGGTCCCTCCTCATCAGATTGGCATCGTTTATTTTGGGACAATTCCTCTCACTTCACAATTACACTAATGGCCTCTGTTTTTTCTGTGGGGACTTTAATGTCACTAGGTTCTCCTCCGAAAGATCAACACCGTCTTCCTCCCTTTATCACTCCAATAATTTTAACGATCGCATCCAAGCTTTGCAGTGGACCGATCTTCGCTAAATGGTAGATCTATCACCTGGTCCAACCTTCGTCAATCCTCGACGATGGCCAAACTCGACTGTTTTCTTGTTTCCCATAACTGGATTAACCAGTTTCACAACTCTTTCTCCAAGGCATTACCCAATCCCTCCTCCGACCACGTTCCCATCGCCCTCTACTCAAACTTCCCTTTCTCACATCATAAATTCCGATTCGAAAAATTTTGGTTACAAGACCAACTGTTCATCAATCTCATTCTGGAATGCCTATCGTCAGCTACCGGCTCCTCTGGACTGGGTAGCATCCTCCTCAAACATCACGCCATTAAATTCGGTTGTAAGATCTGGCGTACCGAAAGACAAAAAAACACTGTTTTCCTTAAAAACTTCCTTCTAGCTTCCATCGAGTCCTTTGATAAGCTGGAAGAGCTAGGTCCTCTACCTGATTCCTTTCGTTCAGAAAGGCTTTCTTGCAAGCGAGATTATACCGACATCCTTCATCAGGACCATATTAAATGAGCTCAAAGAGCCAGATTTAGATGGTTAAAGGAGGGTGACGGCAATACCACTTTCTTTCATAATTTTGCATCGCACAGGCAATGTTGCAATCGGATCTCTTCGATCATTGACAACGGTAGCGATCTTAACTCCGATCAGGAGATCCATAGTGCTTTCCTTTCTTTCTACAAAAATCTAATTGGATCGTACAAACAACGTTTTATTAGTCTTGATTAGAACCACCTTTATGATCCTAACTCTCAGGATCTTTCCTCTCTTGAGGCCCCTTTCTTCTTGGAAGAGATTAAATCGGCTGTTTTCTCTTTAAAGAGCGAATCAGCGCCAGGACCGGATGGTTTCTCAGCTTTCTTTTTCCAAAAATTCTGGCAATGGCTTAAAGACAATCTGCTCCGTATGTTTATGGAACTTCATCAGGGTTCCTTCTCCTTCGACCGTATAAATTATGCAGACATTGTGCTCATTCCTAAAATGGTGGGAGCGCACTCTGTGGTGCACTTTAGGCCTATTAGCCTGATCAATACCACCTTCAAAATCATTATGAAAGTTCTTTCTGCTAGGCTCAACACAGTCTTATCACCCCTCATTGATCTCACCCAATCCGGTTTCATTAAAGACCTTTTTATCCTTGATAATGTTCTATCGGCTTAAGAGATCATCTCTTATTGTCACAACTCTAACGCCGAAGGTATCCTTCTCAAACTCGACTTCCAAAAGCTTAAGACAACGTTAGCTAGGATTTCCTGTTTGAAATTCTTATTAATAGGGGATTCGGTCCCAAATGGATTGCGTGGATTAAATCCAGTCTATACTCAGGCACTTCTTCCATCATTATCAATGGATATGAAGGTCACAAATTTAAAATTAAATGTGGCCTCCGCCAAGGAGATCCACTTTCGTCCCTTCTATTTTGTCTCGTTGCAGATGTATTTAGTAAACTCCTTCGCAATGCTTGGGAAGCTCATATCATTGAAGGCCTGGGTGAATTGCGCCACTTTCATGGTGTTCTTAATCTGCAATACGTTGATGATACGATCATCTTCGCTAAACCGAATTCTCATTCTCTCCGTAACCTAAAACTTTTGCTTTACTGTTTTGAATTAGCTTCGGGCCTTTCGATCAATTTCCATAAATCTTCTGTTCTCTGGCTTGGAGGCACTCCCAATCGCTAGAATGAGATCTCCAACTTTTTAAACTGTCCTATTGCCTCTTTCCCCATTACGTATTTGGGTATTCCCCTACGATGGGGCAAGCTACATAAAGCTGATTTGTTGCCCATGGTGGATAAGGTAGAATCCAGGCTTAACGTTTGGGCTGGAAAACTCCTTTCCCGTGGTGGTAAACTAATCCTTCTTAACTCGGTTCTCTCCTCTATCCCCCTCTATATGATGTCGTTCTATTATGTCCCCTCTTGGGTCATCAAGTGGATTGATCAAATCAGAAGTAATTTTTTCTGGTCAGGATCCTCCATTCTCAAGCCAGAGTTGCACCTTAGCAACTGGAAATTGGTCTGTTCTTCCAAAGAGGCAGGGGGTTTAGGGGTGTTGAACCTCAGACACCAAAATATCGCTTTATTGGGTAAATGACTTTGGAGATTCTTAAAATCTGATCACTTACCTTGGATCCAAAGTATTAAGGTTAACTACTTTTCCACTGGACATTTGTGGGAATTCTCTCCCACTATCCATCGCAACGCCTCCTCGTTCTGGAGGGGGTTTGGAAAGTGGCCGCAGCGTTCCAATGCGGCATCCTCCATGACTGCTTTGACGGATCCAAGACCAAGTTCTGGTCCGATCTCTGGATTGGTAACATCAAACTTGCCTCCTCTTTCCCAGCGCTCTTCCACCTGGCCTCCAATCCCCTGGCCACGGTGGCAGATTCTTTCACCCTTATTAACTTGCAAAGGCATTGGATTATCCCTTTCTCAGCCGATATTCCTTCACACCTTTATTCTGACCTCAACGACCTCCTATTTTCCCTTAACCATTTCGTATGGCGACCGAAAGAAGATTTTAGTTGGCATTGGAACTCGACCGGGAGGTTCACTGTTAAATCGTTTTATAACTTTCCTTTTGCCGAATTCATTTGGAATACCTGTGCCCTATGAAGGTTAAAATCACCTGTTGGCTCGCCCTACACAACAGGCTGCTCACTGTCGAAATCCTCAACAAAAGGAATTTGGCATGGGGACAAATGTGCCCCCTTTGCTCTAATAATTCTGAGGACGTTGATCACCTATTTGTTGGATGCGATTTCATTCGTCATTTGTGAAAAATTAGTTATCTAGCCTGGGTATTCCCTTCTATCCCGTCCAAATTATCCTCTAGTTGGTCTTTTCATCCCACGAATAAAAGATACTGCAGATCGTGGAATCTATCGGTTCAAATTATTATTTGGATCACGTGGTTGGAAAGAAATAAGAGGTTATTCAAACACTGCACGTCATCAATTTCTCCTATTATTGAAGATTTTTTATTCCTGTTTAATTTCTGGTCTTCGACATTGAAAACCGAAGCTAGAGTCTCTTTACAGTCATAGACTAGACGACTCTTTACTTTGCCTCCGTAACCTTAATGCTTTATAATTTTCTTTGTTTCTGCGATTATTTATAGTCTCGTACTTTTACGCAGGGTTGAAGAAGTTGTTGGATTCTCTTCTTTTGGTTGCTGCTACCAATTTGGGACTTTTGAATGGTGTTTTCTCTCCCGTACTTGAAGAGTAGTGGATGGTTTTTTGTTTCTTTTGGTTTCATATGTTCACAGCTCTTCATACTGTGTTGCTTTAGTTATCCTACCTTGTTTATATGCAGTATATTATGTTGGTTTGGTTTATTCCTCCTTTTGTACACCTGGGTGCCTTTGGAATGGTGTTTCTTTAGCCAAGAACTTTGGCTAATTATCTGTGTTTATTTGCTCAAGTAGTATGACTAGTTTATTCTCTCTAATGGAGCAATTTTCTTTTGTCTTTTGGTTGTCTTTGCGTTGCCTGTCGGCGATTTCAAGGCACCTTGAGATTTGTGAGAGCGGAGGCCTCTTTAGTAATCTGTTTCTCAGTTAACTGAGCATGAAGGAGCTTGTCTCTTTGCACTTTTTATTAGGTTGTGCTACCTATGTTTTCTTCCTTCCACTGTTTCTTTTTTATGGATGTTTGCCACATAATGTTCTCCATTGCCGCAACGGAGCGACTTTGTTGGTTGTTGGCTTTAGGCCAGTCTTCAGGGGAAGTGCCTACTCTTTGTGGATTGGCCTTGGCCAGGCTTCTTGTTTTCCCTCCCGGCGTCGGGAGCCTCTTGTTCTTTTGCCGTTGGCATCTAACTGATGTTGCCTGGCTCCGAGCGGAACTAGGCTCCTGGTTTCATCTGGGCATCTATTTGCTGGTGAAGGTCTCGACATTGCTGGAGGGACGAGGGAGAGAGGGAGCCCTTCTCTCACGACTGGTGAATCCGTCTGTTGGCCTGCTAGCAGTCTTGTTTTCATAGCAGGCTGTGATATTGTAGCTCCTGTATTTATTTGCTTTAATTTTTTCAGCCGACGTTGTTTCGCTGTGTCCTGTCCTTTTTCTTGTGGTTTTACGTCTTGTAAAACTATTTTTGTACTGCTTTTGATTAATATTATCGTTTGTCTGGCTGGAGTCGCAAGACTCTATCCGTTTCATCAAAAAAATAACTTGTAGGCTACATCTCTGCATGTATACTAGTACAAAAATAGTGGCAAAATAATAAGCCCAAAAAATATTCGATGAATAAAGCTTATTGCAAAGTGTTACATCCAAAATCTTTTAAAACATGTGGAAATCATGGAAATGTGTGTATGACAAATGCTCTCACCATGTCTAGATCTAGTTGAGCCATTATTTTGAACTAATCATGCTTTATGATAATTTCTAGAGATCAGTGAGTTGTATCCTTTGGATGAAGTAAATGGTGCATCCATGATATAGGTAAAATTAGAGCCACACAATTTTAGCATGCATCTTAAAGTTTCTCAAGGACAAAATAGTAATTTCACAGCAACTATAGATCTATTAGAAGAAAATTGATTGCACCTTAGCCCTTCAGCTCAACCATGCCAGCATATAAGACTTACTTACAGCCTAAGGAAGAGAGATTTCCAGCTAATTACAACTGGTAGCAAATTTCCTAAATCATGAATTAAATAGCTACTTTTATACCTTAACCAGGGGAATCACTAACCGAGCCAACCACGGTGTTCACACTGTGTGTAGATTCGTCGACGATTTGTTAGCCTTCCAATCTAGATCCAACCACTCTCAGCGGTTCAAACTCAGATAATGAAGACTTCAACCATCATAATTCATATCTGGTCGACGGTTCAGAATGTAAGTTTCATCCTTAAAAAGAACTCATTATCTGACTTCTCCCACATCAGAATAAAGTGGCAACAGATTGGCCCCGTCTATGAGAAACTACATATCAACCTATCTGATCGGATCTTGCCGGCAAAAAACCACTTCTGGCCATGCCTCTAGCCAGAAAGATGAAGGCAGCGGCTGTCGCCAGCCGCCAAGGGGACCCTCCCTTTCAGCCGTCGTAGCCTCCTCGCCAACCGTCGCCACCTCCTTGTCCATTGCTGCAACCTCCTTCCAACAAGGCTACATCGGCAGGCTCTCGTCTCAATCATCTTGGGACTCGTTCGGTCGAGAACAGGGGGTCGGTTCGCCTGTCCCCTCCCTCCACGGTACCCCATTGCAGCCAGACCTCCGCGATGTCATCAACTCCCTACAGTTGGGGACAGACCTCTGTCGGCGCTCAGAGGAAAGGTGCGACCAAGATGAAGTTGCTCAGAGCATCAAGGGAGTAAGAGAAGTTCTTCTTCTCGGCCGCAGAAATCCCATCGAATGTCCTCGCCAAGAGAGCAAATATGCGAGAGGAGCCGACCCCAGTTCGTCGGTGAGCTCCCAAGAACAACATAGAAGAGGAGGCACCCAGAACAACAGAGAAGATGAGGCACCCATCACCCAGGCCGAGTTCCGTGACTTTGAATACCAAGCCTTCAAAGCCCTCTCAGTTGCCCCAAGAACAACATAGAAGAGGAGGCACCCAGAACAACAGAGAAGATGAGGCACCCATCACCCAGACCGAGTTTCGTGACTTTGAATACCAAGCCTTCAAAGCCCTCTCAGTTGCCCCGAACAGAGACCGTCAAACAAGCTATCACCATCCTAGAGATGTGCAACAAGAAGAGTCTCGCTGGTTGACTCGATTTGAGGGATAGGAAGACTTGGTCCTTCGTCGCATCCAAGAGATGGAGGATCACCTTGCTCAATTCGGTCAAGAGGAGGATGGTCAAGGTAGCGGCTACCACCCAACCGACCCCCCATTCTCCACATTAGTTCTTGAAGCCCCATTTCAGAGAACTTCAAGTTGCCAACTTTTGAGTCTGACAACGGAGAATCCAACCTGGCGAATCATATTGAGAGTTTCAAAATTGTCATGATGATCCACTGAGCCTCTGATGCGCTGCTATGCAGAGCCCTCCTAGCAACCCTAAAGGGATCCGCATGGGAATGGTACTTCCACCTCACTAGGGTCCTTCTTCTCCTACAATCAACTTGAATAGCTATTCCTCACCCACTTGGTCAGCAGTCGCAAGGACAAGAAGACGAGTACTTCCTTGCTCAACTTGAAGCAAAGGGATGAAGAGCCTATCAAGAATTTTGTCAGACGCTTCATAGCCTAGTCCCGGTCTATCCCCTCCCCTTAGTAAGAGTTCTTAGAATCTTGAGGGGCCTCTTTTCTAGGGACAGAAGTAACTCTTCCTCCGTAGAGCTAAGGAGAACCTTCATCTGGAAACAAACAGAAGAATGCCAATGAAGAAGGGCCCAAGAAGTCCCAGAAGGACGGATCGAGCTAACGCCGCCTTTCCCCATTGCCTCACTTCGATAAGTTAACTCCCTCAACCCCAGCATATCAACCGTCCTCTTGAAAAATTTAAGCGGATGGATTGCTCCGTCCCCCTCATAGGATGAACACAACTGGCAAGAAAAGGGCCAAGACCTTATAGTGCCGATTTCATATGGACCATGACCATAACATCGACGATTGTCGAGCCCTCAATGAGGAGATCAAGGCTTTGATCCAGCGAGACTACCTCTCCAAGTAAACTAGGAAAGATAAGGTCGAGCATCCTCCAGCTTGGGGAGCTAACAAGGATGCAGAGAGAGAATCTCACCCCTACTACTCGGAACCCATGGCAGTCTTTCACTCTATCCATGGAAGACCCATGCGCGGTGAGTCTAACTCCTCTCGAAAGGCGTGCATCTCAGAAGTAAACTTAGTGCAGAAATTTCCTCCAGCCAAGAGCTTGGGAGTTTTGATAACTTTCTTGAACAAAGACCTAGAAGGCATCTGAACACCTCATTGTGACATACTAGTAATCAGCCTTGTAATACCCCGCAAAATTGAGTTATGACAATTTTGCTCCGCGTGTGTTACGCACATGTATTTTGTATCGTTATGGGTAATATCCGTAATGTATTTTAATATAAATATCCTACGTATTTTTTATTTCAATTATTTATATATTTTTCGTCCTCTCGAATTTTTTTACCTTATTTTGAGCCAACTCAAACATTAATTTTAATCTTTGTGTTTTTACGTGCACTGCACATGTTTTCAATGCACGTATCACTTATATTTTTCAGTTATGTGTAATATCTATAACATTATTATAAGTGTTCTACGTATTTTATATTTTTACTAGGTTTTTCCGTTGACACGTGCTTACGGCACGTCTTTGGAACGGTGCACTTGGTTTGATTATATAAAATAGTTTTAGAGGTCCAGCAAATTAATTGAAGTAGAAAACATATTATATGAGGAAGCAACATATCTACCTTTAAGCTCAACCATCGCCTTCTTGATCATTAGCTCGAACTTAACTAGAATACATATAGTTTGTTAGAAACACTGCATATAGTTTTTTTAACTTCAGCATCACTTTTAAATGCTTGTAATAGTTATGCAAGCACATGATCATATAGGTTTTATAGAGCTTACTCTAATCCCATAACCACGATGAGCATGTCTAAATACAATGGTAACCCAAGTGCAGGTGTGAAGGTATTTACAATACCAATAATCTAAACATTTGTTTGTCTGAAACTCAGTTTGCAATTGAAATACCTCTTATTATTATTTCAACCAAAATGTAATACATGAAGTTCTTAAAACTCTAATCATTTCTTTTATCTCCACTTTGTCTTCCCATTGCACCTTTATAAAAAAAAATTGATCAATAACAAATTTACTTTAGCTGTCTTTCTTGAGGGGAGAGTTTGCACCATTCATTGGTAAACTACAGTCATCCCAATCCTATATATCCAAACATACACTAGAAGTTCTTATATGTTATGTTATCCATGATTTCTAATAACCAATGAAGGGAACACTTCACGATAGTATATTCTCTTGTAGTAAAGAAATTAATGTTGCATATTTTCCAAGTTATTTTAGGTTGCTGATCATCTTACCTGTCCTGCTATGGTTTGGAAGCCCAAATTGAGGCCCCCGAATAATCTATCTCTCACTTGCATATACCTTAAATCAAAATCAATAAAAAACTTATCAAATAAATTACCAAATTAAAATTTTTTAAACCCAAAAATAAAAAAATCATATCTCTCTGAACTTAGATCCCATGCACACACAAAATTCGAGTCAGCAAAAACTGTGTAATCCTCTGCACACACAAAATTAAAAATTAGAATGAGAAATCGGTTAATGAGATGAAATTAGAGTCGCTGCATCGCATGTAGATGCTTTCGATTCGGTGGAGGGGAGTCGCTGATACAGAGTCCCTTAATATTCACGCTTGATTTGGTGGAAGGGAGTCACCGATACGGAATCAGCAGCGGATCAAATATCGGCGATGACCTCTTGATTGGAGTTCGACACTAGATTTGGATTTAGACTTGCTTTGAGATTCGCGCTTGTTGCTGCTGATTTCGGTGTGGGGGCAATCAGATGAATTTATCGGTTCATGAGGAATCGAAGGGGTCAAACCTGACCACTTCCACTGTTGTTAAGCTGGCTCCTTGTTACTGCCGCTGACCTGCACAAATTTCGAAACACCGGAATTGATCCCGGTGACGAACCCTCCGACGCTCTTGTCAGTTTTAGGTAGGCAAAGAGTGATCACCTTGTAACGATAGGAGGTAGTGGGGTTTTTATAGTCGCTGTGGGGATCTGCTTCGAGATAAGAACGAATCTCTACTCCCCGGTGTGGCTGGATAGAAGTGGTTAGAACCACCTCCTAAGGATAAAGACGGATTAAGATTTCTCCATATCCTCCTGAACTGTCTCTTAACGGGTTGGGACTCGTACCCAGTTGAACAGATCCGTCGTGGGTTGTTGGGCTGTAGAGAAGAGACCCAGTTCTCATTTTGGACCCGTCTGTAGGTGCGATTACCGTTTTGCCCCTGTGAGCTTTAAGATTCGTGCCCAAATTTGAACGATTCCAATTTGATACCATTTTTAGCAATATCACGAGCCCCCCACTCCTAAAGACTATTTGCTACAGCTTTTGGGGAGTAGTTTTGCTGTTTCAATGGCACACAAGACTTCATTGGAGTTCTTAAAGGGGGTTCGAATCTTGTTCGAGGAGTAACGGTGTTTTTTGAGCTGGCCACATGCCCAAGATTGCTCCTAGGCTCTTCTGAATTTTTGGTGATTTTTCTCGATTTACATTATTTTTCGAATCATTTATTCAATTTTGCAAAGCGATGATATGTTTTTCGAGAGCGCTAATTAATTATTCTAAGTAATAATTATTTACTCAGGGGCTCGAAAATATTTTTCCGCACTTATAATTATTTTTACTATTTTAAAATAATTTTCCCAAAATTTTAATCATTTTTTGTAATTTTTAAATATATAATTCGAATTAATAAATAAAAAATAGATTTAATCATCGTATTATTGACGTGGATGAATCTGGGATGTCCATCGCCTACTGGCGCGAATTTCTGAACGATCAGAGGGTGGATCAGCGCTTGGGTGACATGGCTGAATCTGGCGAGTTCTTCAGGCTTTGGCGAGCATTTCTGGGTGATCGGAGGGCTAGGCGGACAGTAATGTTTCCCGGTTTTCAATTCAGAAACATGTCTGTTCGGCGAATTGGGCGAGCGATGCGTCGAACGCGTCGAACGGTGCGTTGAACTTGGTGAACGGTGTGTCGCACATGGCGAACGGTTTGTCGAACTTGGCGAACGGTGTGTCGAGCTTGGCGAACAACATGCAAGCGTTGACTGGCCAACGGTGTTTTCCTATTTTCAGCTCGGAAACACGTCTCTTCGACATTTGCGGCGATCTTGGCAAACAGATTGTCAAACTTGGAAAACAGTGTGTCGAGCTTGGCGAACAACAGGCAAGCGTTGACCGGTCAACGGTTTTTTGCCTATTTTCAGCTCGGAAACACGTCTGTTCGACATTTGCGGCGATCTTGGCGAGTTGTGTGTCGAACTCGGCGAACGGTGTGTCGGGCTTGGCGAACAATTGGCAAGCATTGACTGGTCAACGGTTTTTTTGCCTATTTTCAGCTCGGAAACACGTCTATTCGACATTTGCTGTGATCTTGGTGAATGGATTGTCGAACTTGGCGAACGGTGTGTCGAGCTTGGTGAACAAAAGGCAAGCGTTGACTGCTCAACAGTTTTTTGCCTATTTTCAGCTCGGAAATACGTCTGTTTGACATTTGCGGCAATCTTAGCGAGCGATGTGTCAAACTCGGTGAATGGTATGTCGAGCTTGGCAAACAACAGGCAAGCGTTGACTGGTCAATGATTTTTTGCCTATTTTCAGCTGGGAAACACGTCTGTTCGACATTTGCGGCGATCTTGGCGAGCGGTGTGTCGAACTCGGCGAACGGTGTGTCGAGTTTGGAAGAGCATTGACTGGTCAACGCCATTTTGGCTATTTTCAGCTCGGAAACACGTCTGTTCGACATTTGCGGCGAGCTTGGCGAGCGATGTGTCGAGCTTAGGCGAGGGTTGACTGGTCAACGACATTTTGCTTATTTTCAGCTCGGAAACACGTTTGTTCGACATCTGCGGCGAGCTTAGTGAGCGATGTGTCGAGCTTGGAGGAGCGTTGACTAGTCAACGACATCTTGCCTGTTTTCAGCTTGGAAACACGTCTGTTCGACATCTGCAGCGAGCTTGGCGAGCGATGTGCCGAGCTTAGGCGAGCATTGACTGGTCAACGACATTTAAGTCGCTTCGAGTTGCTTCTCTTTTGTCATTTTGCATTCTGACTGCTTAGAATTCCGCACTTTTTGGGCTTCCTAAGTGCCCATCAAGCTTTCCGGCCCAAGCCTACTAAGTCTCGCTATAAATCTCCACCCCCTTTCCTTTTGACCTCACTTTTCACTTTCACCTCATCTGAAATTTTCTCTCTTCAGAGCTTTGAGCGGAGTCTCTGGTGATTTTTTCCGTTTTCCAGCGTACTTTCCAACTGTGGTTGTCAACTCAATAGGTAATTTATTTTAATTTTAAGGGATGTCTAAGGTGTCTTTCGGCGAAGAAGCCTCCTCCTCGGGTCAGCTCGAAGTAGCTCCTCTGTCCACTGTTTCAAAGGTCGACAAGGGGAAGGGCATCGTGGTTCTGTCCTCACCGGAAGTCGAAGCGGTCGTGGAAGGGGATCTTGTGGTCGAAGAGGATGGCAGAGCGGCGGTTCTTTCTTCATCGGTGGTGGAGACTATAGTGGAGAGAGATCGGAGAATGGGCGAGTTCGGAAGGCTCTCGATCGCCGTGTCTCGCCTTGGGGGAGTTTAGGAATATGGCGCTGAGGAGCTAAGGCATGTAGAGCACGGCATGGCACAGTTTTACGAAGAAAACCCGCCGAGGGAACACACAGAGGCGAACGAAATTGTTAGCGTTCTCAAAGAGTCGGACCTGTGCCCTTGTTTCAAAGAGAGGAGGACAGGTTATTCACATTTCATTTGATGGTCAGAGGCGAATTGAAAGCTAAGCAGTGGTAATTATAAAGATCCCCCGGGGGAAAAATAGAGATGTCTCCTACGTTACCCGTAATATGTGGAAGTATCGACGTAATTTAATAGAGTCATTTGGTCTGAATGCTACATGAAGGACATAAGCCAGATGACGGAACGGGGAGACCTAGGATGCAGAAGATCATACATGAGTGGTTCGGTAGATTTGGATTCCTATATATCCACTCGTGTGGTACTTCATCATACGATTCATATAAGATCCATCTGTCTAAATATCATCATATACATCTAGAAAGCCGTATGCTTTGGAAGAAGCTTGTACAGTTTGGGAAGGGGTTTTTTTTGATAAAAAAGAAGAATCTACTTCAACCGATATGCCCCTGGGCACGGCCATACATAACATAGAAATCACACTTGGATAGGGTGGACAATTCGCTAGAGCAGCAGGCGCTGTAGCGAAGCTGATCGCAAAAGAGGGTGGACATAACATAGAAATCAAAGCTTATAATGAGCATCTATTGGAGTCGATCATTTCCAAGATCTAATTCTTCTTTCTTATTATGTCGTGGAAACGCCTCACAATCTTCCGTTTTACGCTTAGGCTTAAGGGAAGAAATGTTCTTGTTGGATGCAGGACCTGGTACCCCCAAAAGGGGCGATCTCGTAGTTCCTACGGGGTGGAGATGATGGGGTCGGTCCATGGATTTTCCTTCCTTTTGCCACATTTCGCTCAAAGCAAAGGGTTGAAGGGAGATAGTGCATCAAGCTATTCGCAAGGGCCAACTTGATCCTCTTCCCCAGGGATCCCAGATGATGGAACCAGTCACGCCCCGCTTCCCAAAATACGGAAATACGAGTGCATGACGAAGCCCAGCGAATGATCTTAACATCATTCATAAGCTGTAGGATCGACTCAGCATCACAACAAGTATATAACAAGAGAGATATATAAAACCAAGCATGCATGAATACTTTATTAGCAACAGAAACAATTGAAATATGATAAAACATCCAAGTAGTTTCAAGTCTGAATCAAAGTAAACTCGGGAACATCAGCCCGTTACAAATTCTCAAATCTCAAGAAATAATAATCCAAATAAACAAATAATGCAAGAATTTAAATATTCTAGTCAGGTCCTTCTCCACTTGGAAACTAGAACCTTTGCTCACCAATTTCCGCGGGCAGCTCGTCTCCAAAGTCTGTTTAATAAATATAAACAGGAAACAAGAGGGAAAACAAGAGAAAATGCCCTTAGTGCAAGCTAGGGCCACAAATAGTGAAAGCAAGTACAAGTAAGGGAAAAACAAGAATTGGAATCAAGAATAGGCAGAGTTATAAGAAGTAGTAGGCAAATTCAAAGACTAGCCGGCAAGAGGGAACATCTTAATAACTAGATTGGATAACAACTGCTATTAGTGTAACACATGTCAGATATACCTATAGGGGTATTTAATATCAAACGACAACCTCAAGTCTAGTGTCATATGTTATTTCAAATGTTAGGTCTCAAATGTCAAGTCCAAGTATCAAGTCGTCTAGCTCAAGTTATCAAGTTATCTAGTTTCAAGTATCAAGTTATCTAGTTCAAATTATCAAGTTCAAGTCTAGTGGTGATTACTATCTAGGTAGCACGACATGCATCCATTCTTTTACTACATGGTTGCTACAGTCAAACAATTTCGTTTAGACCTAGTAATGGATTTTATAGGGCGGCGTACTCAGGTATCAAGTATCAAGCAAGCCATGGTTCATGAATCGAAAATTAAATAACAAGTTCACGAAGCAAGTCCGCGAATCCACAAGCAAGTTCAAGAACCACACAACGGGTTCATGAATCAAACAAGTTCATGAGCCGAGTAACCGACTCCATGAATCGAACAAGATACAACAAGTTCATGAACCAAGTATTGGGAAACACGGGCCCCCTTCCGAGTACACTTATCTATATTGTCCACTCTATAATCTTTCCCAA